>OW052249.1:53463402-54663402 GCA_932526585.2 Philonthus cognatus | reverse complement strand
AGAATTGTATCTTTCCATGTTTTAATAATAATAATAATAATCTTTATTTAGCATCTTTGCTATATAATAACATAGAAAAATATATGTATATCTATATATATATATATCTATATATATATATAAAATAAACATTTGATCATCCTTAATCTATAAATTGTGTATGTATAATAAATTTATCACATAATAATACTTAATATATAATCTTTTTACTACTTTAATAAAATCAGTCTAAAACCATACTTAAATATCTATGTAAAATAATAAATCCATAATACAACAATACTTATACATTTATTTTTCTCCTACCCTATTCCCCGCAGGCCAAGGTTAATGCGAGGAGAACAATGACGTTGTATTTGGTTACGTTTTTGAGTCTATCATAACCTCTTTTTCCGGTTTCGCTGTCCTTTCATAGGTTTTTAATATTTTGTGTTAAAAATAAGTCTTCTTAAAATAAGGCTTTGTGTTAGTGTTTTTTTTAAGTTTAATTTAAAGCTTTAAACAAGTGTTTTCCACTCCCAGACTAAGCATGAAGTAAAATTTCGAGTTTAGAAAAGCCCCGTGAAAATTTGTCGAGGGTCGCGCAGCGACCCGAGACAAATTTTCTGGGCTTTTCTAAACTCGAAATTTTACTTCATGCGCCACGCGCTTAAAACACTAAAATATTGTGAAATTTATGTATCTAAGAGCTTCGCTTAAAATCTGTGATTTATACGCGTGGCGCATGAAGTAAAATTTCGAGTTTAGAAAAGCCCCGCGAAAATGTGTCTCGGGTCGCTGCGCGACCCTCGACAAATTTTCTACGCGGGGCTTTTCTAAACTCGAAATTTTACTTCATGCTTAGTCTGGGAGTGGAGAACACTCGTTTAAAGCTTCAAATTTAATTCTTTTAAAAAACAACAAATATCAGAAAATGTACAGCTTATGCATGCTTACCTAAAGTTTACCATGAAGTAATCACATTTGAATTTAGCGCGCATTTGTGACGTAACTGATTCCTACCCCCCTCCAAAATCTTTGATTCTGTCGATCCTTCTTACCGTTTACTCAACCGTCCTTGGGCCCGTTCATCAAAATGTTCAACACTCAACATGTTTGTGATTTATGTTGCTATATAATGAACGGCACTTCATCTGTTCTATTTCGTAGGATTGCAAAAATCCCAAACACGTTCACGATTAACAATCCGCTCATCTGAGCAGCGGCGGCTCGCAGCCTAACTTCAGGGTAAGCCAGAGACCCAAGGTAATATGTATCCGTTATTGAAAGGTGAGTTTGTTGTGCAATTCCTTGTATTTATAAAGCGCGATCCCAATTTCAAATTTTGGGTGCCTTGGCGCTGTGGCCTACCCTGAAGTTAGGCTGCGAGCCATCGCTGCATCAGAAAATTCCCTAACAGTTGGCAATTGTTGTGTCTGATGAACGGGCCCATTGTGGTTGGAAAACACTCCCATACTTGAATAAATATGACGATGTAAAAGAAGGAAATTAAACTAAATACTTGGCTTTATTTTAAATTTATTCACTCTTTCTTTCAAGCTAGTAAAAATTGAAATTTAAAATGGCTTTTTTTAAATTTTCCGCTTTGTAACTCGCCTATTTGCAACTTATCTCTCTATGATTCTTTCAAACTTACCGTCGCCGCCGCCAGGGCAGCAATTGCACATCCTCAACTTACCTCTCTGAGTTATCGTCAAGATGTATTCTAAGATGTAAAAGAAATTAAACTAATGTAGTCTGGGATGGCCTCTTCGTGGGGCTGGAAATTAGACGGACTGCATTTGCTTAAAACATTAATAATCGCTAACAACAATTTCACATAACGTAACGTAACCTTCTCGTCTTCTAATAATTCTCTATGATTCAACAACCTGAAGATAGCTCTCCTAAAATCTCATAAGTCTAGCCAACATGAAATACATTTCCTTTCCGCGGCGTTAGATGGCGCGCGCAAGCGGGTAATTCAAAAATATCGCCTACAGTTCAGTCATCCTGCCCTAAGATCGTCCTCGATCGATATAAACATAAAAGTGGTTTACATAAATACTGTACATAACGTAACATAATATATCACAATCACCTAACCAATACATAACTAATTCTTAATCCTAATCATCATAGATATACATATATTATTCTATGTTATTATATAGCAAAGATGCTAAATAAAGATTATTATTATTATTTCTTCACCTGGTCGGGTCCTACAACAGTCTCATATCTTTGCGTCTGCTGAAATCCCTCAATGTCGCCAATAACGTACCTATCATGGGATAATACCTTTTTATCTCTCAATATGTCTAACAGATCATCAATCAAGGGTGTTGGATAATTTTCTTTAACAGTTATGCTATTAAGTTCTCTGTAATCTACGCACAATTCATGCGCCACGCGTATAAATCACTAAAAGTTGTGAAATTTATGTATATTCGATTTGAAGATGTAAAAAAAGGAAATTAAACTAAATACTTGGCTTTATTCTAAATTCACTCTCTTTCAAACCAGTTAAAATGGAAATGGCTATTTATAAATTTCCCGCTTTGTAACTCGCCCATCTGCAACTTAACTCTCTATGATACTTTTAAACTTCCCACTCTTCAAACTTACCGGCGCCGCCGCCGCGTCGCCAGGGCAGCAGTTGCACATCCGCAACTTACCTCTATGCGTTATCGTCAAGATGTATTTCAAGATGTAAAAGAAATTAAAATAAATACTCAGCTCTATTTTAGATTTACTTATTCTTTCTTTCAAGCTAGTAATAATAGAAACTTAAAATTTTCAAATTTCCCGCTTTGTTACTCGTCTATCTGCAATTTACCTCTCTATGATTCTCTTAAATTTCCCGCTCTTCAAACTTACCGGCGCCGTTGCACATCCGCAACTTACCTCTCTGCGTTGTCGTCAAGATGTATTTCAAGATGTAAAAAAAATGAAACTAAATACTTGGCTTTATTTTAAATTTACTCTTTCTTTCAAGCTAGTAAAAATTTAAATTTAAAATGGCTTTTCTTAAATTACTAGCTTTGTAACTCGCCCATCTGCAACTTATCTCTCTATGATTCTTTCAAACTTCCCGCTCTTCAAAGTTACCGGCGCCGCCGCCAGGGCAGCAGTTGCACATCTGCAACTTATCTCTCTATGTTTCTTTCAAACTTCCCGCTCTTCAAACTTACCGGCGCCGCCGCCAGGGCAGCAGTTGCACATATGCAACTTATCTCTCTATGGTTCTTTCAACCTCCCGCTCTTCAAACTTACCGGCGCCGCCGCCAGGGCAGCAGTTGCACATCTGCAACTTATCTCTCTATGGTTCTTTCAAACCTCCCGCTCTTCAAACTTACCGGCGCCGCCGCCAGGGCAGCAGTTGCACATCTGCAACTTATCTCTCTATGACTAATTGTTTGATTTGAGTTATGTGGAGTATTTAATCACAATAAAAAAAAACTGTTTTTATTCCTTACTTCACTTTTATTTTTATGTGTTAGATGTACATTTCGAGTGCTAAGCACTCATTATCAATAACTAATGTTCTTACAAACTAGGTGCGCAATTATATATACCTGAACAAAAATGGTGGAAACGGGAAAACCTAAATATAATTACATTTGTGTCGCAAGGTTGAATAACATTAAGGGGATTACATTATGGACTGTTGAGGGGATTACGATTTTTCGGGTTTTTCAAGAGATTTAAGAGTGGATTGTCTAACGGGCTTAAATCGAAATTCAATAATTTATCTTTCTGTTTGTGCATTTCTATGGCCTCCAACATATTTAATCGGAAATGTGATGATTGTTTTAGTAATTTAATATTATGTTTCGAAAAAGAATGTCCTGTCTTTAAATTATGGTCAGCTAAAGCGGATTTACCTATGTTTCTATTTTTGACGTGGTATATGTGTTCTTTGAATCTTTTTAACAAATTCCTTTGGGTTTGGCCTATGTAACATTTGTCACACTCATTGCATGCAATTGAATAAATTCCGGACTCTTCTAAGTGGCTCCTTTTTGTAAATTGATTGCCTAGTAATGATCTTAATTTGTTGTTATTATAAAATGCAGGAGTCATATTGAATTTACTCAGGAGCTTTGAAACTTGGTTAACCGTGCTGTTGTTGTATATAAACCTAGCAAATTTGTTGTTTTTTCTTTCTTTAAGCGGTGTGAGATTTGTGGTCAAGTTTAATTTTTGGTTTCTTTTGTGTTTATTAATTAGTTTGTTGATTGTGCAGTTTTTGTAACCTAATGAAATTGCTATTTTTCTTATTAGTGTTAGTTCTGTTTTTCTATTTTTTGTTGAAAGAGGCAGATTTAGGGTTCTAAATATCATACTATTAAAAGCTAAGAGTTTATGTTTAAAATGCGTGGATGAAGAATTGTGAATTTTTTTTTATTATCTCTCTATGATTCTTTCAAACTTCCCGCTCTTCAAACTTACCGGCGCCGCCGCCAGGGCAGCAGTTGCACATCTGCAACTTATCTCTCTATGATTCTTTCAAACTTCCCGCTCTTCAAATTTACGCTCGCCGCCGCGAGGGCGGCAGTTGCACATCCGCAACTTACCTCTCTGCGTTATCGTCCGCCGCATTCGATAAATCGAGATAGAAATTTGCGAAGCCGGCTCGAGTCAGAAAAACCGTGCGCGGTTTTCATAACAAAAATTATTTGTAAACGTCAGCGAGTCCATCAAGAGCGATCACCGCGCATTTTCCCTCCCATTCATCCGCCTGCGAAGCGAGAAGGAATCTTTTGAGGTTAGCTCTTGACTTCACGGAAGAAAAAAACGGGTCTTCGAGGGTTAAGCACGGATAAGGTCTCAAGATGACTTCAAATGTGAGTTATAAGGTTTGTACGGGATTTATTTGATAGATTGAGTTCGTTTTGTTTGGATTTATCTGTAAACGCAAGTGTTTTCTTTTCTGTATGTGTGTGTGTGTGTTTGTAGCGTAGAATTCAGTTGTGTAGTTTTCAAACAAAAAAAACGCTAGGCTTTTAAAATATTAAAATTTTGCAATTGTTATCGGTGTGTTACATTTCGCTTTGCATGCACGCATAAATAAACCATGGTTGAAATCTAATTTCAAGGTTGGATTTCACCCAAGGTTTTTTTTTTTACGAGTTGTTCGTCAAATCGTCTGGACTTCGCGTGTATTGTAAAATTTAAAAAGCACTCCATCGATTGAAATTCATGGGAGCTTTAAATTCACATAACTTTAGTTGCATAGAACAATAGACGCTGGTTTAACGCCAGAACTCAATGACACATAACCCCGAATTAAAATATATTTTGCCCTCTCACAAAAGCCTGGATTAAATTAATGTTGTGAAACGTATGAGTATGTAATTGCCATACCACTCGAGAAACGTACGATACTTTGTCCTACACCCAAACAAAATAAACAATGTGCATGAAAGAACAACTTGGTTATTCAATCATTTTTAAATATTTAATTGATGAGGCGGATACATGATGAAACTCCATAATACTATTTGAAATAAAACAACGCAGTTGGGAGGGTTTCACTTTTATTTAATAAAAGTGAAACCCTCCCAACTGCGTTGTTTTATTTCAAATCAATCATTTTTGATAGTAACGACATTGATGAAAATTAAATTACTACTTGATCAATATACATCAATCATTTGGTAAGTGTGGAAAAGTTAAGCGTTACCCTCATGTCGATCTTGAAAATGCGATTAGTGAATTTAAAATACATTCTATAACCCAACTATTTCTGTTCCGTCTTAACACAGCCGAACGAGAGCAAGAGGGAGGAGTTCCGAAGGTATTTGGAGAAGACAGGAGTGATAGACGCCCTGACGAAAGCCCTGGTCCTCTTGTACGAGAGCGACGAGCGACCGGACGACTCCATAACGTATCCTTTTATAATCTGAAAAAGTTACAAACTTTTAATCAGCGAAAGAAGTAAACCTCGAGAGGTTATAAGTTTTTATTTGTGATAGAAGTAAACGATTTCGTGCTTTTATAACCTCAAAAAGTTATAAACTTTTACCTGTCAAAGAAAATCTGATGGTTTTGAGTTTACGTGAAGTGATTATTACACTAAAAAAGACTGTTATTCCTTACTTCACTTTTTATTTGTATCGTTAGATGTATATTTCGAGACACAGTGCTCATTATTAATAACAAACTGTTTGTTATTGATAATGAGCACTTTGTGTCTCGAAATGTACGTCTAACGATACAAATAAAAAGCGAAGTAAGGAATAACAGTCTTTCTACCTGTCAAAGAAGTGATTAATTTCATAACCTCAAAAAGTTATAAATTTTTATCTGCGAAAAAAGTGGGGCTAATATGCAGAATACTTTACATCCAGATTTGAACCGGCACAATAGTGCCTATGCCAGTGATTTTCAACAGGTTATTTGTATGGATGTGTGTATACAGGTATGCATATGCTTAGGTTAGTTTCATCAGATAAAACTGTTGGAAGTTTGATGGCAACAGTTGGGAAATTTTATGATAAACACGTTTGTCATTTTTGCAAGCGTATAAAATAGAATGGGGTTATACATCCATCGATGACGAGTTAATTTACACTTGAAATTTTTCTTAACTGACAAAAAAACAGCTTCATCATCAACACTCTGGCAAGGCAGACGGGCAATGAGTCGTGGGACGAGCTGAAGGCGCGGCTGGCCGAGGCGCAGGACGAGATCGCCCAGCTGAAGGCGAGCTACGAGCAGCTGACGGCGGGGGGCGGCGAGGCGGAGGGGAACACAGGCGAGACGCCGGACCCCCCGGCGGCAGATTAATAACAAGCGACACTCTTCTTTTTTACTATTATTATTATTACAAGTTAGAGAGCAGCGCCCCCGTTCCTTTATATTATTATTAAAAAAAACTTGATGAAAACTTACAAAAAAAATAGGAAAGAATATATATTTATTTTGAGAGACGCACTGAATTAATTTTTCGGTACTTGTTATTATTACTGTTATTTTTAAGTGTGTACTGAATTTTTTCTTCGTTCCTTTTTTATATGTCGTTACACTGAAAACAATAAATGATAACTTCAAACGAGTAATATGTTTGCGGAGTAACGTGTTAACCGAGTGTTTTCCACTCCCCGGCTAAGCATGAAGTAAAATTTCGAGTTTAGAAAAGCCTAAGAATTTGGATTGGCCGCGTAGCGAAGCGGAGCGGCCAATCCAAATTACGCTTTTCTAAACTCGAAATTTTACTTCATGCGCCGCGCGCACAAAACACTGATTTAAAGTTCGAAATGTCAAAATATACTTCGACTTAGTTTTGTTTAATTTGATGAATAAAAATGTACATTTCGGACACAACGTATCTTCACGTAACTCACAATCAATTTATTTAGTTTTGTTTAATGGAAACATTCCAACTTTTTTAAATTCGGTAATTTGTAATTCTGTAATTAACCAATAGCAAGCGGTATACCGATGAAGCTATTGTTTCTTAACATGTGTTATTGTTTACACCAGTGATGGGGAAACTACGGCCCGCGGGCCAAGTCCGGCCCGTTTAAGAGTGCCGTCGTGAGAATGTTTGAACGCGTTCTTACTTCGTAATGTGACGACCCGCATAAAAACTACCTACCTACGATTAAGCATTATTCTTTGGCCCGCTACGATTGTCTGGTTATTACAAATGGCCCGTCTTAAAAAAGTTTCCCCACCACTGGTTAACACTATACTTATATTTATCATGCACTATAATGTTTAATTCAAACATGTTACGTGTTTACATCTACGTTCCGACAAGTTGGAATGTTCGACGGAAATACGTTGAATCGAAACACGTTACTTCGCAGGGTCGTTAATTTTTTTCAGTGTAGAAAAAACTCGGAAAAGAAATATTTATTTTGAGGCGCACTGAATTCAGTTTTCGGTATTTGTTATATATGTGTACTAAATTCACTTTTCAGTCTTTATTATTAACCCATTAATAGTCTAGCAGTTACGGAGTTAATTTTAGCTAAAATTTGCACTTCTTTTTAGGATGTCTATGAATGACTAACGGTTTAGCTAACATTTGCACTTCTTTTTAATAGGTTAAATCGAGATTTTCGAAAAAGAGAACGCTACAACTGAATAAGAAAATATTTACATTTTTAACACAATAAAACACTTTTAACTTTGTTTGTATAACACTATTTATTATTGTGTTAAATTAACATGTATAACGAAGTAGAAGCCTCCACAATTCAAAATATATTTACATTTTTCTTCGCGTTAAGTTAAATAATACAATGTATCAAATTAAGTTATTTAGTCATTTAATTAACAGAAAATTAATAATGTTGCCTTAGCAACATTTTTAGGTGGTGTGAGATCTCATGCCGTTTCGTTCTCTGTTTTCGGCGCCCGTTGCGTTCGCACGGCTCCCACCGCCCTAGGGCCGCCACTAAATGTTGCGTTATTGCATGAATAGCGCTTAATGGGTTAATATTATTTTCTCACGTGTGTAATGTCATTTTTTTTTGCTCAACTTCATTATATTGTACGTTCAATAAAATAAAACCTCTAGAGTGCCACGATTTGATCTTTTTTGAAATTTAGGTTGGCTACACGCTTTAAGAATTGACATATAAAACGTCTATTTGAAATAAAACAACGCAGTTGGGAGGGTTTCACTTTTATTGTTGAACACTGCAGCAGTGTTCAACAATAAAAGTGAAACCCTCCCAACTGCGTTGTTTTATTATATATATATAATCATTTAAAATCCCTTTTACCCTTTAGGGTGTCGAGAGTTGTTTTATTTCAAATAGTATTATGGAGTTTCATCATGTATCCGCCTCATCAATTAAATATTAAAAAAAAAAAAAAACGTCAGCAGCGACGGCTCGCAGCTTAACTTCAGAGTCGGCCACAGCGCCAAAGCACATAAAATTTCAGGTTGGGATCGCGCTTAATAAATATAAGGAATTGCACAACAAAGTCATCTTGCAATAAATAAAAAAAAGCACTTTATTGGCATAATACTCTATTACATCCATATCTACACTAATCACTGTCCCCTCTCTTCCTTCTGCTTTCCCTCTCGTCCCCTAACTTCTCCAGCGTCCTTACCCCGGCCCCATCCTCTCTCATCCATTCCGTCACTCTTCTATTCCCTCTTATTCCCGCCCATTCCTCCTTCACCCCCTCGCACTTCTCTGCCAGATGACTCCACGTATCCAGCGTCCTTACCCCGGCCCCATCCTCTCTCATCCATTCTGTCACTCTTCTATTCCCTCTTATTCCCACCCATTCCTCCTTCACCCCCTCGCACTCCTCTGCCAGATGGCTCCACGTATCCCTCCCCCGTTCACACATTACACACCTCCCATACTCTTCCCCACCTTGCAATAACGGATACATATTACCTTGGGTCTCTGGTCTACCCTGAAGTTAGGCTGCGAGAGGCCACTGAACGTCAGACATAATTTTAATGTATAATCTCAGAGGTGTCAACCTAGAATATTATTCATGACACTCGAGAGATATTTTTTATTGAACATACGATATTTATTCTATATAAATATAATGAACTTTTTTTCGCCCTCATTTCGCATTAAATTATTTCTTTTTTTTTGCTTTTCAAACAACTTTATTACGTTTATTTTAATGCATGTGTATTTCTCTTTTTTGTTCTTTTACAACTTCGTTAAGTTTATTTTAACATATATGCATTTCTTTTTGAACTTTATCGAATTTAGTTTCAGCGACGGCTCGCAGCCTAACTTCAGGGTGGGCCACAGCACCAAGGCACACAAAATTTCAGGTTGGAATTACGCTTTATAACAAGGAATTGCACAACAAAGTCATCTTTTAATAACAGGTACATATTACCTTGGGTCTCTACCCTGAAGTTAGGCTGCGAGCCACCGCTGTTTATTTTATATCGTATGTTTAATAAAATTAAACCTCTAGCACATGGAATAAATTGTAGGTTGGCAACTCCGAAATTATACATTATATTATGTCTGACGTTTTATATGACAATTCCTAAAGCGTGTAGCCGTCTTAAATAGATTCAATCATGGCACTCTAGAGGTTTTCTTTTATTGAACATACGATATTTTTTATTTTGAAACATATTTAACTACAAATTGATTGTGAGTTACGTGAAGATCAAATTAATTTAACGAATAAAGCACTAATAACCTTATCTTGAACAAGTTTCTCATCTTTCACGTGGTGAAACATATTTAACTAATAAAGAAAACACTTGGTTAAATTTCACTAATATTTTGGATTTTTATTCCAACTAGTTTCGACTTTGAGTCATTCTCAAGGAGTACACTAATAACCTTTCTTCATACTTTTTTTTTTTTTGTGTGAAGTGTGAAGAAAGGTTATTAGTGCTTTATTCGTTAAATATTTAACTACGATTTGAAAATGAAAACACTTGGTTAAATTTCACTAACATTTTGGATTTTTATTTCAACTAGTTTCGACATTGGAGTCATGCTCAAGGAGAACGATTAAAAGTCGAAACTAGCTGGAATAAAAAACCAAAATATTAGTGAAATTTAACCAAGTGTTCTCTTTTTCAAATCATTTATATTTTTTATTTTGAAACATTGAATTCTTTCATCTCAACTCTTTTTCAAAACACTGAATTTTTTCTTCTAAACTTGTTTTACTTCTCGTCTTTTTTTTTCCAAACACTGAATTCTTTCTTCTAAACTTTTTTTTACTTCTCGTCTTTATTTCGAAACACCGAATTCTTTCTTCTAAACTTAAACTTTTTTTTACTTCTCGTCTTTATTCCAAAACACTGAATTCTTTCCGCGGTTTCCCTGTAGATTAGAATTATTATTTTATTTTGTACTTTTATTATTGATTTGTGTCAGTATTATTAAGTTTTCATTGTTGATCGTTTCGAGAGTTATATTTTTCGAAGCGAAAATGTTGGATTAAATTTATGTTTGTATAAAATTCGTTTTCGTTTTGTTAGTTCCATTTTTTTGCATAAACAGCACTTTACATTATAGGTTATTATATAGCAAAGATGCTAAATAAAGATTATTATTAATAATACAATCGTCGGGTTTGCAGTGAAAGTCACCAACGACAGCTTTATCGATAGAATTATGGCCGTAGCTAGATATAAATTTCAGGGGAGGGGGTTTTACTGGTACAAATATGGTATTTGCGATTTCAAGATTTCTTGTTAACCAGGGGGGGCCAGTGTCGCCTATGTCAACATTTTTTTTTTTTTTTTAAATCTTTATTTCCACTATAATGCACTATTTGGGAATACTAAATCTACATACTTTTAGTTAGGTTTGGGCTATTGATAAAATGAATGTGGTAAAATATAAAATTGAATTTGTGTTCGGTATTCCAGCACCGGAGCAACTGCACTGTCGACTTTTACTGTGCGATCATTTAAAACATGATTTAGAGTAGGTTAGGTTAGGTTTATATGGCAACAGCCGAGGCTGTTCACTTAGGCTCATAGGGCCCGTTGTGATACCATGAGAGATCCTTCCCCTATACAACCCAATTTGAGCACCTAATGAATCCGATCAGATCTCCCACCTTTATAGGTGAGAGCTCCGCCAGTTCGCTTGCGTGGTGCAGACCGAGGTACTTCATTCGTTTCCCCTCAAGAGCAGGACATTGACCTAGATAGTGGAGTACTGTTGCTTCCTCCTCCTCGTCTAGGCATTCTCTGCAGTAGTCATTGTATTTGAGACCCATCTTTTGTGCGTGTCCACCCAGAAAACAGTGCACACTTGCACTTAGCAGAATCAACATAAGGAAGGCAGTAGGCATCCTTCCTTATGTCGATTCTGCTAAGTGCAATTAATCTTTTACTGTTTATAGTGTCACACATAGGCCATAGCTGCCTTGTTATGTGACACGTGTCTTCTTCCTTCCACCTAAGGTTAAGGTGATTTAGAGTAGGCTTTGAATTTTAAATTACATTGGCACTACTGACTGTTAGCACATAGTTTACCATAACCTCAAATTTATTCCATCGTTTAGGGCAATCGCCCAAAAAAATTTCCGCCTACTCAAAATCATAATTTAAACGATCCCACGGTACAATTATTCTAATTTATTTACTATTGATAAAATTAATAAATTTTGGCTAATACGCCAGAACTGAAAATTAAAAAAAAATAAAGAATCGATATATTTCTTAAATTCAGTAAACAATTTATTGATTTTGGTATTTCTTAAATTAAGTAAAGCAAATTATTAAATTTTAGTCCCTTTAAAATAAGAATGGGTAAACTCGAAAGTTTTTGAAATAATTTACAAGAACCTGTTTTTTTAAATTTATTATTGTGAATATTATTATTTCTGTTGGGCATAATAAAGTTATTATTATTAAGGTTCCCACTGAGCAAATCCATTTAAATAACGTTTCATCAACATTAAAACAAATGTTGCTACAATGTTGATACAACGTTATTCATTTGTTTTTTACTCAGTGGGGTGACTTGGAGTGAAAATTTATTCATTTACTTGCACGCACGAAAAAAAATCAATTCCCTCCATTTTGTGACGCTATTAAACATGTAAAAAATAAATAATAACTATTGTTGTATAGAATTAAATAAATCAAAGCAAAGTGTGTTTATTTGGATTAGTTATTAACACTAGTCGGCTAATTTTCGCTGAGACATTAAGAAAATAACGGGAGCAAAAATGTAAAATATAAATAATTAAACCAACTTGTTTTACATTTTTGCACTTTCATCTTTTTCTTTCGGTTTTCCCCTTTTGTAAATTGTATTTCACTATTTTTAAAAACTAGTATGACATAAATTACTGTGGGGTAACGATAATGAGCGCTTGCTAACACACGGGCGGTCCCGGGTCCAAACCCCAGAAGTTTTAAAAAATGTTTGTTTATTGGGATACTACCGGAGACACAGGGGGGGTTTAGAAGGGGGAGGGGGACGAGGGAGCAGGTTTTTACCCTGGCGCGAATGGTGGAGAGAGTGATGGAAGAGAAAGGATGTGTGTATGCGGTATTTATGGATCTGAAGGCAGCGTATGACTCGGTGCCGAGGGAGAGTTTGATAGAGTGCTTGAGAAGGAGAGGAGTGAGTGAGGGGATGGTGGAGTGGGCGAGGAGAGTGTATGAGGAGACATGGGTGGTGGCGAAAGTGGGGAAGGAGGTGTCGGGGTGTTTTAGAACGTGGGAGGGTTTGAGGCAGGGGTGCCCGCTGAGCCCGATGCTCTTTAATGTATATGTGAGTGAATTGGAAGAGGTGATGAGGAAAGGGTAGGCGGGGGGAGTGGTGATGGGTAAAAGTAAAGTATGGATGTTGGCATATGCGGATGACGTTGTGTTAGTGGCAAGAGAGTATGAAGGGATGAAAGAGATGTTGAAGAGAGTGGAGAGGTTTATGGATAGAAGAGGAATGAATGTGAATGTAGTGAAAACGAAGTGGGTGAAGTTTAGAAATAAAGGAAGAGAGGGGAAGGTGAAAGAATTGGAGTGGAAGGGGGTAGTTATTGAGAGGGTTAAAACTTTCAAGTATTTAGGGTTTTGGTTTAAAGGAACGGGAGGGTATGAGGAGCATGTGAGGTGGGTGCAGAGTAAGGCGAGGGGCAAGTGGGGGAAGTGGATGGGGAACAATATGACGGTTGCATGTAAAATATGGGATGCGTGTGTGAGATCGGTGTTAATGTATGGAGTGGAAGTGTGGGGGACGAAAGGGTACGAGCTGATAGAGAGGGAGCAGATGTGGTTCCTGAAGCGCATGTTGGGGGTGGAGAGGTCCACACCCAGCTACATAGTGCTTCAGGAAACGAACAGAGAGAGGCTAGAGTGGGAGGCAATGGTGGTGAGGTACGAGATGAGATTGTGGGAAATGGAGGAAGAGAGATTGGTGAAGGATGTATGGGTGACGAGTGTGTGTGGGGGTGAGGGTAGATGGAGGGGGGAGAGGAGGAAAATGTATGAGAGGGTAGGGCTGTTGGAGGCGAAGGTAATGGAATGGCTAGGAAATGGGGTGAAGGTGGGTGAGGGGAAAGGGAAGGAGGTGGAAGGGCAAGAAAGGCAAGGGCGTATTGAGAGAAGTGAGTATAATGATATGTGTGGGAGGTGGCAGGTGTATGGAAGAGTGCCGAAGTATTTGATAGAGAAGGGATAGGGTAGAGAGGATAGGGTGATTGTGGCAAGGGCGAGGTGTGGATCGGAGGAGAGAGGAAGGAAAGTATGGATGGGGGAAGAATATGGAAGGTGTGTGTTGTGTGGACAGGGGAAGGATACGTGGGGACACTTGGCCGAGGAATGTGAGGGGGTGAAAGAGGAGTGGCTGGGAGCGAAAGGGAATAGAAGGGTAGTGGAGTGGATGAGAGAGGATGGGATCGGGGTAAGGACGTTGGAAAAGCTGGGGAGGGAGAGGGAAAAGAGAAGGGAGGGTAAGAGGGATACGGAAATGGAGAAATAACGAATGAATTGTAAATAGTCTGTAAGATATTAAGATATGCCAATAAAGGTTTTTTTTTTTTTTTTTTTTTTTTTTATTGGCTGTGGAGTAGTAACATGCGGAAAGATTGGGTTTAAACCCCGGAGCCAGTATTTCGGATGTAGTTTTTCTGCAATTTTCCCACATCCCTAGTATCGAATGATACAAATGTACCTACACCATCTATAAGCTGCCTGCAGGCGCAAGTTGGGCTATAATAATAATAATAAGCCCTCTATTGCAAGCGCTCAGCTTATGGCGCCTGTAGAAATACAGGTTGAGATTGGAAGGATTATTATTACTATTTATTAAACACGTGGGCTGGGCTCGTAAATTACCCTCAAGCTTTAATAAACTTGAGACAGAACGAGGCTCGCCTCTTAAATAACCCTCAATCTTTATTTAGTAAGTGGGCTAACCTCAATCTTGAGATGAAAGGAGACTTAGTATTCATCAAACGCATGTGCTAACCTCTTAAACTACCCTCAATGTTTAATAAATTTGAGGTAGAACGAGGCTAATCTCACAAATAACCCTCAATATTTATTAAACATGTGGACTAGCCTTGTAAATTTTTAATAAACTTGAGACAGATCGAGGCTAGCTTACCCGTCGATTACCCAGCGTCAGCTGAGCCAGATTACCTAAACCAGGTAGGCTGGCTGAGCTGAGGCTGGGTAATCGACAGGAGGAAGCACAATGGGCCTAAGGGCAGTGCAGAAATGTGAACTCCCCAAAGAACCAGAGGCTAGAATTATAAATTACCCTTAGTATTTATTAAACACGTGTGCTAGCATCGTAAAATACTCTCAATCTTAAGGCAGAACGAGGCGAGCCTCTTAAAGAACCCTCAATCTTTATTTACCATGTGGGCTAACCTGAATCTTTAATAAACTTGAGATGAAAGGAGGCTAGCCTCATAAATTATCCTTAGTATTTATTAAAACGCACATGCTAGCCTCTTAAATTATCCTCAATCTTTAGTAAACTTGAGGCAGCACGAGGCTAACCTCACAAATAACCCTCAATATTAATTAAACGAGTGGGTTAGCCTCGTAAATTGCCCTTAAGCTTAAATAAACTTGAGGCAGAGCGAGGCTAGCCTCATAAATTACCCTCAATATTTATTAAACACGTGTGCTAGCATTGTAAAATACTCTCAATCTTAAGGCAGAACGAGGGGAGCCTTTTAAATAACAATCTTTATTTAGCACGTGGGCTAACCTGAATCTTGAATAAACTTAAGATGAAAGGAGGCTAGCCTCATAAATGATCCTTAGTATTTATTAAAACGCATGTGCTAGCCTCTTAAATTACCCTCAATCTCTAGTAAACTTAAGACAGAACGAGGCTTACCTCACAAATAACACTCAATATTAATTAAATGAGCTTGTTAGCCTCGTAAATTGCCCTTAAGCTTTAATAAACTTGAGGCAGAACAAGACTAGCCTCATAAATTACCCTCAATATTTATTAAACACGTGTGCTAGCATCGTAAATCACTCTCAATCTTAAGGCAGGACGAGGCGAGCCTCTTAAATAACGGTCTAGGACGTTTCATCGCCGCCGATTCATCGCCACCGATTCATCGCCGCCGTTTCATCGCCGGGCCAGTTCATCGCCGGCCGTTTCATCACCAGGCCTGTTCATCGCCAATATTTTTATAAGATAAATTTTGAAAGAAAGATCATATCTAATAATATAATTTCAAATATTATCCAATTCTGGAAATTGTCCACTAATTTAATATTAGGTTTTATAACCAAGTAATCATTACTCAAACTTAATAAAAATCGAATGAGAATCCTGTCATTTTTTGATATATGTCATTGAGTGCAATTCAGATTAAGGTTTACTATTCGCAAGTATGGAAACACAAATTTTGACCAAAAGAGGGAAAGAAAAGTTTATCCACGGAGGACATATGTATATTTTTGACAAAAACAGTAAGTCTGGCCAATGTGTTAAATTTTACTGTGATCACGTAGGACGTATCCTAACCTATCCTAACCTACCCTAACCTATCCTAACCTATCCTTTTTTGTTGTTGAGGAGAAAAATGCATTTACGCACTGTTGTGTGTGGGACTCCTCCCCTTATCTAAAGGGGTCCTACCCACTAAAAAACTCCCTATTGCCGTTTTACCCTTACCGGCATCGCCCAAAGGCATTCCCTCAGTAAGGCGGCGCGCTGCTCTAGGATCTTCGGCAGCGCTGCTCTCTTGCTTTCATTTGCTCTTCTTCGCCGTACTTCCTGGTCATTATGCAGTTAGCATATGCACCCACTGCGTCCCATGACTCCTCGCTGGCCAGCATTCGGCCCACCATCGTCCAACCCTCCAATTCCTAACCTATCCTAACCTAACCTATGCTAACTTATCCTAACCTATTGTAACTTATCCTAACCTTTTTTTTTTATAGAGAGGTGGAATGCGTTACGCACCTTCCCTTCAACAGGGGGTGTGTGGGACTCCTCCCCTTCTAAGGGGAGCTACCCACTAAACCACCTCTCTTTTCGTCTAGGTAACCGGTGGGATCACTTTCCAGCATTCTTCGCCCGGATAACCTTTTTACTGCGCGTTGGCGCTTTTTCTATCTCTCTCTCTCTCTCTCTTCTTGCTCTACCGGTTTACCCTTGCCGCCGCCATCTTCCGTGTGTCGTCATCTTTCCTTCGCAGCACCGTCTCGGCAAATACCTCCAGCGAATCCCATTTCTCCTGTGCCTCCAGCATGAGTGGAACAAGCGTTTCGGCGTTCGCTTCCTCCCCCAATACCGTATGCATCGTGCCTCTTTCTGTCTCCCACTAGGAGCAATCCAGCAGCGGGTGCTCGGCGCTATCCACCGCCGCGTCGCAGTATAAACACTGTTCGCTCTCGACTTTCCGGATCCGGGCCAAGTACTCTTGGAAGCACCCATGCCCCGAGAGTATCTGGGTTGTCCAATGTGTCGTGGACCCGTGACCTCTGCCCACCCACCCTTCAATATCTCGAATGAGTTTTTTCGTCCACTTGCCTTTCCCGTCCTCGTCTGCCTCCCATCTCTGCTGCCACTTTCGCATTGTTTGCGCGCGAGCTTCTTTTTTACTGATTTCCGGTTCCGCGCCCGCTTTCACTTCTTCGTACACTTTGACCCTCTCCTCAAGCAGGAGGTCTGCCGGTACCAAGGACGCCAAAACCTCCACTGCCGTCGTGGAGACCGTGCGGTACGCCCTTGTGATACGAAGGGCTTCAGTACGTTGTGCCCCTCTAAGCCGCCCCCTGTTTCTAGCGGTCCCCAGGCAGCCGCTCCATGCCGGTGCGCCATATAGAAGTTTCGACCGCGCTACGCAGGCCAGTATTCTCCTGCTTCCCTCCGCTGGGCCTCCAATGTTTGGCATTAGCCTCGCCAACGCTATTTCCGTTCTGGCAGCCGATCCCGCTGCCTATACTACCTGCCTACTTCGGTTGTGGTTGGCCTCCAGGATTACCCCCAAGAACCTTACTTCCTTCCCCACCGGTACTTCTACGTCCAATATGCGGATTGTGTCATTCCGGTCCCTTTGAGCCCTCCTTGTAGAAAGCCACGCGGCTTCTGTTTTCTGCGGGGCTAGCTCCAACCCGATCTCCCCCAGACATTGTCTTATCATAGCCGTTGCTGCGGATGCATTGGCTTTCACTGCTGTGAGATCTCTGTGGGAGATTACTACCGCCAAATCATCGGCGAACCCGAACAGACGTACTCCCTCCGGCAGGTGGAGTGCCAACACCTCACCGTAGACCACGTTCCACAGCAGGGGGCCCAATACTGAACCCTGCGGTACCCCTCCGGATAAACTTATACCTCGAGCGTTTCCCTCGTCCTCGTAGAGTAGCCGTCTATTATTGAGGTAGCTGGCAACTACATTCCTCAGGTACCCCGGGATGCGTCTCCCCTCCAGAGTCGATATAATTTTCTCCCACGGGAGCGAATTGAAAGCATTTCGCACATCCAGCGTTATCAGCACGCAATGTTTTCTTCTACGAAGTGGGCCAGCATTTGCTTCCGCTTGCAATGCCTGGACAGCCAAAATACAGTCTACCGTCGACCGTCCCTTCCTAAAGCCGTACTGTCTGTCCGAAAGGCCCCTGCCCCTTTCCAGCTCTTCGCCTAGCCGATTGACGAGGATGCGCTCGAAGAGTTTGGCCACCCCATCCAACAGGCAGACTGGCCTGTACGCCGACGGGTCGTGCAATGGTTTACCCTTCTTGGGCAGTAACACCAACCTCGCTATCTTCCAGCGCTCAGGGAACGTTCCCTCCTGCAGGCACTGGTTGTATACTGCTAGAAAACACTCCTGACGTTCCATAGCCACGGCCTTCACCAACCCGTTTGGGATTCCATCCGGTCCTGGCGTTTTCTTGCCGGGTAGTCTCTTCGTTGCTGCTTGGAGCTCCTCGGCCGTGATGAGGGGTACCTCCTCTAGGCGAGTTGGGACGGCCCCATGTTCGCCCCGTGTGTCCCTCTGCGCTGTCTGGAAAAGTGCTTCGACCACCGTAGGGATTCCCCCCGGCACACTGGCTTCTGGACCCACTGGTCTCGCCCCCAGCTTTTTGCTGACCAAACGGTAGGGCAATCCCCAGATGTCGTTGTCTACCTCGTCGCAGAGCTTTTTCCAACATCGCTCTTTACTACGCATGATAGCCGTCTTAAATGCTCGCCTGCTGTCCCTTAGCAGCTGCTCCGATTGTTCGATCTGCGCCCTTTCCACTGGGTTCCTAGCGCGCATCCTAAAACCTATCCTAACCTATCCTAACCTATCTTAATCTATCCTAACGTATCCTAACCTATCCTGACCCATCCAAACCTATCCTGACATATCCTATCGCAATTGGCCTGGCGATGAAACAGCCGGCGATGAACTGGCCCGGTGATGAACTGGCCAGGCGATGAACTGGCCCGGCGATGAAACGTCCCATTCCCCTTAAATAAGGAGGGGGTAGGGATTAGTGTAGATGTAATGTATTAAGCCAGTAAAGGTCTTTTTTTTTTTCATTTATATTAGATGGTTTGTGTATAAATTACAATTTATAATAAGATGAAAATAAAATTGTTTTAATTCAAATCATTTCTTTCTCTCAATTAAAAACAAATGAAAATTACAACTAACAAGATGAGAATGGGTGCGCTTTTAATTCAGTAATACTCGTTCTCAATTTAAAACAAACAAAAATTACAATTAAAAAAACGAGAATAAATGCGTTTTTAATTGAACAATATTCGCTCTCAATTAAAAACAAACTTTCAAGATGTGTAAATAAATGGACTTGTATGTATCTGTGTGTGTGTGTGACGCAGCGACGGCTCACAGCCTAACTTCAGGGTAGGCTAGAGACCCAAGGTAATATGTATCCGTTATTCAAAGGTGACTTTGTTGTGCAATTCCTTGTATCTATAAAGCGCGATCCCAACGTCAAATTTTGCGTGGCCGACCTTGAAGTTAGGCTGTGAGCCGTAGCTGGTGTGACGATTGATTGAAGCGTAATTTACAAAATCAAACATTATAATTCCAGAATTTGCATAAAATAATAGGGAGAATTTACAAAATACGGTAACGCTAACGTTTACACTAAACTTGCTTGTTGTCCGGTAACCAACTAAGTTACCGGGCAACAAGCAAGTGTAACATCGATGTTAACTTTACCGTCTTTTGTAAAACGATAAACTAAAGCTCTCTGATGTCGAATTCCCGATGTTTTTTTTTCGGCTTTCCCCAGAGAGCGTGTAAAAATTGTTTTTGTAAGAAGAGCTTTTCTGAGAGGGTGAGTTGGTGAGCCCGGGCTCACGATTTCGCCGCCTGGCGCCTCTTAACGTCCCAGTTGAAGACCCTGGCCATGTTAACTTCCGTCGTCGTGAACTGATCCCTGCAAATAGACAACAATGTTACTCACAAAAAAAAAAATGGCATTAAGCCGAAACTAGTTGAAATAAAATATTTTTAGTAAAACAAACCAAGTGAATTCAATTAAACACCTATAATTACTCGATATTTGTTTTTGAGTTTCGTGAAGAGTATAATCATAAATAATTTACACTGTTGTATCCTTTCTTCCTTAAAGTGTGAAGAAAGGATACAACAGTGTTAATTATTTATACCTATAATTACTCACAAAGTTTATATTCTTATAAGAATGTAATTTTTGTGACTAAAATATTACTCACTAAAACCGTAAACTGTTTTAAACATTCCAAATTAGGTTCGACATAACCTAAGAAAATGACTTGCATTGAATAACAAACACCGTGTGATCGTTTAAAGTTGCGGTTTACTGGTGTGAGACAGACTGTGCCCAGCCATTTGCTAGAGTGAGATAGACCTATATTTCTATTTCCAGCATAAAAAGGTAAATGTAATATCGTATGTTCAATTAAAAAAACTTAATCTTAATCTTTTTTAAAATTTAAGTTGGCTACACCCTTTAGGAGTTGACATACAGAGAGTTTTATGTAACACCGAACGTTTTCGTAAAGAGAACTTTTCTTCTAAGTATACATATGCATACGCCGTACATTTTCCAACGCTCGGTTTTTCAAAAGAATTTAGTTTGAAGCTTTAAACGAGTGTTTTCCACTCCCAGGCTAAGCATGAAGTAAAATTTCGAGTTTAGAAAAGCCTGAAAATTTGGTTTGGTCGCGTAGCGCGAAGCGCGGAGCGGCCAAACCAAATTTTCAGGCTTTTCTAAACTCGAAATTTTACTTCATGCGCCACCGGTACACAACACTGACATATTACGAAGTTTAAAACACACCGCTAAACTTTACATTGAATCAGTATTTTGTACCGGTGGCGCATGAAGTAAAATTTCGAGTTTAGAAAAGCCTGAAAATTTGGTTTGGCCGCTCCGCGCTTCGCGCTACGCGACCAAACCAAATTTTCAGGCTTTTCTAAACTCGAAATTTTACTTCATGCTTAGCATGGGAGTGGAAAACACTCGTTTAAGGCTTCAAATTAAATTCTTTTAATAAACCGAACATTGGAAAATGTAAGACGTATACATATGTATATTTAAAAGAAAAATTCTCTTTATGAAAATGTTCGGTGTTACATAAAACTCTCTGTATAAAACGTCAGGCATAATAATTATAATGTATAATTTCAGAGTTGCCAATCTACAATATTTTCCATGGCACTCTAGAGGTTTTTTTTTTAATTGAACATACGATATAATAATAATAATAATCTTTATTTAGGATTTTTTTTTGCTATACAAATATATCATGAACATTTTTTTTAATAAATGTTGAGCTAATTGAATGCAGATGGTAGGGACACCCTTGAACTTTACGTAATACAAGTTTTTGTTGCCTAAAAAGGAGTAAATAAATGACTCAAAAAATAGCTATTTTCAGGATTTTTTTTTACAAAAAAACTGAATATCTTAATTATTTCAAATTGGTGACATTAAAATCCCCTAAGTTTTGGAATCATTTTGATGTATCATGTAATACTGTACCATAATCAGAACATAAATGGTGCTGGAACTAGTGACTGCCAAAAATGTTGGATTTTAACCATAATAAATCGCAACCTTAAATATTATTAGACATAACCTATATAAAAAAAATTAAACTTACCTCAAATAATCCAAATCGTGCTCGACATAACCCAGATTCCTCGTCGCCGACTGGATATTATTCGTGAGCAGCTCCTTGGCGTCGCCCAGCGTGTACTCCAGCATAACGTTGGCCCCCAACCACAGGCACACGTGCTCCGTCGGGGGCACCTTGGCCTTGACGAAGATCTGCTCGCTGAGCAGGTACTCGATCCCGAACTCGTCCTTCTGCGTCTGCAGCTTCTCGATCATGACGAGCGAGCGGGTCAGATCGGGGATCTGCGAGCGGAGCCGTTTCCTCTTCGACAGCAGGTTGTACTCCATGAACTTGTACTTGGAGTGCTGCTCGTCGAGCTTCTTCAGGACCTTGTCGGCGTTGCCGCCGTTGTCTTTCATGTACGAATCCACATCGTCCTTAAATAATAGCCGATTAGCACGCTGCTATCTAATAAGGTGCGATCGTTTAAATTATGATTAAAATAATAGCGGATTAGCACACTGCACACATTCAATCTCTTCACCCATCCACTTCAATCCCTCAGCCTTACCTCTACCCCCCGCATTTTTACATATCATCCATTTAGTTTTGCTAACATTCACTTTCAATTTCCTTCGTTCAAAAATACCTTTCTAGCCTATCTTTCATGTCATTCAATCTTGTAATGAATTAACAATAATTAAGTGTGTTTTTAAAGTTCAATATAAATCGATGTTTTATACCGGTGGCGCATGAAGTAAATATCGTGTGATTGTTTAAATTATGATTAAGAGTAGGCGGCATTCTTTTTGTGCGGTTGCCCAGAATGCTAATTGAATGATGGAATAAATTTGAGGTTATGGTAAGCTATGTGTTAGCAGTCAGTAGTGCCAATCTAATTTAAAATTCAAAGCCTACTCTAAGGGCCAGTCGAACTAGTTCATCTCTAAACTCAAGTTCAAACTAAAATTAGAACAATAGGAACTGTCATCTTGAACTTAAGTTCAGAGATGAACATTAAAACAATAGGAACTGTCATATTGAACTCAAGTTCAGAGATGAACCAGTTTGATGCAACTGGCCCTTAGAGTAGGCTTTGAATTTTAAATTAGATTGGCACTACTGACTGTTAACACATAGTTTACCATAACCTCAAATTTATTTTATCATTCAGGCTGGTCGTCTACTGGAAGCGACAATACGCAGCTACGCACTCATGCGATACGAACGACAACGGGCATATAAGAGCGACAGATCCCAATGTGTGTAAATCCAATGAATCTCGTCCAGTGTGCGCAGACATGCGGATTCTCGCGCCGAGCGTGAAGTTGAGTCAGATCCCAAGAGAATGGGATCCGTCGCTCGTAGCTGCGTCTAGTCCTGTCTCTTTTCTTGCTACTTTGTCTTCTGTAACTCGAACCTTACTTTTTTCTAATAACAATAGTGCTAAATATTTTTATCACTCTTCATTTCTTACTAGGTAGGTGTATTTAACTGTATAAACTACTACAAAATAAATACAGAATTTATAACTTAAATATTTTTTATAAAAATTATATTTTTTCGAATTCCAATCATACCCCTTATCACATAGGGACTTTCCAAAAGGTAAACATCCTGTGAATCCATTAAAAAGGGGAATGGGACGTTTTATCGCCGGGCCAGTTCATCGCCAGGCCAATTGCGATAGGATATGTCAGGATAGGTTTGGATGGGTCAGAATAGGTAAGGATAGGTTAGGATATGTTAGGGAATGTTAGGATGGGTTAGGATAGGTTATGATAGCAGCGGAAATAGATGACGTAAAACCCAAAATAAAAAAAAAATAAAAAAGGTTATGATAGGTCAGGATAGTTTAGGATAGGCTAGGATTGGTGAGGATAGGTAAACCTTAATCTGAATTGCACTCAATGACATATATCAACAAATGACAACATTCTCATTCGATTTTTTATTTTTTTTTATTTTGAGTTTTACGTCATCTATTTCCGCTGCTAAGGCCAATCATGACGCCGGAGATTAGGTCTACAGCTATCCGGGAATTTTGCCGAACCCGGTGGGAGTTCCAACCCACCGGTAGGGATCTTTAACGTGCACGCAACATCCAGGCAGTACACGGGTCCTACATGCATTTAACGTCATATCCGAGAAGACGGAGTGTTTGGCATTTTTATCCTAACCTATATAAATGCAGATAACTTGTTAGGCCGGTATTTGAACCCCGGTCCGTGGCGTGGCAGTACAACACTTTAAACACTACACCACCAAGCTGCCCTCATTCGATTTTTATTAAGTTTGAGTAACGATTATTTGGTTATAAAACCTATTATTAAATTAGTGGACAATTTCCAGAATTGGGTAATATTTGAAATTTTATCATTAGATATGATCTTTCTATCAAAATTTATTTTAAGAAAATATTGGCGATGAACAGGCCTGGTGATGAAACGGCCGGTGATGAAACGGCCGGCGATGAACTGGCCCGGCGATAGAACGGCGGCGATGAACTGGCCCGGCGATAGAACGGCGGCGATGAATCGGTGGTGACCCCTGTCGCGTGTAGCCGCTAATCTTGCAGCCGCCTGTCGCCGCTTGAATCGCGTAAGCGCATAGCCGCGTGTAGACGCTGCCAGTGGAAGACCAGCCTCAACTAGCATTCTGGTGCAACTGGGGCTAAATCATGTTTTTAACGATCGCACAGTACATGTCAATACTAATATTTGTTTAACCCAGTGGTTCCCGGCACTCGTAACCACTTCATGTACATGCTCGTGTCTGTCACGGGCGTTGCTTACTGGCAATTGTACACTGTTACGTCTGTTAGAGTCAGAACTCTCGGGGACTCGCTCACTTGTAACCAAGTCATGTATCTCTTTTGAGCTGGCTCAGTGAACTGACTCGTTAAAGTAAGTTAGATCTTTTGAACCAGCTCATTGATAAGAGCCATTTCGCCCATCTCTCGACCAATCGTGCCATTAATTTAAGGATTACAGGCCCAGATTAGGTGCAAAAAGTGAAAAAGATGCTACACTAGTTCATCTAACGAACAGATCTAATGATCAAGACCGAAACCCCTATTCACAGCACCGATGCAATTTGTCATTGCTGAGAAGTCGCGCTAAAATGATGTTGATTTAAAAAGAAAAACACTTGGTTAAATTTTACTAATATTTTGGTTTTTTTATTCCAACTAGTTTCGACTTTGAGTCATTCTCAAGGAGTAATGATGTCATTTTAGGTCAATTGTTTTGGTGCAAGTTCTCACCGATGACAAATTGCATGGGTGCTGTGAATACGGGCCCAAATGCATAAATATAAACACGTTTTAACTTTGTAAGTTCAATATGCAATTGCGTTAACAATTTATTAATACAATTACAGTCCGCGCCCCATACCTTGGCGAGAAGCCGCACAGCCCGAATAGTCCCGAGTGCACCGTTTATAGCCGACCGACAAATGTAAAATGTACCGCGCGGCGGTCAGTGGCGTAACGCAGATTCTTTAGCCCTTTTGTTGTATGAAAATCACTTATAATAAAAGTAATAAAAATTACATATATCTTAATAATGTACGTTTTAATAAACAAAATTGAATAAAATCTGCAGCCTTCAGTTTTATAGAAATTATAAATAACATTCCGAAAGTCCACTTTTTCGAAGTGTTCCAACTCCCTCACTGAGCACTTACGGACGCGTTTTTTATCCGGGCTCTTAAATATTAAACCATTTTCGGGTGCATTGTTTCCCTCACTCACTATTCGTTCAACACCTCTCACTAAAACACCTGTCGCCGTGGGCACAATGTCTTTTATTTCCTTTAAGGTACAATCCACTTTAATAGTTTTAAAATAATTATACACATTAAAAATTACTTCGCGTGCCTGACTGAATCACCTTATTACTTAATGTACTTGTCATTTTGATATAAAAATTGTTATGTTCACTATGGTGGTTTACTCTCAATTGACACATTTCGGAAAAGCGGCCGTAATGTAGATGTGTTGAATGTAATTAGTAGGGGATTATCTTCCTTTTGGTATTTATTTACCTACCTGACGGGCAGGTAATTTGTCCTAAATAACCTTAATAGATTACAATTACGTAAATTGTATTAAAAATACATGCCCAATACCACTGCTTTTTGTTGCTACTTCTATCGCATGTTATTCGCCGCCGCGGCGCCGCTGGAATTTTTAAAATGCCGCGGGGAGTAATATACCACTGCGCATCCGAGCCACTCACCAAGGTATGGGGCGCGGACTGTACTATATCTTTAATTAATTTCTCACTTAACCTAATCTAATACTGGATGATTTAAATTAAAACACTTGGTTTGTTTCACTTATTCTATTCGGAGAAAATATAAATAAGTGAAACAAACCAAGTGTTTTAATTTAAATTTAATTTAAATCATCTAGTATTACAATTACTGTGTTTTCAAGAAGACCATCATAAATGTACATTAATCCACGGTATTCTCCTAAGAAGTCGATCAATCGTGAAATAACGAAAGTGAGGTTAAGGACCGCACATGCTATCAAATTTCCAGTTTACGCGAAAACTATAAACTCTACACTCACCACGAATTCCGCCTCGGGAATGCCGGCGTAGGATTTCTTATCCCCTAACTCGATCACGCCCTTATCGCCCTGCATTTCACCGCAAAAATGCCCAAAATTGGTAAAAATACTTCTCTTGACTGGTTTGACGTTTTCTTTTTTATTTTAAGAATATAATTTTCATACGAATGGCACCACTGTTTTTCAATAGATTGATAAGTTTGCTAGCATGATTCGACTTTTTCATTCCACTCACAATCAATAGAGGGCAATGTTTTGGTTTCTTAAATTTTCAATAGTTGGTATTGTCTAGGATCAAGGACGGTTGAGTATACGGTAAAAAGGATCGACAGAATCGAAGATTTTAGAGTTGGGGTAGAGATCGCTACGTCACAAATGCGCGCTGAATTTAAATGTGGTAAACTTTAGGTAAACATACATAAGCTGAAAATTTTCTGACATTCTGTAGTCGGGGATGGCTTCTTCGTGGGGTTGGAAATTAGGCGGACTGCATTTGCTTAAAACTTGAATAATCGCTAACAACAATTTCACATAACGTAACGTAACCTTCTCTTCTTCTTCTTCTTGTTGCGTTATTAATGGCCTCAGCTAAACAGCTCTGTCGACCAGCCACAGCTACTTGATTTGAAGGTACTTTTCAAGGTTGAAACAGTGGACGGAAATTATTAGTGGAGGGATAACCGTTAAATAGACTAATAACAAACATAGAATTAGATAAACATGTTAGTATCAGATAAAAAGGAGTAGAGGATAGAATATGTTTTAACTGAGGGAAAAGACCGAACAGATAGAATTGAGAGAGGGGCATAGTGACCAAACGTAACCTTCTCGTCTTTTAATAATTCTCTATGATTCAACAACCTGAACATAGCTCTCCTAAAATCTCATAAGTCTAGCCAACATAAAATACATTTCCTTTCCGCGGCGTTAGATGGCGCGCGCAAGCGGGTAATTCAAAAATATCGCCTTCAAATCGTTGATTTTTAAAAGAGTTCAATTTGAAGCTTTGAACGAGTGTTGTCCACTCCCAGAC
Source organism: Philonthus cognatus (assembly GCA_932526585.2). NCBI lineage: Eukaryota > Metazoa > Arthropoda > Insecta > Coleoptera > Staphylinidae > Philonthus > Philonthus cognatus. The sequence continues at coordinate 54,635,831 of OW052249.1, read as the reverse complement.
TAAGCATGAAGTAAAATTTCGAGTTTAGAAAAGCCCCGTGAAAATTTGTCGAGGGTCGCGCAGCGACCCGAGACAAATTTTCTGGGCTTTTCTAAACTCGAAATTTTACTTCATGCGCCACGCGTATAAAACACTGATTTCAAGCTCGAAAGTTCGAATATACATAAATTTCACAATATTTTAGTGTTTCAAACGCGTGGCGCATGAAGTAAAATTTCGAGTTTAGAAAAGCCCAGAAAATTTGTCTCGGGTCCCTGCGCGACCCTCGACAAATTTTCACGGGGCTTTTCTAAACTCGAAATTTTACTTCATGCTTAGTCTGGGAGTGGAAATCCCTTGTTTAAAACTTTAAAATGAACTTAATAAAAAAAACAGGGAATACCTTAAGATTCTAATAATTCTCTATGACTCAACCACCTGAACACAGCTCTCCTAAAATCTCATAAGTCTAGCCAACATAAAATATATTTCCTTTCCGCGGCGTTAGATGGCGTGCGCAAGCGGGTAATTCAAAAATATCGCCTACAATTCGTTGATTTGTAAAAGAGTTCAATTTGAAGCTTTAAACGAGTGTTGTCCACTCCCAGACTAAGCATGAAGTAAAATTTCGAGTTTAGAAAAGCCCCGTGAAAATTTGTCGAGGGTCGCGCAGCGACCCGAGACAAATTTTCTGGGCTTTCCTAAACTCGAAATTTTACTTCATGCGCCACCCGTATAAAACACTGATTTCAAGCTCGAAAGTTCGAATATACATAAATTTCACAATATTTTAGTGTTTCAAACGCGTGGCGCATGAAGTAAAATTTCGAGTTTAGAAAAGCCCAGAAAATTTGTCTCGGGTCGCTGCGCGACCCTCGACAAATTTTCACGGGGCTTTTCTAAACTCGAAATTTTACTTCATGCTTAGTCTGGGAGTGGAAATCCCTTGTTTAAAGCTTTAAAATGAACTTAATAAAAAAACAGGGAATACTTTAAGATTTACAGAAAATGGGCTGAATTTGGAATACGGAAATTTAAAAGAAAAACTCTTTGTAAAATGTAAATACATATTTAAGGGTCTCTTCCACTTTTTGACCTTGACGAAATTGAGTAAGCTCTCACTGGCGGATTATTTTGTGCATTATTACGACTGAATTTTACATTTTAATTTGTAATCACGATATATTTCATTGAAACCGGTTGGTGGACACTTAACACTAACACAAATGTAGGCGATATTTTTGAATTACCCGCTTGCGCGCGCCATCTAACGCCGCGGAAAAGAAATGTATTTCATGTTGGCTAGACTTATGAGATTTTAGGAGAGCTATGTTCAGGTTGTTGAATCATAGAGAATTATTAGAAGACGAGAAGGTTACGTTACGTTATGTGAAATTGTTGTTAGCGATTATTAAACTTTTAAACAAATACAGTCCGTCTAATTTCCAACCCCACGAAGAAGCAATCCCCGACTACACAAAGTCTTATTTTAATAACACTTATTTTTAACACAAAATTATAAAAATCCATGATAGTACAGCGAAGCCGGAAAGAGAGGTTATGATAGACTCAAAACCGTAACTAAATATAACGTCATTGTTCTCTCTCGCTCGAACCTTGGCCTGCGGGGAAAAGGGGTAGGGGAAAGCATAGTAAGATACAATTCTGTCATACCTTGTAACACATATGTGTTACGCCCATCGACGTACCTTGGTCTAGGATGTGAAGTCTATGAGTTTGACGTTTTCTTTTTATTTTAAGAGTATAATTTTCATACGAATGGCACCACTGTTTTTCCATAGATAGATGATCTTGCTAGCATGATTCGACTTTTTCACTACACTCACAATCAACAGAGGGCGATGTTTTGCTTTATTAAATTTTTAATAGTTGGTATTGTCTAGGATCAAGGATGGTATACGGTAAGAAAGATTGACAGAATCGAAGATTTTAGAGTGAGGGTAGGGATCGGTACGTCACAAATGCGCGCTGAATTTAAATGTGGTTACTTCATGATAAACTTTAGGTAAACATGCATAAGCTGTAAATTTTCTGACATTTGTTGATTTTTAAAAGAGTTTAATTTGAAGCTTTGAAGGAGTGTCGTCCACTCCCAGACTAAGCATGAAGTAAAATTTCGAGTTTAGAAAAGCCCCGTGAAAATTTGTCGAGGGTCGCGCAGCGAGCCGAGACAAATTTTCTGGGCTTTTCTAAACTCGAAATTTTACTTCATGCGCCACGCGTATAAAACACTAAAATATTGTGAACTCTAAGTATATTAGAACCTCACTTGAAATCAGTGTTTTATACGCGTGGCGCATGAAGTAAAATTTCGAGTTTAGAAAAGCCCAGAAAATTTGTCTCGGGTCGCTGCGCGACCCTCGACAAATTTTCACGGGGCTTTTTAAACTCGAAATTTTACTTCATGCTTAGTCTGGGAGTGGAAATCACTTGTTTAAAGCTTTAAAATGAACTTTAAAAGAAAACAGGAAATATCTCAAGACTTTCAGAAAATCGGTTGAGTTTGGAATGCGTATATTTTAAAGAAAAACTCTCTGTATAATGTAAATACATATTTAAGGGTCTTTTCCACTTTTTGACCTTGACGAAATTGAGTAAGCTCTCACTGGCGGATTATTTTGTGCATTATTACGACTGAATTTTACATTTTAATTTGTAATCACGATATATTTTATTGAAACCGGTTGGTGGACACTTAACACTAACACAAATGTAGGCGATATTTTTGAATTACCCGCTTGCGCGCGTCATCTAACGCCAGGGAAAGGAAATGTATTTCATGTTGGCTAGACATGAGATTTTAGGAGACCTATGTTCAGGTTGTTGAATCATAGAGAATTATTATAAGACGAGAAGGTTACGTTGGGTTATGTGAAATTGTTGTTAGTGATTATTAAAGTTTGAAACAAATGCGACTGCATTTGTTTCAAACTCTAATTTCCAACCCCACGAAGAGGCAATCCCCGACTACACAAAGTTTTATTTTAATAACACTTATTTTTAACACAAAATATTAAAAATCTATGATAGTACAGCGAAATCGGAAAGAGAGGTTATGATAGACTCAAAACCGTAACCAAATACAACGTCATTGTTCTCTTCGCACGAACCTTGGCCTGCGGGGAAAAGGGGTAGGAGAAAACATGGAAAGATACAATTCTGTCATACCTTGTAACACATGTGTTACGCTCATCGACGTACCTTGGTCTAGGATGTGAAGCCTAGACGAGAAGCCTATGAAGTCTATGATATTTCGACAGATTGACATAACCTAAAAGAATCGATTAAGGAAATCCTATTTATTAAATTCAAGGTAATAAAGATATTTATAAACTGATTAATCTAAATAGCTGTATAAGTCACACTCACTAATTAATTTACTCATGTTTTCATTAATTGCTTAACTTAGAAAAAGCGCACTGGGTCGTAGAATTACCCCATTGTTAAAGCTTTCGTTAAAACCCCAGTTACTTTATTACAATTATTTCTCAAGTGAATTGTTGTTAGTGCTATTATTATTGTTGTTATTACGATTGGTTCTCTAGTGAATTGTTATTATTATTCTTGTTACAATTGTTTCTTGTGTAAATTGTTATCAATAGGCCCGATCATCAAAATGTTTAACATTCAACATGTTTGGATTTGTTTGTGATGTATGTTGGTATCTAATGAACGGTACTCCGGTTGGTCTATTTGGTATGATTGCAAAAATCCCAAACACGTAAACGAGTAACAATCTCTTTGTCAGGTATATATAGTTGCACACCTAGTTGTAAGCAGGGCTGTGGAGTCGGTGGATACAGTATCCGACTCCGACTCCGACTCCTCAATTTAAGATAAAACGACTCCAGCTTCAACGTCCGACTCCGACTCCGGTGATTATTAGGAAATCATAAGGATTAAAGGGTACTATTAAAAACCACATGTATGTACAAGAAGTTCAAATGCAAAATTAACATGTATTTTTTTTTTAAAGGATTAACATGATCATAATTGATAATTTTAAAATTCTACGATATTAATAATGATTCGTTAAGCCACTATCACTCACCGACCGGCTCTTTATACAAAGAAAAGACACTCTATAAAAAAAATGTAACAGTCGAAGAAAATGATCAAAATTAATTATTTAAAAATGCACTAATAATCGTGTTAATGCAATAAGCCCAGTAACACTATATTATTTTTAAACGTTACAAATTAGACATAATTTATTATTATATGTAAAACCAATAATTTTACACAAAATATATTAAAAAATACTTATTTTTAATCATATATTTAGAATTTAAATGCCTATCGAGACTTAATAAGAAGCTATAGGTACAGCATATTTAAATTACGATTAACGAATAGCGTTACCTGAAGTGTTACGCTCAATTTTCGTCCATCTTGTACTTTTTATTTCGATTTATCCGGAGTCGGAGTCGTAACTAATTTTCGACTCCGACCAAAATACCTAAACTCCGACTCCACGACTCCGACTCCGACTCCGACTCCACAGCCCTGGTTGTAAGACCATTAGTTATTGATAATAAGTGCTTTGCACTGGAAATGTACATCTAACGAATAAAAATAAAAGTGAAGTAAGGAATAAAAGTGTTTTTTATTGTGATTAACAATCCGGTCATCAGAGAATTCCCCAACAGTTGGCAGTAAACTCCTAACTGTTGTCTCTGATGAACGGGCCCAATTTCATCAGAGACAACAGTTGGGAGTTTAGTGCCAACTGTTGGGGAATTCTCTGATGACCGGATTGTTAATTGTGAACGTGTTTGGGATTTTTGCAATCGTAGAAAATAGACCGACCGAAGTACCGTTCATTATGTACCAACGTACACTACAAACAAATCCAAACATGTTGAATGTTGAATATTTTGATGAACGGGCCCAATATTATTATTAAAATAGATGACTGCTGAGGTGAGAACACCGGCTGTCGACACTGTCGAGTCCCTTATGAAAGAAGCGGAGGTTTTGAAGCAGCGATTGGAGGACGAGAGGCAGAAATTAAATGATGTTACGCGTACGTTTACAACAATCAATTATTTTCCTCCTCGAAGTGCGGATTTTGCGAATTTTTAGTTTCATCCGTCGCCGAACGCTTGGAGATCATCAATTACATGAATATAAAACCGAGGAGGACTTTAAAAGGGCACCAAGCCAAAGTGCTTTGCTCTGATTGGTCTCCCGATAAACGACACATCGTCTCGTCATCTCAGGTCGGTAAAAGATTGAATAATTCTCAATCGAATGGTGTTTAATGGGATTTAAAATTACGGGATTGAGCAATTATACATCGAACTGTGTTTTACAGGATTTAAAGTTGTTCCATTGGACAATTTTTAATCAAACAGTGTTCGACTTAGCGGCGGCTCGCAGCCTAACTTCAGGGTAGGCCAGAGCGCCAAGGCACACAAAATTTGAGGTTGACATCGCGCTTTATAAATACGCGGAATTGCACAACAAAGTAACGTTTCAATAACGGATACATGCAGCGGCGGTTCGCAGTCTAACTTCAGGGTAGGTCAGAGACCCAAGGTAATATGTATCCATTTTTTTTTTTTTCTTGAATTAATTTCTCATCTGGCACTTGGTGAAACATATTACACTATGTAAAGTAGTGCCTTTCCTTTAATTAACTTTACATGTATCCATTATTGAAAGGTGCAATTCGTTGTATTTATAAAGCGCAATCCCAACCTCAAATTTTGTATGCCTTGGTGCTGTGGCCTACCCTGAAGTTAGGCTGCGAGCCGCCGCTGGTTCGACTGGGTTTGAGATTGTTTATTCGAACAATTCCGAGTTAATTTCATATTAAAAATTGTTTGATTGAATAACCAGATCTGGAATTATTCAGTGTTTTATTATTATGTCTGTGTAAATGTGCGTATGTGTGAAATAAGTGGGTGTTATTAATATCTTAATATTTCGATTAATTTATTAAAATACTAGGATGGTAAAATGATAATTTGGGACGCTTTCACGACTAACAAGGAGCACGCGGTCACGATGCCCACCACTTGGGTGATGGCCTGCGCTTACGCACCCTCTGGGAATTTGGTGGCATGCGGGTATATATATCATCTCCCAACCCGAATTTCCCGTCGCTCGTTCACATCACAGGTTGTGTGTGTCTGTTTTTAGAGGGCTTGATAATAAGGTCACCGTCTACCCGTTGAGTCTCGACGAGGATGTTTCGCAGAGGAGGAAAACTGTCGGCACCCATACCAGCTACATGAGCTGTTGCATCTTCCCCAATTCCGACCAACAGGTGAGAATGTATTCGTTCATCAATAATTATGAACCCTTCCTGAAATTTTTAAAATGTCTATTTTTTGTATGTAAAAGTGGCCCTTAAAGAGCAAAAGCAATATTTTGACCAGTCTCAAGTCAGAAATTCTGTGTTTTCTTCTGTTAAATCAATAATAAAAATTGTGTACATTTTATGATAGATTTTAACAGGAAGCGGAGATTCCACCTGCGCTTTGTGGGACGTTGAGTCGGGACAGCTCTTGCAGACTTTCCACGGGCATTCCGCTGATGTCATGTCAATCGATTTGGCCCCGTCCGAAACCGGGAACACCTTCGTTTCAGGGGTAAGCAAAAACGAACCCCTCCCTTCCCCCTCGAAATGTTTCTTCATTGATAAAAACGAGTTTTCTCTTTGTAGAGTTGCGATAAATTGGTGCTGATTTGGGATATGAGGTCGGGCCAGTGCGTCCAGTCTTTCGAGGGGCACGAGTCCGACGTCAACAGCGTTAAATTCCACCCTAGCGGAGACGGTATTGCTACAGGAAGCGATGATTCTACTGTAAGTTGAAAATAAATAATATGAATTAAACCTACTGGTTTGGCAATATCGATAATAGATAGGTGAGATTTTATTGATAGTCCCTCAGGTGTCTGAAAATCTCATGATTCATTCCACTGTAAGTAAAAAAAAAAAAACAATATTAATCAAACCATAACAAGAAGTAACACTTGGATAACATCTGCTCATATGGTTGGATTAGATTCTATGTAAGGAATTAATTTTGGGAAGAATTTACCCAACTGTTCAGAGTAAAATGACGACTATTCAGTGCAACTTCTCACCGATAACAAATTGTATCTGTACTGTGAATACAGGCCCAGATCAATCAAACCTGTTGAGGTTACATTTTATGAGTAGGTAGTGTTACCAATGAATATTAGTTAAAAATTTAATGTTTCGTTTACATCACCAAGTAAATAAATAACTTAACTTATTCTCAAGTCGTGCGGTGTAAATAAATAATAATTATTTATAATTCCAGTGCAGATTATTCGATTTGCGAGCCGATAAAGAAGTGGCTATTTACAGCAAGGAGAGCATAATCTTCGGGGTGAATTCTGTTGACTTTTCAGTATCGGGTAAGACTAAACATGAATTTGAATCCATCTAACCAAAAAATTGTTTTTAAGATAATCAGTTTATTTTTTAAATTTACCCCAGATAAGTGAATATTTGTTGTTTACATAATATTAATCACACTGTATACATTTAACCTCAGGTTCATTAATAATAATAATATATTTCCGATAATTCGAACCCTTTGTCTGTTTTTTTAGGTCGATTGTTATTTGCCGGTTATAATGATTACACGGTAAACGTCTGGGATACCCTGAAATGCGCCAGGGTTTGTCTGTTGTATGGGCATGAGAACCGTGTGTCCTGTCTCCAAGTTAGTCCGGACGGGACGGCTTTATCGACTGGTTCTTGGGATTACACATTAAGGGTACACTTTAATTTTCAGACTGTCCCCTTTAAAAAAAATAACTTTCGATATAATCCCTCAAAAATATTACACCTGATATTCTCTATCAAAATAAATCCCTTATATAAAAATAACCGCTGATAATCTCCTTAAAAAAAAATACCGTTGAAAATCTTTCCCAATAAAATAACTTCCTAAAAATATTTCATTGGTGCCCAATTCAAGTCAGCAGTTTTCCCTTCAAAAAAAGAACCCCTGTTATTCTCTCGTAACAAAATAACCCTTTTTCTTTCTTTTTTCACAGGTTTGGGCTTAAACTATATGGATGTTAAAACTCAGTATTACTTCTATTAAGCTACTAATAATGAAATTAGAATGAATGTTAAAACAGAGGAACACCTACCATGAGAACAACTTCAAATAAAAAAAAAAACAAAGTTAAGGTTTCACTTTATAATGTTTTTTTTTTGTGTATTTCATGTTAGCATCTTTGAAATAGCGAAGAATGCTTTGAATCTTGTGTTTATTTTGACAGGTTGCAAAAAAGTTAAATGAAACAAACGCAGAGCTCAAATTAACATTTTTCAGAAATTGTAAGGTGGTGCGTTAATTTTTTGGAGCAGTGTATTTTATATACTTATTATGTTGCTCCAATTAAACTTGATTCTTTTCTCTTTTACCTGAACCAAAAAAAAAACTATAGTTTTTTTTTTACCTCAACCAATTGTAATTCATTTGTTTCAAAAATATTGGAGTGTACAATGCCCTCGATTTTATAAGTGAAATGTTGAATTTAATGCTCATGTTGTTTTTAATATCTCAGTCTAAGCGGGCTTGGTAATTTATTTATTTATTTGTCAAATCAATTAATTGTGAGGTTTAAAAATAAAATATAAATTAAATTTAACATTTTGCTTACCGAATCGGCCTGATTATAGATGTAATTATTATTATTTAGTCGTAGTTGTTGTAAATATTTATTTGTTAGTTACATATACATAACATACGTGTTTAAAATAATTATAATAAATGTTAAGCAAACATAAAAAATCTCTCCAACATTTTGCTGATTTCTTTTTTTTAACTGTTTTGTGTTGTAGGCGTTCACTTTGTGGTACATCTTCAATAAACTTGTAAATAAAACACTTTTTAACTTTGTTTAACCACTGTATTTAATACAGTGGTTAAACAAAGTTAAAAAGTGTTTTATTTACAAGTTTCTTTTATTTTGTTAATGATGAACATTTTCTTTGTCCCGAAATCTATCCAATATTTTGCCTACTTCTTTTTTTTCGTTAATGATGGATATTTCCTTGTGTGTTTTAAAAGTCCAATTGATACATAAACAAGTCGTTAATGTGTTTATGTTTGCATTTGCATAATAAACAGTAAATAAGCTGATATGAGCAATTATACTCATTGTTAATAACAGTCTGTAAATGGACTTTTCAATACAATAATAAAGTAATTACTAGAACGAATACCAATTAACATAATCATAGATTGAATAAATTATGATTATGTTAATCTCAATGTCTGAATAAACATTAATTTCTATCCTTTATTCTCGTTGCAAACATAATTTAGGCTTGGGTAGTTTGATTTAATGGGTAATTGTTTTTTCAGGACGCAATTTTTTTAGTCCATTAATAATAATAATATAATATATAAAATAACGAAAAAACTATTCGTGAAAATGCAAACAATGTCTTAATTAATAAGACAACTTAAGACGATAAATATCCATTGAAATAACTACTTCCCGTGCATATACACCTCCGGATATTGAATTATACAATGAAATATTTAAAATCTTATTTAATTTGATTTAATATTATATATATTTATATTTATTATATTTATATATATTTATCGTCTTAAGTTGTCTTATTAATTAAGACATTGTTTGCATTTTCACGAATAGTTTTTTCGTAATTTTATATATTATGTTTAAAGTGTGCAAACCATAAGAAGCGAAAGCTTATTTTCTTGAATTCAAATAGTTTTGAATTTGAATTTATCTTGTTTGAATAATAATATACTTTATTTGTAGTCTGATATTAATTATAATGTATTACAATGGTCGAAACTCATTTTAGCTTATTTTTAAGAAAATGATAGGAATTAAATCGATGTAATTAAATAATTAATGGACTTAAGTGCAAAATATAGTAGTTAAACAAAGTAAATTATTGTTATAGATTTAATATTAGATTAATTTCTTGTATATTCAATAATCTTAGTTATATTTCTTTTCTTATTGCACAATTAAAGGCATCAGCAAAGTATCTCTGTTGACCAGCCACAGCTTATTTCTTTGTGAATAATAAAAAAAATAGCTTATCTTTGGAAATAACCCAAGAACAAAAATACGTACAAGTTGGTAGCCCTAATGATTGTATATATTGGGTTGCCTACGACTAACCGTCAATTTCTTATGTGTGACGCAAGGACGGTCGAGTATACAGTAAAAAGGATCGACAGAATCGAAAATTTTAAAGTGGGGGGCAAGGATGGGTTACGTCACAAATGCGCGCTGCTTTAAAAAGCTGTAAGTGTTCTGACATTCGTTGTTTTTTAAGAGAGTTCAATTCAAAGCGTTAAACGAGTGTTTTCCACTCCCAGACTGAGCATGAAGTAAAATTTCGAGTTTAGAAAAGCCCCGTGAAAATTTGTCGAGGGTCGCGCAGCGACCCGAGACAAATTTTCTGGGCTTTTCTAAACTCGAAATTTTACTTCATGCGCCACGCGTATAAAACACTGATTTAAAGCAAAGTTAAAAATGCACTTAAAACCAACCCAACTTCGATATTTTTGCAAAATTAGATGTTTTCTTGCCTATCCATGCTGTAAACCTTCAGATATTCGTTGTTTTCTTGTAAAAAAAAAATCGATTCCCTGTAGTCCTTCGGTCTCCGAAGACTATCATTGGTCCTTCGAGCTGTAGCCTCTGTAAAATGGTAATAAAATTAGTAATCTAGAATGATCCTTTAATTTGAAACTTCTAAGAACGAGTGTTGTCCACTCCCAGACTAAGCATGAAGTAAAATTTCGAGTTTAGAAAAGCCCCGCGTAGAAAATTTGTCGAGGGTCGCGCAGCGACCCGAGACAAATTTTCGCGGGGCTTTTCTAAACTCGAAATTTTACTTCATGCGCCACGCGTATTAAACACTGATTTAAAGTGCGAAATTCAAAATATACCGCTTAAGTTTGATTTCACTTTAACAAGAAATGCTTAAATATTAAAAAAAATGACATAAATATTTACAAAATATTAAAAATGCTAGTATTTCTTTGAATATAATTCAAAAATAATAATACACACAACGTTGGTAACGCATATTGGGTTGCCTGCAATAATAAAAATAGGTACACAGTTATTTGAGTTATGTGAAGGTTTAAGCCACTCAATTAAACACAGTTATATATTTTTTTCACTTTTATTTATCAAAATATATATAATTAAAGTGAAGAAAGGATTATAACTGTGTTTAATTAAGTGACGTACAAAGTTATGCGAGTGCATACTGGGTTGCCTACGGCGGAACATAGTTGGTAGCCCTAATGCAAGCGCATATTGGGTTGCCTATGACGAAACGTCAATTTTGTACGCGTGCGAATGCGCAAGTCAGTGTAAAATCTGATCATTACGTAAAATTTCTTGTGATCGTCGCGAGAAAGCGTAGAAAGGAATATAACTGTGTTTAATTAAGTGACGTACAAAGTTACGTGTGTGCATACTGGGTTGCCTACGGCGAAACATAGTTGGTAGCCCTAATGTAAGCGCATATTGGGTTGCCCATGACGAAACGTAGCTGGTAGCCCTAACGCGAAAGCATATTAGGTTGCATATAGTGAAACGTCAATTCGTACGTGTGCGAATGCGTAAGTCAGTGTAAATTCCGACCATTAAGTAAAATTTCTTGTGATCGTTGCGAAAATCGTCGCGAAAAAGCGAAGAAAGGATTATAACTGTGTTTAATTAAGTGACGTACAAAGTTACGTGTGTGCATACTGGGTTGGCTACGGCGAAACTCAGCTGGTAGCCCTAATGCAAGCGCATATTGGGTTCCTATGACGAAACGTAGTTGGTAGCCCTAACGCGAAAGCATATTAGGTTGCATATAATGAAACGTCAATTTCGTACGTGTGCGAATGCGTAAGTCAATGTAAATTAAGACTATTAAGTAAAATTTTTCGTAATCGTTGCGAAAATCGTCGCGAAAAAGCGAAGAAAGGATTATAACTGTGTTTAATTAAGTGACGTACAAAGTTACGTGTGTGCATACTGCGTTACCTACGGCGAAACATAGTTGGTAGCCCTAATGCAAGCGTATATTGGGTTGCCTAACGCGAAAGCATACTAGGTTGCATATAGTGAAACGTCAATTTCGTACGTGTGCGAATGCGTAAGTCAGTGCAAATTCCGACCATTACGTAAAGTTTCTCGTGATCGTCGCGAAAATCGTCTCGAAAAAGCTAGGAAAGGATTATAACTGTAATATTAAAACACTTAACTTTGTTTTACCACTTTAATTAACTTTTTACAGTGACTATAGTTTCGACTACAAGCTAGTCATTATCAAACTCAGTTTGATAATGACTAGCTTGTAGTCGAAACTATAGTCACTGTAAAAAGTTAATTAAAGTGGTAAAACAAAGTTAAGTGTTTTAATATTATTTTTTAAAGATGTACCACAAAGTGAACGCCAACCAAATCAAAGATTTGATTATAACTGTGTTTAATTAAGTGACGTACAAAGTTAGCGAGTGCATACTGGGTTGCCTACGGCGAAACATAGTTGGTAGCCTTAATGCAAGCGCATATTGGGTTGCCTATGACGAAACGTAGTTGGTAGCCCTAACACAACAGCATATTAGGTTGCATATAGTGAAACTTCAATTTCGTACGTGTGCGAATGCGTAAGTCAGTGTAAATTCCGACCATTAAGTAAAATTTCTCGTGATCGTTGCAAACATCGTCGCGAAAAAGCGAAGAAAGGATTATAACTGTGTTTAATTAAGTGACGTACAAAGTTACGTGGGTGCATACTGGGTTGCCTACGGCGAAACATAGTAGGTAGCCCTAATGCAAGCGCATATTGGGTTGCCTATGATGAAACGTAGTTGGAAGCCCTAACGCGAAAGTATATTAGGCTGCATGTAGTGAAACGTCAATTTCGTACGTGTGCGAATGCGTAAGTCAATGTAAATTCCGACTATTAAGTAAAATTTCTCGTAATCGTTGCGAAAATCGTCCCGAAAAAGCAAAGAAAGGATTATAACTGTGTTTAATTAAGTGACGTACAAAGTTACGTGTGTGCATACTGGGTTGCTTACGGTGAAATATAGTTGGTAGCCCTAATGCAAGCGCATATTGGGTTGCCTATGACGAAACATAGTTCTTCTTCTTCTTTGTGTAATTAATGGCCTTAGCTATCAAAGCTCTGTTGACCAGTCACAGTTTTTATGAAATAATAATTAAAATTGTTTTAAATTTATTGGAGTATCGATTGTATGAATGAATAAATGAGTGGATGAAGGGATGAGTAATAAAATCTTGAATCTAGGTCTTAAGTGTAGGTTAAAATCTGGACAGAGTTAAACAGTCAGTGCTGCGCCCTCTGCCCTCCCCAAGGGATAGGAAATACATGTGGATTTTTAAAGGAAAAGGTTCAATGGAAGGGAATTTGGGAAAAGGATTATTGAAAAGGATGTGATTGAAAGGATGATTAAGGATATGGTGGACCACGTGGAGGCCGCACGTTTTAATTGTGCAGCGGGACGGACTGCTCGGGGTCAGCTCTCGAACCACACTCCCACGAAACGTAGTTGGCAGCCCTAACACAAAAGCATATTAGGGTGCATATAGTGAAACGTCAATTTCGTACGCGTGCGAATGCGTAAGTCAATGTAAATTCCGACTATTAAATAAAATTTCTCGTAATCGTTGCGAAAATCGTCGCGAAAAAGCGAAGAAAGGATTATAACTGTGTTTAATTAGGTGACGTACAAAGTTACGCGAGTGCATACTGGGTTGCCTACGGCGGAACATAGTTGGTAGCCCTAATGCAAGCGCATATTGGGTTGCCTGTGACGAAACGTCAATTTTGTACGCGTGCGAATGCGCAAGTCAGTGTAAATTCTGATCATTACGTAAAATTTCTTATGATCGTCGCGAAAAAGCGAAGAAAGGATTATAACTGTGTTTAATTAAGTGACGTACAAAGTTACGCGAGTGCATACTGGGTTGCCTACGGTGAAACATAGTTGGTAGCCCTAATGCAAGCGCATATTGGGTTGTCTACGACGAAATGTAGTTGGTAACCCTAACGCAAGCGCATATTGGGTTGCCTATAGTGAAACGTCAATTTCGTACATGTGCGAATGCGCAAGTCAGTGTCAATTCCGACCATTACGTAAAATTTCTCGTGATCGTCGCGAAAATCGGCCACCATTTTACGTCGGTGCCTTGCGAACGCTGGCTCGCGGTTGAATAAAAGGGAACGCTGGCGAAAACGACGGGCTCAGTGAGATGAAATAATCGCACCGAGAGAGGAGCGCGTGTTGTTTGTTCTACGAGTGTGCACAAAGGAGCGAAAAAAGGGGGCCGCCAGAAAGATTTTTTTGTACATATAGATTATTAATTTCGACGAGGACAAAATGCTGCTCGCCGTTTCAGTGGGTTTATTGTTGATTTCCACCTCAGTATTATCCGAAGGTGAGTGTTACTATGATTAAACGCACGGAATTTTATTTTATTCATGGGCGTGGTGGACACTCAATCGGTTTTTGCTCGTTGTTTATCAAAAATGTATCGCTTCTATAAATAAAGAAAACCATGTCGTGTTTTAAAAATACACACATAATCGTGCCCTGACATGTTTGCCTAAATCCAGACCATTTCACTCAATTTCAACATTTATTCCCCCCTGGCGTCCCTCTGACGCTAAAGTTGCTATTGGAAACACACTTCTCGGGTGTTGCAGGAAAAAAATGTGCAAACATCTAGTGATCTAATATGTGTGTGTGTGTATTGATTGCCCCTCATGTGCTCCACTTATTAATAGTCTGTCTTTATTGGATTTGATTCAAACTTACAGACAATGGACTTTATTGGTTTTCTTTTGTTCCGTTTCTCTGATTGATAAAACAGCAGTTTTGACGAACAATAAACCCGAGTGCTAGATGATAAGAAATGTAAATAAGAGCAAGTTTTAAGCACTACCTACTAGATCAATTCAGTGAAATAGTTTTAGGATCTTGCTAAACGCTATATAACAATCAACTTGGTAAATTCATTGTGAGTTACGTGAAGATTTAATTAATTTTACGAATAAAGCACTAATAACCTTTCTTCACACTTTTAAAAGTGTGAAGAAAGGTTATAAGTGCTTTATTCGTCAAATTAATCAACTTAGTGAGAGATTTGCTAAGATCACATCTTCAGGTCTAAGCTTATCGAGCACTACCTACTAGATAAATTCAGTGAAATAGTTTTAAGATCTCCCTAAGCTAACACGTTCGTTATCTTTTGTTCTGTTTCTCTGACAGATAAAACAGTTTTGATTAACAATAAATCAAAGTGCTGGATGATAAGAGATGTAAATAAGAGCGAGTTTTAAGCATTACCTACTAAATCAATTCAGTGGGATAGTTTTAGGATCTCGCTAAACACTATTTAACAATTAACTTAATGAGAGATTTGATAAGATCACATCTTGAGGTCTAAGCTTCAAGGTCCTTATCGAGCACTACAGTCCGCGCCCCATACCTTGGCGAGTGGCTCGGATGCGCAGTGGTATATTACTCCCCGCGACATTTTAAAAATTCCAGCGGTGCCGCTTGGCGAATAACATGCGATAGAAGTAGCGACGAAAAGCAGTGGTATTGGGCATGTATTTTTAATACAATTTACGTAATTGTAATCTAGCAAGGTTATTTAGGACAAATTACCTGCCCGTCAGGTAGGTAAATAAATACCAAAAGGGAGATAATCCCCTACTATTTTTACTATTACTATTTTTCATAAAAAAATTTAAATTAAATACCTATGTTATTTTATTAAATTTTGTTTATTAAAACGTACATTATTAAGATATATGTAATTTTTATTACTTTTATTATAAGTGATTTTCATACAACAAAAGGGCTAAAGAATCTGCGTTACGCCACTGACCGCCGCGCGGTACATTTTACATTTGTCGGTCGGCTATAAACGGTGCACTCGGGACTATTCGGGCTGCGCGGCTTCTCGCCAAGGTATGGGGCACGGACTGTACCTACTCGACCAATTCAGTGAAATAATTTTAAGATCTCGCTGAACACTACATAACAATCAACTTAGTGAGAGATTTGTTAAGATCACATCTAAAGGTTTAAGCTTCAATTTCCTTATCAAGCACTACTTACTAGACAAATTCAGTGAAATAGTTTTAAGATCTGGCTTAACACTATCTAACACGTTGGTTTTCGTTTGTTCTGTTTCTCTCTGAAAGATAAAACAGCAATTAATGGGCCTGTTTATCCAAGACAATTGTTGGGAGTTTACTGCCAACTTCTCTGATGACCGGTTTGTTAATCGTAACCATGTTTGGGATTTTTGCAATCGTACGAAATAGACCGACCGGAGTACCGTTCATTAGATACCAACATACATCACAAACATGTTGAAAGTTGAACATTTTGATGAACGGGCCCAATGAAAAATGATAATGTCCCTTCAAGTTTTTGTTTTATTATTCTATATAATTGAAACAAAAACTTAAGCAGGGGCCCGAGGTATTATTTTTATTGTTATAAAGGTGGCAATAACGTGTTAACCTCAAAATCTTTAGCACTTATTTCTCTTTATCAGTCTTATGTAATTTTATATTGGGTAAAGTTTATTGATAACTCTTAAATTCTTCTTAGCTTATTTCTCTTTATGATTCTTTCATTATTCATTCATTTAATAATTAACATTAAAATCTTCTGCACTTATTCTTCTTTTTGTAATTTTTATTGTGAGTTGAATAAATCCGGTTATAACTGCTTTAATTAATCCAATCGAGCAATTTAATTGGTCTTAATTTGTGCGTGTGTACACCAAGCGTACTAGGTTTAATAATCGTTTCAACTGTTCTAAAAGTAAGACACATCAAGTGCATTGGGAATTACCGGCACTTACTGACTATTAGCTCGTGAATCGCCAGCAAGTGGGTTTAATCGTGTTGCTTTCTGAGAAGTCGTTTGTTTTTATGAATAGATGTCGCAACTAGTTTGTGGTGAAAACGTTGTCGTCAACGACGACCTGCATGTTTATTTGTCAACCACAACAACTCGATTTTCTTATTAATAGAAGTCGGGAGATAATTTTAAAAGTATTAAAATGTAGGGGTTAGATTAGGTCGGAAGGTAAATGCATATGCTAGGTTAGATAAGATGACGTATTTGTCGATAAAGTTGGGTTAGGTTAGATGACAGTCAATGAGGTTAGGTTAGAAGTTAAATGCGTATGTTAGGTTTGAAGATGGTTAATATCATTCAATGAAGTTGGGTTAGGTTCGATGTCAAATGCATATGTTAGGTTAGGTTATTAAAATGTAGGGGTTAGACTATTTTACAAGACAAATGCATATGTTAGTAGGTAAGATGACAGTCAATGAATTTGGGTTAGGTTAGATGACAGTCAATGGGGTTAGGTTAGATGACAGTCAATGGGGTTAGGTTAGATGTTAAATGCTTATATTAGGTTTAAAGATGGTCAAAGAAGTTGGGTTAGGTAAGATGACAGTCAATGAGGTTAGGTTAGATGTTAAATGCGTATGTTAGGTTTAAAGACGGTCAATATCAGTCGATAAAGTAGGGTTAGGTTAGATGACAGTCAATGAGGTTAGGTTAGAAGTTAAATGCATATGTTAGGTTAGGTTATTAAAATGTAGGGGTTAGACTATTTTAGAAGACAAATGCATATGTTAGTAGGTAAGATGACATACCAGTCAATGAATTTGGGTTAGGTTAGATGACAGTCAATGGGGTTAGGTTAGATGACAGTCAATGGGGTTAGGTTAGATGACAGTCAATGGGGTTAGGTTAGATGTTAAATGCTTATATTAGGTTTGAAGATGGTCAAAGAAGTTGGGTTAGGTAAGATGACAGTCAATGAGGTTAGGTTAGATGTTAAATGCGTATGTTAGGTTTAAAGACGGTCAATATCAGTCGATAAAGTAGGGTTAGGTTAGATGACAGTCAATGAGGTTAGGTTAGAAGTTAAAGGCGTATGTTAGGTTTGAAAATGGTCAATATCATTCAATGAAGTTGGGTTAGGTTAGATGTCAAATGCATATGTTAGGTTAGGTTATTATAATGTAGGGGTTAGACTATTTTAGAAGGCAAATGCATATGTTAGGTTAGATAAGATGACATATCTGTCAATGAAGTTGGGTTAGGTTAGATGACAGTCAATGAGGTTAGGTTAGATGTTAATTGCGTATGTTAGGTTTGAAGACGGTCAATCTCAGTCAGTGAAGTTGGGTTAGGTTAGATAACAGTCAATGAGGTTGGGTTAGAAGTTAAATGCGTATGTTAGGTTTGAAGATGGTCAATATAAGTCAATGAAGTTGGATTAGGTTAGATGTCAAATGCATATGTTAGGTTAGGTTATTAAAATGTAGGGGTTAGACTAGGTTAGAAGGCAATGCTGTTTACAAATTTGAGTGAATTTCGAGTACTAATATATATTTTTCTGTTCGGTGTGTTTTCAGTGAGCATCGATTTGAATTATGATTACGACCTCAAAGAGTCCCTAGGTAAAAAATATGAAGTTCGTGGGTCCATAACGCTCAGTTGCAAAGTGAAGTCGGACGAGCAAGGATACTCAGTTCAATGGTAAGTGTTATTAGAACAATACGAACTGTCATCTCGGCCCGAGTTCAGCATGAACTCTAGTTCACCTTGAACCCGAGTTCAGCTTGACCCTGAGTTCACCTTAAACCCAAGTTTAGCTTGAACCCGAGTTCAGCTTGAACCTGACTTCAGCTTAAACTCAAGTTCAACGTTTTCGGTGCAACTGAGTCAAAGAAAATGATGGCATTCATACTTGTTTTTTTATCCTATTGATTGTTCTTGTGAATTATATTATATATATATATATATAATCTGTATTCCCTTTTACCATATGGTGTCGGGTTGAATTATATTATTGGATTGTAATTTGTAGGAAAAAGGATGACCAGGACGTCAACTCGATCGAGGCCTTAAAGACCCGGCTGACGAGTACATCGGAGGGGAACAATTACGCATTCAAATTAACAAAGGCCGTCGAGAACGACGCCGGTCTGTACTTCTGCATCGTCTCCAAAAAGGGGGAAGAATTAAAAAGGGCTAACATCACTTTATTCAGTAAGTTTTATAAACGACAATAATAATACAGGGTTATTCAAACACTGGAATTGTGTTTCTATCTTTTGTAGTTTGGAAGAAATTAATGTTTGAAATCTGTTTCTTTATTTAGAATAGCCCTGTATGTAAAATTAGGAAATTTTCGTCGAAAATGCGATAATAATACTAATAAAAAAAAACGCATAATGGCATTTTAAATCAAAGCCAAGTTAACCCACACTGAGAAAAATAAATATGAGCCTGATGTACATTTTCTACTTTTTTATAATTATTTTTTTGTTTTTTAGGTAAATATCGTGTGAAGACGCCGGATAACCTCAATGCCTTCGAAGGCGAACCGATGAAGATCCATTGCATCGTACACGGAAAACCCACGCCTGTCATTTCTTGGAGATACGGTGGGTTATCATTTTTTTTTTAAAACAATTACTCGTACTCTTAAAATTTGCATGCATTACATGCTGTGTTTATACGGGTTTCCTTAAAAAACCGTTTATTTTTAAACTATGGGGTTTTCACAAAAACCTCGTGTGATGCATGAATGTAAATTATCTTCTGTATAAATTATGTTTGTAAGGATAATGGAGAGTGAAATTAATTATTACACACATTCTAATTCAGTACAAATTGTAATCTCATTAACAAACACACGCACACAATATATGACCTTGATTCAATCTCTCCTAATAAAAGCATAAATACTAATAAGCAGTGTAAACTTCGTTTTAACATGTTTGAGGAAATATTTATTTATTCATTAACAACTTTATACAGTAGAACTGTATTTACACTTAATTTTGTGACTATAGGTTCGACTAGCTAGTAATCATTCTCAAACAAAAGTCTTTTGTTTGAGAATGTTAACTGGCTAGTCGAAACTATAGTCACAAAATTAAGTGTAAATACAGTGGTTAAACAAAGTTAAAAGTGTTTCATTTACAAGATTAAATTCTTATTCGAAATGTCTCACAATTCCAATATTGGAAATAATTTTAAATGGATACTTAATAGTTTTAGAGTATAATAAACAGGTATATAATTTGTAAAAAAAAAGAAAATGATGTTTGTTCTGCTGAAAAATCCCAAATTAAATGATTCTTAAAAGAATCGATGAAACAAACCAAGTGTTTTTAAATTAAATATCGAGAGTTAGATCCTTAAGAGGTTAAACTTCATAATAAATCTCTTTGGAAGAATGCCCGTAATTTCCTCATTTATGTGATGCTAGATTGTAAATTAAAATGTTGAAGTAAATATTTATTCAGTAGTTTTAGAGGCAACGATAATTCAACAATTCATCGTTTAATTTACGATATTTTTCCCTCGGTGTAAAAAGCAAACACGATTTGAATAAATTACAGTGTTCGGCCTTTCCACGTACAATTAATGATGCATTACATGAACATTGTTTAGTTGACACTAGTTGTTTGCTTTAGTTTTGATAAGGCTGCAAGCCTTATCAAATCTAAATTAACTAAACCGTTGTTGTAAATAGACTTTATTTATACTGTGCGATCATTTATATTATATATTAAATGTAAAATTATGAGAAAATTTGAGTAATATTATTAAACGAATTAATAGGAATGAAATAACCAGTAAGCCACTTAATTAAACAAAGTTATATTCCTTTCTTCACTTTTATTTTTCTTGCTAGATGTACATTTCGGGTACTAAGTACCCATTATCAAGTTGAGTTAGCTATTGATAATGGGTACTTAGTACCCGAAATGTACATCTAGCAAGAAAAATAAAAGTGAAGAAAGGAATATAACTGTGTTTAATTAAGTGACTTAACACCTTCACGTAACTCATACAACTACATTAACCAGTAAGCCACTGATCCACTCTTTGCAGCTTTTCAAGCAGAATGTTAAATTTTCAGATTTAAATATGCTTAATCAGTAAAAAAATGTTTAAATTTTCTTATCTGTTTTCTGGAATTGTCGATAATGGCTTAAATCCCCCAGAGCAATTGCTTGGCGGTTCCCCAAGTGGAAACGATTGTGGCGGAGATACCAAACCAAAGCCTTCCATGCTCTTTAGCTGAGATAATGGTGATGACAAAGATCGCTCCGATTCGGCATCCTGACATGCGAGGCCGGGATGACGTGCTGATTATACCTTACAGTATGAGAGTCGGAATTAAAGGGTTCCTAAATTCACTGTGAAAATATGAGTATATTTCTACACTGAAAAAAGGGATTCACCTTCGCCTAGAAGGCCAGGTCCGAACCGCGATTTATTGTAGTAGATTTTTTTAAATTGCAATGCTACAACATTTTTATAATATTATTTTAAAATTAAAGTGTTTAAAAAAAAGTCAAACAATTTAAAACAAGTTAAAGATATTGAAATAAAATCTATTTTTGCTTGGTTTATTGCTAATTAAAAATATGACATTGTTTTGTTTTCTCCTTTTTTTTTCAAGGAAAAAGATTGTTAAGCAATTTGTGATTGTTGTAAAATAATTCGAAGGCCGTCGAAAAATACATTTCGGAGAGAAAGTGTTTGTTTGCTTTTTGCATGCACGATTTTATTACTACATAACTACTGGTTCGATTCAAACGCTGTAAATTGCATATTGTTTCACAAACAATTCAACTAACAAAATATTCAAACAAAATTGGCATAATTTTGTTTAAATAATTTATTAATGGAATTGTTTGTGAAACAATGTGCAATTATCAAGTATTAATAAAATCAATAAATTCTGTGATAAACTGAAAAATGAATAATTTATATCTTTCGTTTTAAACCTATAAATATGAACACTTTGCTTTTTTGTGGTACAGAATTGTTTCAGCCTTATTAATAGAATTGCCGTTTATATCATTGTAGTTTAATACTAGTTGATCTCTACTAGACACATACAAACATTAGGACAGGTTAGCTGCCAATTGGTGTAAGTCACAAAATTTGAAAATTGGGTTTACACCATTTTCTAGTACTACGATTAAGGATTGTTTGGCGGGAGGGCAGGTCAGCCGCACCCACTTAGACCACAGTCCCATTGTAGTGTGTATCTACACTTACGTAACTTAAAGATGTCTCTCATCCACACGCTTACATACACTTAACTTTTTTGTGTGTTTACTTTTTTTTGTGTGTTTGTATCTCTAATTTCTTTTTTTTTTGTTTCATTTTGTCTTTGTAGAAAATATGACGTACACTGAGAGCACGGGCCGTGTGGTTTTGAAGAAAGACACCGAGAAGGACGTCGACAACGCGATCCTGGAAATAGAGGACGTCGTCATGGAAGACAGGGGCGTGTACACGTGCATCGGAGTGCCAGAAGTTGGCGACACTGTCGAGTACTCGACAATGGTCAGAGTGAAAGGTGTGTACCTATTCCACAAAAAAAAAGCAGTGATAAATATATTTATAGTAACATCATTAAACATCAATGTGCGAACCTGTCAAGATGATGGAGTATGTATACATTTACCTGTATTGTTTGTTAGGTTATGACACAGTTCGTATATATCCAGTTAGCCAGTCTTTATACAAAATTTGGTAATAACTGCATTTCGATGCTGCATCCAGAAGCGAGACCGGTGATTAGTGTATACAGTCTGTCTTACTCTTACCCCACATCCTGACCAAAGTCTCTTCTTTTCTATTCGATTTCCAGATTTCCGATAAGCGTTGGCTCCCCTTGGTTATGCATCAAAAGCGAATCTTTTTACATGCTACATAAAAAGATTCGCTTTTCATGCATAACCAAGGGGAGCCAATGCTTATGCGAAAACTGCGAATTCTGTTAACTTTTTTTGGCGTTTCTTTAATATTATTCGTTCGCTTTGTTGTCGTTTAGATAAATATGCAGCTTTGTGGCCTTTCCTCGGCATCTGCGCCGAAGTGTTCATCCTGTGCGCCATCATCCTCATCTACGAGAAGAAGCGCAACAAGACCGAGCTGGAGGAGAGCGACACCGACCAGAGTCCCGACCAGTGAGTATAAAAAATTTAAAAATCACACAGAACACCCACAAACATAACTGTATAACCTTCAAAAAAATGTATCTGGCATTGCCACTCATCTCTGTACTGAACACACTTAGATAACCTAAAAATGTCTCCTTCTCATCCATACTTACGTAACCTATAAACACCTTCTTTTCATCCACACTTACTTAACCCATTAATGTCTCCTTTTTATCCACACTTACTTAACCTATAAATATCTTCTTTTTATCCACACTTACTTAACCTATAAATATCTCCTCACCCACACTTACATAACCTATAAATGCCTTCTCATCCATACTTACATAACCTATAAACGCCTTCTTTTCATCCACACTTACTTAACCCATAAATGTCTCCTTTTTATCCACACTTACTTAACCTATAAATATCTTCTTTTTATCCACACTTACTTAACCTATAAATATCTCCTCATCCACTCTTACTTAACCTATAAATGTCTCCTTCTTATCCACATTTACTTAACCTATAAATATCTCCTTCTCACCCACACTTACATAACCTATAAATGTGTCTTTCTCAACACTTGTGTCTCTTTCTTTTTGTGCTACCCTGAAACGGCCGGGTTCGTAACACAACCACACACACACACAAACGACCCAACAAAAGTATAAGCAAGCAAGACGCTATGAAACATTGAGGAAGAAAAGCGCCCCCCAAAAAAAATTAGTGGATTTTCTTCGTTAGTCATTTCGAATTAATTTGGCAAATTAACACACACAACACACAAAAAACAGTGTTAACGTTCGCTTACACTCACCATTTTATAGTTTTTATTTCTAAGCCCAAGAATGATTATTTTCATTTTGTCATTCATCGTTTTAATTAAAATAATCAACAAAAATAGAAGTTTAAAAGAAAACTGTTATTTGAGGTTATGTGGTTTGATTAGTTTAATTTGGTCATTTATCGTATCAATTAAAATAATCAATAAAATACAAATTTGATAATAGTAATTTTTTTTTGTGATTATTTTAATTTGAACGCTCACCGTATATCGATTATTATCGATAAAATTAAAATCGCAAACACAGTTATTTGAGGTTATGTTTTTTACAGGAAACAAACGCCGGATCACGGAAAAGAGTCGAACCTCCGTCACAGGCAATAAGTTCAGGTCTTTTTTCTAACCTAGAAAAATACACAACAATGATTATTAATTAACAATTAGCTCATCAATTAATTTCTCGATTCGTTTTTAATTTAATTGAAACAACTAGTACTTACGCTGTACTTAGCGAGACAAACAAAAACTAATACGAGTAGTTTATTTTTTGATTTACACAATGAAAAAAAAAAAGGATAAAAAGAGTAGTTTATTTTTTGAATTACACAAAAAAAGAAGATGATTAAGGGCCAGTTGCACCAAACCTGCTGCACTGGTTTAACTCTGAACTCGAGTTCAAGGTGACATTAGAATAATAAGAACTGTCATCTTGAACTCAAGTTCAGCTTAAGGGGGTCTTCCGGTATAATTGATCCAAACTTTGGATTTTTTTTCCAGGAAACTGGTAAGAGTTAGAGACCTGGTTTTTTTTTTAAATCTTTATTCATCCTTGCTCTACAATTGGGATTTTTGTCGAGTCGAAAAAATCAAAATGGCGTCCAATATGACGGCTGCCCGGCGGAAATGTTCCAAAACTGCGAGCAGCCTAGGCGTCGCTATTCGCCACCTAGAAACAAAATCAGCTCAGTTTCTTGAAGAGTATAGTTCAGAGAATGGAATGAACTACGAAATTTTGAAAAAACTCAAAATTTGACAAAATGGCGGGCATTTGAAAAAAAAGTCGTGTTTTTCGGTCGATTTTTTGACTTTGACAGGCTGTAAAAAATCTTTAAAATTGCAAATTGCACCGGGAGGTTAGTTCATTCCACGAAGAAAAGTGTTTTCAATAACGGAAGCAAAGAACGAAGTCGATTGGCTGAACCGTTCAAACGCTAAAATGCTCGCAGTTTTGAAAAATGTAGTTTCGAGAAAAACGCGTTTAAAGTTTGCGCGCGCGACAAAAGTTATACCTGCGCGACCCATACCGCTCGGGACGGCGATGCATTCAAAGGCCTGTAGCGACGTAAATATTTGCCGGATCGAAATATCCTTTTACCCACATTTCTAGACATGTTTAGCTTTGATTTCATACAAAAAAAAAATCGATTTTTTGAAAAAATTATACCGGAAGACCCCCTTAAACTCGAGTTCAAAGTGACATTAGAACAATAACAACTGTCATCTTGAACTCAAGTTCGGCTTAAACTCGAGTTCAAAGTGACATTAGAACAATAAGAACTGTCATCTTGAATTCAAGTTCAGCTTAAACTCGAGTTCTACGTTTTTGGTGCAACTGGACCCAAGTAGTTTATTTTCTTGAATTA
The DNA here is from genome assembly GCA_932526585.2 of Philonthus cognatus. NCBI lineage: Eukaryota > Metazoa > Arthropoda > Insecta > Coleoptera > Staphylinidae > Philonthus > Philonthus cognatus. Next base: position 54,610,351 of record OW052249.1, on the reverse strand, counting down.
TACACAAAAAATAGGTAATACGCGTAGGTTGTCCGAGATTATTATTTTTCGAATCACGTAAAATTAAATGAAGTAGTTTTTCCGGTGTTTACTTTTTTAATCGCACGCGGGAAAAAGTCGGGTAGTTTTTCTGTGTTTATTATTAAAAATTATGGATTAATCGATCATCTCATTATTGAATAATTCTAGCATTATTCCAAGCCGGAGCTTTTCGTTGTTCGTTTATTTATAACCTAAAAATAGTGTAAATATAAGGAGATAATTTTAACCTCAAAATGAAACTTTAATGAAGGAGATGAAGGTGAAAAAAAATAAGTATTAAATATTGTTGAACGAAGTGAAAGGTTTATTATTATTAATCAATTAATTAGTTAATTAAAGAAACTTGAAGAACAAAATTATGCAAACAGTTATCGTTAATTAAATAAATAAATAAATAGAGTTCGATAAACGGATCAAGTTTTAAGGTACATACGTAGTCTTTACTTACGGTAATTCAATATTTTGAAAAACACTCAACGTGTACAGGCTTTGTACCATAATATTTTGAAAAACACTCGAAAAAAAAAAAACGACAGGCTTTGTACGATACATTGTATAATTTGTAAATACTCTTTCGAATCTTTCAAGAAAAAAATAAACAAAACGGATCCAATTAAATTATTGTTGTTCAATTAATTAACCTTAATGAAGTTGATAACAAATCCACATTTATCATAAATAATCCAAATTTATCACTTCATTAATCATTAACGGTAATAAATTGAACAATAATAATCCTGATGTTATTAATGGATAAATTAAAAACACTTGGTTTGTTTCACTATTTGTTTTTATTTACTCGACTAATTCCGCTTTTTACGGCATTATCAAGAAACTAGTCGAGAAAATAGAAACAAATAGTGAAACAAACCAAGTGTTTTTAATTAACCTTTAATATTATTTCAAAATGTTTCACCAAGTGATAAATGAGAAAGTTATATAAGAAATATCCTAATATTGTTCAATTTATTACCATTAATGATTAATGAAGTGATAAATGTGGATTATTATCGTAATTCAGTTTATTACCGTTACTGATTAATGAAGTGATTACAAAACAAAAGAGATATTCAATTCAAAATAAGGTCGAGTGTTGTTTATTAAAACAAAACCGAAAAACGCAAAAATTATAGAAAGAAAAAACGTTGCATTTCATTTATTCTACGAGACGATGTTGGTTCTTCACCCGATTTAAGTTTCTTATGTTTTCTTTTTGTTCAATTAAATCTCGCATGATTACAAAAAAAAGTTGTTTAAAGTTGTTTAAAGTAACCAAGAACATTTACAATTACATCCAAAATTGTAAATGTTCTTGGTTACTTAAGGAAATTACGTTACACATTTGGCGCCCAACGTGTGGCAATTGTAATCGTTACAATTGTTGTTCGTTAGTTTCGAGCGGGTGTTTTCCACTCCCAGACTAAGCATGAAGTAAAATTTCGAGTTTAGAAAAGCCCCGCGTAGAAAATTTGTCTCGGGTCGCGCAGCGACCCGAGACAAATTTTCACGGGGCTTTTCTAAACTCGAAATTTTACTTCATGCGCCACGCGTGTAGAACACTGAAATATTATGAAGTTCTTAATTGAAATTTAATCTAGAGTTTTAATTGTAATTTGATCTGGAGTTTTAATTGAAATTTCGTCTAAAGCTTTGAAATTTGTATCTAAAGTTTTGATTGAAATTTTGTCTAAAGCTTTGAACTTTGTATCTAAAGTTTTGATTGAAATTTTATTGAGAGTGTACACTCTTTTTGTTTAATTAAATCTCGCATGCTTACAAAAAAAAGTTGTTTAAAGTAACCAAGAACATTTACAATTACATCCAAAATTGCAAATGTTCTTGGTTACTTAAGGAAATTACGTTACACATTTGGCGCCCAACGTGTGGCAATTGTAATCGTTACAATTGTTGTTCGTTAGTTTCGAGCGAGTGTTTTCCACTCCCAGACTACGCATGAAGTAAAATTTCGAGTTTAGAAAAGCCCCGCGTTGAAAATTTGTCGAGGGTCGCGCAGCGACCCGAGACAAATTTTCGCGGGGCTTTTCTAAACTCGAAATTTTACTTCATGCGCCACGCGTTTAAAACACTGAAATATTATGAAGTTTTTAATTGAAATTTAATCTAGAGTTTTAATTGTAATTTGATCTGGAGTTTTAATTGAAATTTCGTCTAAAGCTTTGAAATTTGTATCTAAAGTTTTGATTGAAATTTATTGAGAGTGTACATTTTAAGTAATAAATCGAATCAAAGTTTAAATTCTAACTAAAAATCTAACTAGGTTTTAATTTTAACATGAAAATCTTTAGACAACTTTTTTGCCCGATCATTTCATTTATTCTACGAGACGATGTTAGTTCTTCACCCGATTTAAGTTTCTTATGTTTTCTTTTTGTTTAATTAAATCTCGCATGATTACAAAAAAAAGTTGTTTAAAGTAACCAAGAACATTTACAATTACATTCAAAATTGTAAATGTTCTTGATTACTTAAGGAAATTACGTTACACATTTGGCGCCCAATGTGTGGCAATTGTAATCGTAACAATTGTTGCAATGTTGTTCGTTAGTTTCGAGCGAGTGTTTTCCACTCCCAGACTAAGCATGAAGTAAAATTTCGAGTTTAGAAAAGCCCCGTGAAAATTTGTCGAGGGTCGCGCAGCGACCCGAGACAAATTTTCGCGGGGCTTTTCTAAACTCGAAATTTTACTTCATGCGCCACGCGTGTAAAACACTGAAATATTATGAAGTTTTTGATTGAAATTTAATCTAGAGTTTTAATTGTAATTTGATCTGGAGTTTTAATTGAAATTTTGTCTAAAGCTTTGAAATTTGTATCTAAAGTTTTGGTTGAAATTTTATTGAGAGTGTACATTCTTTTTGTTTAATTAAATCTCGCATGCTTACAAAAAAAAAGTTGTTTAAAGTAACCAAGAACATTTACAATTACATCCAAAATTATAAATATTCTTGGTTACTTAAGGAAATTACGTTACACATTTGGCGCCCAACGTGTGGCAATTGTAATCGTTACAATTGTTGTTCGTTAGTTTCGAGCGGGTGTTTTCCACTCCCAGACTAAGCATGAAGTAAAATTTCGAGTTTAGAAAAGCCCCGCGTAGAAAATTTGTCGAGGGTCGCGCAGCGACCCGAGACAAATTTTCGCGGGGCTTTTCTAAACTCGAAATTTTACTTCATGCGCCACGCGTGTAAAACACTGAAATATTATGAAGTTTTTAATTGAAATTTAATCTAGAGTTTTAATTGTCATTTGATCTGGAGTTTTAATTGAAATTTCGTCTAAAGCTCTGAAATTTGTATCTAAAGTTTTGATTGAAATTTTATTGAGAGTGTACATTTTAAGTAATAAATCGAATCAAAGTTTAAATTCTAACTAAAAATCTAATTAGGGTTTAATTTTAACATGAAAATCTTTAGACAACTTTTTTTGCCCGATCATATATAAATTTATTGTTTTAGTTTTAATTTGTATCTTTTTATTGTGTATTAATTTGTACAGAATATTTACCTTTATGTTTATTTTAATATTTATCACTGAACATTATTTTTATTATTAATTATTCGTTACCCATTGTAAAATACTAGAAATATATATACGATTTTAAACGTTATCATGTTTTATTATATTTTACTTTATCTGTTTGGGTTTCAAATACAAATAAAACGCTATTATTATTAAAAAAAAAATAAGACTTGTTTATTGTTATTTTCCCGTCCTTAAAAGGAAACATTGGGAATGCCTGCTATTTTGAGAGTAATACGTTTACTCTCAAAATAGCATGCATTCCCAATGTATCTTTAATAATCCTTCGCTAATCCTTTTCGCGAGTTAACGTTGCTAACAATTTATGCACATACTACATGAAAATAGCGCAGGCAACTAAATATACATCATTTTCACCGGTTCAAGTTGTGTGTATACTAAGTTGCATACATTACGGCGGTAATGTCGAGTTGTGTGCGCATATTAGGTTGCATACATTACAACTGTACTTTCAAGTAGTTTGTGCATATTAAGTTGCATATATTACGGCTGTACTTTCAAGTTGTATATACATATTAAGTTGCATACGTTACAATGTTATATATATTACCAAAAACCCCGTCTACCCATAAAGAGTGTGGAGTGTGTAAATTAACATATTAATTCTAAAAATGATTCTAAAAATAAAGTTGTGCATAACAAAATAACATTTCTTAATTATAAATAGTTATGTGATTCTTTGTAATGATTTTACTGATTTTATTAAAGTAGTAAAAAGATTATATATTAAGTATTATTATGTGATAAATTTATTATACATACACAATTTATAGATTAAGGATGATCAAATGTTTATTTTATATATATATATATATATATATATATATATATATATATATATATATATATATATATATATATATATATATATATATATATATATATATATATATATATATATATATATATATATACAGGGTGTCCCATTAGTGCGGTCTCGGAAGATATCTCAGCTCTCGTTAAAGATAGAAAAAAAATGTTTTTACAAAATTTGCTTGATTTTAAGAGCTGCATAACCTAAAATTATTTTCAAATATACAGGGTGTCCCATTATTCCATACTTAATACCAACTTTGTTATTTTAAATGGAACACCCTATATATTATTTTTTTATTCGATCCGCCTTTAAATAACCTACACAAAGATATATCATTATCGGCACTTTAGGTAATTCGTTACTTAAAAAAAAAATATTTTTTGAAAATTTTGGCAGTTTTAGTACTTTACTTAAAAATTCACTGTGTTCGTATTTTTTAAGATACCAGTCTGAAATTTTACACACATATGCAGTAAAGAATGCTCTATCCATTGACTATAACACATTTTAATATTACTTATAAAACCTAGTAAAAAACTACCCTCGAATATTTAATATTTAAAATGTACATTACTTAATTTTTTTAAATGGGACATCTTATATTTTTTTATTTTATCAAATCCGCAATAAAAAATGCTTTATTTCTTGTATATCATACCCTTTATCTATTTTTATTAGTTTTGGAGATATTAACATTTTTCTGTCAAATATAGGGTATACAAAAAATAAAGCCATTTTCATTTCGGATCTGATAAAGTAAAGAAATATAGGGTGTCCCATTTAAGAAAATGAAGTTATGTACATTTTAAATATTAAATATTAGAAGGTAGTTTTTTATTAGGTTTTATAAGTAATATTATAATGTGTTATAGTCAATGGATAGAGCATTCTTTACTGCATATGTGTGTAAAATTACAGACTGATATCTTAAAAAATAAGGACACAGTGAATTTTTAAGTAAAGTACTAAAACTGCCAAAATTTTCAAAAAATATTTTTTTCTGAAGTAACAAATAACCTAAAGTGCCAATAATGATATATCTTTGTGTAGGTTATTTAAAGGCGGATCAAATAAAAAAATAATATATAGGGTGTTCCATTTAAAATAACAAAGTTGGTATTAAGTATGGAATAATGGGACACCCTGTATATTTGAAAATAATTTTAGGTTATGCAGCTCTTAAAATCAAGCAAATTTGGTGAAAACATTTTTTTTCTATCTTTAACGAGAGCTGAGATATCTTCCGAGACCACACTAATGGGACACCCTGTATAAATTTATTGTTTTAGTTTTAATTTGTATCTTTTTATTGTGTATTAATTTGTACAGAATATTTACCTTTATGTTTATTTTAATATTTATCACTGAACATTATTTTTATTATTAATTATTCGTTACCCATTGTAAAATACTAGAAATATATATACGATTTTAAACGTTCTCATGTTTTATTATATTTTACTTTATCTGTTTGGGTTTCAAATACAAATAAAACGCTATTATTATTAAAAAAAAAAAAAGACTTGTTTATTGTTATTTTCCCGTCCTTAAAAGGAAACATTGGGAATGCATGCTATTTTGAGAGTAATACGTTTACTCTCAAAATAGCATGCATTCCCAATGTATCGTTAATAATCCTTTGCTAATTCTTCTCGCGAGTTAACGTTGCTAACAATTTATGCACATACTACATGAAAATAGTAGCGTAGGCAACTAAATATACATCATTTTCAGGATGACGGGTTCAAGTAGTGTGTATACTAAGTTGCATACATTACCGCGGTAATGTCGAGTTGTGTGCGCATATTAGGTTGCATACATTACAACTGTACTTTCAAGTAGTTTGTGCATACTAAGTTGCATATATTACGGCTGTACTTTCAAGTTGTATATACATATTAAGTTGCATACGTTACAATGTTAATTTCCTAAATTTGTGATTGTTTTTATTCTAAATTGGTTGACAATTCTATAAACACGTTGCAGCGGCGGTTCGCGGCCTAACTTTAGGGTAGGTGAGAGCGCCAAGGTACACAAAATTTGAGGTTGGGATCGCTGTTTATAAATACACGGAATTGCACAACAAACTCACCTTTTAATTCATCAGAGACAACAGTCGGGAGTTTACTGCCAACTATTTGGGATTCCTTTGATGGCCGGATTGATAATCGTGAACGTGTTAAAGATTTTAGCAATCGTACAAAATAGACCGACTAGAGTACGGTTCATTATATACCAGCTTACATCATAAACAAATCCAAACATGTTGACTGTTGAACATTTTGATGAACGGGCCCAATAACGGATACATATTACCTTGGGGCTATCGCCTACCCTGGAGTAAGGCCGCGAGCTGCCGCTGCAGCGCGTTTATAAAATTGTCAACCAATTTAGAATAAAAAACAATCACAAATTTAATAGATTAACATTGTAACGTATGCAACTCAATATGTATACACAATTTAAAAGTACAGCTGTAATGTATGCAACTTAGTATGCACACACAACTTGAAAGTACAGCCGTAATGTATACAACTTAATATGCACACACAACTGGAAAGTACAGCCGTAATGTATGCAACTTAATATGCACATACAATTTGAAACTACAGCTGTAATATATGCAACTTAATATGCACACACAACTGGACAGTACAGCCGTTATGTATGCAACTAAATATGCACACACAACTTGACAGTACACCCGTTATGTATGCAACTTAATATGCACAAACAACTTGACAGTACAGCCGTTATGTATGCAACTTAATATGCACACACAACTTGACAGTACAGCCGTAATGTATGCAACTTAATATGCACACACAACTTGACAGTATAGCCGTTATGTATGCAACTTACAATGCACAAACAATTTGACAGTACAGCCGTTATGTATTTAACTTAATATGCACACATAACTTGAAAGCACAGCCGTAATGTATGCAACTTAATATGCACACACAGCTTGAAAGTACAGCCGTAATGCATGCAACTTAATATGCACATACAAATTGACAGTACATCCGTAATGTATGCAACCTAATATACACACTCTACTTGGACCGGTATTCCTGAAAATAATCAAACGATTAATCGCCCGCCTACTGTTAAATCTATCCCTATATAAATAACAGATTTAACACTACCGAATCGTAGAATCAATTTCAGGAATACCGGCATTGAAAAGAGTTGTAACATAGGCAATCTAATATACATAATTCCTTAGGGCTACCAACGTGCACCCATAACAAATACATAGTGCCTTTGTACATTTTTTTAACTTATTTAGAATACAAAACACCGCCACTTTGGGGATCTCTATTAAAGATTTGGGCCCGTATCCCCGGGACTAGTCGTTCGATTCGGTCGTGCGAAATCTGTCATTTAGATAGGGATTTATAGGCTGATTCAGGGTCAGTTGCACCAAACCCGTTGAACTGGTTCAATTCTGAACTTTAGTTCAAAGTGACCTTAGAACAATAGGACCCGTCATCTAGAACTCGAGTTCAGCTTGAACTCAAGTTCAACGTTTTTGGTGCAAATGGGCCTCAAAATCAAAACGGAAACGAGAACTAGAACGCCCACGGAGCAAAAAACAAAAAAATAACGTTATAGCAACATTGTAGCAACATTAAACGTTGTTTTAATGTTGATGAAACATAAATTCAATCTGTTTGCTCAGCGGGCGGGAACTAGAACGAAAAGCAAGTTGAATCATAGGGTTTTACGTGTTAACATGCACAACACGGGCACCTTCCCGTTCTCGGGCCCGAAAACGAGAAGGCTCTCGGTTGTGCATGTTAACAAAGAAAAAACCTATGATTCAACTTGCTTCATGTTCTAGTTCCCTTTCAGCTCTCGTTTCCGTTTTAATTGTGAATCGGCCTTAACATGTGAATTTGACAGTTGGCGGGCGACCGATCGTGCGATCAATTTCAGGAATACCGGCCCTGGGGCAAATACTAAAATTACTATAAGTAATACTGCTCCTTTCTGTTTATTAAATTAAAAATTGCTTAAAAAATTTAGAATCGCACTTTATATTATTTGTTATAAGTGCATGTTGGTAACCCTATAAAATCGTGTATATTGGGTTGCCTAGATTACAGCTTTATGTTCAAGATTTATTGATGAAACTTGGCACTTGCCCCTCAAGACATCAGAAATTTAATAAATTCAAAACTTTTAAAACTTTAAAATATGTAAGTATTATTTGTTTTAAACATAGAGCGCATTTTTACATTTTTTTAATTAATTTAAAATTCAAGATTTGTAACACTCTATAGAATTGTGTATATTGGGTTGCCTAAATTACAGATCTATTTTCAAGATTTATTGATAATACATGCTACTTATCCCCCAAGACATCAGAAATTGGATAAATTTAAAACTTTCAAAACTTTAAAATATATAAGTAATATTTATTTTGAACATAGAGCGCATTTTACATTTTTTCAACCAATTTAAAATTCAATATTTGTAATACCCTATGAAATTGTGTATACTGAGTTGCCTGGATTACGGATCTATTTTCATGATTTATTGATAAAACATGCTACTTACCCCCCAAGACATCAAAAATTGGATAAATTTAAAACTTTGAAAACTTTAAAATATATAAGTATTATTTATTTTGAGTTAGGTTAGCCAATTTTTACATTTTTTCAACTAATTTAAAATTCAATATTTGCCACACCCTATAGAATTGTGTATATTGGGTTGCCTAGATTACGGATCTATTTTCTAGATTTATTGATAAAACATGCTACTTAGCCCCCAAGACATTAGAAATTAGATGAATTTAAAACTTTTAAAACTTAGAAATATGTAAGTATTATTTATTTTGAACACAGAGAGCATTGCCACATTTTTTCAACCAATTTAAAATTCAAGATTTGTAACACCCTATGTAATTGTGTATATTGGGTTGCCTAAATTACGGATCTATTTTCAAGCTTTATTGATAAAACATGTTACTTACACCCCAAGACATCAGAAATAAGACAAATTTAAAACTTTTAAATATGTAAGTATTATTTATTTTAAACATAGCGCGCATTTTTACATGTTTTCAACCAATTTAAAATTCAATTTTTGTAACACCCTATGGAATTGTGTATATTTTGTTGCCTAAATTACGGATCTATTTTCAAGATTTATTGATAAAACATGCTACTTACCCCCCAAGACATCAGAAATTGGATAAATTTAAAACTTTTAAAAGTAAGTATTATTTATTTTGAACATAGAGCGCATTTTAAATTTTTTCAATCAATTTAAATTTCAAGATTTGTAACACCCTATGGAATTGTGTATACTGAGTTGCCTAGATTACGGAACTATTTTCAAGATTTATTGATAAATCATGCAACTTACACCCCAAGACATCAGAAATTGGATAAATCAAAACTTTTAAAACCTTAAAATATGTAAGTATTATTTATTTTGAACATAGAGAGCATTTTTACATTTTTTAACCAATTTAAAATTCAATATTTGTAACACCCTATGGAATTGTGTATGTTGGGTTGCCTAGATTACGGATCTATTTTCAAGATTTATTGATAAAAAATGGTACTTACCCCCCAAGACATCAGAGATTTGATAAATATAAAACTTTTAAAACTTTAAAATATGTAAGTATAATTTATTTTAAACATTGAGCGCATTTTTACATTTTTTCAAATGATTTATTTAAATTTAAACAAACGGATGTGTTGTATTCGCCACTGTTTAATACTTTTTAGCTATAAAAACATTGTAAATTTGTCAAACTTTAAAATGACACTAAATATGTCGAAGCTCGATTTATAGAATTATAACAATAAAGTGGTAAAAAATATTGCAACACGTCTGATTAATAAATTGATTAATCAATTTAAAATTAAAAAAAAAAACAGCACAACTTTGGGAGATTTTTATGAAAGATTTGGGGACATTTACAAATGTCTATTGCTTACACTATTCTTTCCTGTTTCCTTTTAAATTCTAAATTGCTTGAAAAATGCAAAAGCGCGTTTAATATTTGATATGAGCGTTTATTAGCCACCCTATGAAATTGCGTATATTGGGTTGCCTAGGTTACGAACCTATTCTCAAGATTTACTGCTCAAACAGGGCACTATGCCCCCAGGACATCAGAAATTTGTGGAATTCAAACCTTAAACTTTAAAATGTGTGAGTGACGTATATTTTAAACTTCATATTAAATCAGTGGTTTGTACGGGTGGCGCATGAAGTAAAATTTCGAGTTTAGAAAAGCCCAGAAAATTTGTCTCGGGTCGCTGCGCGACCCTCGACAAATTTTCACGGGGCTTTTCTAAACTCGAAATTTTACTTCATGCTCAAACAGGACTTGTAACCCTACGTTAAAACATAAAATAAAACACTATTAATTGACATTTCGTTCTTGTTATAACAAAATAACGAATGGCAAAACTACCAACTCATTTTTATTGATGAAAAACACTTGTATTTGTTAATTACATCTGTTTTAAAATTGTTGTAAGTTATCAGGTGATAGAAATCAAGTTACAGATTACAAACAAAACGCCAGATGTCACTAGTGGTTCGAAAACAGAAGTTATTCTTAACTACTGTTGACCGGGCAAATTAAAAAACGGGAAAAGATCAAGGCGGTTTTGATTTTCTAGACAGTTAATATGATATACTTAACAAAAGTCAGAACCTGTCAAATTACTTAAAACAAATCTCCACCAAAATCGACTCTCAAGTCGTCAGAAATAAGTAACTGAATGCTAGAGTAGCCGAAGGATTGTAAGTCTTCAGAGGGTAACCGAAGAATCATACGTTTTTTGAGAGTAGAGGAAGGATCGTAAGTCTTAAGAGAATAATCAAAGGGCTGTAAGTCTTCCGAAAGTAACCGAACGACCATAGGTCTTTAGAGAGTAATTGAAAAAGCATTAAGTTTTTAGAGAGAAGCCGAAGAACTGTAAGTCTTTAGAGAGCAACCGAAGGATCAAATGTCTTCAGAGAGTAGCCGTAGTTTGTAAGTCTTCAGAGAGTAACCGAAGGACTATAAGTCTTTAGAGAGTAGCCCAAGGACTGTAAGTCTTCAGAGATTAACCTAAGGACTGTGTGTCTATAGAGAGTAGCCTAAAGATCATACGTCTTAAAGGAGTAGCCAAAATGTATAAGTTTTCAGAGAGTCATCGAAGGACTATACGTTTTTAGAGAGTACCCGAAGAACTGTAAGTTTTCAGAGAGTAACCTTAGGACTGTAAAGATTTACAGTCCTAAGGTTACTCTCTGAAAACTTACAGTCATCGAAGGACTATACGTTCTTAGAGAGTACCCGAAGAACTGTAAGTTTTCAGAGAGTAACCTTAGGACTGTAAAGATTTACAGTCCCAAGGTTACTCTCTGAAAACTTACAGTCATCGAAGGACTATACGTTTTTAGAGAGTACCCGAAGAACTGTAAGTTTTCAGAGAGTAACCTTAGGACTGTAAAGATTTACAGTCCCAAGGTTACTCTCTGAAAGCTTACAATCATCGAAGGACTATACGTTTTTAGAGAGTACCCGAAGAACTGTAAGTTTTCAGAGAGTAACCTTAGGACTGTAAAGATTTACAGTCCTAAGGTTACTCTCTGAAAACTTACAGTCATCGAAGGACTATACGTTTTTAGAGAGTACCCGAAGAACTGTAAGTTTTCAGAGAGTAACCTTAGGACTGTAAAGATTTACAGTTCTAAGGTTACTCTCTGAAAACTTACAGTTCTTCGGGTACTCTCTAAAAACGTATAGTCCTTCGATGACTCTCTGAAAACTTATAAATTTTGGCTACTCCTTTAAGACGTATGATCTTTAGGCTACTCTCTATAGACACACAGTCCTTAGGTTAATCTCTGAAGACTTACAGTCCTTGGGCTACTCTCTAAAGACTTATAGTCATCCAAGAACTGTAAATCTTTAGAGTGGCCGAAGAACCATAAGTGTTTTGAGAGTACCCAACGGAACACAAGTAATTTTGAGAGTATCCGAAGGTCAATACGCATTTCTACCCTACAACCATCAAAAAGTAGTCGATTTCTTCTGAAGGAAAACGGAGAATTAACCTCAAACAAAATGCATAAATATTCAGACGACGACGACCCGGAATTCCTCATCCTGCAATTCTGCATCTTCTTCGCCCTGTCCATTCCGACGAGATACTACGTGAGGCGCTACAAATCCATAGCGCCCTTCAACCTCTTCCTCGTGATCCTCGTCACCATCGGCTCGCTGATCGCCTTCGCCTTCGACTTCGGCTACGAGAGAGTCTCCGACACCGATCCCTACGCCATTCTCATCATCTTCCTGCCCTTCTTCTACGTTTCGAGCATGTACGACATGGACTTCTACGCGTTCCTGCGGAGCCTCCCGCAGACTTTCATAATCAGCTGGGTGGGCTCGCTGATCAACGTCCTGATGCTGGGGTGCTTCTTCTGCTACGTGCTGCACCCCGATTGGAGCCTGGGGCTGTCGCTCGTGACGGCCCTGGTGTTCATCCCGATCCAACCTTCTTACGTCATCGTGGTTTTGAAAGAGTTGGCGCAGTACAATTACTTGAGCATCTTCTTGGAAGCCGAGACGATAATGTCGACCATCCCCACTTTGGTTTTTTTCAAAATCGGGATCATCGTTTCCAATGATGACGAAATTGATTACTGGTATTGCGCCGAAGTGTTTGCGAAGTTGGTATTCGGCGGGATTTTCGTGGGGGCGATTTCGGGGAAGACCACCTCGACTCTGATGTGCTGGCTGTACAGCGAGCCGTACAGCGCGCTCTGCGTGTCCGTGGGGATCATCCTCACGACCTTCTACCTCTCCGAATTCTACTTCGTGTTCTCCGGCACCGTGGCCTTGGCCACGATCATGTCCTTCATCTCTTTCGACAGGCACAGGTTCTCCACGGAGGTCGACCAGTGCTTCCGGACCTTCTGGAAGGTCTCGCATCACATGATCCAGCTCTCCACCTTGATGTACGGCGTCCTCTTGATAATGCGCCACGAGTTCGTCCACTTCAAACTCTCCCATATTTACGGGACGGTCATCGCGTACTTCACCGCGAACATCTGTCGGGTCTTCTCTTTCCTGATATTGGGGATTGTTCTGAACAAGATGGCGTACGAGATGAACGTGCGCTGCCTCATGGTGCTCGCTTGGAGCGGGGTCAAGGGGGTCGTCAACATCCTCATGGCGTTGATTCTGGTGAAAAGCGTGAAAGTCGAGGATAAGGACAACTGTTTTTTGATGGATATCCTGATATATATGTTCCTCTCGATGATCATCAACAGCAGCTCGATGCGCGTGACGCTGCAGTTGATCGGGTTCACCGAGGATTCCCCGATGAGGAAGACTAACATGAGTAATTGCATCAAGTTCATTATGGATAAGAGGTTGAATGCTATTAATATACTCAAACAGGATAGGTGAGTTATCTAATAAATGTTAATAATATACTCAAACATGACTAGAGGAGGAAGATGCCACAGGCCTCCTTAACTTAGTGCAGAAAGGCCTAGTTGCACCAGGAAACATTAAACTGCAGAGATGAACCAGTTTAATGTTTTCTGGTGCAACTAGGCCTTTGTGCACCAAGTTAAGGAGGCCTGTGGCATCTTCCTCCTCTAATCAACTTACGTTCAAGACAGTTCCTATAATTCTAATGTCACTTTGAACTCGAGTTCAGACATGAACCAGTTCAACGTGTTTGGTGCAACTGGCCCAAACCAGAGCTGGGACGAATCCTCGTAAAAAGGATTCGAATCACGTATCCGAATCAGTTCCTATAATTCTAATGTCTCTTTGAACTCGAGTTCAGACATGAACCAGTTCAACGTGTTTGGTGCAACTGGCCCAAATCAGAGCTGGGACGAATCTTCGTAAAAAGGATTCGAATCACGAATCCGAATCAGTTCCTATAATTCTAATGTCTCTTGGAACTCGAATTCAGACATGAACCAGTTCAATGTGTTTGGTGCAACTGGCCCAAACCAGAGCTGGGACGAATCCTCGTAAAAAGGATTCGAATCACGTATCCGAATCAGTTCCTATAATTCTAATGTCTCTTTGAACTCGAGTTCAGACATGAACCAGTTCAACGTGTTTGGTGCAACTGGCCCAAATCAGAGCTGGGACGAATCTTCGTAAAAAGGATTTGAATCACGAATCCGAATCAGTTCCTATAATTCTAATGTCTCTTGGAACTCGAATTCAGACATGAACCAGTTCAATGTGTTTGGTGCAACTGGCCCAAACCAGAGCTGGGACGAATCCTCGTAAAAAGGATTCGAATCACGCATCCGAATCAGTTCCTATAATTCTAATGTCTCTTTGAACTCGAGTTCAGACATGAACCAGTTCAATGTGTTTGGTGCAACTGGCCCAAACCAAAATAATAAAACATTCACAAAAGAAAATATTGCTTAAATTGTAGTAATGATTAGCACAGTGATTATTTTATACTTCTCACTCAATTATTGTTTTCTAAACCAGCCTAATCTTACCAAGGATTAAATTATCTTTAAAAAAATGATAAACAAAAACTTGTATCGTATGTTCAATAAAAAAAAAAACTCTAGAGTGCCATGATTTTATCTTTTTAAAAATGTAAGTTGGCTACACGCTTTAGGAATTGACATAGAAAAAGTCAAACATAATAATTATAATGTATAATTTCAGAGTTGCCAACCTACAATATTTTCCATGGCACTCTAGAGGTTTTATTTTATTGAACATACGATATAAAAATCCTCGTTAAAGAGGTCTTGTACACTCTTTTACGAAGATTCGTATAAGAAGAGATCACTCAAAGTTCCAAACTTCTGTTGTTTTACTGTATTAAATACTATTGCAAAAAAATAAAAATTGTTTATTTAAATAATTTAAAAAGTAAAAAAAAATTCTCTAATAAGTGACTTTTTGGCTACTTGTGAGTATTTTTTTTCAATCGGATAGGTCATCGCGTAGGCGAGCAAAATGGCGGAGAACCGGACGTATTTATTTCGTTTAAAATATAATTATTTTTAAATTTAATTTATTAAAAAAAATACGTCCGGTTGAGCAGAAAAAAAATATTTCTTACGAAAAGTCATAGAATTTTTTGATACCATGAACGAAATTTTTTTTGTTTTTCAAAAATCCAATCGAAATTTAACATTAAAACCCGCATAAGTCTGTCCTTTTCCCACTTATGGCTTTTAATAGCCAGCACATTAAAATATTCCTAAATTGCTAAAAACTAAAAAATATTTATTGCTCCGGTCCTACTTGAGCTAGATGAATGAAATTTTCAGCATTTATACAAATATATAATTCCTATCTATTGGTACAACTTCCATTATTGTACTGAAGCAAAAAAATTAAAATTATTTATTTAATTAATTTTAAAAATAAAAAAAAATCTATTTCCTATCCAAATTGAGCTAGATGAATGAAATAAATTTTCAGCATTTATACATGTTTGTATTTCCTATTTATAAGTACAACTGTTGTTTCACTGTATTAAATACTATAGCAAAAAAAAATAAAAATTGTTTATTTAAATTAATTTAAAAAAAAAAATCTATTTCCGATCTAAATTTAGCTAGGTCAATAAAATTTTTGGCATTTATAGAGATCTGTATTACCTATTTATTGATCAAATTCCCATTGTTGTACTATAAATAATACCGGAGCTAAAAAATAAAAATTGTATTTATAATTCGCTGTTTTAGCCTGAAAAGGGGTTTTAAAGAGCAGAAAAAATACCAATTTCCGTCCTAAATGAAATTTTCAGCATTTATGCAGATTTGTATTGCCCATTTATGGTCCAACTTCCATTTTTCTACTATTATTATGACTGAAGTAAAAAAATAAATATGGTCGTTTATCGTGATTTCGACAACTCCGCCAACATAAACAGAAATATTTTAGCAAATATTCAAAAGATAAGAAGCAATTCGAGGCATATAAAAGCTACTACCCTAAAGTATATTTGAGCAAAATTTTAGCCCTTTAGAATGGTGAATTTTTTTCTTCGAAATTGCGTTAAAAAATGCCATTTTAAAAAGTTGAAAAATTATTGAACTTTGTGAATTTTTGACGGCCCCCTAGGGCCCTTCAGTAAGTGGGGCACATCTTAATAAGTGACCTTTTGGCTACTTCTGAGTATTTTTTTCAGTCGGATAAGTCATCGCGTAGGCGAACAAAATGGCAGAGGGCCGGACCGGATATTTTCTCGATTGTGGGCCCCATAATAAGGCCCCAGTAAAAAGTTCGTACATAAATTGAAGGCCCTTTTAATGGGCTACAAGACCCTGGAAACAAATATTTTTTAAAGCATCCGTTCGGTCGCTATAGCACTTCAAACTTGAGGGACATTTTAGTTTTAACAATATTTTAACTAGAGATGCAACGGATAGTAATTTGGCTGGATACCGGAAACTAGATATCTGGCCCAAACCTTTAAAGGAGTATTTATAGTATTCTTTAAATTTATATGATCACATGGAAGATAATCTCTGCCCTTGTCTGAAAATGTGCGGCAAAAAGTGAATTACACTAGTACTAGATTATCATCACAGGGATACAACAGATGTATCATATATTTGTTAAGGTAGGGCAGGTGGTGGCCGAGCGGTAACGTATATCGCTCGACGAGCCACAATTCGGGTTCGATTCCCGTGCACGGGGAGATTTTATTGAAAATTTATATCTCGTCGTGACCCTGGGTGTGGTATGAATGTATGTGATTGTCCGAATGAATAGTAGAAAACTACAAATTGTAAATTGTAAATTGTAATAAATTAATTGATACAAAAATATAAAGATTGATGATGGCTAACGGGCAAGTTCCCAAGGCCAGGCAACAGCCACAAAAATAAACCAAATTCTTAAGGTAGCTACACAAGCAACTGCAAGATTGACAAGCATGCATGATCAAACTTTTTGTACAAACATGCACAAATTCCCTTTACCAAACAAGCTCAAGCATGCTTGTACAAGCGTCAGTTTGTGGTTGAACCAGGGATCGGATAATCCCTAATCTGGAATATTTGGATTAACCCGGGATTGAAAATATTCCTTAATCCCACTTTCCGGATTAAGGATTAATGATTAATCCTTAATCCCACGTTGCATGGATTAAGGATTAATGATTAATCCTTAATCCCGTTTGACGGATTAATGGGATTAATATAAAAAATTCTTAAAACACGGAAAAATGTAAATAATATGTAATTAAATCGTTTAAAATTATAGTCGGTAAGAAAGGCGTCGTTCATATACGAAAATCCATATTTTTTACATTTTTCCGTGTTTTTAAATTTTTAATATAAATCCCATTAATCCGTCTAACGGGATTAAGGATTAATCATTAATCCTTAATCCCTGAAAAGTGGGATTAAAGATTAATCATTAATCCTTAATCCCAGACATTGGGATTAAGGAATATTTTCAATCCGTAATCCCGGGATTACCGGATTTCCGATCCCTGGGTTGAACCATGTCGAGTTTGGACGACGATCCGCTTGCCCATTAGCCATCATCAATCTTTATATTTTTGTATCAATTAATTTATTACAATTTACAATTTACAATTTGTAGTTTTCTACTATTCATTTGGACGACGATCCGCTTGCTTTCACTGCTCTTTTTCTTATCGATAAATATAAAAACAAATGAATGAAGAAACATATTTAAACCTTTTATACAGGGGACATCCTAGCATTTAAAATATGTCCCCTGAACTCTTTTCTTTTTCTCTTCGGTAGTTCGTCTTAAAGCTATTAATCTTTTAATAACGGCATCCTTACTAGCTTTTGGATCTATTAAATATATTTCGCTGAAAATAGATATGCAGTCTTTCTTTTAGGTTTTTTGTGGTAATCTTCAATTAAACACTCCATAGACATAGGTGATTTTCGATAAGTTGAATGAAATCCTCAAGTAACACCCGGTTTTTTTTAAATCGCTAGACATTGCTCACATTTGTTAATCTAGTCACTGCCATCCTTTTAAACCTTCTTGCTATTTTCTCCCAATATTTTCCAAGAAAACCTAATATGATTTGAATCACGAATACTCGAACAAAGGATTCGTAAGAGATAAATATGATTCGATTCTAATATTCGAATCCTGTTTCTTCGAATCACGAATACAAATCCTTTGAGAATAAATTTGATTTTATTATTTTTTTGCAAAAATATTCAAAACCTAATCATTTATTATTAACACTGAATTTCGTTGATAACAGACTAAATATCTGATTCCCTGTTACTCTGATTAAAGATGTCTTTGTGTGCTTCTAAACTTCACTTGAAATCAGTGGTTTGTACGCGTGGCGCATGAAGTAAAATTTCGAGTTTAGAAAAGCCCGAAAATTTGTCTCGGGTCGCTGGCGCGACCCTCGACAAATTTTCACGGGGCTTTTCTAAACTCGAAATTTTACTTCATGCTTAGTCTGGGAGTGGAAAACAATCGTTTAAAGCTTTAAATTAAACTCTTTTAAAAATCAAGGAATGTCAGAATATTAACAACTAAAATAACTAAGAAAAAGTAATGTGATTTTATAAAAATAATGACACACCATGCAGATAATCTCTGTTTTTTTTTTAAGTTCAATTTAAAGCTTTAAACGAGTGTTGTCCACTCCCAGACTAAGCATGAAGTAAAATTTCGAGTTTAGAAAAGCCCCGTGAAAATTTGTCGAGGGTCGCGCAGCGACCCGAGACAAATTTTCTGGGCTTTTCTAAACTCGAAATTTTACTTCATGCGCCACGCGTATAAAACACTAAAATATTGTGAATTTTATGTATATTTCAACCCCACTTGAAATCAGTGTTTTATACGGGTGGCGCATGAAGTAAAATTTCGAGTTTAGAAAAGCCCGAAAATTTGTCTCGGGTCGCTGGCGCGACCCTCGACAAATTTTCACGGGGCTTTTCTAAACTCGAAATTTTACTTCATGCTTAGTCTGGGAGTGGAAAACAATCGCTTAAATCTTCGAATTAAACTCTTTTAAAAATCGAGGAATATCAGAATATTAACAGCTAAAATAATTAAGAAAAAGTAATGTGATTTTATAAAAATAATGACACACTATACAGATAATCCCTGTTTTTCTTTAAGTTCAATTTAAAGCTTTAAACGAGTGTTGTCCACTCCCAGACTAAGCATGAAGTAAAATTTCGAGTTTAGAAAAGCCCAGTGAAAATTTGTCGAGGGTCGCGCAGCGACCCGAGACAAATTTTCTGGGCTTTTCTAAACTCGAAATTTTACTTCATGCGCCACGCGTATAAAACACTAAAATATTGTGAATTTTATGTATATTTCAACCCCACTTGAAATCAGTGTTTTATACGGGTGGCGCATGAAGTAAAATTTCGAGTTTAGAAAAGCCCGAAAATTTGTCGAGGGTCGCTGCGCGACCCTCGACAAATTTTCACAGGGCTTTTCTAAACTCGAAATTTTACTTCATGCTTAGTCTTTTTTTTTTTTTTGTTTATAGAGGGGATTGGGAAATCTGCAGACAGACAAGGGCCTTTTGGTCTATTACGGCCTATAGTGTCGGGTTCTGGTACCGACTAAAACCCTTCCCCCTCTCTTCCCTGGTATCGCCATCTAGGCATTTCTTCAGGGGTAGTCTTGAGGCGATTATGATGGTATCGCTCCCTCCTCTCCATACTTCCTGGACATGACTCTATTTGCGAATTCGCAAACCGCGTCCCACGCCTCCTCGCTATCGAGCATACGTCCCACCAGCGTACTCTCGTCCAACATGCCAACCTTGGTTGAGAGCTTGGTGCTTTCTGGCTGCCACTCCGGGCATCTGAACATCGTGTGCCCAGCCGTGTCCTCCTCTCTCCCGCAGTATCGACAATCCCCGCTTTCTGCCTTTCCTATACGACATAGGTAGGCCCCAAAGCTGCCGTGTCCTGTAAGCAACTGTGTTAGCTGGTGGGTAACAACCCCGTGACGCCTCTCCACCCAGGGTCTTACATCGGGGATTAAGGTTCGTGTCCACCCCTGTACCTGCGTCCACCTCTCCTGCCACTTGCCCATGGCCCTGCTGCGAGCTTCCTTCCTGGCTGTGGCCCGGTCGCCAGTCTCCCTTCCTCTGTTATGTGCTTCCGCCCTCTCCACAACGTACAGGTCTCCGGGCATCGTTGAGACGGTCCTGTACGCCCGGATTATCCTGAGGGCTCCTGTCCTGAGCGCTGTCCTGGCCTTATGCCGGTTCCGCGCCGAGATCATAGCCCCTGCCCACACCGGTGCAGCGTAGGCCAGTTTAGCCCTGGCCACCGTAGCAAGCAATCGCCGTCTGCCTTCGCTAGGTCCTCCTACGTTTGGCATCACGCGCCCCACTGCTGTATCCGCCCTTAGAGCTGCTTCCGCCGCCTCAGCGCAGTGTCTGCTTAGCCGTGGGTTGGCCTCCAGCCATACCCCCAAATACTTTATGGCCTTCCCAATGGGCACCACGGAATTAGCGATGTCCAGTGTCTCCTCCGGCGTTTTCCCTGCTCTCCTTGTCGAAAGCCACACCGCCATGGTCTTCTCGGCCGCAACCCTGAGCCCGTTTTGTTCCATCCACTGGACAATTGTTGTCGTCGCCTCGCTGACGGTTCGTCGCACATTGTCCACGTCACGGTGTCGCACTATCAGGGCGAGGTCGTCCGCGAAGGCCAAGGTGGTAGCGCCGTCTGGCAGTTTCAGCCCTAGCACACCGTCATAAACCAGGTTCCATAGTGTCGGACCCAGTACCGACCCCTGGGGAACACCCTGGTCTACCTCTCTCTTCTTCACAGCCCCCCCTACACTGTATATGATGGCTCTATCCTTGAGGTAAGATTCCACCATCGCCGCCATTCCCCCGGAGAGCCTTTTTGTGGCCTCATCCTTCACGACCTGCCATGGCAATGTATTGAACGCGTTCTTGATGTCAAGCCCTACCATGACAGCGTGCTCTCTTTTCCTCAGTGGGCCCTCGTTTGCTCCCCGAGCTATTTCCCGGACCGCTGAAACCGCGTCGATGGTAGATCTCCCCTTCCGAAACCCGTACTGGTTGGGGTGGAAGCCTCCGCCGGTCTCTATTTCCTCTACAATTCTGGTGGTCAGCGCCCTCTCTAAAACCTTCGCGATACCGTCAAGAAGGCATATTGGTCTGTATGCCGCTGGATCGTCGGGTGGCTTCTTGCCCTTCGGGATCAGCGCCAGCTTCGCCCTTTTCCATATGGTTGGGAAGACTCCATCCTTTAGGCATTTGTTGCAAACCCCAGTGAACAGGCTTGGGTTTGCCTCCTTAATGGCTTCATTTGGCAAGCCGTCAGGGCCTGGTGCCTTTCTATTTGGGAGGTCGTTGGCTGCTGCGCAGATTTCTGCCTGCGTGAACGGTTCCACCTCGCAAGCGACGCGTGGTACGTTGTTGCCTATGCCGTTCGCCAGTGGGAATAGTGCATCCACTACTGCCCTAGTGCCCCCCGGTACGACCGCTTCCAGGTCAGGTGCCCTCTTGCGCAGTTTGCCCATAACCAGCTTGTATGGCTTGCCCCAGGGGTCAGCCTCCACCTCATCGCAGAGCCCCTGCCATTTGGCCTCTTTGCTTCGGGCAATACTGATTTTCAGAGCCTTCTTGCACCTCCTGTGCTCTGCCTGCAGGTCTTCCGTTTCCTGTCCCCTGCTCCTAGCCTTTGTGATGGCGCGGCGCGACTTCAGCGCCGCTGCTCTGGCTGCTGCTACCTCCGGACTCCACCAGTAAACCGCCCTCTTTCCTTTCCGCCCCGTCCTGGGCATTGCTACCTCGCAGGCCTTTGTTATCGCCCCTATTAATGAAGCTGCCTGTTGTTCCGCCGTTTCCCCGGTCGGGTTGATACCGGCTAAGGCCCTTTGCAGCTTGGCCCTGTCCAATCTAGCCACGTTCCACCTGGTCTCCACGATGTCATAGGTATTGTGGCCATGCACTGTTTGAAACCTTATCAGGCCGTGGTCGCTCATCGTTTCACGATCTATGACGCACCAATTCCTTGCCAGGTGGATCCCATCTACGGCCGTTACGTCAATCCATGACCTGCCGTCTCCCCTTGTGAACGTGGGTTTGGAGCCCGCGTTTGCCACGGTCAAGTCCGTCGTCGCTAGCAGCTCCACTAGTGCCCTCCCTCTCTTATCCGTAGCCACGGGTCCCCAACAGCTGGACTTGGCGTTGAAGTCCCCGGTGACCACCCTCTGGACACCCCGGTGCCTGCCCAGCTCATCTTCCAGCAGTGATAGCCACGCCCTGTAGTCATCGAACCAAACAATTCCCTTCCCCGGCGTTCCCCACCCGTTTGCCTTCTTCCCCGCCTCCTCGCCTAGTATAATCGCTACATCCCCCCCAGCCTGGTCCCTATATCCCCCTTCACCCATCCTTGCGTTGTTGGGTTCCGACAAGAGCACGATGTCGGCGCCCTCCTCCACCATGCTTAGTCTGGGAGTGGAAAACAATCGTTTAAAGCTTCGAATTAAACTCTTTTAAAAATCGAGGAATATCAGAATATTAACAGCTAAATAATTAAGAAAAAGTAATGTGATTTTATAAAAATAATGACATACCATGGAATTGATACAACAATTGCGGATATTCCCTGTTTTTTTTAAGTTCAATTAAAAGCTTTAAACGAGTGTTGTTCACTCCCAGACTAAGCATGAAGTCAAATTTCGAGTTTAGAAAAGCCCAGTGAAAATTTGTCGAGGGTCGCGCAGCGACCCGAGACAAATTTTCTGGGCTTTTCTAAACTCGAAATTTTACTTCATGCGCCACGCGTATAAAACACTGATTTAACGAGAAATTTAAAAACACACAAAAGACATTTTCCAATTTATAAATAATTGAATCCTTTTATAAATATTCGAATCATTTTATAAATATTCGAATCCTTTTATAAATATTCGAATCCTTTTACAAGAATTCGAATCACCCACATTTGGATTCGAATACGAATCCTCTTAAAATAATGTAACGAACCCGGATCACGAATCCAGTTGAACTCAAGTATTAATAATATAATAATAATAATAATACGTCTTTATTTATTATAGAAAAAATATTTTACAAAATGTCTAGTAAAAGTAACAGGCGAAGTTCAGTTAGCCTAATGACTATTAACTGTTCTTCCACTTAACCTGAAGAATATTAACAGATTATTGCATAAATGGTTCATACAAATAATATTTAATTAAGAAAAAGTACTTTTTTAAAAGTAAAAGTAAAAGTAAGTAAGTAAGTATTCGAATGCCTCTTTTAAATCCTCCAAAAGGATTCGAATCCAACATTCGAATCCTGAATGATTCGAATCCTGCCCAGCTCTGGCCCAAACAAATGGATCCTCAAAGTTGAAAGTCACAAAACGACTCTAATAAGGCGAGAACGACTCTGATAACGAGATAACGCGATAATATTGTAACAACCCTAGTATCCAAGATTTAATTTTTTTTGTAATTTCTTTGTTTGTAAAAGGTATCTGATGCAGGCCAATTGGTCGGTGGTCCGCACCGAGACCACCATGAACTATCCCCGAATCACGTGGAACGAAGAGGAGATAATCAACAACGAGGAGAACCAGGAGTACCTCTGGAAGGTCAGCAGGAATTCCTGCGCGGTGTGTCAGAGCGAGTTGCCCTTTTCGCTCACGCAGAAAGATCTGGAGTTCGTCATCAGGTAACCCCACTTACACAATTCGTATCTATTTAGTTAAAAACCAGTGGAAAATAATACCTTCAAACCTAACCTTCTTGTTACGACAGTCATTGAGGTTACATTACTGGTACTTATTTTGATGGATCAACAAGGTTAGGTTAGATAACAGCCATAGAGGTTAGATCTACATTAACCTTCCACCAAATCACTTAAAAACAAATGGAAAATCACACCTCGAAACCTTCAAACTTGACCTTCTTGTTATGACAGTCATTAAGGTTAGATTACTGGTACTTATTTTGATGGATCAACAAGGTTAGGTTAGATAACAGTCATAGAGGTTAGATCTACATTAACGTTCCCACAAATCACTTAAAAACCAATGAAAAATCACACCTTCATACCTTCAAACTTGACCTTCTTGTTATGACAGTCATTGAGGTTACATTATTGGTTCTTATTTTGTGACTTTTTGTGACTTTCTTATTTTGATGGATCAACAAAGTTAGGTTAGATAACAGCCATAAAGGTTAGATCTACAATAACCTTCCTCCAGTTCACTTAAAAATCAATGGAAAATCACACCTTCAAACCTTCAAACTTGACCTTCTTGTAATGACAGTCATTGAAGTTACATTACTGGTACTTATTCTGATGGATTAACAAGGTTAGGTTAGATAACAGCCATAGAGGTTAGATCAACATTACCCTTCCACCAATTCACTTAAAAACCAACAGAAAATCACACCTTCAAACCTTCAAACTTGACCTTCTTGTTATGACAGTCATTGAAGTTACATTACTGGTACTTATTTTGATGGATCAACAAGGTTAGGTTAGATAACAGCCATAGAGGTAAGATCTACATTAACCTTCCTCCAGTTCACTTAAAAATCAATGGAAAATCACACCTTCAAACCTTCAAACTTGACCTTCTTGTTATAACAGTCATTGAGGTTACATTACTGGTACTTATTTTGATGAATCAACAAGGTTAGGTTAGATAACAGCCATAGAGGTTAGATCTACATTAACCTTCTACCAATTCACTTAAAAACCAATGGAAAATCACACCTTCAAACCTTCAAACTTGACCTTCTTATTATGACAGCCATTGAGGTTACATTACTGGTATTTTGATAGATCAACAAGGTTAGGTTAGATAACAGCCATAGAGGTTAGATCCACATTAACCTTACACCATATCACTTAAAAACCAATGGAAAATCACACCTTTAAACCTTCAAACTTGACCTTCTTGTCGTGACAGTCATTGAGGTTACATTACTGGTACTTATTTTGATGGATCAACAAGGTTCGGTTAGAAAACAGCCATAGAGGTTAGATCTACATTAACCTTCCACCAAATCTCTTTAAAACCCATGGAAAATCACACCTTCAAACCTTCAAACTTGACCGTCTTGTTATGACAGTCATTGAGGTTACATTATTGGTATTTTGATAGATCAACAAGGTTAGGTTAAATAACAGCCATAGAGGTTAGACCCATATTAACCTTCCACCATATCACTTAAAAACCAATGGAAAATCACACCTTCAAACCTTCAAACTTGACTTTCTTGTTATGGCAGACATTGAGGTTACATTACTGGTACTTATTTTGATAGATTAACAAGGTTAGGTTAGATAACAGCCATAGAGGTTAGATTTACATTACCCTTTCACCAATTCACTTAAAAACCAATGGAAAATCACACCTTCATACCTTCAAACTTGACCTTCTTGTTATGACAGTCATTGAGGTTACATTACTGGTACTTTTTTTGATAGATCAACAAGGTTAGGTTAGATAACAGCCATATAGGTTAGATCTACATTACCCATTCACCAATTCACTTAAAAACCAATGGAAAATCACACCTTCAAACCTTTAAACTTGACCTTCTTGTTATGGCAGACATTGAGGTTACATTACTGGTACTAATTTTGATGGATCAACAAGGTTAGGTTACATAATAGCCATACAGGTTTTTTTTTTATTATATAGAGGGGATTGGGAAATCTGCTGACAGACAAAGGCCTTTGGTCTTGTTAGGCCAATAGTGTCGGGTTTTGGTACCGACTAAAACCCTTCCCCCTCTCTTTCCCGGTATCGCCATCACGGCATTTCTTCAGGGGTCTTCTTCTGGTTTCTTACTTAACCTGTCCGTTCCTCGGCATATTTTCTGTGCATAACGCAGGTCGCGAATGCGCTCACAGCGTTCCAGGCCTCCTCGGACTCCAGCATCTTCTCCACGACGGTCTTCTCATCTAGCCTTCTACTTCTGCCTTCTAGAACTAGTCTTTCCGGCTGCCATTCCGGGCATATGAACATGGTATGCCTAGCCGTATTCTCCTCGCTCCGGCAATACCGACATTCACCGCTCTCTGCTTTTCCTATCCGGTGCAGATAGGCCCCGAAACTGCCGTGTCCCGTCAGCAATTGTATGAGGTGGTGGGTAACAAGCCCGTGCTTCCTCTCTACCCATGGTTTAATTACCGGGATTAACTTTTGGGTCCAACACTCTGTCTGCGCCCACCTTTCCTGCCAGTTGATCATGGCCCTACTGTGAGCCCCCTCCCTGGCCATGGCTCGGTCGCCAGTCTCCCTTTCTCCACGGTACACTTCTGCCCTTTCCATTACGTACAGGTCGCCTGGCATCATTGAGGCCAGGACCTCCGCTGCGTCGGTTGGTACCGTCCTGTACGCTCTGGTTATGCGTAACGCTCCTGTTCTGAGGGCCACTCTGGCTTTGTTGCGGTTCCGCGCTGTGGTCATTGTTCCCGCTCACACCGGTGCAGCGTATGCTAGTTTGGCCCTGGCCACCGTGGCAAGCAGTCGGCGTCTGCCCTCGCTCGGCTCTCCCAAATTCTGCCCACCGCTGCATCCGCCCGTAGTGCAGCTTCCGCTGCCTCCGCACAGTGCCTGCTATTCCGCGGGTTAGCTTCCAGCCATACACCTAGATATTTCATGGCCTTCCCGATCGGCACTTCGCTGCCCCCGATCTCTAGGGTTTCCTCAGATGTTTTCCCCGCTCTCCTCGTAGACAGCCACACCGCCATGGTCTTCTTGGCAGCTACCTTGAGCCCGTTCGTCTCCATCCACCAGATTATGGCTTCAGATGCCAAACTCGCAATTCGACGCACTTCGTCCATGCTCCTGTGCTTGACGATGAGCGCGAGGTCATCCGCGTACGCGATGGTGGTGGCGCCTTCTGGCAGTTCTAGTCCGAGCACTTCGTCATACACAAGGTTCCACAGTGTCGGGCCGAGTACCGACCCCTGTGGGACACCCTGGTCCACTGCCCTGGTCGTCGTTTTTTCCCCTACTCATCTAAGTTAACCTTCTTCAAATTCAAGTAAAAACCAATGGAAAATCATACCTTCAACCGTTCAAACTTAACCTTATTGTTATGACAGCCATCAAGGCTACATTACTAGTTCTTAATTTGATGCAAGGTTAGATTAGATGACAGCCATAAAGCTTAGATTCAAACCTTTCATCTAATATAATCTAACACTATCCAGATTTGTAGAAATATCTTATGTTATACACAACTGTCTTTGGGTTAGGTTGATTGCGAATTTGTTAGGATAAGTTTGGGAATTTGCAGCTTTATACGAGTGTTTTCCACTCCCAGACTAAGCATGAAGTAAAATTTCGAGTTTAGAAAAGCCTGAAAATTTGGTTTGGTCGCGTAGCGCGAAGCGCGGAGCGACCAAACCAAATTTTTAGGCTTTTCTAAACTCGAAATTTTACTTCATGCGCCACGCGCACTAAACACTGATTTGATGTGAAGTTCAAAATGTACTACTTAGGTTTACAAATTACTACAACTTCTGGAATTATCCCTTACTCGATTATTATGATATTTGATCTTGCCCAATAGTATTACAAGACAGTCATTGGGGTTTGGTTAGATTTAACCTAACTCTTTTAGGTTAGGTCTAACCAAACCCTCTTAGGTTAGATCTAACCTAACTATCTCTCTTAGGTTAGATCTAACCTATCCCTCTTAGGTTAGGTCTAACCCTCTTAGGTTAGATCTAACCCTATTAGGTTGGTCTAACCCTATTAGGTTGGTGTAACGTATTCTTTTTAGGAAGGAGAGTTAGGTTAGACCTAACCTAAGAGGAACCTAATGCTTGGTTAGATGGCAATCAGTGAAGGAGAGTTAGGTTAGACCTAACCTAAGAGGGATAGGTTAGATCTAACTTAACCCTCTTAGGTTAGATCTAACCTAAGAGGGTTAGGTTAGATCTAACCTATCCCTCTTAGGTTAGGTCTAATGGCAATCACTGAAGGAGTTAGGTTAGACCTAACCTAAGAGGGATAGGTTAGATCTAACTTAACCCTCTTAGGTTAGATCTAACCTAAGAGGGTTAGGTTAGATCTAACCTATCCCTCTTAGGTTAGGTCTAACCTAACTCCTTCAGTGATTGCCATCTAACCAAGCATTAGGTTTGATTGCAACCATAGGGGTTAGATCTAACATAACCCTCTTAGGTTAGGTATAAACTATCCCTCTTAGGTTAGATCTAATTTAACCCTCTTAGGTTAGATATAAACTATCCCCCCACCTATAATAAGTGTCCCAACACTCTAAGGACTATAAAGGACCTTTTTGATTCGAGTGAATTTTACGCGAGATTCCGGACTGTTGCGGACTGTCTAATCTAACCCTCTTAGGTTAGATATAACCTATCCCTCTTAGGTTACATCTAACCTAACCCTCTTAGGTTAGATATAGATCTAAGATCTAAGTTGTTGATCTTAATAAAAGTTAACAACTATTACTCCTACTGCTGGATTATCGCATACTCGATCTTGCCCAATAGTATACAAGACAATCATTGGGGTTAGGTTAGATCTAACCTAAGCTCAATGACCATAAAATAATTGGGTTACCTATAATAAGCGTTGCAACTTTCGAAGAACCAGCACTTTTTTGATTCGAGCAAATTTCACGCGAGATCTCGAACTGTTGCAGGGGCTAGAAGACAGTCATTGCAGTTTGTCTACCCTAACTCAACCTCAATGACCATCATCTAATCTAAACTTGTTGATTCACCAATAACTAGTGTCGCAATTCCCGAAGGACCAACTCTTTTTTGATTCGAGGCGAATTTTACGCGAAAGCTCGGACTGCTGCAGAGGTTAGAAGACAGTCATTGAGGTTAGATCTAACCTAACCTAACCTACATGACCACCATCTAACCTAACCTGTAATACGTGTCGCACTTCTCGAAGAACCAGCACTTTTTTGCTTCGAGCAAATTTCACGCGAGATCCTGGACTGTTGCAGGGGCTAGGAGACAGTAATTCAAGTTTGATCTTAGGTTAGATCAAACTTCAATTACTGTCTCCTATCCGCTGCAACAGTCCGGAATCTCGCGTGAAATTTGCTCGAATCAAAAAAGTGCTGGCTCAACTGGCTCTAATCTAAACTTGTCGGTTCGCCTATAATTAGTGTCGCAACTCCCGAAGCATCAACACTTTTTTGATTCGAGGCGAATTTTACGCAAAAGCTCGGACTACTGCAGAGGTTAGAAGACAATCATTGATGTTAGATCTAACCTAACCCAACCTACACGACCATCATCTAACCTAAACTTGTTTGTTCACTTGTAATAAGTGTCGCAACTCTTGGAGGACTATATACCTACCTAATGGTAGCCGCAACTCTCTAACAATCAACTATTTTCTGATTCGAGTGAATTTTACGCGGGATTTCGGATTGTTGCAGGGAAAGCCAGGTGAAGATCCTGAAGGCGAAAAAAGTGTCGATAATAAAGCAGTTCGAGAAGGGCAACATCGACAAGAACTCCCTGCAGTCTCTTTTGCACATGTACGATCAGATGATCGATCGCTCCAACCAGAGCATCTGCGCTGTTAATCTAAAGGGTTATTTCAAAAGAAACGTGCGTATTACAAGAGCTACGTTCGATGAACCGTTGTTGGAACGTTCATCAAATGTTGTACCAACGTTGGTCGAACGTTGGTGACACGTTAACTTAACGTTGTTGAATGAGTTGATCAAACGTTGTTGATATGATTAAAAGTTGTTGAAATGATCAAACGTTTTTCAAATGATCAAACTTTGTTAAGACGTTGATCAAAAGTTGTGGAAACGTTGATCAAATGTGGTTAAAACGTTGCTCAAATGCTGTTATAACGTTTTAACAGCATCGAACGTTGGTGAAACGTAAACCTAACGTTGATCAAACTTTGTTTAGACGTTGATCAAACATTTTTGAAACTATGTAAAGTTAATTAAAGGAAAGGCACTTGGTATTGTTTCACAATTAAATCTTTATTCCGACTAGTTTCGGTTTGTTAGACCATTTTCAAAGGAATGTTGAAACGTTCATTGAATGTTGTTGAAACGTTGTTGAAATGTTGTTCAAACGTTATTTAAATGCTACATAAAAGAAAAAACGGGTGGATATGCAAGCTCTTAAAATAGATAGTGAACTCAGCTTTAGTCTGTGTTAACCTAATTATAATCTCTTTTGTTTTTAGATTTGGTTGGAAAAAGTGATGGTCTATCTGAAGCTACTGATCAAGAACACGATTCCGCAACCGCCGCCGACGCAATTCAAAAGAATGTGCTATTATTTGATGATGCACATCAGCTACGATTATATTCTGTTCAACTTCGTAATAATTTACTGCGGGCTTATCTTGTGCTTCATCATACTAGGCAGAGGGTGGTGGTACGACCTTGCTATCCTCCTCCACCTCATTTTCATTCTGGATTTCGTGATCAAGGTCTGCGGGTATTCGAACGGGAAGGGGGCGTTCAGCTTTCGGTTGTACATGAAGTAAGCGACTGTTGCGCGAATGTTTCGACGCTCGTTCAATTTTCTTATCGGTAGATACAAATGGAACATTTTCGATTGTTTCTTCCTCTTCTTCGGCCTCTTCGACTACATCGTCACGGAGAAATCGGCGAATGAGAATTTCGTGCTGGTTCTGAAGTTCGTTTGCCTGCTGAGGTTTTTTAAGTTCTTCAACATCATCCAGCCGCTCTACGGATACATACTGAGAGCGATCGAGTACAGAGTGGATTCTAAAACGTGCTTCGGATACGATTTGGCCACGGTGAGAGATCGACTTCGAAAAAGAGTGTTCGACCTTAAAAATAAAGGCTCGATCTTAAAAATGAAGACTCGAGCTTGAAAATGAAGGCTCGTTCTTACTAATTAAGACTCCACCTCTTTAGCTATTCGTTGTTTTTTCATTCGACTATACATTTATTAACAAAAGATCCTTGTTTTCATGTATACTTTAAACCCTAGAAGTTTGTCAAGCTGATTTCTCAAAGTTGCTTTCAAACATATTTCTTAAAGTTGCTTTCAAACTAATTTCTCTTAAACTAATATCTCGCTTAACTCTTGGTGAAACATGTTTTACAGGTTAAAAACTTAACACCGTGGTTTGTTTTACTAAAACAGAGTTACTTTTAATTTTTATAGATAAAAAACAAACAATGCTTCACAATTTTAGTGGTAAAAATATAATTATTTTTACCACTAAAATTGTGAAGCATTGTTAAAAATATAATTATTTTTACCACTAAAATTGTGAAGCATTGTTAAAAATATAATTATTTTTACCACTAAAATTGTGAAGCATTGTTTGTTTTTTATCTATTAAAATTAAAAGTAACTCTGTTTTAGTAAAACAAACCACGGTGTTAAGTTTTTAACCTGTAAAACATGTTTCACCAAGAGTTAAGCGAGATATTAGTTTAAGAGAAATTAGTTTGAAAGCAACTTTAAGAAATATGTTTGAAAGCAACTTTGAGAAATTAGCTTGAGAGTAACTTTCAGAAATTAGTTTGGAAGCAACTTTGTTAAAAAAAACGAACTAAAATCCCTGTATAATTCTATAATTTCAAAAAGATTGACCTAATCTCTTAGATGAAATTTCAGATGTCAATTTTTGCTGAGTTTGTCTCCGCAATTAGTTAATAGGAATTATAAAACTCTCCCTTAATCGATTTCAGTCGGGACGAATTTTTAATGAATCTCGAATTAGTTTGCCAATCGATATCTCCCATCTACTTCCCATTTCTAGACATAATAAATGTCTCGACTCATTTAAAACTCCAAGATAGCCTAATTATCTCAAATTACGCAAAATTTTGGAAAACAGCCTCTATAAACGAAGATAGTTTAATTATCTCAGAACGAGATCGGTTTGCAAAAAGGCTAATTATTTTCCGATATCGTTTCCAAGGTCTCCAACATTTGCGAAGTCTATATTTCATCACCGAAATTTCTTCCTAATTGATTTTTAACCGTGGGCCAATAAAACCGTACATTTACATTGGTAACCACTTTCTGAATTGATTTTGGTCAGAAGGGCAATAAATTTCTGTTACTCGCAATTGCAACCGCTTGGTAATTGATTCCGGTCTAGAGTCTAGACTCTAGACGAATCGGAAAATGACCGCAATCATCATCAGAATCATGTTGCCTAGTCCATTGGATTCTAGACAAAATTTCTCTCCTGTAATTGATTTGAGGCGGTCTCTCAAAAATTATGGCCTTAAATTGATTTAAGGAGGTCTCTCCAAAATTATTCGTTGCAGTCGATCTCTCGAAAATAATGTCCTGCAATTTATTTCAGACGGTGACCGAAATTTGATTTCAGACAGTCTGAAAAATTATGACCATCAATTATTTGTAAATAGTTCAATTAAACTTTAAACGAGTGTTTTCCACTCCCAGACTAAGCATGAAGTAAAATTTCGAGTTTAGAAAAGCCCCGCGTAGAAAATTTGTCGAGGGTCGCGCAGCGACCCGAGACAAATTTTCACGGGGCTTTTCTAAACTCGAAATTTTACTTCATGCGCCACGCGTATAAAACACTGATTTCAAGTGGGGTTGAAATATACCTAAAGTTCACAATATTTTAGTGTTTTATACGCGTGGCGCATGAAGTAAAATTTCGAGTTTAGAAAAGCCCCGCGTAGAAAATTTGTCGAGGGTCGCGTAGCGACCCGAGACAAATTTTCACGAGGCTTTTCTAAACTCGAAATTTTACTTCATGCTTAGTCTGGGAGTAGAAAACACTTGTTTAAAGCTTCAAATTGAACTTAAAAAAAAAAACAGGAAATATCCGCAATTGTTGTATCAATTCCATGGTATGTCATTATTTTTATAAAATCACATTACTCTTTCTTAATTATTTTAGCTGTAAATTTTCTGGCATTCGTTGGTTTTTAAAATAGTTGAATTTAAAGCTTGAAACGAGTGTTTTCCACTCCCAGACTAAGCATGAAGTAAAATTTCTAGTTTAGAAAAGCCCCGTGAAAATTTGTCGAGGGTCGCGCAGCGACCCGAGACAAATTTTCTGGGCTTTTCTAAACTAGAAATTTTACTTCATGCGCCACGCGTATAAAACACTAAAATATTGTGATCTTTATGTATATTTTTACCCCACTTTAAATCAGTGTTTTATACGCGTGGCGCATGAAGTAAAATTTCGAGTTTAGAAAAGCCCCGTGAAAATTTGTCTTGGGTCGCTGCGCGACCCTCGACAAATTTTCACGGGGCTTTTCTAAACTAGAAATTTTACTTCATGCTTAGTCTGGGAGTGGAAAACACTCGTTTAAGCTCGAGCTTGAAAATGAAGGCTCGATCTTACTAATTAAGACTTGACCTGGAAAATGAAGGCTCGACCTTAGAAACGAAGACTCAAGCTTGAAAATGAAGGCTTGATCTCACTAATTAAGACTCGACCTTGAAAATAAAGGCTCGACCCTAAAAATGAAGACTCGGCCTTAAAAATGAAGACTTGATCTTAGTAATTAAGACTCTACCTGGAAAATGAAAGCTCGAGCTTGAAAATGAAAGCTCGGTCTTACTAACTAAGACTCGGCCTTCAAAATAAAGGCTCGACCTAAAAAATGAAGACTTGATCTTGAAAATGAAGGCTCGATCTAACTAGTTCAGACTCGACCTTTAAAATGGAGGCTCGGCCTTAAAAATTAGGGATCGACGTTGAAAACTTAGGCTCGACCTTAAAAATGAAGGCTCGACTTTGAAAATAAATGTTAGATCTTGAAAGTTAGGACAAGACTTTTAAAGGACTTTATTTTAGGCGTTGGAACAGTGCAACGATGAAATCCTGAACGTCCTCCACCAAATAATCGGCTCGAGGTTCGTGATCGACATTTTCCGAAAGCACCTGATAGCCGAGAAGCAGACCCTGATCGGGCAGCTGGAGATGGTTCAGAAGGAACGGCCGTGGATCGCCATCACTGTCAAGACGAAGCAGGCCATCAGAACGACTTTGAACAGCATGGAGAACACGCTTAACGAACTAAAAGTCACAGGTAATTTTGTAGAGTAAAAGGAATTATCGATACAGATTCTGAAGCACTTATGTTATGGGGTTGGTGGGTCGTGTGGCCTCTGGCCCTTCCGAAATTATCTCGACCTGAAAGATCTTCTGTAGTTATCCCTGGCCTACTTGAGCTCCTCACAGATATAGATTCTGAAGCACTTAAGTTATGGGGTTAGTGGGTCGTGTGGCCTCTGGGCCTTCCGAAATTATCTTGACCTGAAAGATCTTCTGTAGTTATCCCTGGCCTACTTGAGCTCCTTACAGATACAGATTCTGAAGCACTTATGTTATGGGGTTGGTGGGTCGTGTGGCCTTTAAGCTTTCCGAAATTGTCTCGACCTGAAAGATCTGTAGTTATCCCTGGCCTACTTGAGCTCCTTACAGATACAGATTCTGAACCACTTATGTTATGGGGTCGGTGGGTCGTGTGGCCTCTGGGCCTTCCGAAATTATCTCGACCTGAAAGATCTTCTGTAGTTATCCCTGGCCTACTTGAGCTCCTCACAGATATAGATTCTGAAGCACTTAAGTTATGGGGTTAGTGGGTCGTGTGGCCTCTGGGCCGTCCGAAATTATCTTGACCTGAAAGATCTTCTGTAGTTATCCCTGGCCTACTTGAGCTCCTTACAGATACAGATTCTGAAGCACTTATGTTATGGGGTTGGTGGGTCGTGTGGCCTTTAAGCCTTCCGAAATTGTCTCGACCTGAAAGATCTGTAGTTATCCCTGGCCTACTTGATCTCCTTACAGATACAGATTCTGAACCACTTATGTTATGGGGTCGGTGGGTCGTGTGGCCTCTGGGCCTTCCGAAATTATCTTGACCTGAAAGATCTTCTGTAGTTATCCCTGGCCTACTTGAGCTCCTCACAGATACAGATTCTGAAGCTCTTAAGTTATGGGGTTAGTGGGTCGTGTGGCCTCTGGGCCTTCCGAAATTATCTTGACCTGAAAGATCTTCTGTAGTTATCCCTGGCCTACTTGAGCTCCTTACAGATACAGATTCTGAAGCACTTATGTTATGGGGTTGGTTGGTGAGTCGTGTGCCCTCTGGGCCTTCCGAAATTATCTCGACCTGAAAGATCTTCTGTAGTAATCCCTGGCCTACTTGAGCCCCTCAATACCTAGACCTCTTGCGTAGTCTACAATAACTTGAGGGTTATTGTGTACCATGTCATCAGCCTTTAAAGTGACCTATGACAGGTAGAAGGGACAGGGTAAAGAATTCACAAAGTAGGTACTCTCTTGGTCCTTGTGCCTCGTTGTAGAATCTGAAATTGCATCAGTTGTCTGGCCCATCTTAGTGAGTTGGTATTTCAGAGGAGAGAAGGCCGGTTATGAGCCTTAGGTTGCCCTTGCTTAGTCTGAGAAACTGTTTGGCTCTTACGGCAGAGAAGCCGATAAACCTTTTTGATTGCCTTAAGCCAGGAGTGTTTCTCAGGTAAGCACTTTGGCAGCATCTTCCAACTCCTGGATCATTCCCTTGATGCGGACTTTAGTAATTCCACTATAGGGCACGCTCAACGAACTAAAATTCACAGGTAATTTGGCAGAGTGAAAAGAATTATCGATGCCTTAGCTCACAGATACAGATTCTGTAGCACTTATGTAATGTGGTTGGTGGGTCGTGTGGCCTCTGGGCCTTCCGAAATTATCTCGACCTGAAAGATCTTCTGTAGTTATCCCTGGCCTACTTGAGCTCCTCAATGTCTAGACCTCTTGCGTAGTCTATAATAACTTGAGGGTTATTGTGTATCATGTCATCAGGCTTTAAAGTGACCTATGATAGGTAGAAGGGATAAGGCAAAGCATTTACAAAGTAGGTACTCTGTTGGTCCTTGTGCCTCGTTGCAGAATCTGCAATTGGCATCAGTTGTCTGGCCCATCTTAGTGAGTTGGTATTTCAGAGGAGAGAAGGCCGGTTATGGGTCTTAGCCTGCCCTTGTTTAGTCTGAGAAACTATTTGGCTCTTACGGCAGATAAGGCGATAAACCTGTTTGAATGTCTCAAGACAGGGCAAAGCATTCACAAAATGGGTACTCTGTTGGTCCTTGTGCCTCGTTGCAGAATCTGCAATTGGCATCAGTTGTCTGGCCCATTTTAGTGAGTTGGTATTTCAGAGGAGAGAAGGCCGGTTATGAGCCTTAGGTTGCCCTTGCTTAGTCTGAGAAACTGTTTGGCTCTTACAGCAGAGAAGGCGATAAACCTTTACGAATGTCTCCAGCCAGGAGCTCCTCAATGTTTAGACCTCTTGCGTAGTCTACAATAACTTGAGGGTTATTGTCTATAACATCATCAGGCTTTAAAGTGACCTATGACAGGTAGAAGGGACAGGGCAAAGCATTCACAAAGTAGGTACTCTGTTGGTCCTTGTGCCTCGTTGCAGAATCTGCAATTGGCATCAGTTGTCTGGCTCATCTTAGTCAGTTGGTATTTCAGAGGAGAGAAGGCCGGTTATGAGCCTTAGGCTGCCCTTGTTTAGTCTGAGAAACTGTTTGGCTCTTACGGCAGAGAAGGCGATAAACCTTTTCGAATGTCTCAAGCCAAGAGCTCCTCAATGTCTAGACCTCTTGCGTAGTCTACAATAACTTGAGGGTTACTGTGTATCATATCATTAGGCTTTAAAGTGACCTATAACAGGTAGAAGGGACAGGGCAAAGCATTCACAAAGTAGGTACTCTGTTGGTTCTTGTGCCTCGTTGCAGAATCTGCAATTGGCATCAGTTGTCTGGCTCATTTTAGTGAGTTGGTATTTCAGAGGAGAGAAGGCCGGTTATGAGCCTTAGGTTGCCCTTGCTTAGTCTGAGAAACTGTTTGGCTCTTACGGCAGAGAAGGCGATAAACCTGTTTGAATGCCTTCAGCCAGGAGCTCCTCAATGTCTAGACCTCTTGCGTAGTCTACAATAACTTGAGGGTTATTTTCTATCACATCATCAGGCTTTAAAGTGACCTATGACAGGTAGAAGGGACAGGGAAAAGCATTCACAAAGTAGGTGCTCTGTTGGTCCTTGTGCCTCGTTGCAGAATCTGCAATTGGCATCAGTTGTCTGGCCCATTTTAGTGAGTTGGTATTTCAGAGGAGAGAAGGCCGGTTATGAGCCTTAGGCTGCCCTTGTTTAGTCAGAGAAACTGTTTGGCTCTTACGGCAGATAAGGCGATAAACCTGTTTGAATGCCTCAAGCCAGGAGCTCCTCAATGTCTAGACCTCTTGCGTAGTCTACAATAACTTGAGGGTTATTGTCTATCACATCATCAGGCTTTAAAGTGACAGGGCAAAGCATTCACAAAGTAGGTACTCTGTTGGTCCTTGTGCCTCGTTGCAGAATCTGCAATTGGCATCAGTTGTCTGGCCCATCTTAGTGAGTTGGTATTTCAGAGGAGAGAAGGCCGGTTATGAGCCCTAGGATGCCCTTGCTTAGTCTGAGAAACTGTTTGGCTCTTACGGCAGAGAAGGCGATAAACCAATAAACCAAGCCAGGAGTGTTTCTCAGGTGAGCACTTTGGCAGCATCTTCCAACTCTTGGATCATTCCTTTGATGCGGACTTTAGTTATTTGACTATAGGGTTCTGGTCCAATAAATGGAGTCTTCTTTAGCAAGGCTGTCGGCAATCTCATTACTTTTTATCCCTCCAACGAAATAGGCGGTCGCAAAAAAGTGACAATGGTATGGGTCCCAGGATCCAAGGGTCATCAAGGGAACAAAAAAGCAGACGAACTGGCCAAACAAGGCTCGTCAAGCGCATTCATTGGCCCGGAACCCTCCTGCGGTATCACAAAAACCACAGTCAGACAATCCATAAAAAAATGGATGGAGACACAAACTCAAACCTGGTGGACTACCATACCAGGGCAGAGGAGGGCGAAACAGTTCCTCAAAAAACAATCGCCGGCTTTCACGACCGATCTTTTCAATCAAGAGAGAAAAACGGTTAAAGCTATAGTACGTCTACTGACAGGACACTGTAGGCTCAACAAACACATGAGCAAAATAGGCCTGGCAGTGGGTACAATATGTAGATTCTGCCAGGAAGAAGAGGAGGATCCTCTGAACATCCTGTGCCAATGTGAGGCCCTAGCGAGGGCTAGATACCTAAAGCTGGGCAACACTAAACCAAGCGCAGCGACACCCAAGGCTCACTGTCAGGGTTAATAGGGCTAATCAAAGAGGCGAAGCTCGAGCACGCCGTCTAGGATAAAAGGGATTCACAATAGATCTGCAAAGGTCGCGGTGGTATAGGCCAATGAGGCCACCCCTACGAATATCTAATCTAATTTTACCACTCTCGTTACGTAATATACTATTACTCTCAAAAGCTTAGTGGGATTACTTGACAATACCTACATGCTGTGACCGCTACACAAAATGACAATAACTTGTGCTCTAATTGTAGGTTTTCTTGATAACATCGAGTACGGGTACATCTCGAAAGAGATCGTGAGGAGGCAGAAGATTCTGCGTAATATGCGCTTCATCCCGCCTAGTTCGAAGTACGAGATCTTCCATGAAGTGCCCTGGATCTCCGAGGGCAAAGCCTCCGCCGATTATCTCTACGCACGCGTCAAGCTCGTCAGCTGGGAGACGGGGGATGTCATTGTCAGAGAAGGGGAATGTCCGTGCGGAATATACATAGTCATTAACGGTAGATATTCATTGTACTTAAAACAAAAAACAACAGCGGTAGATATACTCTTTTGCAGTGGCGCAGCCAGGATTCATGCCCCTTCCCGAGAATCCTAACTGTGCCACTGCAATAACGGGGGAACAACGTGAGATACAATTTTAACCGTACAACGATTGTCAACTAATACAAGGTGGGGAAAAAGTAATGCCATGATGCAAATGTGCCATAATTTAGTAACAAATTTAATTGACTTTGGACCTCCTGCAAGGTCTATTAAATCTGTTGCTCAAAGCTCGCTTCATTTAGGCATTTAATTTATCATTTAGGTATGTTGAGACTTTATTACATGCCGAAACCAGTGACAACGAACGCCCTGAAGCACTTCGGCACGATCCCGATCGTCGATCACATGTCGGTGGGCACTCTGGAACGGAAGTGCGAGATCAACATCTGTCCCGGTGACACAATGGGCGCGATTAGTATCTTGGCGGAGAAGCCGTACGACTGTTCGGTTTACGCGGAATCGGACGGCGAGGCTTTTATTCTAATCACGGATGTCGTCAGAGCTGCCATGGCTGAAGATGATAATCCGATCAAGGGGTGAGGTTTTTACACAAATATTTCTAGATTTTTAGATACCTAGAATCAGGAAAGAGCGAGGATAAGGAAAGATATCAAGAACAAGCAAGACTAATGAAAAAACTATGCAGAGAAAACAAAAGAAGAACACAGAACGAAATGGTCTAGGAAATGGAAAAGGAGTACAAACGAAAAAATATTAGAAATTTCTATGGAATAACCAAAGAAATAAAGAAAGGACATAAACAAAACACGATATTTACAAAAGATGAAAATGGCGACCTGATCGGAAGTACAGAAGAAAAACTCCAAAGATGGAAAGAACACTTTGAAGACTTATTGAACGATGGAGAAATAAACCAAGAAGAAAATACGGTAATTGGAAGAGAAATAAGTGAGGAGGAGGCGGAAACTCCATCGGAAGACGAAGTAAATGAAATAATCGATTGCTTAAAAAACAACAAGAGCGCAAGAAGGAACCAGATAACGATAGAAAATATAAAGTACGGTGGAAATGTATAACTAAATTGATAGGCAATATATGGATACAAGAAGAGATGCCAGAAAGTTGGAGACAAGCGGTAATTATACCACTACATAAAAAGGGGGAAATTGAGGACTGCAAAAATTATAGGGGAATTGCACTACAGGACGGAGTTTATAAAGTAATGGCAACAATACTGAAGAAAAGGTTGGACAAAATAGCTGAGAGATTGATTGGGGACTATCAATTAGGATTCCGCAAAGGAAGATCAACGATAGATTAGGTATTCCTATTAAAACAAACCCTGATTCAAAGATACGAGTACAACTTGCCCACTCACATGCTTTTTATAGACTTTAAGTCAGCATACGACTCAATTCACAGAGCAGCAGTAACAGAAGTTTTAACAAAATTCGGCATACCTGGAAGACTAATTAACTTAGTAAGACCCTGCAACAAACAACAAACACGGTCAGAGTGGAGGGGCGGGAAACCAAGGAATTTGAAGTGAGGAAAGGACCACGGCAGGGAGATCCTCTCTCAACGTTACTATTTAACTTAGTTCTTGAGGAAGTGATACGAAATTCAAATATTAATAGACAAGGGACAGTAAACATTAAAAGTCACCAATGCCTAGGTTATGCCGATGACTTGGTAATAATAGCAAGCAGCAATAGTGAACTGAGTAGGATAACAACAAATCTCATTGAAGAGGCAGCGAAGAAGGGTTTGTAAGTAAACGAAGCTAAAACGGAATATATGCAACTAAAAAACAAGCACTATAACAAATATAACAATTTTCTAAGAATCCAGACAAGCAACAAAGAAGAAAAAATATTTAAGGAAACCGAGAGTTATGTGTATCTGGACGCTTGGATAAACAACAAAGGTGAAGAGGGTCCCGAAATAGACTTCCGAATAGTAAAAGCAAATAGATGCACTGCAGCACTACAAAAACTATTAAAAGACAAAGAACTATCGTGGGGACTGAAGATAAGAATTTACAAAACAATAATTAGGCCAACCCTACTTTATGGCAGCGAAACATGGACTTTAACAAAGAAGGAAGAAACGAAGGTTCTAGTATGGGAAAGGAAGATTCTCAGAAAAATC
Organism: Philonthus cognatus; assembly: GCA_932526585.2. Taxonomy (NCBI): domain Eukaryota; kingdom Metazoa; phylum Arthropoda; class Insecta; order Coleoptera; family Staphylinidae; genus Philonthus; species Philonthus cognatus. The sequence continues at coordinate 54,569,114 of OW052249.1, read as the reverse complement.
TTTGGAGGAAGGCGGGGTGTGGGAAAGAAGATTAAATGCAGAAGTGTACAGCATTCATTTCATTTCATTTCATTTATTAGTGCATTACAAGAAGTTTGCACAGGTCTATAATATATAAATACAATTACGATGTGATTTTTTTTTGGTGGCGTGCGAAATAATGTATTTTATAAAATATGAAATACATTAAATTAATCTGGCTTACATTTTAAAAGGATTTTTATCGTGAATAAATTCATCTACGCTATAGAATGCTCTCGACAATAGGACACTTGTTACTCTTTCTTTAAAGTTTTTAATTTCCAAACGTTTTATAGTATTCGGCACCATATTAAATAATTTAGGAGCATAGTACCCAGTTCCATTTTGTGTTAATTTAAGTCTACTGTACACTTGCCTCATCTGCTCATTGTTCCGTCTATTGTAATTGTGGAATTCACCATTAACGGAATACTCTGCCTGATTTTGCTTCGCCCATATTAAGCAGTGCAAAATGTATTGAGTTGGTAATGTCAAGATGCCGAGTTCAATGAAAGCGGGTTTGCAATTGTCGCAGTATCACAGGTTTGCAATAATTCGCACTGCTTTGCGTTGCAGGGAAAATATCCTTTTAGCAGCAGCCGAGTGACCCCATACCAGCAAACCATATGATAGCAATGAATGACAAAGTGCGAAATATGTTGTTCTAACAATTTCCTTAGAGAGGCACCTCATTAGGTTCCTCAGTAAGTACATATTTTTTGTCAGTGTTTTTGCCAGATCATTGACATAGACATCCCATTTAAGATTTTGGTCAATGTGTATTCCAAGAAACTTAGCTGAGTTTACAGCCGTCTGTTCTGCATGATCTCTCAGCGAGAATAATAATCTAACAGTTTTTTGGTCATTCATGCTTAGATTGTTATTTCTAAACCAGCACTTGGATTGTTGACTTGCTTGATGTTCAGTTGCTACGACTTCATCAATTGATGTATCTTTTATTGATATTAATGTGTCATCCGCAAATTGCACTATTGATACATTTCCATATTTAGAGAGGTTGTTAGAGAAATCATTAATATAGATTAAAAATAAGAGAGGACCCACATGTGATCCTTGCGGTACACCGTGTGATATTACTACCTCCCTTGATCTCTGATTGTTCATTCTAAATGAGCCCACGATAGACGCAGTGATAAGATCGAGGCGACTGCAATGGCTGGGACACATGGAGCGGATGGAAAACTCAAGGGCAGTAAGAAGAATAACAGAGGGAAAGCCAATTGGTAAGAAAAAGCGGGGAAGACCAAGAAAGGAATGGAGAGATGCAGTCATGGAGGATATCAGGAATAAACTGATAACGAATTGGAGAGAGAGAGAGCGAAGGACAGGAGGAGATGGATGGACGAAACGAAACCTTCAGAATAGAAGATCCTAGGCAATGGGCCTAAAGGAAGCCTTATATATATATTTCTACAAAAGAAGTAATGACCTTGATCAAGACTCTTCTAGTAACTCAGAATTTTGAAGAAGAATCCTCTTTGTTCATTTTCTCCTGTTGGGTTGGTTGAACAGCAAAGATCGTTCGCACAGCCGTTCTGATGAGATGAAAGCGAAATCAAAAAGTTCTAATAATACTTTTTTAGCTTGGAGGCAAGGATGTGGAAGCACGCAGTGATCGACTTGGCGGTGACGATTTTGATGGACGTTCCGACGTACCAGTCGTTCACGCCGGCGCAGATCAAGTACAAGCTCGGCTCCACCTTCATGCCGTGCCTTAAGTGCTACAAGATGTTCGTGATCACCGAGTCCATGGAGGAGGTTTTGCTCATGGAGGGCGTCGTCGTCGATTACCACAGAGTCATGGAGGATATCAGGAATAAACGGATAACGAATTGGAGAGAGAGAGCGAAGGATAGGAGAAGATGGATGGACGATTTTGATGGACGTCCCGACGTACCAGTCGTTCACGCCGGCGCAGATCAAGTACAAGCTGGGCTCCGCCTTCATGCCGTGCCTGAAGTGCTACAAGATATTCGTCATCACCGAGTCCATGGAGGAGGTTTTGCTCATGGAGGGCATCGTCGTCGATTACCACAGAGTCATGGAGGATATCAGGAATAAACGGATAACGAATAGGAGAGAGAGTGCGAAGGACAGGAGGAGATGGATGGACGAAACGAAACCTTCAGAATAGAAGATCCTAGGCAATGGGCCTAAATGGCCCGGAGGAAGCCTTATATATATATTTCTGCAAAACAAGTAATGACCTTGATCGAGACTCTTCTAGTAACTCAGAATTTTGAAGAAGAATCCTCTTTGTTCATTTTCTCCCGTTGGGTTGGTTGAACAGCAAAGATCGTTCGCACAGCCGTTCTGATGAGAGGGAAGCGAAATCAAAAGGTTCTAATAATACTTTTTCAGCTTGGAGGCGAGGATGTGGAAGCACGCAGTGATCGACCTGGCGGTGACGATTTTGATGGACGTCCCGACGTACCAGTCGTTCACGCCGGCGCAGATCAAGTACAAGCTGGGCTCCGCCTTCATGCCGTGCCTGAAGTGCTACAAGATGTTCGTCATCACCGAGTCCATGGAGGAGGTTCTGCTCATGGAGGGCGTCGTCGCCGATTACCACAGCAATCTCACTTTCGTTGCTCCCATGCTTATACCAAGGTAATTTTAGTTAGAAGTACGAACTTTATGTTTATGTTTTAAGAAAGGGTTGAAGATTGAGATGAGATTGTCCGAGAAGAAGTTATGAAGCAATTGGTTGTCTCATCAAGTTTAGTCCTCTCCGAATATCCTGACCTTTACGGAATAAAGTGCAACGGCCAGGATGTTTCAAGAAAGGGTTGAAGATTGAGAAGATATTGTTCGAGAAGAAACTATGAAGCAGTTGGTTGTCTCATCAAGTTTAGTCCTCTCCGAATATTCTGACCTTTATGGAATGAAGTGCAACGGCCAGGATGTTTTAAGAAAGGGTTGAAGATTGAGAAGAGATTGTTCGAGAAGAAACTATGAAGCAATTGGTTGTCTCATCAAGTTTAGTCCTCTCCGAATATCCTGACCTTTACGGAATAAAGTGCAACGGGCAGGATGTTTTAAGAAAGGGTTGAAGATTGAGAAGAGATTGTCCGAGAAGAAACTATGAAGCAGTTGGTTGTCTCATCAAGTTTAGTCCTCTCCGAATATTCTGACCTTTATGGAATAAAGTGCAACGGCCAGGATGTTTTAAGAAAGGGTTGAAGATTGAGAAGAGATTGTTCGAGAAGAAACTATGAAGCAATTGGTTGTCTCATCAAGTTTAGTCCTCTCCGAATATCCCGACCTTTACGGAATAAAGTGCAACGGCCAGGATATTTTAAGAAAGAGTTGAAGATTAAGAAGAGATTGTCCGAGAAGAAACTATGAAGAAATTGGTTGTCTCATCAAGTTTAGTCCTCTCCAAATATCCTGACCTTTACGGGATAAAGTGCAACGGTCAGGATGTTTCAAGAAAGGGTTAAAGATTGAGAAGATGTTGTCCGAAAAGAAATTATGAAGCAATTGGTTGTCTCATCAAGTTTAGTCCTCTCCGAATATCCTGACCTTTACGGAATAAAGAGCAACGGTCAGGATGTTTTAAGAAAGGGATGAAGATTGAGAAGATATTGTTCGAGAAGAAACCACGAAGCAGTTGGTTGTCTCATCAAGTTAAGTCCTCTCCGAATATCCTGACCTTTATGGAATAAAGTGCAACGGTCAGGATGTTTTAAGAAAGGGTTGAAGATTGAGAAGAGATTGTCCGAGAAGAAACTATGAAGCAATTGGTTCTCTCATCCAGTTTAGTCCTTTCCGAATATCCTGATGTTCAAACCTATAACGCTAAGCTAAGGGTTATAGGTTTGAATGTCAGGATATTCGGGGAGGACTAAACTTGAGACAACCAATTGCTTCATAGTTTCTTCTCGGACAATCTCATCCCAGTCTTCTCATTATCTTCATAATCTCTTTTTATCCAGTCTCTTTTGAGTGAAGATTCTCATTTTTAACCATTTCTTTTCAGTATCTTCTCAGCCAATTTCTTTTCAGTGAAGAGATTCTTCTTCTCAGCCAATTTCTTTTGAGTATCATCTCAGTAAATAATTTTTGGTTTTTCTCTCAGTTTTCACATATATTCGGAGAGGACTAAACTTGATGAGACAACCAATTGCTTCATAGTTTCTTCTCGGACAATCTCTTCTCAGTCTTCTCATTATCTTACCAATTGCTTCATAGTTTCTTCTCGGACAATCTCTTCCCAGTCTTCTCATTATCTTCATAATCTCTTGTTTAAAACTTTAAACGAGTGTTTTCCACTCCCAGACTAAGCATGAAGTAAAATTTCGAGTTTAGAAAAGCCCCGTGAAAATTTGTCGAGGGTCGCGCAGCGACCCGAGACAAATTTTCTGGGCTTTTCTAAACTCGAAATTTTACTTCATGCGCCATGCGTATAAAACACTAAAATATTGTGAACGCTATTTACATTTCAACCCCACTTGAAAGCCCAGAAGCCCAGAAGCCCAGAAAATTTGTCTCGGGTCGCTGCGCGACCCTCGACAAATTTTCACGGGGCTTTTCTAAACTCGAAATTTTACTTCATGCTTAGTCTGGGAGTGGAAAACACTCGTTTAAAGCTTTAGATTGAACCCTTTTAAAAAACAACGAATGTCAGGAGAGGACTAAACTTGATGAGACAACCAATTGCTTCATAGTTCCTTCTCGGACAATCTCTTCCTAGTCTTCTCATTATCTTACCAATTGCTTCATAGTTTCTTCTCGGTCAATCTCTCTTCCGTCTTCTCATTATCTTCATAATTTCTTTTCAGCCAATCTTCTTCCAGTGGAGATTCTCCTTTTCAACCATTTCTTTTCAGTATCTTCTCAGTCAATTTCTTCTCAGTGAAGAGATTCTTCTTCTCAGCCAATTTCTTTTCATAGTTTTTTCCCGATCAGTTTTCACAAATATTCGGAGAGGACTAAACTTAATGAGACCAAACCAATTGCTTCATAGATTCTTCTCGGACAATCTCTTCCCAGTCTTCTCATTATCTTATCAATTGCTTCATAGTTTCTCCTCGGACAATCTCTCTTCCGTCTTCTCATTATCTTCATAATCTCTTCTCAGCCAATATTCTTTCAGTGGAGATTCTCCTTTTCAACCATTTCTTTTCAGTATATTCTCAGCCAATTTCTTCTCAGTGAAGAGATTCTTCTTCTCAGCCAATTTCTTTTGAGTATCATCGCAGTAAATCTTTTCATAGTTTTTTCCCGATCAGTTTTCACAAATATTTGGAGAGGACTAAACTTGATGAGACAACCAATTGCTTCATAGTTTCTTCTCGGACAATCTCTTCTCAGTCTTTTCATTATCTTACCAATTGCTTCATAGTATCTTCTCGTACAATCTCTTCTCAGTCTTCTTATTATCTTACCAATTGCCTCATAGTTTCTGCTCGGAAAATCTCTTCCCAGTCTTCTCATTATCTTACCAATTGCTTCATAGTTTCTTCTCGGACAATCTCTTTTCAGTCTTCTCATTATCTTCATAATCTCTTTTTTTAAAACTTTAAACGACTGTTTTCCACTCCCAGACTAAGCATGAAGTAAAATTTCGAGTTTAGAAAAGCCCCGTGAAAATTTGTCGAGGGTCGCGCAGCGACCCGAGACAAATTTTCACGGGGCTTTTCTAAACTCGAAATTTTACTTCATGCGCCACGCGTATAAAACACTGATTTCAAGTGAGGTTCAAATATACATAGAGCTCACAATATTTTAGTGTTTTATACGCGTGGCGCATGAAGTAAAATTTCGAGTTTAGAAAAGCCCAGAAAATTTGTCTCGGGCCGCTGCGCGACCCTCTACAAATTTTCACGGGGCTTTTCTAAACTCGAAATTTTACTTCATGCTTAGTCTGGGAGTGGATAACACTCGTTTAAAGTTTTAAAGAAGAGATTATGAAGATAATGAGAAGACTGAAAAGAGGTTGTCCGAAAAGAAGCTATAAAGCAATTGGTAAGATAATGAGAAGACTGAGAAGAAATTGTCCGAGAAGAAAGTATGAAGCAATTGGTTGTCTCATCAAGTTTAGTCCTCTCTGAATATTCGGGAAAAAACTATGAAAAGATTTACTGAGATGATACTCAAAAGAAATTGGCTGAGAAGAAGAAATTGGCTGGGAGGATACTGAAAAGAAATGGTTGAAAAGAAGAATCTTTACTCAAAAAAGACTGGCCGAGAAGAGATTATGCAGATAACGAGAAGACTGGGAAGAGATTGTTCGAGAAGAAACTATGAAGCAATTGGTTGTCTTAGCAAATTTAGTCCTCTCCGAATATCCTGACGTTCAAACCTATACTTAAGTGCATAGAAATCGGCCCACCCATTTTTTTAAAATTTTTTATAATAAAATCACTGTCGCAATGCTACGAACAAAACTTTTGGTATTTTACGATAAAATAGACTATCAAATAGACACTCTGGCCTATACCACTGGCTTCGCCAATCTTCCAAAAAATGCTACAGCTTTTGCACAATCTACAGTATACACACAAATTATTCTTAGTTCTATTAGTTACTTTATGGGTATTATTATTATTATTAATGTTTATTTAGTTGTACACTTTATGGTGATATTTTTCTTTTTTATAAATCTATTGTGTATAAAAGGGGGTTCCCGTCAATAAATATTATTATTATTATTATTATTATTACAGCACTTGAAACCATGATGAACACAGTAACCTTTTGTGGGTTAATTCTCCCACATCCACTGAAGATCAAAACATCTTGATACTTTATGCATAATGTCGAATGGACAAGCTGTAGCATTTTTTGGGAGATTGGCGAAGCCAATGGTATAGGCCAGAGTGTCTATTTGATAGTCTATTTTATCGTAAAATACCAAAACATGCTGTCCATTCGACATTATGCATAACCATACTCTGATAGTCTATTTTAGCCTAATACCAAAAGTTTTATTCGCAGTATTGTAAGAGTAAAGCTATTATAAAAAAATTAAAAATAAATAATGGGTCGGCCGTTTTCTTTGCACGTAAGTGTATAACCCTTAGCTTAGGGTTATAGGTTTGAATGTCAGGATGTTCGGGGAGGACTAAACTTGATGAGACAACCAATTGCTTCATAGTTTCTTCTCGGACAATCTTTTCTCAGTCTTCCCATTATCTTACCAATTGCTTCATAGTTTCTTCTCGGACAATATCTTTTCAATCTTCTCATTATCTTCATAATCTCTTCTCAGCTAATCTTCTTCCAGTGGAGATTCTCCTTTTCAACCATTTCTTTTCAGCATCTTCCCAGCCAATTTCTTCTCAGTGAAGAGATTCTTCTTCTCAGCCAATTTCTTTTGAGTATCATCTCAGTGAATCGCTTCGTAGTTTCTTCTCGATCAGTTCTCACAATTTCTTCCCATTCTCGGTCTCTTCACAAGCACCTCTCGCTGCATTTCAGGACGGTGCAAAAGATAATTCTACCGACAGGCAGCCTGACTGAGGGTTTTAATGTACTGACGAAACTTCTGATCTTGCCGACGGCCGACAGCGAGGCCTTCGAGATTATGGAGTACGAGAAGGAAATCGCCGAATTGGTAATCACAACAAAAATACACAATTCGCTTAATATTACGAGAAAAAAAAATCGATTTCTTATTTACTTATTTATTTATTTACGGATTTCTCCTTTTTCAGTATTACAAAAAATAGGTACATATAAATTACAATATATAAATATCGCGCTCAACACTTAATAAATTGAACTAAACAGAAATGTTAGTAATTTATAATAACATCCAAATCAATGAAAGATAAGTGGCGTTTAATCACATTATATGAGTTATATGAGTTAAAATATACTAATTAACAATATCCAGATTAATAAGCTGTAAATGGCGCGTGAATACACTATAGGAATTACTAAAAATGTAAAAGTTAGGATACAACATAAGGACATTACAATACCTCTTGAAATCCAAATCATGGAAGAGCAACTAAAGTCATACAGACTGGTTGAACTTCGCCTGCACTACTGTACGTTATTCTCTTTTGTAATATTCCTGAATTTGTGAATAAAGACAATTTATTACTTTCCCCCGTATGTAATACAAAGGGAAAGTATTGTTTTCGTGAAAATTTTCGAATCAAAAATTTTTGCGGAAATATCCGTTTTGAGGTCCCCTGAGTCGAATAAGACCATTTTTGAAAAATGTCTGTCTGTCTGTCTGTGTGTCTGTGTGCGCTGTACCGCAAAAACCGCTAAAGATATCGAGATGAAACTTGAAACTTAAGCTTTTTGTTACAATCGGAAGGACTGAATAGCTTTTGGTGAAAATCGGAAAGCCGGAAGTGGTACTTTACTCTTAGCGTTTTTCAGTTTTTTCAGATTTTTTCAATAAATGTTCATCAAACAAAAAATTCTTTCAAATAAAAGTTGTAGATAATAACAAAATGAAGATGTATTGTTCACTTACTTTTTGTCATAGCACTCTTAGTTTTTGAGATATTTAATAAATAGTGTTTTTTATCTAGTCATTGATTTGTGTCAGTGTGTGTGTTGATACAATTGGAAAATGTTTCAAATAAAAGTTGTAGGTAATAAAATATTAAAGATTTTTTGTATCTTCACTTTTTGTCATAGCACTCTTAGTTTTTGAGATATTCAATAAATAGTATTTTTTATCTAGTCATTGGTTTGTGTCAGTATGTGTTTATCCAATTGAAAAATGTTTCAAATAAAAGTTGTAGTTATCAAAAAGTTGAAGACATTTTGAAAATAATAATGCTACAAATATTTTGAAAGTGATTTAATACGCAATTTACGGGGGAAAGTACTATGATGGACACATCACCATTTTTATTATTATTATTATTATAAATGTCGCTTTCAGGTATCAAATCCCTCCGATTCGTGCCTTTCCAGACGGGCCTATTCAATTGCCACGAGGAAGTACTCCATGGACAGCAGGAGGAAATCTTTCTTTAAACCCAGATGAGATTACTTAGAGTTAAATAATAAGTGTTAATAAGTTATAAATACTAAAACTGACTAAAATAAAACGGTTTGCCTCTGATGTATACCCATATTTTAATCAGGCATCTTTATTTTTGCATTGTAAATGGCCACCGAGTGTGTCCATATTCTGTTATCTTGTGTCATTTAATTGTGCATTTCTAGCTTTCTTTATATATTCGTACGAATCTGCATTTATATTATGTTGTTACAAGTGCACACAATTTGTTCTAGCTTTGTTTAAATATTGGTAGGAATGTGCAACCACATTGTGTTGTTACAAGTGCACACACTCGTAACGCACCCTCTAGTTTAATATATCATAAACAAACTGTAGCGCATCTTGTAGGAGACCACCCCAGTGTAACCACTGGTCTACCCCATATGTAACCACCTGTAATAATAAACGAATGTACTGATACATGTAATAATGGCATTATGAGCCTGTCTCTGGCTATCAGCAAACGAGAATAGTCGAATAAAATTAGTGTTCGTGTAAAACTCCAGTGTTGTAATGTGAGCAATTACGTAAGATTCCGAACAAGTTCCAATATGTACCTAGACTTGCATTTACATGCAAGTCTGCACTTTTCGCCTAGTAACACCAGAATACGATCATCATCGTTTGTCACAATGCAATTAAGCATTTTTCACTTAGCAACAACGGTTAATTACAAAACACGTGTTATTACATATTTGGTATTGTTGGGATATCTAACGCCTGATTGGCGGAAGCTTATGTCAGCTTGTCGCGTCGGGGTATACCCTCGACGTCGCCATTTTTTTTCTTGAACTTCAGTTTCGATCGTTGATAATATCACTTCAGTTTTTTTTATACATTAAGTTGTTAATCTCTTATATCATTTATAATTTTACACTTTATTACGCGTCAGTGTCGCGCTTTGTTATACTTGTATGTTGAGTACTTTAGTAAAATAAACCATATTAATTTACCAACGAAGAAGGAGTTTCCTCTTAAGCAACCCGAAACCCCAAAAGTCGGGAGAAAACAGCCGCTCGTTCTCTCTCCCGCAACACCAGTGTTTAATTCCACAAATTTCCTCATACCTTTTTATTTTCCTCCTGGTAGGATCATTTTGTGAAATATTCATTGTAATGTTAGTTGTAATGATTGTAAACAACCTGTTGATTTTACTTGGTGAAAATAAATAAAACTTAAAAACTAAAACAAACGCACACAAGCCATCATCCTGATGTATCATAAAAACAATTCCATCAGTTTCACACCGTGCCAGAAAGCACGAAATCAAAATACTTCCTGGTGTCACAACACCTCCTAATTCTTCGTATAAAGGGAGTTTTTTTTTTCAAGTGTGCATACCACAATATACTGTCCTCGATGCAAATCTTCAGATACTCGTCGTTTGTGAAAAGTGTGCATACCACAATATACTGTACACGCTGCAAATCTTCAGATATTCGTCGTTTGTGAAAAGAGTTCAAATTGAAGTTTTAAACGGGTGTTTTCCACTCCCAGATTAAGCATGAAGTAAAATTTCGAGTTTAGAAAAGCCTGAAAATTTGGCTTGGCCGCGTAGCGAAGCGGAGCGGCCAAGCCAAATCAGGCTTTTCTAAACTCGAAATTTTACTTCATGCGCCACGCGTATAAAACACTGATTTGAAGTGAAGATCAAAATATGGGTCCCTCTTAAGTGTCTTTTGCGTATTTTGTCCCTCAATTCTCTCCCAAATGCTTCTTAAGACTCTCTTGAGCCCCTAATTAAGCTGTCGTAGGTCTCTCGTTTTTCAAAATTCTAATAAAACCCTCTTAAGAGTATTTTAAGCCTTCCTTAAGTCTTTCATTACTGAAATCTGTCTCGCGGCCTAGCCAAATCAGGCTTTTCTAAACTCGAAATGTTACTTTATGCGCCACGCGTATAAAACACTGATTTCAAATGAAGATCAAAATATGGGTCCCTCTTAAGTGTCTCTTGCGTATTTTGTCTATCAATTCTCTCCCAAATGCCTTTCTCGTGCCCCTAATTAAACTACCTTAGGTCTCTCGTTTTTCAAAATTCTAATAAAACCCTCTTAAGAGTATTTTAAGCCTTCCTTAATTCTTTCATTACTGAAATCTGTCTCGCGGCCAAGCTTAATCAGGCTTTTCTAAACTCGCAATTTTACTTCATGCGCCACGAGTATAAAACACTGATTTCAAGTGAAGATCAAAATATGGGTCCCTCTTAAGTGTCTTTTGCGTATTTTGTCCCTCAATTCTCTCCCAAATGCTTCTTAAGACTTTCTTGAGCCCCTAATTAAGCTATCGTAGGTCTCTCGTTTTTAAAATTCTAATAAAACCCTCTTAACAGTATTTTAAGCCTTCCTTAAGTCTTTCATTACTGAAATCTGTCTCGCGGCCAAGCCAAATCAGGCTTCTCTAAACTCGAAATTTTACTTCATGCGCCACGCGTATAAAACACTGATTTCAAGTGAAGATCAAAATATGGGTCCCTCTTAAGTGTCTTTTGCGTATTTTGTCCCTCAATTCTTTCCCAAATGCTTCTTAAGACTCTCTTGAGCCCCTAATTAAGCTATTGTAGCTCTCTCGTTTTTCAAAATTCTAATAAAACCCTCTTAAGAGTATTTTAAGGTTTCCTTGAGTCTCTCATTACTGAAATCTGTCTCGAGGCCAAGCCAAATCAGGCTTTTCTAAACTCGAAATATTACTTTATGCGCCACGCGTATAAAACACTGATTTCAAGTGAAGATCAAAATATGGGTCCCTCTTAAGTGTCTTTTGCGTGTTTTGTCCCTCAATTCTCTCCCAAATGCCTCTTAAGACTCTCTTGAGCCCTTAATTAAACTATTGTAGGTCTCTCGTTTTTCAAAATTCTAATAAAACCCTCTTAAGAGTATTTTAAGCCTTCCTTAAGTCTATCATTACTGAAATCTGTCTCGCGGCCTAGCCAAATCAGGCTTTTCTAAACTCGAAATTTTACTTCATGCGCCACGCGTATAAAACACTGATTTCAAGTGAAGATCAAAATATGGGTCCCTCTTAAGTGTCTTTTGCGTATTTTGTCCCTCAATTCTTTCCCAAATGCTTCTTAAGACTCTCTTGAGCCCCTAATTAAGCTATCGTAGCTCTCTCGTTTTTCAAAATTCTAATAAAACCCTCTTAAGAGTATTTTAAGGTTTCCTTGAGTTTTCATTACTGAAATCTGTCTCGTGGCCAAGCCAAATCAGGCTTTTCTAAGCTCGAAATTTTACTTCATCCGCCACGCGTATAAAACACTGATTTCAAGTGAAGATCAAAATATGGGTCCCTCTTAAGTGTCTTTTGCGTATTTTGTCCCTCAATTCTCTCCCAAATGCCTCTTAAGACTCTCTTGAGCCCCTAATTAAACTATTGTAGGTCTCTCGTTTTTCAAAATTCTAATAAAACCCTCTTAAGAGTATTTTAAGCCTTCCTTAAGTCTTTCATTACTGAAATCTATCTCGCGGCCAAGCCAAATCAGGCTTTCCTATACTCGCAATTTTACTTTATGCGCCACGCGTATAAAACACTGATTTCAAGTGAACATCAAAATATGGGTCCCTCTTAAGTGTCTCTTGCGTATTTTGTCCCTCAATTCTCTCCCAAATGCCTCTTAAAACTTTCTTGAACCCCTAATTAAGCTATCGTAGCTCTCTCGTTACTCAAAATTCTAATAAAACCCTCTTAAGAGTATTTTAAGCCTTTCTTAAGTTTTTCATCACTGAAATCTGTCTCGCGGCCAAGCCAAATCAGGCTTTTCTAAACTCGAAATATCCTTCATGCGCCACGCGTAAAAAACACTGATTTCAAGTGAAGATCAAAATATGGGTCCCTCTTAAGTGTCTTTTGCGTATTTTGTCCCTCAATTCTCTCCCAAATGCCTCTTAAGACTCTCTTGAGCCCCTAATTAAACTATTGTAGGTCTCTCGTTTTTCAAAATTCTAATAAAACCCTCTTAAGAGTATTTTAAGCCTTCCTTAAGTCTTTCATTACTGAAATCTGTCTCGCGGCCAAGCCAAATCAGGCTTTTCTAAATTCGAAATTTTACTTCATGCGCCACGCGTATAAAACACTGATTTCAAGTGAAGACCCGAGACAAATTTTCACGGGGCTTTTCTAAACTCGAAATTTTACTTCATGCGCCACGCGTATTAAACGCCGATTTAAAGTGAAATTTAAAATATAGATTACTTATATAATTTTAAATGCATGAATTTTCGGGTCTTTAGATTTGATCGCGCACCCCTCTCACTGCGGCCCTGCATCTAAGTAAAAAATAAAACCATTTTTTATACTTGAGTCGCCTATTTTTGGACATAAGCGACTCTCTTGTTTTTGTAGAACTTTAGAAAAATACGAAACTAAATACTAAATTATTTAATAATTAGTGTGTATAACAAAATAACCGCGCCTCCGCATAAAAATTGTAGACCTTGTACCAATAACGACCTTCATTTTAGACTCACTCAAATTCCCTCTTCTCTCATCAAAACGCACATAACGGATATTCGAGACTCTCTTTCCTGTTCATACACGTGTAAAACAACAGTTAAACGACGAAACGGAGATGATGCAGACATATGGATGAAGTGGGAAAACGTGTTTGATTTGATTAAGTCGCGATGTGTATTCATATTTAGCTGCAATCTGTTTACTATTATTTATTATCGTGCATTTTCAAGTGAGTGATAAGAACGTATTACATAACTAATTATTGTGTTAGTTCATTCATTTATATAAAAGTCAACGGTTTTTAAAAGATCTGTAAGTAAGCAGCAACTAATTAGTTAGATTAGATTAGATGCATTTTGAAAAATTTGTTACTAAACCTCACTTCTTCATGAAATGTCACCACAAGAGTGGTGAGTGACCCTTTAACTTGAAACTTTCAAGAACGAGTGTTTTCCACTCCCAGACTAAGCATGACGTAAAATTTCGAGTTTAGAAAAGCCCCGCGTAGAAAATTTGTCGAGGGTCGCGCAGCGACCCGAGACAAATTTTCACGGGGCTTTTCTAAACTCGAAATTTTACTTCATGCGCCACGCGTACGAAACACTGATTTAAAGTGAAGTTAAAAATGCACTTAAAACAACCTAACTTCGATATTTTTTTAAATTGGATATGTTTATTCCTATCCATGCTGTAAACCTTCAGATGTTCGTTGTTTTTTTCTAAGAAAACTTTAATTCCCTGTAGTCCTTCGCTCTCCGAAGAGCATCATTGGTCCTAAGAGCTGTAGCCTTCGTAAAATGCTCCTTTGAGTAATAAATTTAGTAATCTAGAGTGATCCTTCAATTTGAACTTCTAGGAACAAGTGTCGTCCACTCCCAGACTAAGCATGAAGTAAAATTTCGAGTTTAGAAAAGCCCCGCGGGGCTTTTCTAAACTCGAAATTTTACTTCATGCGCCACGCACATAAACCACTGATTTAAAGTAAAGTTAAAAATGCTTTAGATTACTAAATTTATTACTCAAAGGAGCATTTTACAAAGGCTACAGCTCGAAGGACCAATGATGCTCTTCGGAGAGCGAAGGACTACAGGGAATTGAAGTTTTTTTAGAAAAAAACAACGAACATCTGAAGGTTTACAGCATGGAGAGGAAAAATAATATCCAATTTAAAAAATATATCGAAGTTGGGTTGTTTTAAGTGTATTTTTAACTTCACTTTAAATCAGTGTTTCGTACGCGTGGCGCATGAAGTAAAATTTCGAGTTTAGAAAAGCCCTGAAAATTTGTCTCGGGTCGCTGCGCGACCCTCGACAAATTTTCACGGGGCTTTTCTAAACCCGAAATTTTACTTCACGCTTAGTCTGGGAGTGGACATCACTCGTTTAAAGCTTCAAATTGAACTTAAAAAAAAAACATGGAGTATCTAAAGATTTACAGAAAATAGGCTAAATTTGGAATACGTACACTTTGTTTTTAAGGTCAATTTGAAGCTTTAAACGAGTGTTTTCCACTCCCAGAATAAGCATGAAGTAAAATTTCGAGTTTAGAAAAGCCCCGCGTAGAAAATTTGTCGAGGGTCGCGCAGCGACCCTCGACAAATTTTCACGGGGCTTTTCTAAACTCGAAATTTTACTTCATGCGCCACGCGTATAAAACACAGATTTTAAGCGAAGTTCAAATATACATGAATTTCACAATATTTTAGGGTTTATCTACAATAAAATATTAGGAAGTTTAAAGATACTGGAAGAAATCTCATTCAAGCTGAATACATTAACTCATCATCGCAAGCGTGCGCCTACTTGCATCACTAATCGCGCTACGTTAGATTAGGTTAGATATGAATAAATTGGGTTAGATTAAATTACGGATACACATCTAATCCATCTCTTAACTGTAAATAAATCTAACCCAATTTATTAACATGTAACCTAACGTAACCAACATATATTCTAACACTCGCTTTTTGTAAATTTAAATCAAATCACTTTACGAGTCAGTATTTCAACAGTTTGTTGCTCGATACATACGCTCGCACAAAGCCGCCGATATATAAACTAGTGCCGTAAAACGCTATTTACGTGCACTTCGCGCGCCAATGATAAAGAGCGTTCGGCGTAAAAGCCCCGTAAAATATTGACGGTTTCTGCAGTTAAACAGAAAACTCGTGTATAATAAATACGTAGATTTCCCAGCGACCGCCCGAAAGAAAATACGTTTCGCGTTCGGGATTATGTAAAAGAGAGTGCACGTAATATTTCCTGATTGAACCGAGAGGGGAAAACCATATGTAATAAATGCGTTACATAAAGCTGTGCATTACCAACCAGATAAAAAGACGGACGTTTTCTATATCGAAGTTATTGATTGTACAAATCGCGTATTTGTTATAAGGAAGCACCCCTGCTTGTTTATAATAAATACGTGATTTGTACAATCAATAACTTCGATATGGAAAACGGCCGTCTTTTTTGTTACGTTTTTTTACGTTTTGTGTTGGTAATGGTGTTATAAATAAGTGAAGGAGGATTTTGATTCATTTTCTTCGTTCTGCTAGATTTATGAATAAGTAAAGCGTTTTTCGTTTTGCGAGATTCATTTCCTCTGTTCTATTACATAGAATAAAATGCAAGTGTGTAATAAATTTAGATTTCACAGCAAATCTTCCCGAGACATTATTTATCCAAATACACACTACAGGCAGTGGCAGTCCTAGCAAAAATTGTAGGTGGTGCAAGATCTCATGGTGGCGTCCCTCTAAACACAAAAATTAGATTATGAACGGTGGAGGCTTCTACTTCGTTATACATGTTAATTCAATAAAATGAAACATTTTAACTTTGTACAACACGATATTTTTTATTTTTGTGACTGCAGTTTCGGCAACTCAAATTGCCATTATCAAACGTTTCATAATGGCAAATTGAGTTGCCGAAACTGCAGACACAAAAATAAAATAATATCGTGTTATACAAACAAAGTTAAAGTGTTTTATTTTATTACAAAAATTAGAGCTCTTTTTCGTTTTCGGCGCTTCTTCCAAGACAGCGCCCGGTGAGCTCGCACCGCCCTAGGGCCACCACTGAGGATTCACAAGAAATCTTGATTAAACTTTACTTATCCAACGCGATAATACAATATTTAATTACGTTTATTTCACAAACAACATATTAGTGGGACATTATTTATCCAATGCGAATTGTGAAACAATCATCGCGAATCGCGCGCTCGCCGGAACGTAATGCGATAGCCGGGAATAGTTAATTACGATCCGAGGGATTAAATCGGCCCTCGGTTCACGCCCGGTTGGGTCCGTTTTTACACGCTTTGCTAAATCAAAACGCGTTATCTGAAAACATTTGGGCAACTCATAATTGCCGATACTACAGTAATAATAAAATACACCCGAAGGTTTAAACTGGGGATTGTAAATATAACCAGTAGCGGCCCTAGGGCGGCGCGAGCGGGTGCCGTCATTTGGGGAGCCGTAAACGGAAAACGAAAAAGACAATATCGAAACGCAAGAAAGCGGTTCGAAGGACTATATCAGTGTACAGATTATTTCTTCTATTTTATAACTGGTATGGTCCTTCGAACCGTATGAAAGCGGTCCGAAGGACAAAATCGAACCGCATGAAGGTAGTGTACAGCTCATTTCTTCTAATTTCTAACTGGTATGGTCCTTCTGTGACAAAATGCAACTGGGTATTTTTTCTTCTATTGTTCCCGAATTTTCCGGCACATTATAAACGATAACGTTGGCGGCTATTTTGTTTCTTTCGTTCATTTCAGCGATTAAATTAGCATTAGTGATATTATTATTTGAATTAACTGAATTGTTCGATTCAAGAATCTGTATGCGGTCCTTTAGTGAAGCAATTTCACTCTGCAGTTCTTGGATTGTATTCCTCAGCTCGTTTTTAAATAATGTGGGTAATTCCTCCTTTAACACCTCTCGAATAATGGACGTCACTGAGTTTCGATCCATTCCATTAGACTGAGCGATAGAGACGCGCCCAGTTGCATTACCGACTTCGGCAGACGGCGCAGAGCATACTGTGCATGTCCATCGATCTCCATCAGGTCTTTTTGCCTCCGATATAAAATACGCGATATCATCTAATGTCAATTCATTAATACAATCCACATGGAACCATACACCACATTCCGTGCAATGCAAGGCTTTAGAGCAGACAGATAAGTTACATTTGGAAGCTGTGTTAAAGCGTGAATTCGCTAGTGCGACTAGGCGCAGCGACAGCTCGGTCGCAGCGTATGATGAAAATTGATTGTGACCAACTAAATATAGAGATACAAGCTTTCCAATTTTTCTAAGGTACTTTTACTTAAACGAACTTTGTTTGGAGTCTGTATTATTCTGTGATAAAATGCAACTGGGTGTAATCACCGATTAGTTACATTTGGGGGCAGTATTAAGGCGTGAATTCGCTAGTGCGACTAGGCGACTTGGAATAACCAAGGACAGTCGAGGGTACGGTAAGAAGGAAGGACACATTCGAAGATTTTGGAGTGGGGAACGATCGCTTACGTAGCAAATGCGCGCTGATTTTAAATGTGGTTACATTACCTGACATTCGTTGTTTGTTAAAAGAGTTAAATTTGAAGCTTTAAACGAGTGTTGTCCACTCCCAGACTAAGCATGAAGTAAAATTTCGAGTTTAGAAAAGCCCTGTGAAAATTTGTCGAGGGTCGCGCAGCGACCCTTGACAAATTTTCTGGGCTTTTCTAAACTCGAAATTTTACTTCATGCGCCACGCGTATAAAACCCTAAAATATTGTGAAATTCATGTATATTTGAACTTCGCTTAAAATCAGTGTTTTATACGCGTGTTTTATACCATATCAGTGTACAGATTATTTCTTCTATTTTCTAACTGGTATGGTCCTTCGAACCATATGAAAGCGGTTCGAAGGAAAAAATCGAACCGCATGAAGGCAGTGTACAGCTCATTTCTTCTAATTTCTAACTGGTACGGTCCTTCGAACCGCATAAAAGCGTCTCGAAGGACCATATCAGTGGACAGCTGTTTTTATTTTATAAATCGTACTGCATATCGTTGGCTTACATGTGAAATCCACTAAGTCAATTTTTGGCTGTTGTTAGCTTAAGCGGGGGGGCGCCACCATGAGCTCTCGCACCACCTACACATTTGGGGCGCCGAAAACGGAAGACCAAACGCGGAGGGATCTTGCACCACCTAAAAACTTTGCTAGGGCCGCCACTGAATATAACCCAGTGTTTCAATGACTGGTAACTCGATGAATTTATTAATCAAAATCGGTTTGTTGGTGAATTACAATACCGTTGTTTTTGACATAAAAGCCATTAAATACATGGGTAATAACAAAAAAAAAGAAAACTAACTTATAACATAAAAGCCATTAAATACATGGGTAATGACAATAAAAAAAAGAAAACTAACTTATTTAGCACGAATTGTTGTGCAGTACACTTGAAGTAGACGTAAAATGTACGTAATGCATTATCGTTAATCTCAAGTGGATTGTAACTTGAGATTAACATCAATGCATTACGTTCATTTTACGTAAAACTACTGTTATCGGTTTAATAGTCTTAATCTTATCTCAATAACACAATCACATCTAAGGTTTTTTTTTTACATATTTCGATTTCAGTTCTGCACTCGAGGAGAAGTTTGGGATTAGAATTGATTGACTGTAAAGTGTGTCAATCATGGTGTTAATTGCCGTTGTCCTGGTGGCAATTGTGGTGCTGCTGTCTTTTAAATACCTGTTCTTCCCGTCGGCCGAGTCGCAGAGGATCGCCAAGTATGTGGACAGGCTGCCGGGGCCGCCCACGTTGCCGATTATCGGTAACATGAAGGAATTCATCGGAATCAAAAGAGAACGTAAGCTAACAAGTTTGTAACTGTATTGTTTCGAGTTTACGTGAAGTGATTAATCACAAATAGAAAGACTGTTATTCCTTACTTCACTTTTTATATACATAAAAAGTGAAGTAAGGAATGACAGTATATCTATTTGTAACAAGTTTGTTATTGATAATGAGCATCTTGTGTCTCGAAATGTACATCTAACGATACAAATAAAAAGTGTAGTAAGGAATAACAGTCTTTTATAGTGTAACAAGCGTTGTATCTGTTTTTTTAAACAATAAACACGAGCTTAGATTGAGTTTGGAGTCTGTATTATTCTGTAATAACACGCATCTGGGTGTAATGACTGATTAGTTACATTTAGAGGCTGTGTTAAGGCGGCAATTCGCTAGTGCGACTAGGCGCAGCGACAGCTCGGTCGCAGCGTATGATAAAATTTGATTGCGAACAACTAAATATAAAGATACAAGCTTTCCAATTTTTCCTAAGGTGCTTTTACATTAACAAATTTTGTTTAGAGTCTGTATTATTCTGTGATAAAATTCAACTGGGTGTAATGACCGATTAGTTACATTTGGACGCTGTGTTAGGGCGTGAACTCGCTGGTGCGACTAGGCGCAGCGACAGCTCGGTCGCAGCGTATGATGAAATTTGATTGCGAACAACTAAATATAGAGATACAAGCTTTCGAAGTTTTCTAAGGTGCTTTTACTTCAACGGACTTTGTTTGCAGTCTGTATTATTCTGTGACAAAATGCAACTGGGTGTAATAACAGATTAGTTACATTTGAAGGCTGTGTTAAGGCGTGAATTCGCTAGTACAACTAGGCGCAGCGACAGCTCGGTCGCAGCGTATGATGAAATTTGATTGCAAACAACTAAATATAGAGATACAAGCTCTCCAATTTTTCTAAGGTGCGTTTCCTTTAACGAACTTTGTTTGCAGTCTGTATTATTCCGTGATAAAATGCAACTGGGTGTAATGACAGATTAGTTACATTTAGAGGCTGTGTTAAAGCGTGAATTCGCTAGTGCGACTAGGCGCAGCGACAGCTCGGTCGCAGCGTATGATGAAACGACGCACGAACGAACTAACCAAGGACGGTTGAGTATACGGTAAGAAGGAACGACACAATCGAAGATTTTGGAGTGGGGGTAGAGATCGCTTACGTCACAAATGCGCGCTGAATTTAAATGTGGTTACTTCATGGCAAACTTTAGGTAAACATGCGTAAGCTGTACATTTTTTGACATTCGTTGTTTGTTAAAATAGTTAAATTTGGAGCTTTAAACGAGTGTTGTCCACTCCCAGACTAAGCATGAAGTAAAATTTTGAGTTTAGAAAAGCCCCGTGAAAATTTGTCTCGGGTCGCTGCGCGACCCGAGACAAATTTTCTGGGCTTTTCTAAACTCGAAATTTTACTTCATGCGCCACGCGTATAAAACACGGATTTTAAGCGGAGTTTAAATATACATGAATTTCACGATATTTTAGGGTTTTATACGCGTGGCGCATGAAGTAAAATTTCGAGTTTAGAAAAGCCCCGAGAAAATTTGTCTCGGGTCGCTGCGCGACCCTCGACACATTTTCACGGGGCTTTTCTAAACTCGAAATTTTACTTCATGCTTAGTCTGGGAGTGGAAAACACTTGTTTGAAGCTTTAACGAGAGATTAGTTATATTTGTGATAGATTAGTTACATTTGGAGGTTATGTTAAGACATGGTTTTACTACTACGACTAAGTGCAACGACAGATTTGTCACATTTGTGGTTATATTGAGGCGTGGTTTCACTAGTGTGACTAGGCGTTAGAGGTTATGTTAAGGCGTAGTGTTGTTGGCTCGGTTGGATTCAGCGACAGATTAGTTACATTTAGAGGTTATGTTAAGGCGTGGGTTTACTACAGCGACTGGGTGCGGCGACAGATTAGTTACATTTGGAAGTTATGATAAGGCGTGGTTTTACTAGTGCGACTGGGCGCAGCGACAGCTCAGTCGCAGCGTATGATGAAATTTGATTGCGAACAACTAAATATAGAGATACAAACTTTCCAATTTTTCTAAGGTGCGTTTACTTTAACGAACTTTGTTTGCAGTCTGTATTATTCAGTGATAAAATGCAACTGGGTGTAATGGCCGATTAGTTACATTTGGAGGCTGTGTTAAAGCGTGAACTCGCTAGTGCGACTAGGCGCAGCGACAGCTAGATCGCAGCGTATGATGAAATTTGATTGCGAACAACTAAATATAGAGATACAAGCTTTCCAATTTTTTTAAGGTGCTTTTACTTTAACGAACTTTGTTTGGAGTCTGAATTATTCTGTGATAAAATGCAACTGGGTGTAATAACAGATTAATTACATTTGAAGGCTGTGCTAAGGCGTAAATTCGCTAGTGCGACTAGTCGCAGCGACAGCTCGGTCGCAGCGTATGATGAAACGACACATGAACAAACTAATCAAGGACGGTTGAGTATACGGTAAGAAGGAACGACACAATCGAAGATTTTGGAGTAGGTGTAGAGATTGCTTACGTCACAAATGCGCGCTGAATTTAAATGTGGTTACTTCATGGTAAACTTTAGGTAAACATGCGTAAGCTGTACATTTTCTGACATTCGTTGTTTGTTAAAAGAGTTAAATTTAAAGCTTTAAACGAGTGTTGTCCACTCCCAGACTAAGCATGAAGTAAAATTTCGAGTTTAGAAAAGCCCCGTGAAAATTTGTCGAGGGTCGCGCAGCGACCCGAGACAAATTTTCACGGGGCTTTTCTAAACTCGAAATTTTACTTCATGCGCCACGCGTATAAAACACGGATTTTAAGCGAAGTTTAAATATACATGAATTTCACGATATTTTAGGGTTTTATACGCGTGGCGCATGAAGTAAAATTTCGAGTTTAGAAAAGCCCCGAGAAAATTTGTCTCGGGTCGCTGCGCGACCCTCGACAAATTTTCACGGGGCTTTTCTAAACTCGAAATTTTACTTCATGCTTAGTCTGGGAGTGGAAAACACTTGTTTAAAGCTTCAACGACAGATTAGTTATATTTGTGATAGATTAGTTACATTTGGAGGTTATGTTGAGACATGGTTTCACTACCACGACTAAGTGCAACGACAGATTTGTCACATTTATTGAGGTGTGGTTTCACTAGTGTGATTAGGCGTTGGAGGTTATGTTAAGGCGTAGTTTTGCTGGTGCGGTTGGATGCAGCGACAGATTAGTTACATTTAGAGGTTATGTTAAGGCGTTGTTTTACTAGAGCAACTGGGTGCGGCGACAGATTAGTTACATTTGGAAGTTATGATAAGGCGTGGTTTCACTAGTGCGACTGGGCGCAGCGAAAATTCGGTCGCAGCGTATGTTGACATTTGATTAAGAGCAACTAAATGTAGCGATACGCGCACTCACAAGCTTTTCAATGTTTCTAGGGCACTTTTCGTCTCAGTATGTTCTAAAGAATATCTTAAAAACACTTAAATTTGGTGGTAATGTAAGGGCTAGTCACTAGTGCGACTGGGTACAGCGAAAATTCGGTCGCAGCGTATGTTGACATTTGATTGAGAGCAACTAAATGTAGTGATACGAGCACTCACAAGCTTTCCAATATTTCTAGGGTACTTTTCGTCTCAGTATGTTCTAAAGAATATCTTAGAAACACTCAAATTTGGTGGTTATGTTAAGGCGTAGGTTCACTAGTGCGACTGGGTGCACCGACAATTCGGTCGCAGCGTATGTTGACATTTGATTGAGAGCAACTAAATGTAGCGATACGCGCACTCACAAGTTTTCCAATGTTTCTAGGGCACTTTTCGTCTTAGTATGTTCTAAAGAATATCTTAAAAATATTTAAATTTGGTGGCTATGTGAAGGCGTGGGTTCACTAGTGCGACTGGGTGCAGCGACAGTTCGGACGCAGCGTATGTTAACATTTGATTGAGAGCAACTAAATGCAGCGATACGCGCACTCACAAGCTTTTCCTGATTGATAACGAAAATCGTCACAAACTTAAGGTTATCATAGGGTAACGTTACAAATTAGTCTCGTTTGGACGCAGCGACTGATCGGCCGCAGAGTATGTTAAAATTTGATTGCGAGCAACTTGATTGATGATGGTATGCCAATGGTATTAGCAATAATCCCAACTTTGTTTTATTTACACCATCAATTCATCAGTTTAAGGTCCAATTACGTCGTATTAGGCTATCCAATGTCATTGACTGTTAGATCTCTAGTTCAGTAATAATTTGTTGGCTGTAATCATTGTAACTCTTTATATGGTTTTTGTTATTTTTGTTCAGTAGTCTTAGTCGGTTATAATTCAATGTAATTCTTTATATGATTTTTATGTTTTTTGTTATTTTTATCATATATTACAATATGTATATGTACTTATGTAATAAAATGGAGATTCCGTTAATAAATAAATAAATAAATAAATGTAGCGCTACGAGCACTCACAAGTTTTCCAATGTTTCTAGGGTACTTTTTGTCTCAGTTTATTCTTGAGAATGCCTTACAATCATTCAAAGTCGGCGTTTATTGCAGTCACTGCGATTGACAAAGCGATCTGTAAACACAGTCGCAATCGTAAAACCACAGCTACGAATTAAACAGCGATCAGCGTCGACAACTTTCGGGGCATTTCGTCTGTTCGTCCGCTCGTCCGTTGGTACGTTCCGTTTGTCCGTTTGTCTGTTCTAATACATTCGAAACCTCATATTGTTTGTCATCAAGTTGTCACCTCGCTCGAATCCTAGCCAGGTGACAACTTGATGACAAAAAATATGAGGTTTCGAATGTATTAGAACGGACAAACGGACAAACGGAACGGACGAACGCACGAACGGACGAGCGGACGAACAAACGAAATGCCATGTTCGTCTCAATTATTGCCAATGTTATTATCAATGCTACCATGATGATAACATTCGCACCAAGTGAAGCGAACATGGCATTTCGTCCGTTTTGTATGTGTTTGACAGCTGTGCGATCGCACACAGAAACATTTTAGTGGATCTTTCAACCATAGTTTTTCAATAGAGACAACCAAGTGTTGTGTCCTGGATGTCCGAGTACATACCCATGGGACTCGGCCATGAACACAAACTTTCCAATCATTTAGAGGTCAATTTCCAGTCTTGAATTGCATTTTAAGACTAGCAACTGACCTCCAAATGATTTCTTTTATGTAAAAACAATGTTCGATAGAATGGTTAGGTAATGTATCTATGGTCGCTGCGGCCATCCATACAAATGAAACATCGCCTTAACATAACCTTTAAATGCAACTGGAGTGAAGTTGGGACACGGCAAAAGGCGATGTTGCCAGCTTCTCACCTTAACATAACCCCATAAATTGAAACCCATGAACATACGATGTTCCCAGTTCTCAGTTCCCAGACAATTTGTATTAATTTAGTGTTCTCATTTCTAGAAATTTACGACGTTATAAAGAAACGAAATGATACGTATGGCCCAATTTTCAGGGTTTGGGTCGGCAGTCATCCAGCAGTCATGCTGACCAAAGCGGATTATTTTGAAGTAAGCATTGAGTAGGACAGTTCTATTGAATAACACATCGAATTATTGAATTTCAGAAAATAATGAGCAGTCAAGAACACATATACAAAACCACCATTTATGACACAGTCAAACCCTGGCTCGGCGAAGGTTTATTAATATCTGGAGGTGAGCTAATAAAATCGAAATGCATATCGAGTTTCATTTTCATAACGATACAATGTTGTTGTGATTATTGATATTTAATTATATATTCAACAAGACCAAATAGAAAAATTTATATTTTATATTCTCAGAAAATTGAAACGTTCATCAATGCTTTACTTTAGGTCCTAAATGGCACAGAAATAGGAAACTCCTAACGCCAGCGTTTCACTTCAAAATCTTGGAACAATTCGTCGAAGTTTTCAGCGAGAAAGCCAGCGAGATGGTCGACGCTGTGTCTTCAAAAGTCGGCAAGCAGTTCGATATGTACCCTTACATCACGAACTGCGCCTTAAACGCTATTTGCGGTAACTAAATACAACCAATTACTCCATCCCCTTAACCTACCAAACAATAAAATCAAAACATTATTTATTCATGTTTAATTTTTCAGAAACATCAATGGGGGTTCAATTGAACGCATTGTCCGGAAAGTCATCCGAATACGCGAACTCGGTTCACGCGTAAGTTTTTTTTTAAACCGACTTTAATAGAAAACTTTACGATTTTTTTTTAGAGTTACAGAACAAGTTATTCAAAGAATAATGCGTCCATGGCTGAAATCCGACTTCGTGTTCTACAACTCTCAGTTGGGCAAAGACTTTCAAAAATCAATCAGAATTTTACACGGCTTCACCAACAAAGTCATAAAAGACAGAAAGGAGGCTATGAAGAAGAAAATCGTGACCGGCGATTTGAGCGAGGAGGAAAAATTGTTAGGCAAAAAGCGCCGCCTCGCTTTTTTGGACATTCTTTTGGAAGCCGGTCAAGATGGTAATATTCTGACTGAGGAGGAAATCAGAGAGGAGGTCGACACTTTTATGTTCGCCGTAAGTTCACAACAAATAAAAACAGCGAATTGCAGAATTCGTAAGCCTCGTTACACACGACCCGCAACCGTTAACTGCGGAAGTGTGATATACGAATATTGGAAACACAACCGCAAAGCGGTTGTGGTTAGTGTGTCAAGCTCCATTGATTCGTTGCGTGGCGGTTGCGTAGCGATTGCATGGTGGTTGTGTATCGGTTACGTGGTGGTTGCGTGGCTCTTTAAAGATACTCCCCAAAACGGTTGAAAGAATAACAGTTTGACATACGAATATCTGAAAAACAACCGAAAAGCAGTTGCGGTGTCAAGCTCCATTGATTTGTTGCGTGGCGGTTGCGTAGCTATTTAAAGATAGAACAACAGTTTGACAAACAAATGTCGGAAACACAACCCCAAAACCGTCGCGGTTGGTGTGTCAAGCTCCATTAATACGTTGCGTGGCGGTTGCGTAGCTATTTAAAGATAGAGTAACACTATTTGAAATAAAACAACACAGTTGGGAGGGTTTCACTTTTATTGTTGAACACTGCAACATGTTTTACCACACAGTGGCTTCATCAGGCAGATTTTATTTAATTTTTTCTGCCTGATGAAGCCACTGTGTGATGAAACATGTTGCAGTGTTCAACAATAGTAATAGTAATTTTATTCATGATAGTACTTAACAGTTTACATTCGTAATAAATAAAATAATAATAAAAGTGAAACCGTCCTAACTATGTTGTTTTATTTCAAATAGTATCATGGAGTTTCATCATGTATCCGCCTCATCAATTAAATAGATAGAATAACAGTTTGACATACAAATATTCATTGATTCGTTGCGTAGCCGTTGCGTGGATATTCAAACAGTTTGATACATGAATATCGGAAACATAACCGCAAAGCGGATGCAGTTAGTGTTTCAGCTCCATTAATTCGTTGCGTGGCGGTTGCGTTGCGGCTGCGTGGCGGTTGCGTGGCGGCTGCGTGGCGGTTGTGTAGCGGTTGCGTGGCGGTTACGTGGCGGTTGCGTGGCGGTTGAATGGCGTTAAACTCTAGTACTCTCTATTGGATTATAGTTTGGTTCAGTACTGTACAGTTCATTCTAGTACTCTCTATTGGGTTATAGTTTGGTTCAGTACTGTACAGTTCACTCTAGTACTCTCTATCGGGTTATAGTTCGCTTCCCACGGACTCAAGTATACTTTACTGTACTCTAGTACTGCCTTCTAATAGGTTCTAGTACACTTTAGTACGATATATGATTCTCTAATATGTTTTAGTAGACTGTAGTGTGCTCTAGTACTCGTATCTACGTAGTGCAACTCTCTAGTTTTCTTTATTAAAATATTATATGAAACTCTGGTACTCTCGAGTGCGGGGTTCTTTGCCTCAGTACTCCACAGTTCGCCAGTACTCCACTAGTACGCCATAGTATGCTCTTGCTATCCCTGGTAAGTCCTAGTACATCAGAGTAGAGTTTATTATAGTATATTATGCTCTAGTAGTACCCTTTAGTGTATTTTAGTATACTTAAGTACGATCTACAGTGCTCTCATATGTTCTAGTACTTACAAGTATGCTATGCCCTCTATAGTTTTTTTCAGTACAGTGTTATATTAAACTCTAGTACTCTTTATTGCGAAATAGTTTGCTCAGCTACTCTACAGTTTGCTCTAGGGGATGCTAGTACGCGCCAGTACGATCAAACGGGCTCTATTTTTCCCTAATAAGTTTGAGTATGTAATAGTGGACTCTAGTATACTTTATTACGCTTTAGTAGTGTCCTTTAGTTTATTCTAGTACACTTTAGTAGGTCTACAGTGCTCTAATACGTTCTAGTACTCTGTAGTGTGCTCTAGTACTCTCATGTACGCCCTGCAACTGCGGAAGTTTAACATACGGAACACAACCGCAAAGCGAGTGCGGTTAGAGTACCAGTTCCATGGATTCGTTGCGTGGCGATTGTGTGGTGGTTGCGTGGCGGTTGCGTGGCAGTTGCGGGCGATTGCGGGTAGTGTGTGTGACACGTATCGGTATTCATTTATTGACGGTACTAATGAACTCGGGAAAATTTTCGAACTTAGAGCTACGTTACTAAAATAAAACACTCAATGATTTCCAACTACGATACTGGTTTAGTGAGCATATCTGCTAACATTGATTGCAAGTCTGTGTTACGTTCTTTTCTTGTTAGACTAGAGTTCGAGCGGTTGCGTGGCGGCTGCGTGGCTATTCAAAGATAGAATAACAGTTTGCGTCGCTATTCAAAGATAGATTAACAGTTTGATATATGAATATCGGAAACACAACCGCAAAGCGATTACGGTTTGTGTGTCAAGCTCCATTGATTCGTTACGTGGCGGTTGTGGGGCCGTTGCGTAGTTATTTGAAGATATAATAATAGTGAGATGGTCCCTTCCAGTTCGTCACTAAAACACTACATTGGTTCGACTATGTTTATTTCAGGTACGACAGAAGTAGGTACATCGAGCGTTGCGTAGACAGTCTCTCTCCCTTAATCTAGTCTTAAACTAATACTTATATACTAGACTCTTCAATGGCACTCGTTGGTTCAATGGCACACGATGCCTTGAAAGAGCACGATGCCGCGTTAACAATAATCACACTAGTATTATTGTTTACTACAGCGACGCGTATTGTTTATGCTTACCACTCACAATCCACTCGTTCACTCATATGTTTATAAACAATGTTTATAAATATTTTCATGTTATTATTCACACATCAAAATAGTTTGATATACGAATTTCGGAAACACAACCGCAAAACGATTGCGGTTTGTGTGTCAAGCTCCATTGATTCGTTACATGGCGGTTGCGTGGCTATTCGAATATAGAATAGCAGTTTTACATACGAATATCGGAAACACAACCGCAAAGCGATTGCGGTTTGTCTGTCAAACTCCATTGATTCGTTACGTAGCGGTTGCGTAGCTATTTAAAGATAGAATAACAGTTTGGCATACGAATATCGAAAACATAACCGCAAAGCGGTTGCGGTTAGTGTGTCAAAGTACATTTATTCGTTGCGTGGCGGTTGCGTAGTAGTTGCGTGGCGATTGTGTAGCGGTTGCATGGTGGTTGCATGGTGGTTGCGTGGCGGTTGCGGGCAATTGCGGGTATTGTGTTGTGACACGTTTTCGGTATTTATTTATTGACGGTACAAATTTGCGAACTCTGGAATGTTTTCGAACCTAGAGCTGGATGATGCCACGTTACTGAAATAACACACTCAAACACTACTGGTTTAGTGAGTATATAAAACTATCTGTTTACATTGATTGCCAAGTCTGTGTGTTACGTTCATTTCTTGTTAGACTAGAGTTCGAGCGGTTGCGTGGTGGCTGCGTGGCGGTTGCGTGGCCGTTGCGTGGCGGTTGCATGGCCGTTGTGTGGCGGTTAATAGTAATAGTATAATGTATAATGTTGCGTGGAGCTGATCTCGACAGGAAACTGAGCTGGAAAGCGCACATCGACATCAAAACAGACAAAGCTATAAGGGCCTTCTGGCAATGTCGTCGGGCAGTGGGGAAAACCTGAGGTTTGAAACCACGTACGACTCTGTGGTTATCCACAGTTGTCATAAGGCCCATGCTGACTTACGGAGCTTCAGTTTGGTGGCCCAGAACCAAACAGAAGACCACGAGGAAGCAAATCCCGCAAGTGCAGCGGACAGTCTGTCTTAGTGTAACAGGCGCCATGCACACTACTCCGACGATGGCGATGGAAGTCATGCTATGCCTTCCACCACTTGATATCCACGTGGAGAAGGAGGCCATGGCGACTATACTTCGCCTTCAGTGCAGTGGGATTTGGAACAGTAACAGCTGTGGGGAAGTTAGAGGACACCTCTGGAGGAATATCTGTAGATATATATCTCTTTTAGAGGCTGCTGTGTACCAATACTAATACGGAACACACCCTACAACGTTACTATTCAACCTACTAATCGGATGAGAGAGTCTGCTATAAGGATCTACACAGATGGATCTAAAAGGAGAGAAGGATCGGGCCTTGGAGTTTCCTCTAAAACCCTAAAAATCCATGCAAAGGTTCCGATAGGCATTCATGGAACCATCACGCAACTGGAGCTGATGGGAATAACACTTGCGGCTGAGTACATCATAAACCGCAAGGTGACAAATGTAGCCATACTAATCTTAACGGATAGCAGGCAAGCGATTCTGTCTCTGCAGAAAGCCTATGCTTCGTCAGAGACCGAAATAAAGTGCTACGGGAAACTGAGACAGGCAGCAATGCACAACAACATTGAAGTCCGCTGGGTGAAAGGGCATGATACAGACTCAGGTAACGGGAGAGCTGACGCGCTGGCAAGAGCTGCGGCTGGGATGAATCTACTCTCACCGAAGCCGCTAGTGCGGTTAGCTCCTCTCTCCCTGTGTAACATGTTACAAACCGACGCCCTGGAGAAATTCAGGATGCGTTGGGATAAAGTCGAGGGCTGCAAGCTCTCTAAGGAAACACTTGTGTATCCCAATGAGAGATCAGCGAAACGGTACCTGCAGCTGGCTAGAGGGAATCTCAGGCGCTTAACTGCCAACCTTACTAGTCACTGTGGACTAAACGGGCACCTCTATAGGATGGGGATAGTTGACTCCCCATCTTGTAGAGGTTGCAGCATGGAAGACGAGACTCCATGGCATTTTGTTTGTGAATGCCCGGCACTATCGTCAATCAGGGAGTCCATATTGGGTGATAGATGGCCTACAATGGCCTACATAAGAGATCTACCCACCTCAGCTATGCTAGAATACCTAAACAAGGTGGGCTGGCTAAACTGAGGATGGGTGATCTACGGGAGGTGACACAATGGGCCTAATGAGGCCTAAGTGCAGTGCAGAATTACACACCCCCCTTTGCACCAACCAACCAATGTTGCGTGGAAGTTGCGGCACAGTTGTGAATTGGTTGGTGGCGGTTGCGTGGTGGTTGCGTGGCGTATGCGTAGAGGTTACGGGCTAATTGCAGCACGGTTGCGTGGTGGTTAAATGGCGCTTGCCAGGCGGTTGCGGGGCGGTTGCAGGGCGGATGCGCGGCAGTTGCAGAGCGGTTACGTCGCTGTTGCCGGTTGCGATTGCGGGGCGGTTGCGGAGCTCATACGGGGCGGTTGCAGGCGATTGTGGGTCGTATGTTGTGGCGTTGTGCCCTTCATTTCATTTCATTAACGGTGAAAATTTGCGAACCCGGGAACATTTCCGAACCTCGGGGCTGCTATATTACTAAAATAAAACACTCAATAATTTCAAACTACGCTACTGGTTTAGTGAGTATATAAAACTATCTGCTAACATTAATTGACAAGCCTGTGTGTTACATCCTTTTCTTGTTAGACTAGGAGTTCGAGCAATTCAATTAGAATGCCCCTTCTCTCCCGAATAAAACAATTAATAACATTTCTCGCGTCCTTTTGTCGAACCGGTTGGTCGTAAATTCCGTTACTTTTGTGGTAAAGTGCGGACATTCATAACTCGGGAGGAATTATCGGGAGCGGTAATTGGAACTAGAGGAATAATAAAGGGCGTCGGGGATTACGATTACGATTGC
The DNA here is from genome assembly GCA_932526585.2 of Philonthus cognatus. Taxonomy (NCBI): domain Eukaryota; kingdom Metazoa; phylum Arthropoda; class Insecta; order Coleoptera; family Staphylinidae; genus Philonthus; species Philonthus cognatus. The sequence continues at coordinate 54,537,637 of OW052249.1, read as the reverse complement.
GGGCGGTATTTTACGCGAACTGCAATAATGCCTCGTCTGGAGTGCCGGGGTGACTGAAAAAAAAAACGTTTCAGTGTAATTATGAAAATGTTCCAGGGACACGACACTATTACCGCCATGACCTGCTGGGCGATGATTTTATTGGGATCGCATCCTGAAATACAAGTGAGTACCTACAATATTGTGTATAAATATTTATTAAATCAACATTAACGGCCGAGCAATTATAGAGTTAGCTCTAAAAGTTGATTTTAGGTGAAATTGCTATTATTTTTTAAATGATTTCTACATCCGGCTTATTGTATTATATACTGTGAATTTTTCTTTTAATTAAACGCTGTAAAAGTAAGGCATTCGTCGATTTTGTAAAAACGTGCAATATGAAGTTTAGAACAAGTATTTCCACTCCCAGAATAAGCATGAAGTAAAATTTCGAGTTTAGAAAAGCCCCGCGTAGAAAATTTGTCGAGGGTCGCGCCAGCGACCCGAGACAAATTTTCACGGGGCTTTTCTAAACTTGAAATTTTACTTCATGCGCCACGCGTACAAAACAGATTTTAAGTGAAGTTCGAATATACATAAATTTGACGATATTATGCTCTTTGACAAGTTTATTATTGTCTATTATTTCAATATGAAGCTTGTAACGAGTGTCGTCCACTCTCAGACTAAGCATGAAGTAAAATTTCGAGTTTAGAAAAGCCCCGGGTAGAAAATTTGTCGAGGGTCGCGCAGCGACCCGAGACAAATTTTCACGGGGCTTTTCTAAACTCGAAATTTTACTTCATGCGCCACGCGTATAAAACACTGATTTAAAGTGACGTTAAAAATGCCCTGAAAATCAACCCAACTTCGATATTTTTTCAAAATTTGATGTTTTCTTTCCTATCCATGCTGTAAACCTTCAGATATTCGTTGTTTTCTTGTAAAAAAACTTCGATTCCCTGTAGTCCTTCGGTCTCCGAAGACCATCATTGGTCCTTCGAGCTGTAGCCTTTGTAAAATGGCAATAAACTTAGTAATCTAGAGTGATCATTCAATTTGAAACTTCTAGGAACGAGTGTTGTCCACTCCCAGACTAAGCATGAAGTAAAATTTCGAGTTTAGAAAAGCCCCGCGTAGAAAATTTTCACGGGGCTTTTCTAAACTCGAAATTTTACTTCATGCGCCACCCGTACAAAACACTGAAATATTGTGAAGCTAGAAATACATTAAAAACAGTTTCTTAAAATGAATAACAATCGAGATGTTTAAATAACACAATATTTACGTTTTGCTCATACATTTTCAAGTCAAGTCAAATTATGTAATATATCAAATTAACTTATTTACCAATTCAATTAACATAAAATTAATAATGTTGCGTATATGCAATTATGGCGCCTAATGGGTTAAATCATCCAATTGCACTTCTATTTATTCGTCATTCAACTCTTAAAACTCCAGACTGCGATGTCCAAACAAATAAACTGCTCTTAAAATTATTAAAACGTCCGACATTTGTAATGTATGTTTTCTTCATGCAATTATGGCTAAACTATTCAATTGCACTTCTATTTATTTGTCATTCCACCCTTAAAACTCCAGACTGCGATGTCCAAACAATTAAACTGCTCTTAAAATTATTAAAACGTCCGTCATTTGTAATGTATGTTTTCTTCATGCAATTATGGCTAAACCATTCAATTGCACTTCTATTTATTCGTCATTCAACTCTTTAAAACTCCAGACTGCGATGTACAAACAATAAAACTGCTCTTAAAATTATTGAAACGTCCGACATTTGTAATGTATGTTTTCTTAATGCAATTATGGCGCCTAATGGGATAAACCATTCAATTGCACTTCTATTTATTCGTCATTCAACTCTTAAAACTCCAGACTGCGATGTCCAAACAAATAAACTGCTCTTAAAATTATTAAAACGTCCGACATTTGTAATGTATGTTTTCTTCATGCAATTATGGCTAAACTATTCAATTGCACTTCTATTTATTTGTCATTCCACCCTTAAAACTCCAGACTGCGATGTCCAAACAATTAAACTGCTCTTAAAATTATTAAAACGTCCGACATTTGTATTGTATGTTTTTTTTCTACGGCCTTGTTCGATATTTAATGTTGGATTTTGTTTGTAGGAGAAAGCGCGCGAGGAAATCAACTCGATTTTCCCGAAGGGAAACAAGCTGACAATAAGCGATCTTAACGAGATGAAATATGTAGAGCGCGTCCTGAAGGAGACCCTCCGGCTCTACCCCAGCGCGCCCACCATCGGAAGACTCCTAAAAGAAGACGTAGTCTTAGGTACGGATAAATCGAACGAAAAATTTCTCGTAATTCTTCCAGAAAAAAGGATTTCTCCCTCGGTTACATAAAATCCTATCTGATTAAATAATTTCTCACTTCAAAGTTCAAATATGAATATTAGAATATATAAATTGTATAATTCAATATCCGGAGGTGTATTTGCACGGGAAGTAGTTGTTTCAATGGATATTTATCGTCTTAAGTTGTCTTATTAATTAAGACATTGTTTGCATTTTCACGAATAACATTTTCGTTAATTTTGACAACGTGAAACAAATGTTAGAATCCGGCGCATATGTTGAACTAACAAAAACTCCTCTAAAAACGTATACGAACAAAATCAATAACTTCCTTAAAACTCCAACATGTTTAATTGATAAAAAGCTCGCATATAAATTAAAAATCAGTAATCCAAAATTACCAAAATTATATTGCCTACCAAAAATCCATAAACCGGGTAATAAATATAGACCTATTGTCTCCAATATCAACGTACCCACGTACAAAATTGCAAAATGGCTGGTTCATGAATTCCAACAATTAAAAATAAATAACGACTTTTCCGTTGAAGATTCTTTTCAATTCACAAACAAATTAACCAACACAAATATTCAACAAAATGAACAATTAATTTCATTTGATGTAGAGTCACTGTTCCCCAGTATACCTATTGATATAACCATTAACATTTTAAAAGATTTATTAATTGAAAATTGCGTCCCAAAAGACAAAATAGATAATTACATTAAACTCACCGAAATGGTCATGGATTTTAACACATTTGAATTTAACGGAAAATTCTACAAACAAACATTTGGTACCGCTATGGGTAACCCGCTTTCGCCATTTTTAGCAAACATTTTTATGAACCATTTCGAAAATCAGGCCAAAAACACTCTAGATTATTTTCCTAGAATATGGATGAGATACGTAGATGATATTTTTGCTATTATTGAACCAAACAGAGATATCAAACAATTTGTCAACAACCTCAACAACTTATACCCCAGTATTAATTTCACATTTGAATTAGAATTCAACAACGAACTTCCATTTTTAGATTTAATAGTAATTAGAAACAAAAATAAACTAGATTTCAATATTTTCAGAAAGCCCACACACACTTTCAATTATATTCACTCAAGTTCACACAGCCCATTTAAACATAAATTAGCTTCTTTTAATAGCATGATCCACAGAGCAGTAAAACTCCCAATTTCAAAAGAAAATAGGAAAAAAGAATTTAAATTCATATTTAAAATTGCAGAATATCTAAACTATAATAAGAGAACAATTCAAAAATTAATCAACAGACACATAAGACATCATAACATCCAATCCACAACCACTTTAGAACCAATTTTAGAAACAGACAACAATAAGAAATATATAAAAATAATTCATGAGCCAAAAACCAACCAACATTTAAATAAAATATTCAAAAAATACAATTTCATTCCTGCACATTACACCAATACCAAACTTAAAATGTTATTGGGTAATACATTTGAAAAACAAGACCAGTTGCTGAATTCAGGGATTTACTCAGTCAATTGCAATAATTGTACTAAATTGTATATTGGACAAACAAAAAGAAACGTGCACATTAGATTCAAAGAACATATGTACCACAACAAAAGCCAAAACCCTGTCAAATCAGCAATTGCTCATCATACTTTGACAACAGGCCACAAATTCAACATAAATAAAGTTAAGTAATTAAAAGAATCCAGCAGTTATCAATTAAACATGTTGGAAGCGATAGAAATGATAAAAAATAAGACAGAACTACTCAATTTCGATTTAAGCCCAATAATGAACCCCTTATTAAATTTATTACCCAACAGATAACCCTCATTAACATCATTGTAAACCCTCCCAAGTCCGAAACCGAATAATCCCCAACACTCCCATTTCCAAGATACCGCATTCGTTTCAAAATGCAAATTACTTTTTTGGTTTTTCCGCCTAGTCCGAGTAGGTATATATTGTAAACATTTATCGGTTTTTATTCAGTTAGCTATTGATAATGGGTACTTAGTACCCGAAATGTACATCTAGTATTTAATTAAGTGACTTAACACCTTCACGTAACTCATACAACTACATTAATTTATATATTATGTTTAAAGTGTGCAAACTATAAGAAGCGTAAGCTTATTTTCTCGAATTCTAATAGTTTTGAATTTGAATTTATCTTGTATGAATATTATATAAAATGCTATCATTTATTTGTTTTGTACAGGTAATTATCTAATTCCCGCCGGCGTTTCCGTTTTCATGCACTTGAACCAAGCGCAAAGGGATCCGGATTATTTCGACGAACCCGATAAATTCGATCCGGATCGGTTTTTGCCGGAAAACTGCAAAGACAGGCATCCGTACGCCTTTGTGCCTTTCAGTGCCGGACCTAGGAATTGCCTGGGTAAGCACAATATTTAATGAGAACTCTAGAAGCCGAGGAGTGAATGCAAATGTTCCTTAAATTAACATATTTGTTCAACATTACAATATTTATTCTCAAAATCATGTGTAAGTACTTGTATCCCTTAGCTTTTAGGGTCTTCAAATAATAATAATAGTCGTCTTCTTTATTTTATATATTATGTTTTGCACGTTATTGCTTATAAATAGTAAAGTACAAAGCATGATGAAATTGAATTTGAAAATAATTGTGTGAAAAGGCGATACATTTTTAATCTTCGATTTTAGGTCAGAAGTTTGCTATGTTAGAAGGGAAAACGCTGTTAGCATGGATTTTACAGCACTATAGAGTGGTTGCGATTGAGAACCAGAAGACTGTCAAAATGTACAAGGAGATTGTGATGAAACCGCAAAACGGACTCCAAGTAATTTTAGAAAAAATCAAATGACTTGTATTTCTTTAAAATAATTAAATAAAATTAATTTGTTCAAAAATAATCCAAGAACATTGCTTTTTCTTTAAAATATTTGTAATTAATCAATATTTATTGTTTGATACGTTACATTTACCTACGCCCTATCTAGTATATATATATATAAGTAAACCTTTATTTGGCATCAAATCATACAAAATATTCATTCTAATTAAAACAATACACTCTTATTTAAAAAAAAACAAACACAAAAAAAAAAAACTTAAATACCAACCATTTATCCCCCAACCAAATTATATCAAGCACTAAAAAATCCTCTCTCCACCCTCAATGGACCAGACCGCCGCACTGTTGTGTCCTCTTCTCCTTTATTTTCTTGCAAACATTGATTCCATTTCCGCTTTCACACAGGCACATTTCCCATTTTATCCTACCCTCCGTCTTTATACTTTTACTCACTGCACAATCACCTAACCAATGCTCCCATTCATCCTTACTTTCTCCACAAAACACACACCGCGTATACTCCTCTCCCATCCATATCTTCTTGCCTCTCTCCTCATTTCCACATCTCATTCTTGCTAACATGCATACCTCCTCCTTTGTCAGCCCTCGTGTAATGTAGCCGGGAAGCCTACCGTGTACTGAAAGTGACTTATATCTCCCGCAATATGAACTGTTCTCAATACGCGCCAGTCTTGTTTGGAGCTCGACATTTTCCAGTCTATTCGTCACTTCCAGCTCTACCTTTTCTCCTCGCCTTATTTTTTCCTCTACTGTACTTCCCGCTAGCCCAACTCTGTTGTACATACCCTCTCTCTCAATCATCCACATACCTCTAATACCTCTCTCCCAGTCTTTCTTATTTACCTTCCACATTTCTTTCAACAATCTGTCCTCCTCTAAACCTTCTACTCTTCTTTCAAACCTCACTACCTTTCTCACTGTCATCCATTCTACTGGCATTCTGTTTAACTCCTGCAATACTATGTATCCTGGTGTTGTGACATCCAAATTCAGCATGCGTTTTAAGTATTGCAGGTGTATTTTCTCCACCCTACTCTGGCCTTTCATTCCCCACACTTCTACTCCATACATAATTATGCTTCTCACACAGGCATCCCACCATGCCATTTGCATTGGTATATTGTTACCGTTCCACACTTCTCTCAATCGTCCCATCGCCATTTTTGCCTTCTTACAAACATACTCGATGTGTTGGTTTCTGCTCCCATTATTTGAGAACAGATAACCCAGATATTTAAATTCACTCACACATTCTAGCACTTCACCCCCCCATTCAAGCTTTTCCTCTTTTTTTTTCCTTCCACCTCTATTCTTACACACCATCCACTTTGTTTTCTTCACATTTACCGTTAACTTTCGCTTCACCATATATCTTTCTAGCGTCCGCTTCATCTCTGTCAAATCTTTCATTGTACTTGCCAGTACGACAACATCATCTGCGTACGCTAGACTCCATACTTTCATCCTTCCAACAATCATTCCGCCTGCCTGACCCAGCTCCAGAACCCTTTCCATATCTGCTGTGTACACATTAAATAGGAGTGGGCTAAGCGGGCATCCCTGTCGCACTCCGCACTTCACATCAAAAGCCTCAGAACATTCCTCATTTACTCTCACCATACACCTAGTCTCTCTGTATACCTCATTCACCCAATTAACAATTTGCTCTGATACGCCCTTCTGCCTCAGACACTCTACCAAACGCCTCCTGTTTATGGAATCATATGCGGCCTTTAAATCTATGAACAATAAGTACACACTTTTCTTGTTCGCTAAAGCTCTCTCTACTATCCAGTTCAGTGTTACGATCTGGTCCATCGTTGATCTTCCTTGCCTGAAACCCGCCTGTATCTCTGGTAGCAGACACTTGTCGGAAACTTCCTTTTCGAGTCTTTCCTTGACCAACATGCTCATGATCTTGTATAGTGCATCCATTATGGTTATTCCTCGATAACTTTTTAAGTCGTCTCTGCCACCACCTTTATACACCGAAACGATTATGCCCTCCCTCCATTCTTCAGGAAATTTGTCCTCGCCTCTCCATATCCCATTTAACAACCTTAGCAGTTTCATCTTCCCCTCCTCTGAACACAACTTCCATGCCTCAGCTTTTATGCCATCAGCACCTGCGGCCTTTTTATTCTTAATTTGTACCAGAACCGTCTCCAACTCCCCCATACTAAAATCGTTCAGGCCATCTAATTTTCCCCTGTGCTCCATTACGTGTTCCATCTCCTCTGCCCCTCCTAATAATTGGTTAAAGTGGATTAAGCACTCCTCTAATTTAAATTCCCCGCAGGCTCCCTTAGTTTTCATATTTGTTTCTTTAATATATTTCCACATTTGTGCTTCATTTTTTATTTTTCTCACTCTTATTATTTCTTCTTTTGTCCATTCCTCTTCCTTCCTCTTGCATATGTCGTTAAATTGTTTCTTCGTTAGTCTAAGGTCTTCATCGCTTACATATCCGCTTCGCCACTTTCCAATCGTCTTTCTTAAATTATTCTTAACTTGTCTGCACTCCTCGTCAAACCACGCTGTCATCTTACCACACTGTCATCTTGACAATTACGTACACATGCACGTAATAGCTTTGACAAGTACATTACGCGCTGACAGCTGAACAGCTGATTGCTTACCGTACAACCAAATGACGTTTCTGTGATGTACAGGGAGTTTTTCTTTAAAGTATACGTATTCCAAATTCATGCTTTAAATCTTTAAATGTTTAGTTTTTTTTAAGAGTTCAATTTGAAGCTTTATGTGGGAGCCGTGCACTAGGCAACCACATGTACATGTTCACACCCCCTAGCAGCGACAAGCGGACGCGAGGCTCAGCCAGCGCCACGCGCACACCACCCGACAGAACCATCGTATCGCCCGCCGCAGGGAGAGGGCGCGGCAAGAAAAGATTAAGTGGTCGATTCATAAGGGCAGCGCTGGCAGGCATCAATAACATCCTGATCAGACGAGCCCTGGGAGCACCTTATTACATTTCAAACAAAAACATGAAACACGACATAAACACAACAGACCCGGTGGAGACAGCTATAAAAAGGAGAACGGAGATGATCGAGCGACTGAAAGCACACGAAAACAGAGAAATCGCGAAAATCGGCGAGAGTTTCGAAGTAATTAATTAATCAAATTATTGGTTAATTAATTAATTCGAAACAAATTTCCCTAGAGGAGAAATTGAAAAAATCTGGTGAACCTCTTATTCATCAGATCCACCAAAGGCTCACAAGTCATAGTTTCTGATGAAACTGAAAACTTGTAAGTAGGATGAAAACAAAAAAAAGGCATCAACAAGCACTCCTCCGACGAAAGTCAGGAGGGAAATTACTAAGAGACATCCTCCGATAAATATCAGGAAGGGCCGTCACAAATATTGCTTAAGGAACAACGAGGTATGCGGACTGCACGGTACCATAAGAGCGTAAAACGACAGGTACGGCGGTTAAGACGTATTCCGGTCCTGCTGTCGCCAATTCCCACGACCCCGAGGAAACAGGCACGGACACCCAGACGACCAATTCACGGGTCGCAACCAAGGGCCCTCTTCAGGAGCCGAAGCAAATGGCCAGCACCTCTGTTACCGTTGCCGCCGACGCCTAAGAAGATCCGGCCATCGCCAGCTTTTCCGTCGCTGCACCAGGTAGCCCCGAACACCAGTCTGTACAAACGAGTGGATCCCAGGAGGGTGCACCCGGACAACCCCAGAAGGTTCGGAGTGAGGAGCCAGTACCGCCGCGCTCAGGACGCCCGCACGGACGAAAAGGAATGTACATATTGTAATTGTAATTGTTGTAAATAAACTGTGTTAAACCACCTTCTGTTTTGATCGCCGCAAAAAGAACATAACAACCCAAAACTTTAGACGAGTGTTTTCCACTCCCAGACTAAGCATGAAGTAAAATTTCGAGTTTAGAAAAGCCCCGCGTAGAAAATTTGTCGAGGGTCGCGCAGCGACCCGAGACAAATTTTCACGGGGCTTTTCTAAACTCGAAATTTTACTTCATGCGCCACGCGTATAAAACACTGATTTAGTCTGAAGTTCAATATACTCGTGTCGTGCACGTCTCGTGCTCGTGTCGTGCTCATCTCGTGTCGTGCACGTCTCTTGTTCGTGTCGTACTCGTCTCGTAATTGTCTGACGGAAGTGAAGTGAAGTCGATGAGATATCATAAGTATCATTAATTAATTAATTCTTTATTACGGGAGACCATTAAAAAATACAACAATATATACATAATAATCACAAAACAATACAACAACAAACAAAAAATTCACAAATCAACACACTCAGAAACAAAAGTTACATCTAATAAAATAGGATCATGTTCATGTTCAACATTTAAGCAATATTTAAAATGTTTCTGTGTTCAGAGGGGAGTTACCAGTTACTTAGATAGTTTATAAAATCCCAGACTAAGCATGAAGTAAAATTTCGAGTTTAGAAAAGCCCCGTGAAAATTTGTCGAGGGTCGCGCAGCGACCCGAGACAAATTTTCTGGGCTTTTCTAAACTCGAAATTTTACTTCATGCGCCACGCGTATAAAACACTGATTTAGTCTGAAGTTCAATGTACTCGTGTCGTGCACGTCTCGTGCTCGTGTCGTGCTCATCTCGTGTCGTGCACGTCTCGTGTTCGTGTCGTACTCGTCTCGTAATTGTCTGACGGAAGTGAAGTGAAGTCGATGAGATATCATAAGTATCATTAATTAATAATTAATTAATTAATTCTTTATTACGGGAGACCATTAAAAAATACAACAATATATACATAACAATCACAAAACAATGCAAAAACAAACAAAAAATTCACAAATCAACACACTCAGAAACAGAAGTTACATCTAATAAAATAGGATCATGTTCATGTTCAACATTTAAGCAATATTTAAAATGTTTCTGTGTTCGGTAAGGAGTTACCAGTTACTTGGATAGTTTATAAAATCCCAGACTAAGCATGAAGTAAAATTTCGAGTTTAGAAAAGCCCCGTGAAAATTTGTCGAGGGTCGCGCAGCGACCCGAGACTAATTTTCTCGGGGCTTTTCTAAACTCGAAATTTTACTTTATGCGCCACGCGTATAAAACACTAAACTATTGCGAACTCTATGTATATTTGAACCTCACATGAAATCAGTGTTTTATACGCGTGGCGCATGAAGTAAAATTTCGAGTTTAGAAAAGCCCCGAGAAAATTTGTCTCGGGTCGCTGCGCGACCCTCGACAAATTTTCTACGCGGGGCTTTTCTAAACTCGAAATTTTACTTCATGCTTAGTCTGGGAGTGGAAAACACTCGTTTAAAGCTTCAAATTGAACTCTTTGTAAAAACAACGAATGCCAGCTTTATTCCTTGTATATTGATCAAGTAGTAACTTAGCTCTCATCATTGTCATGGTACTATTAAAAATGATAACAATAAATAGGTTGTTCTTTCATGCTTATTGTTTATTTTGTTTGGGCGTAGGTAAAGTATCGTACGTTTCTCGAGTGGTATGGCAATTACATACTCGCGGAATACTGCACTCGCCGCTGCGCGGCTCGTGCGCAACATGCCCGCTCATATGTAATATGCTGCATACCACTCTCGTTACGTAATATACTATTCCGCACCAAAAACATTGAACTCAAGTTCAAGCTGAACTTGAGTTCAAGATGACTGTTTCTATTATTGTAATGTCACTTTGAACTCAAGAACCAGTTTAACATGTTTGGTGCAACTGGCCCTAAATCTATTTATCCTTGAAGAATGCCCTTCTAACATTATTTATTCTTCCTTTATCTCAAAAGATTAATCATTCTCCGTTTTATTGTTCCAATCATGTATTAATCTATTGTAAACTGGAGATTCCGTAAATAAATAAATTAAATCATGCACGATTCTTTCTCTATTGTCTTGACCTAAATCACTTCAAACTTCCTTTCATATTTCTTGAAAAAAATAAAAATCAGTTAACATTGTTGTTTCTTAAGAATATATGTAATTAATTAATTTTCACCGTTTGATAAATTAAATTCTTCAAGAATAAATAACTATTCCTGAAGAGTTTCATTCCAACATTTATTTCAACTAAACCGGAGAGTGAATTTTTCGCGCTAGACGGGACCCAGGCGTGACAGACTTCACGGACTCGGAGGATAATGAAGAAAAGACGAAAACGAACAAAAAAAAAAAAGAGTGCTCGGATTGTTTTCTTTTTAGCGGATTCATCAATCTCCCGGGGCGTCAACCCGGCAGGACCGGGAGCGGTTCGGACAGGGCCAATTCTCCGCACATCTCTCTTGAGAGAGGAACATTTACTCCAGCCCCATAACCCACCAAAGTATACACAGAAACAATAAAATAAAAATAAGAAAAAAAAATTGTTTAATTTGAGTTTCACCGTTGAATAACGAAAAAATATAAGAGCACTTATAATGGTAACTTCAGGAGACCCTTGTCGATTGCTAATCTATCACTTTGCGCTCGCGATATAATAATAATAATAACCATTCAATTAAAAAAAAAATAATAATAATAATTCTAAACACCACAGCAATAGTTCGATCTCACCTCAATCTCCCTCCATAGCGATATGGACACTTGTTTTAAAAACCGTGTCCATTTACTCACCGTCAATTAAGGACGTGCTAAATTAAATAATAATAATAATAGCTTTATTCACGTATGCTACATAATGCAATTGAAATGGCTATTTCAATATAGAAAAGTAGTGCAGTAATAAATATAAGTACAATTGAGGCAATGAGAGCAAGAGTAACCGAACTCACAACACAATTAAAATGCCAATAAACGTAGATTTAGCATTCTAACTGCACTGAGATGCTAAATCTCCATTTATTGACATATTCATATTTTTAGTAAATAACACACTTGGTTAAGATTTCACTGTTTATTGATTGACACTGCAACAATTGTTTCGCCACACAGTGGCTTCATCAGGCAGATGAATAATTATTCATCTGCCTGATGAAGCCACTGTGTGGCGAAACAATTGTTGCAGTGTCAATCAATAAACAGTGAAATCTTAACCAAGTGTGTTATTTACTAAAAGTTTTGATATGGAATTTCACCAAGTAACAGCCTCAACTATTAAATTATTAATATTTTTGTGAGTTAGGCCACTCTTGCTCTCATCGCCTCAATTTATTAACTCTGACGACAACAAGAAAACCGCACTACCCGGTTCACCAGATCGGTAATAAAAACAATTCAAAATTGAACGCTTCTCAAAAATAACGAATGTTAGAAAATGTACAGTACATTTTCAACTTGTTTCTCATTGATCACTTGATGAAATATGATTAAATATTTAAAAAAAATTAAATTTAAAATAAAATCACTTGTCAACGACAACGAAGACATCTGGACATCCCCGATCGCGAACGCTCTTATTGCCGGACCCTCCCCCTTTTTGTAAATCTGTGTATATTTACTGGTTCAAAGGGGAGCGTGCAGTTCTGCACTGCACTTAGGCCTCATTAGGCCCATTGTGCCATATTATTATATTTACTGTAAAATGAAAATGAAAATGGCTGATAGCCGAAACTAGTCAGAATAAAGACGTAAAATTAGTGAAACATACCAAGTGATTTTATTTTAAAAATGTACAGTACCCTGTATATCGAGTAAATAAATAGGGGAAATCCTTTTAATTATCTTCCAATATCCGTTACTCGTACACTTTACTTTTCCGCTAATTTTAAACCTGTCGACATTGCTCCCTAATTTACTATCAAAACCTGTACACCGCACCACCCTCTCTAAATACATAATTTACGGCCCTCTGTTCGCTTTTCCTGCCGGAAATTAACGCGTATATCGCATTATAATTCAGCAGAAATTAATTACGTCCTCTTGTAAATCTCGCCGATACACACACACACACATACAGGTTCTTTCAATAAAGCTCGAGCATTATTAAATTTTCCAATAAACCAACAATTTTTAATAAATATACTTTCTATAGATTCTACGTTTTTTTATATTTACCAATAGTATCCTGAAAATAAGGGCAGTTCGGGAAGTATCGCTTTTTTATAACTTGATCGAATATCGTTGACACAGAAAATAAATAAGATACGTGGAAATAAGTGGAGATCTGACCCTAGAGTTCGGGCGTGTTGTGGAATTGACGGGTGAGGCGATAAGTAAATCTAATAATATGTATTTCAACTCGGGCGTAAAAAAATGGTATGCGGTGTGTGATATAAAAATGATAAAAATACAGAAGGAGAAAAAACAATCTATTTCAATGTCAATGAAACACGAGCGTTATGACTTTGGCTTTATACACTAGTGTACAGTTTACAGTCTATAATGACACGTCTAGATTTCAGAGTGCTAGAAATTAGAGTTTATACATGAATATAGAGACACACGTATGGGTTTAGAGTGTAGAGTTTAGAAATTAGAGCCTTTACTTCAGCATCTAGAGTTCAAAGTTTAAAGTATAAGAAACTATAAACTAGTGTAGAGACTAAAATCTGGATACTTCAATAAGCGATTAGTTTCCATTTGGATTAAAAAAATTGAAGTCCAAGAGACTAGTGCAGAAACCATGAGTAAATTCTAGACTTATTATTCTAGTATTTAGTCTCCGTCTCGATCTATAATCTAATCTGTATAGGGTCCAAAATCTGGAGTCAAATTCTACAGTCAAATTTCCAGTCAAGAGTGTATGTACTCTAGGAAAAACAAAGCTCTAGATATTAGAGGCTAGATACTAGAGTCTACAGACGAATATACAATATAGTCTACAGATTATAGTCTACAGTTTAAAGTCAGCTCTCCAGTTTAGAGTCTACATAAGTTGATGGCATTACAGACTAGAATGGATAGACTAGAGTTTACAGTCTAGAAGTCTACATGCTAGTGTCTTCAGACTAATATCTACATATTAGAGTCTACAGGTTTGAATGTACAGACTAACGTCTACAGACTGGAGTCAACAGATCAACGTCTAGGCTGTCTAAAGAGGCCAGTTTAGACTCTACATAAGTCGATTGCATTATAGACTAGAATCTGCAGCCTAGTCTACAGATTAAATTCTACAGGCAAGAGTCCACATAATTGAGTATACAGATTGGAATCAATAGACTGAAGTTTGACTGTCTAAAAACTACAATTTAGAGTCTACATAAGTCGACTGCACTATAGACTAGAATCTACAGCCTAGTCTATAAAGTAGAGTCTACAGCCTAGAGTTAACAGACTAGAGTCTAGGTTGTATATTAACTACAGTTTAGATTCTACATAAGTTGACTGCACTACAGGCTAGAATCTACAGCCTAGTCTACAGACTAGACTTTACTCTGTAGCCTCTAGTTTCTACATTAGATTAGTCTACAGACTAGTCTCTAGTTTCTACATTAGGTTAGAGTCTACAGACTAGAGACCACAGACTAAAGTCTAAAGACTACAGTCAACAGACTAGAGTCTGCAAATCTACTAACTAGACAGCCTATACAGGAGTATGTTAACCTGTCTAGGCTGTCTAAAGACTAGAATCTACAGTATAGTCTACAGATTATAGTCTACAGACTAGAACCTACAGATTACAGTCTGCAAACTAAAACCTACAGATTATTATCTACAGACTAGTCTAGATACTAGAGTCTAGAGTCCACAAATTAGAATCCACAGACCAGGGTCTACAGACATACTCGTGTCTAGGCTGTCTAAAGACTCTAGTTTGGAGTCTACACAAGAATCTGTTAGAAGCTATAGACTAAAGTCTACAGACTAGCGTCTTCAGACTAGAGACTACCGATTAGGGTCTGCAAACTAGAGTCAACAAACTAGAGTCTAGGCTGTCTAAAGACTCCAGTGTAAAATTTACATAAATCGACTGCGTTATACACTAGAATCTACGGATTTATCTTCTCTCTCCAGATTAAAGATTACAGACAAGAGTCCATATAATGAAGTCTGCACACTGGAGTCAACAGACTAAAGTCTAGGCTGTCTAAAGACTCCAGTGTAAAATCTACATAAATCGACTGCGTTATAGACTAGAATCTACAGTTTAATCTTCTCTCCAGATTAAAGACTACAGGCAAGAGTCCACATAATGAAGTCTGCAAACAGAGGTTACAGATTAGAGTCTAGATATCTAGAGAAATTAGTCTACATATTATAGTTTAGTCAACAATCTAAAATGAAGTCTACAAACGAGTCCAATGACTAGACTGCAGACTAAATCGAGTTCACAGACTAGAGTCACAGACCAGAAAAAGTCTACAGACTAGATAGAGTCCACAGACTAGGGTCTACAGACTATATAGTGTCCACAGACTAGAGTCCACAGGCTAGAGTCCACAGACTAGAGTTTACAGACTAGATTAAGTTCATAGACTAGAGTCCACAGACTAGTCTACAGATTAGAGTCTACTCACTAGATAGAGTCCATAGACTAGAGTCTACAGACTAGAGTTTATAGAATGGATGGGATCCACATAGTAGAGTATACAGACTAGATAAAGTGAACAGACGACCGTCTATAGACTAGATAGAGTCCATAGACTAGATATAGTCCACCAGTCTAGAGTCTACAGACTAGAGTGTACACACAAGAGTCTACAGGCTAGATAGAATGCAAAGACTAGAGTCTACAGACTAGATAGAGTCCACAGACTAGATAGAGTCCACAGACTAGGTAGAGTTCACAGACTAGGTTCTATAGACTAGATAGTCCACAGGCTAGATAAATTTCACAGATTAGTCCACATATTTGAGTCTGCAGACTAAATAGAGTCCACAGACTAGAGTCTACAGACTAGATAAAGTCCACACACCAGAAGGTATAGAATAGAGACTCTATAGACTAGAGTCTAGAATGGATAGGATCCACATAGTAGAGTATACAGACTAGATAAAGTGCAGACGACAGTCTATAGGCTAGATAGAGTCCATAGACTAGATATAGTCCACCAGTCTAGAGTCTACAGACTAGAGTGTACACACAGGAGTCTACAGGCTAGATAGAATCCAAAGACTAGAGTCTACAGACTAGAAAGAGCCCACAGACTAGATAGAGTCCACTAAAGTCTACAGACTAGAGTCTACAAACTAGATAGAGTCTACAGACTAGATAGAGTCTACAGACTAGATAAAGTCCACATACTAGAATCTATAAAATAAATAGTCCCCAGACTAGATAGAGTCCACTGACCAAAGTCTATAGACTAGTCAACAAATTAGATAGAGTCTACAGACTAGATAAAGTCCACACACTAGAATCTATAAAATAGATAGAGTCTACAGACTAAATAAAGTCCACACACCAGAATCTATAAAATAGATAGAGTCCACAGACTAAAGTCTACAGACTAGTCTACAAACTAGATAGAGTCTACAGACAAGATAAAGTCCACACACTAGAAGCTATAAAATAGATAGAGTCCCCAGACTAGACAAAGTCCACAGACTAAAGTCTACAGACGAGAGTCTACAGACGAGAGTCTACAAACTAGATAGAGCCCACAGACTACAGTATACAGACTAGATTAGGTCCACACACTAGAATTTACAAAATAGAGTCCACAGACTAGAGTCTACAGACAAGATAGAGTCCACTGACTACATAGAAGTCCACTAGAGTCTACAGACTAGATAAAGTTCACAGACTAGAATCTACAGAAAAGATAGAGCCCACAGACTAGAGTTTACAGAGTAGAGTCCACAGACTAGAGTATCCAAACTACTCTACAAACTAAAGTCTAGACCGTCTAGAGTCCAGTTTAGAGTCTACATAAATCGACGGTTTAGTTTAGTCTGGGTCTACTGTTCAAACTTTTGGGTCTAAGGTGTCTAGAGTACAGAGCTTAGAGCTTCTATTTCAGATACAAGCGTCTAATGATGAGTATACAGACTAGTCTTGTTTACAGACTGAAAGATTAGAGTCTAGATAATTAGAGTCTAAAAGCTATTGTCTAGGCTACTTGGAGTACAGAACTATTCTAGATAGTTAGTCTAGAGACTATAGTCTACGCTGCTTAAAGTATAGAACTTAAATATTAGTCTGAATAATTAGAGTCTAGGCCACCTGGAGTGTAGAAATATTAGAGTCTAGATAATTAGAGTCTAGACTATAGTATAGGCTGTCTGGAGTACAAAACTTAAATATTAGGGTCTAGATAATAAGTTCTAGGGACTATAGTCTAAGCTGCCTGGAGTACAGTACGAAAATATTAGAGTCTGGATAATTAAAGCCTAGAGACTATAGTCTAGGCTGCCTTGAGTACATAAGTTTAATGTTAGAGTCTAGATAACTAGAGTCTAGATAATCAGAGCCTAAATACTATAGCCTAGGCTTCCTGGAGTACAGAACTTAAACATTAGGGTCTAGATAATTAGAGTCTAGGGACTATAGTCTAATCTACATGGAGTACAGAACTTAGATATTAGAGTCTAAATAATTAAAGTTTAAAAACTATAGCTTAGGCTGCTAGGAGTACAGAACTTATATCTTAGTCTAGATAATTAGAAAACAAAGACTATAGTTTAGGCTAAACACTTAAATATTAGAGTTTAGATAATTAGAGTCTAGAGACTATAGCCTAGGACTTGAGTTTACTGTAATATGATTTTGTTGTTTTGTTTATTAAATATTTAATAATTATAATCATCTGTAGTTTAATATTATTTGCTTAAGACTCGAATTTCTCTTGATAAATATTTAACAATTACGATCACCTGTAATATAATATAATTCTGTACAGACTGTCGAATTTCTTTTGTTAAATATTTAATGATGCATCGTGCATTGTGTGTGCATTCGACGTGACATCGCCTCAAACGTCAATTTCGGGTATATAAATTTCAAACAGCGAAAGGAAACCACTTCATACGAGCACATATTGAAAATTTCATAAGATACCTGTGCACGTCTGGCGAGATAGAATTCCTATCTGGACTGTAAGACGCTCATTTTCACTGACATCGTCTAATATTACTTCCTCCCTCTTGGGGATACTTTATATACTCGGCTTTACCCATAGAAATAGTGAGGTTTATTATAAAAAAAATCAAAAAAAATCGACTCATTCGATATGTTATCATTTTTTTATTATTACATGAATTTTAATTGAATAATCCATGATGGACAGGGAACTGCAGTATTTGTTTTTATAAAACTTTTTTTTTCAATTAGAGAAAATATCTGATAATAACAATTGTTGTAAAATACACAAAAAGTAGTTAAAAATTATAAGGATTAAATTTTTGGTTTAAATATACATAATGTATACGCTGTAAATTTTCAGGCATTTGTCGATTTTATATAAAAACGTGCGATATTAAGTTTAGAACGAGTGTTTCCACTCCCAGAGTAAGCATGAAGTAAAATTTCGAGTTTAGAAAAGCCCCATGAAAATTTGTCTCGGGTCGCGCAGCGACCCGAGACAAATTTTCACGGGGCTTTTCTAAACTCGAAATTTTACTTCATGCACCAAGCGTATAAAACACTGATTTATTCTGATGTAAGAAATGCATTGACATATTTTTTATATATTATGTTTAAAGTTTTACACACTAAAAAAGCTTAAGCTTATTCTCTCAAATTCAAACAGTTTTGAGTTTAAAATATTCATAGAAAATATCTGTAAAATTTCAGTTTCCTGACACGTGTTTCGGTCGCAAATCTGTGTGAGGCAAGTTTGAAATTGGACCAACATTCTTAATATTCATGATTAACAAGAGAATTAAACATAATATATAAAATTACGAAAAAACTATTTGTGAAAATGCAAACAGTGTCTTAATTAATAAGACAACTTAAAACGATAAATATCCATTGAAACAACTACTTCCCGTGCAAATTAAAAAAGAAAAAAATAATCAATCCCTGTGTAAAGCAAGTTTAGGATTTTAAGTTTAAGTTAACATTCGTAATATTCATGACTAACAAGAGACTAAAAAGGAAAATACAATGAATCCTTCTGTAAAGCAAGTTTTGGATTTTAACTTTAAGTTAAAATTCGTAATATTCATGATTACCAAGAGAATTAAGAAAAAAAACAACATTGAATCTCCGCGTAAAACAAGTTTAGGATTGTAACTTTAAGTTCGAACAGTGAGTGCATTAAGCAGTATTCCCGATGTCTCTCGAGTGCATTTTCTTTTTAAAGCGAGGAGTGGAAAGAAAACCGCGAAAACTTTGCGTTGTCAGTCCTCGAAACTTGTACTTTCAATTAAAAAAATGCACTCAATCGATAAATTTGATGAAATATTTTGCGGAGGAGGAATATGTTTTGTTGTTCGATTTTCGGAGCTGGGTAAATATTTGTTAATTAGCAATTAAACGGGCGTGTATTGGAATCGCTGCTGGGTTTTCGTTTCCTCGCCGAATTTCGTTAATGGGAATCCGGGGTAAATATTGTTTGTTCGATTCCGATTCTGCGTTGTCATCACCACAAATTAAAACAGGAATGAAAATAAAAGGCGGACGAGCACCCGAACGTTGTGTAAAAATAATATGAAACACGAATTGAAACAGAAATGAATACAAAAGGCATACGATTACAGGAAGTTATGTTACGAAAAATTGTGGTCGGATAAAATTGTTTCACTGAAGAATTAAAGAAGATTTTTGGCATAATGTAAACTAATAAAATCTAACGAAAACTAAACAAGTATCGTCCACTCTCAGACTGAGCATGAAGTAAAATTTCGAGTTTAGAAAAGCCCCGCGTAGAAAATTTGTCGAGGGTCGCGCAGCGACCCGAGACAAATTTTCACGGGGCTTTTCTAAACTCGAAATTTTACTTCATGCGCCACGCGTATAAAACACTGATTTCAAGTGATGCTCAAAATATAAATCCTGAAAATTGTGTATCTCTCTGTATACACAATCAAATTAAATTTAAATGGCGCGTTGATTAATCAAAGTCGTTTCTTGAAAAAAAAAAATCTGTTGGAAAAGCATGTGAAAAACGTTCGATCACGTCCAGGTAATTAAACGTTACACAGTAGGCCGTGTATCCTGATCGCAAAATAATATATTCTCCCGTGCCCGATCACTCGCTGATATTGTTATCGTTTCGCGGAGGCGGAAAGTGTAAACCGGGGAGGGTTGTTAGCGTAATCCGCAATCGCGACTACTCTTTATAACAACCCATTATTACCTGATAAGAAAACCTTCGTGCGCGCCGCGGCGCTCGCAGGATGCGGCGTCGAATTACAAAAGCGGGATAATTTACGATACGGATCGCAGACTACAATAACAATGTTGAAACAAAGAGATATTGCCGGGGATCGTTTCGAACAAGTGCGCCTTCCACCGAAGAGGGGAATATGATACAAGTATATAAATCCTTATAGATAACTTATTCAATCCCCTCTTACAATACATTCAAACTCACGAGTGGAGGAATTAATATGCTTAAATCGAAAATACCTGCTCAGAACTTTATGTTTAAGATGACTGCAAGTGGAAAAACGCTTGTGGAGAATCAATGTAAAGTTTTAAGAGGACTGTGAGTAAAATTGAAACAAATACTTGTGGAAATTCAATGTAAATTAGTATATAAAAATTGAATTTGTGTTCAGTATTCCGGCACCAGGTACCCACAGACGCGTTTCGGACTTCAAGGTCCTCTTCAGTGTGGTCCCGACCCAGTGCTGAGGAATACTGAACATTTCTGACTATTTCAAGCCAATATGTGAAAACTATTAATGATTCCGATAGCTAACGCCATCTAATGCTTCATAGTGGCATCGTCAGTGACACGAATGAACAAAGTGCATATACAGGTCACTGTTTCGTCCACGAGCGAGCAGAACTCTGTTTGTGAAACCAGAAAACAAATATCAAAATTGAATTTGTGTTCAGTATTCCGGCACCAGGTACCCTCTAGACTCTAATATCTACACACTACGTATCTTTAAACTAGACTCTAAGCGCTGAACAAGGACTCTAGCTTTACTTTCTGGTTTTTTTATCTAATATCTCTAATCTCCGGACTTAGACTTTGAACTGGAGTCTCCAGACTTATCTCTATATTCTAGGCGCTCTAAACTTTGTTTGTGGCTGATCTAGACTCTAGATTTTAGATCTTAGCACTACTGCTCTAGACTGTGGACTGTAGACTCTAATATCTACACACTACGTATTTTTAAACTAGACTCTAAGCGCTGAAAATGGACTCTAGTCTCTACTTTCTGGCTTTCTTATCCAATATCTCTAATCTCCGGACTTAGACTCTAAACTGGAGTCTCCAGACTTATCTCTGTATTCTAGGCGCTCTAAACTTTGATTGTGGTTGATCTAGACTCTAGATTTTAGACCCTAGTACTACTGCTCTAGACTGTGGACTGTAGACTCTAATATCTACACACTACGTATTTTTAAACTAGACTCTAAGCGCTGAAAATGGATTCTAGCCTTTACTTTCTGGCTTTCTTATCTAATATCTCTAATCTCCGGACTTGATCTCTGAACTGGAGTCTCCAGACATCTCTGTATTCTAGGTGCTCTAAACTTTGATTGTGGTTGATCTAGACTCTAGATTTTGGACCCTAGCACTAATGCTCTAGACCAGTGATGGGGAAACTACGGCCCGCGGGCCAAGTCCGGCCCGCGGAAAGGTTTAATCCGGCCCGTTTAAGAGTGCCGTCGTGAGAATGTTTAAACGCGTTCTTACTTCGTAATGTGACGACCCGAATAAAAACTACCTACCTACGATTAAGCATTATTCTTTGGCCCGCTACGATTGTCTAGTTATTACAAATGACCCGTCTTAAAAAAAGTTTCCCCACCACTGCTCTAGACTGTAGACTGTAGATTTTAATATCTACACACTAACACACTACGTATCTTTAAACTAGACTCTAAGCGCTGAACATAGACTCTAGCCTTTACTTTCTAGCTTTTTTATCTAATATCTCTAATCTCCGGACTTAGACTCTGAATTGGAGTCTCCAGACTTATCTCTGTATTCTAGGTGCTCTAAACTTTGATTGTGGTTGATCTAGACTCTACATTTTGGACCCTAGCACTACTGCTTTAGACTGTAGACTGTAGACTTTAATATCTACACACTACGTATCTTTAAACTAGACTCTAAGCGCTGAACATAAACTCTAGCCTTTACTTTCTGGCTTTCTTATCTAATATCTCTAATCTCCGGACTTAGACTCTGAACTGGAGTCTCCAGACTTATCTCTGTATTCTAGGCGCTTTAAACTTTGATTGTGGTTGATCTAGACTCTAGATTTTAGACCCTAGCACTACTGCTCTAGACTGTGGACTGTAGACTCTAATATCTACACACTACGTATTTAAAAACTAGACTCTAAGCGCTGAAAATGGATTCTAGCCTTTACTTTCTGGCTTTCTTATCTAATATCTCTAATCTCCGGACTTAGACTCTGAACTGGAGTCTCCAGACTTATCTCTGTATTCTAGGCGCTTTAAACTTTGATTGTGGTTGATCTAGACTCTAGATTTTAGACCCTAGCACTACTGCTCTAGACTGTGGACTGTAGACTCTAATATCTACACACTACGTATTTAAAAACTAGACTCTAAGCGCTGAAAATGGATTCTAGCCTTTACTTTCTGGCTTTCTTATCTAATATCTCTAATCTCCGGACTTAAACTCTGAACTAGAGTCTCCAGACATCTCTGTATTCTAGGTGCTCTAAACTTTGATGGTGGTTAATCTAGACCCTAGATTCCGGACCTTAGCACTACTGCTCTGGACTGTGGACTTTAGATTCTAATATCTATACACTACGTATCTTTAATCTAGACTCTAGATTCCGGACTTTAGCACTACTGCTCTGGACTTTAAACTCTAGATTCTAATATCTACACACTACGTATCTTTCAACTAGACTCCAAGCGCTAAGCATGGACTCTAGCCTTTACTTTTTGGCTTTGTAATCTAATATCTAGACTTTGAAATAGAATCTCTAGACATATCTTTATATTCTAGGCGCTTTAAACTTTGATGCTGGTCGATCTAAACAAAATACCCGGCCTTAGCACTACTGCTCTAAACTGTGGATTCTAGACTCTATCTACACTACACTACACATCTTCAAACTAGACTCTAAGCGTTGGACATGGAATCTAGCCTTTACCTTCTGGCTTTGTAGTCTAAAATCTCTAAACTCTGGTCTTTAATCATGACAGACTCTAAACTGGAGTTTATAAGCTAAGATCTTTGTTTTTGGCGCTGTAAGCTTTGATTGTGCTCGATCTAGACTCTAGGTTCTGGACCTTAGCACTACTACTCTAGATTATGGATTCTAGACTGTAATATATTTATATTAGACATCTTCTAATAGACTTAGATAGCGTTGGAGATGAAGTCTATCTTTATTTTCTGGCTTTGTAGTCTAATATCTCTAAACTACGAACTTTAAGCATGACCTAGACTCTGAACTGGAGTTTCTAGACTAAGCTCTGTAATCTAGGCGCTCTAAACTTTGATGGTAGTCGATCTAATCTCTAGATTCTGGATCCAAGAACTACTGCTCTAGAGTGTGGACTCTAGACTAATATCTATATACTACATATCATTAAACTAAACTCAAGACGTTAGACATAGACTCTAGCCTTCACTTTCTGGGCTTAATAATTTGATATTTCTGAACTCCGGACCTTGAGCACGACGTAGACTTTAAACTGAAGTGTTTAGACTAAGCTCTGTATTCTAGGTGCTCTAAACTTTCACGGTAGTCAATCTCGAGTCTAGATTTTGGTCTCTATAACTACTGTTATAGACCGTGAGCTCTAGACTCTAATATAGAGTACACACTACACCTTTTCAAACTAGAATCTAGGCGATAGGCATAGCCTTTTTGGGCTATATAATCTAATATCTCTAAGCTTTGGACTTAAGGCACAACCTAGATTCTGAACTGGAATCTCTAGAGAAAGTTCTGTATTCTAAGCTCTCTAAATGTTGATGCAGGTCGATCTACCCTCTAGAATGTGGACCCTACAGAGTTTAAATTATAGATTAGAATAGAGATAAAACGCTAGAATAAAGACTAGTCTCTTGATTTTAGTCTCTAGACTAGTTTCTTGTACTCTATATTCTAGATGAGAACTGTATTCTAAAGGCAAAACTCTAGACTTAGTCTTTGCGAAAATGACCTTAAGCTGGAGTCTAGGCAGCCTAGACTGTAGTCTATAAATCCGTCTCTAGACAGCTTAGACTACAGTCTGTAGAACCTAGAATATACTCTGTAGTACTTATTTCGAGACTCATGAAGTCTAAATTCTAGATTTTAGATTCTAGAGGTGTATAAAATACTGACTCTAGACCTAGTCTTTACGCAAAAGACTCTAAGCTGGAGTCTAGGCAGCCTAGACTGTAGTCTATAATTCCGTCTCTAGACAGCCTAGACTACAGTCTGTAGAACCTAGAATATAGTCTGTAGTACTTATTTCAAGACTCTTGAAGTCTAAATTCTAGATTTTAGATTCTAGAGGTGTATAAAACACTGACTCTAGACCTAGTTTTTACGCAAAAGACTCTAAGCTGGAGTCTAGGCAGCCTAGACTGTAGTCTATAAATCCGTCTCTAGACAGCCTAGACTACAGTCTGTAGAACCTAGAATATAGTCTGTAGTACTTATTTCAAGACTCTTGAAGTCTAAATTCTAGATTTTAGATTCTAGAGGCGTATAAAACACTGACTCTAGACCTAGTATTTACGAAAATGACTCTAAGCTGGAGTCTAGGTAGCCTAGACTGTAGTCTGTAGATTCGTTTCTAGACAGCCTAGACTATAGTCTTTAGATCCGTATCTAGACAACCTAGAATATAGTCTGTATTACTTATCTATAGACTCTTGTAGTCTAAATTATAGGTTTTAGAAGTTTAACTAGATTCTGGATTGCTGTTTTCGGTTCTAAGCACGACCTAGAATCTCATCAGGAGTCTCTAGACCAGAGGCTCTCAACCTTTTTCAGATCGTGTCTCCCCTCATCCACGCCCCCTCTGTCTGATTTTATTTGGGTTATTTAGTTAGATTGAAACACTATTATAGCCTAATTTCACTTAAGCTACGCTTTAAGAAATCTGTCGGGCCCCCCTGATAAAATACCGCGCGCCCCTAATGTGGCGTGCCCCCTAGGTTGAGAAACCCTGCTCTAGACCATAGGTTCTCAACCTTATTTTCCCCACCGCCCACTTTGAAAGTAATTTGTTTATCTAGAGCTTCTCTCATTTTTTTTACTTATCACCTGTCGTGAATCTGAAACAGCTATTGCTGCGATTATATTCAAACGTGTAATATTATACGCCCTCTAATATTTTCTGGGTTTTCTACTGCACCCCCTAATAGCCTTGAACGCCCACAGGGGGCATTATCGCCCACGTTGGAAACCTATGCTCTAGACTAAGCTCTATATTCAAGGCGCTTTAAACTTTGATGGTGATCAATTATTAAATTCGTTGAAATTATCAAAATTTAAAGATGATTATTCAAACTCAGTCCGCTGAATATAAAACAAATTTATTACAAGTGAAACAAAAATTCGTTTCAATTCGTTGATCGTTGAGGCATTCATTGTTGAAATTCGCTAAATATAAATCGCGATAATTTTCCTCAAAAGATGATTGAAAAATAAATTCAGATTTATTTTTCAATCATCTTTTGAGGAAAATGATCGCGAGGGCGATTAGATTTTACGGCCACGAAATATCGAACGCGATTGAATCGCGTAATTACTCGTCCTCGGGAACTTCATGCATTAGCGTAAATTTCCCCCTGCCGGGTGCCGTCGGCTTCTTATCACGTACGACCCGACAAAGTTGACCAAAGTTGGATCAGCTCGAAGCCAGAATGTTTGTTCGCACGACACGTTCTCATATATCAAAAGGTATGGTGTGTGTGTGTGTGTATGTGTGCGCGTTTCATCAAAATGCAGAAACATTCATTATAGAGAAACCAAGAATAGCACATATTATAAGTTCAGGGATTAGTTAGCTAAACCTGAGTTCATACTATGAGTTCACAATAATGAAATTTACTTTTAAACAAATGTCATTATTGGTAACTTAATATGTGCCATTATTTCTCTGTAATGTAGGTTGTCGTAAATTTAAGGTTATGGTAATGTATGTGTTAACAGTCAGTAGTGCCAATCTAATTTAAAATTCTAGGCTTTGAGTTTTAAATTACTGACACATTATTGGCACTACTGACTGATAAGACATAGTTTACCATAACCTCAAATTTACCATAACCTCCATTATAGAAAATGAATTGCACATATTAGGTTAACAATAATGACATTTGTTTGAAAGTAAATTTCATTATTGTGAACTTATAGTATGAATTCAAGTGGAATTTATGTTTTAAATAATCGCACTGTATTATTGTTTCTAACATACATTTATTTCTGTATAAAAATCGGACTTGTTCCACTAATTGAGGGAAATTAAAAAGAAAAACGTTAAATAGATTTACGACAAATGTTTGCTCTCTACTATATTGTTTAAATTGAATTTTTCGATGCGCGGCCGGTCTAGGATACAAGGAAAACCCAATTTCTTAATCGGAACATCTCGTCTGAAATAAATTTCACCCCCCAAACCGCGTTCAGACATTTAAAGGGGGTGAAAAGCTCCGGATTTTCTTAATTATCTAATCCATTCTCGCTTTACAATCACGCCTATTTAATTTTTTATTAATCGAAATCGGACTTACATAAATTAAAATTAACTAAAGTGAACACATTACCCTTTTACCGTGACGTCACAAAAAAAAAAAAAACGCAGTGTGGCTTGAGTGCATGTGTTGGACACTGGGTTTTTTTCGACGTTTTTGACCTTTTTGGGAACTTTTTTTAATGAAACTGTCTGCGTTTTTGTGTGAAAATAAAGAATCCAATATATTTTTCGTCTAAAACTTACCTTTTAGTCACAATTCGTGTTTTAGGTTAATGTTTTTATGAGATGTCCTTCTTGCCTTTTCTTGCAATTTTATGCCACATTTCCAGTGTAAACTGAACACACAGCATAACTTCCTTATAAATTGCTACATATTTGCACCAATTTTTATCTTTTATTTGTATTTTAACGTGAATACACTTTACAAATTTAATGTTAACATTGTTAACATATAAACGGTGACATTTGAGATTTGTTTATCCAAAATTCAATTGTCACCGCTGGTATCGCCATGATTACGTGCGTAAAAACTAGGTGGCGCTAGTACATAATCAAATGCTTTTATTAATAAAATTATATAACAACTAATAATAATATTTTCCAATTATTTGATATAAAATAAGGCAATTACACTACATTTGAATGAATCCAGTAATTTATTCATAAGTGAAATCAGTACATCTGACTCGGCGGCCGATAAAGTAGATAGTGACCTTATCGACTGGAGGGAGTCATTTGTTTTGAGATGTTTGTTGTAAAACAATTTTTATTGTGGTTTGTAATTGCTGTCAGTTTGTTATTTAGTGTATTTGTGTCGTTTTTCGTGTCTTTTAGACTAACGGTAAGTGTTCGATTTGAAATATTAATAACAAAAAAAAAAGTACACTTTGATACTGATGAGTAAGTAAAATCTGTAGTGGAATTTAAACATGATTGCATTTAACTTGAAACTATTTTAGTGGACCATAACAATGTGCAATAGGTATCGGATCATTCAAGAATTTGAACATGAAGAAAGAGAGCATTAGAAATTTCGCGCGAAATTTCTAATCCTAAAGCCAAATAGTATTCGCTGAATTAAAAAAATTTATATATATTCATGTCTAATAAACATTTGAAATTACACTGCTTAACAGCAGTAACAGTTACACATCCTAACTCGGGCCCCCCAATCCAGAAACTCTGGCGGTTTTTATTATTATATTAATAATAATAAAAACAATTTTTATTTAGTTATGGCTGATTGCTAATATTAAAAAAAAACGAGTTTATTTATTGCGTACGGACTGTTGTGAGGCGAGAGGAAGATTATTGTTTTAAGGGTTGAAACAATGTCCCTTACGTTTTTTTTGACGATTGATTATGAAAGTACATACATTAATAATAATAAAAACAATTTTTATTTAGTTATGGTTAATTACTAATATTAAAAAAAAAAAGTTTGTTTATTGCGTACGGACTGTTGTGAGGCGAGAGGAAGATTATTTTTTTTAAGGGTTGAAACAATGTCCCTTACGTTTTTTTTGACAACTGATTATGAAAGTACATACATTAATAATAATAAAAATAATTTTTATTTAGTTATGGCTGATTGCTAATATTAAAAAGAAAAACGAGTTTATTTATTGCGTACGGACTCTTGTGAGGCGAGAGGAAGATTATTGTTTTAAGGGTTGAAACAATGTCCCTTACGTTTTTTTGACGATTGATTATGAAAGTACATACATTAATAATAATAAAAACAATTTTTATTTAGTTATGGCTAATTACTAATATTAAAAAAAAAGAGTTTGTTTATTGCGTACGGACTGTTGTGAGGCGAGAGGAAGATTATTTTTTTAAGGGTTGAAACAATGTCCCTTACGTTTTTTTTGACAACTGATTATGAAAGTACATACATTAATAATAATAAAAATAATTTTTATTTAGTTATGGCTGATTGCTAATATTAAAAAGAAAAACGAGTTTATTTATTGCGTACGGACTCTTGTGAGGCGAGAGGAAGATTATTGTTTTAAGGGTTGAAACAATGTCCCTTACGTTTTTTTGACGATTGATTATGAAAGTACATACATTAATAATAATAAAAACAATTTTTATTTAGTTATGGCTAATTACTAATATTAAAAAAAAAGAGTTTGTTTATTGCGTACGGACTGTTGTGAGGCGAGAGGAAGATTATTTTTTTAAGGGTTGAAACAATGTCCCTTACGTTTTTTTTGACAACTGATTATGAAAGTACATACATTAATATTAATAAAAATAATTTTTATTTAGTTATGGCTGATTGCTAATATTAAAAAAAAACAAGTTTGTTTATTGCGTACGGACTGCTGTGAGGCGAGAGGAAGATTATTTTTTTAAGTGTTGAAACAATGTTCTCTACGTTTTTTTGACGATTGATTATGAAAGTACACACAATAATAATAATAAAAACAATTTTTGTTTAGTTATGGCTGATTGCTAAATACAGAAAAAAACTAGTTTAATTAAATATTATGAACGGATTGTTGTGAGACGAGAGAAAGATTATTTTTTTGAGGGATGAAAAACAGACTTTTTTACTTTTACGCACATTAATAATAAGGTTTTTAATTTTATTGTATGTGATCGTAAAAATTCATTTTAAAATTTTATTGGGTGAGCGATGAGCGCTTTTTTAAAATATTGAAGTAATGATCATTACGAGTTTAGAATTAGGGGTTGATATTTTATGTAATTACAAAAATATGTTTTTATGTGTAAATAAATTTATATTTATATAATATTTAAAGTGTGCAAACTATAAGAAGCGTGAGCTTATTTTCTCGAATTCAAATAGTTTTGAATTTGAATTTAAATTTATATTTGTTGCATTAAAGAAAATAGTGTTTTTAATTTAGAGGGTATAAAAATATGTTGGGGATGAACGGGGTGACGTAACGTTTTTTTATTTTACATAAGGAACGAGGGTGAGATGGAGATATTTTGAGAAAATAATCAAGTTTATGGAATATTGCAAAGTTAGAAAGAAAAGGACAAACATTTTGATAGGGATGAAAAAATAAAAGAGGTGACAATTAGGGGTTGATTTTTTCAGTAGTATAAATACAAGCTTTTTTCAACGTGCATTTAATATTTTGTTTGATTTGATTCTTTTTTCTTTGAGAAAATAATTTTCTAAATCAGAGGGTAAAAAACTTGTTTGGGGCTGAACGGGGTAGCGTAACGTTTTTTTGGTTTAACATATTCAAAGAGGGTGTAGTGGAGATATTTTGAGCAAAAAGGCATGTTTATGGAATACTGACAAATTTGTAAAAAAAAATCATCAAAAAATTGATGGGGGTGAAAAAAATATTAAGGGTGAACATTTGGGGTTAATTTATTTTGTAATAATAATCTACATGTTTCTTAACATATATTCAAAATTTTATGCAATTTTCTCTTTTTTTTTCCGAGATATGAATTTTTAAAATCTATGGCTGGAATCTATGGATAACTTCACACCCGTAATTAATTAATAATAATAAATAATAAATCTTTATTGACGGATAAACCATTTTACAGAACAGAAATTATTTTACAAATAATAATTCAAAATATTAAAGAGAGAAATAGTAACAAAAAAAGTACCGTAGTATAAAAATAAACTTAATTGTAAAGAAACGATTGAACGCATATTATATAAGGATTAACTTTAAAAATGTCTTTTGTGTGTTTTTAAATTTCTCGTTAAATCAGTGTTTTATACGCGTGGCGCATGAAGTAAAATTTCGAGTTTAGAAAAGCCCAGAAAATTTGTCTCGGGTCGCTGCGCGACCCTCGACAAATTTTCACGGGGCTTTTCTAAACTCGAAATTTTACTTCATGCTTAGTCTGGGAGTGGAAACGCTCGTTCGAAACTTCAAGCTGAATGCTTTGATAAGAACATTAAATGACTGAAAATGTTTTTAAAGATAATAATCTTGTTTTCAAAATGTTGTTTTATATTATTTGATTTGGTCAATTTGAATAGAATTCCATGGCTTTTCTCTAACTTTCTTGGTTTTAATGATATTCAGTGAATTTTTTGTTTACTTAATTTTCAGGCATTCGTCGATTTTATAATTAAGTTCAATTTGAAGTTTTGAACGGGTGTTTCCACTCCCAGGCTAAGCATGAAGTAAAATTTCGAGTTTAGAAAAGCCCCGTGAAAATTTGTCGAGGGTCGCGCAGCGGCCCGAGACAAATTTTCGGGCTTTTCTAAACTCGAAATTTTACTTCATGCGCCACGCGTATAAAACACTGATTTAACGAGAAATTTAAAAACACACAAAAGACATTTTTAAAGTTAATCCTTACAATTAATTACGGGTGTGAAGTTATCCATAGATTCCAGCCATAGATTTTAAAAATTCATATCTCGGAAAAAAGGAGGGTCGAGGGTCGCGCAGCGGCCCGAGACAAATTTTCGGGCTTTTCTAAACTCGAAATTTTACTTCATGCGCCACGCGTACAAAACACTGAATTGAAGTGAAGTTCAAAAACACACAAATACATCTTTAATCAGAGTAACAGAAAATCAGATATTTAGTCTGTTGATCTTGTAGTTGTTTTTTAATTGTATTTATTAGCTAATTATAACTTGAATTTTATAACTATCATGTGCATTGTATTATTTGTTATATGTTTAATTTACACACACTTATTATATATATATATATTTAATGTAAAATGGAGATTTCCGTACAAATAAATAAATAAATAAATCAACGATGTTCAGTGTTAATAATAAATAATTAGATTTTGAATATTTTAGTTGGCAAATTTATAATATTGAAGGTAGAAGTATGAATATTAATATAAAATATTATCTTCCTTAAAGAGTACTTATTAAACTTACCGTCGTAAGATATAAGTATCATATCCATTCTCGTTGTACAATATCCTAAAATGTGCTTAAAAATCGCAATCATTTACAGTTAAGAAATTTTAATTAATGCACATTCACAATACGTACGCGCTTTTGTTTTTCCCGTGCAGACATTGAAAACGTGTTAATTGTAACTGAACAAATGTTTAATAAATAACAAACTGGTACACAATCGACAATTAGAGCCGAGACCAGGGGAAAGATTACATAACTTCCTTATTTTTTAAAATTCATACATACAAACAAACGACAATTAGGCTGCTAAGAAACAAACTGTAACACTTCCGTTTGTCAACCTCGGTTTTGGTCAACGATCCTCAAAAAATTTGCATGTTTTGAATAAAGAGGCGTTTCGACAATCATCATTCAAATACATTTAAATTTTAGTGCGTAATTATGCATTTTTAATGTATTTTACATTATTTAAAATCTTACAATGAAACACTTTTATGGAATGTGACTGCAGTTTCGACAAATTTAGCTTGTCATTATCAAACATAAAGTAGAAGCCTCCACAATACGGAATTCATGATACCGCATTTGATACCTGATCTTAGGTCCTATAGTACACTTTGGCGATTCCATGCACTTCTAGGTTAGGTTAGGTTAGCAGAAAGATTTGCATAAAATTAAATGCATAAGTCTAATTGCTCACTTTAGTGATTCTATACACTTCTAGGTTAGTAGAAAGGTTCATGATAGAATAAATTGTTTCTAAGCATTTGCGATTATATATCTGAAATCGCTAATGCTTAGAAAGAGACATAAACAATTTATTCTTCTACATCGCGGATGTTGTGCAAATTTACATATATTTTACTGCATTTATATTAAAATTGTGTATTCATATACAGAGAGTTTAATGTAACACCGAACATTTTTATAACGAGAATTTTTCTTTCAAGTATCCATATGCATACGTTGCACATTTTTAGATGCTCGGTTTACTAAAAGAATATAATTTGAAGCTTTAAGCGAGTGTTTTCACTCCCAGGCTAAGCATGAAGTAAAATTTCGAGTTTAGAAAAGCCTGAAAATTTGGTTTGGTCGCGTAGCGCGAAGCGCGGAGCGGCCAAACCAAATTTTCAGGCTTTTCTAAACTCGAAATTTTACTTCATGCGCCACCGGTACAAAACACTGACATATTAGAAAGTTTAAAACACACCGCTAAACTTTACATTGAATCAGTGTTTTTTACC
Organism: Philonthus cognatus; assembly: GCA_932526585.2. Classification (NCBI taxonomy): domain Eukaryota; kingdom Metazoa; phylum Arthropoda; class Insecta; order Coleoptera; family Staphylinidae; genus Philonthus; species Philonthus cognatus. The sequence goes on along the minus strand of OW052249.1, from coordinate 54,504,709 downwards.
GGTGGCGCATGAAGTAAAATTTCGAGTTTAGAAAAGCCTGAAAATTTGGTTTGGCCGCTCCGCGCTTCGCGCTACGCGACCGAACCAAATTTTCAGGCTTTTCTAAACTCGAAATTTTACTTCATGCTTAGCCTGAGAGTGGAAAACACTCGCTTAGAGCCTCAAATTGAATTCTATGGATACTTCAAAAGAACAATTCTCGTTATGAAAATGTTCGGTGTTGCATAAACCTCTCTGTATACATTAAACATAATACAATTATTTGAACTAATAAACTATAAAATCATAGCGCATGTACATAAAGTACATACATTGATGAAACAAACCAAATAAATCATACACTAGCGCCACCTGTTCTTTTTTCATGAAATTATATCAATCTAAGGCAGTTGTCGGTATTACACATATTTTATATCAATAGTTGTCAACAAACGTCACTTTTATACTGTAAAATTAAATCAGTTTATTCGCTCAAAAATTAAGACAAAGTAATAAATTGCGAATAATACTTTAGAACTTGTGTCTATGTTGTAATGTGGGTCTATTTTATTCAGGAAATGTGTATAAAATCACACATATGAGCTATAGTTTATCAAAATCGACAACTTTAAAAATTAACTTCGCTTAAACGGTTTTCTAAAAAATCGGACTTCGGATTCAGTGTTTTCTCATAAAAATACATGTTTTAAAAAAAAAGTTCAAAAATTGTACTGTCCAGCACATGCACCTTGACCCGCAGTATTATAAACGCATGATTGTAAGTGATCAATATCTGTGAATCTCCTTTATTTTTAACATTTTAATTATTCTTACACTTACTTTTATTGCAAACCTTGCCCATTAAACATCCGATCAGTGACGGCTCGCAGCCTAACTTCAGGGTCGGCCACAACGCCAAGGCACACAAAATTTGAGGGCGGAATCGCTCAACAGTCACCTTTCAATAACGGATACATATTACCTTAGGTCTCTGGCCTACCCTGAAGTTAGGCTGCGAGCCGCCGCTGCATCCGATGTTTTTACTTTAAATAGGTTCGCCATAGTTCGAATGTAATTTTGAGTGTTTTTGTAAAATGGACGCATTTAAAGTATTTTGACATGAATGTCGTAATGATAGAAACGCAAAACTAACAATTGACCTGCCAAACAATTGAAGATGTTCTGTTTTAACTAGAATCCATTGAATAAAAACAGATAGAAGTTGATGACGTCAGGGTAGAAAGGTTGTGTGTTGACTATACTTTGGATTTATATTGTTTTTGTTTCTAAAAAAAAAACAAAGTTTATTTGTTTACGCTCCAGCATTTTTCTTTAATACAATGTTTCATATTTATTAAAATTTGCACTTTGGAAATTGATGATGGTATCTCCGCGAATTCCGTGTTGTTTTTTTCTTTTTTTTACCCGAAACCCAATTGGCTCGCTTCCCGCAACCCCCGAAAATTACGCGAGGGCCGGGATGAATGTGTCGATGGCGGAAGTGATTAGGATAAAATATCGCGCACAATCTGTATTCCTTGAATAAATTACATCCGCAAAAACGAAACCCAACCGGAATCGACTGTTGTTTTTTCGATATATTCTGTTGGTTTTTTTTCATAAACATTCGCTCGTCCCGAATGTCCATCATTTCGTGTGTGCATGCACTTGCATGTTAATGCAAACAAATTTATCCGCGGCTTTATTTGCCCGGAAATGCGCGCTTTAATGTCGGCAACACAGTCGGTTATAATTGTGCATAATGTGTACGAATGGGGGTTGAATTATTTTCTCTTTTAATGAAGCCTGAATGAATTGCAACGGGTCAGAACATGACCTAATAAGGAGCTGGGCAGGATTCGAATCATTCAGGATTCGAATCCTGTATTCGAATCCTTTTAGAGGATTCAAAAGAGGCATTCGAATAATTTTGCTTAACTGGATTCATGATCCGGATTCGTTACGTATTTTTAAGAGGATTCGTATTCGAATCCAAATGCGGGTGATTCGAATCCTTATAAATGGATTCGAATATTTATAAAAGGATTCGAATACTTACAAAAGGATTTGAATCGTCAAAAAAAATTCGAATTAATTGTGAGGATTAACATGAAAAATGTCTTTTGTGTGTTTTTAAATTTCTCGTTAAATCACTGTTTTATACGCGTGGCGCATGAAGTAAAATTTCGAGTTTAGAAAAGCCCTGTGAAAATTTGTCTCGGGTCGCTGCGCGACTCGAGACAAATTTTCACAGGGCTTTTCTAAACTCGAAATTTTACTTCATGCTTAGTCTGGGAGTGGAAAACACTAATTTAAAGCTTTAAATTGAACTTTAAAAAAAAAACAAGGAATATCTAAAGATTTACAGAAAATAGGCCGTTTTGCGCAAAACACTATTTCTACTAGCAGAAACAACTAGCACTATAACCAGGCATAACTTCTAGCTCAGATGGTTGTAGCTTCAGATATCTTGCTACCATCAGACAAGGCCTGTACTAGTACTACTAAGTACTATTAGCCGACAGAACCACTACTACAAACTGTAACGTTTACTTTTTTTAGTTAAAAACGATTTATCTACTAGCAGAAAGAACTGCGGCTACTAGCAGACAGAGCTTCTAGTTCCGTAGACGGAGCCTGAACTACTACTACTACTAGTAGCAGAAAAAACTAGTGGTAGTAGAATAAAATACTACTATTAAGCTGAAAGAACGACCAAGGCCGCAGTTAGCAAAAAAAATCAGAAGGGGTTATAAAAATTCGTGGTGGGGCTTAGGAAAAAATATTGTTTTTGCTCTTACTGTCCCGCTTTTACATACAAAAATTTCAGGGGGTTATGGTCTTGAGAACAAGTGCTACTAGCTAAAAAAATTACTACAGCAGAAAGAATTACCGCTATTAACTGCCGTTCGTACTAGTAGTAGAAAGATCTACTCGTAGTAGAAGGAGCAAAATAGTAGTTGTTCTTTCTACTACTGAAAGGACGAACGCTACTAACACAAAGAAATTGTACTACTAGCTGAAATAACTACTACTACAGATAGCAACGGTTACTTTTAAGCAGAACACGCTATTTCTACTAGCAGAAACAACTACCGCTATTGGCAGACAGGGCTTCTGGTTCAGATGGTTCTAGCTTCAAATCTTGCCACCGGCAGATGGAGCCTGTACTACTACTAGTAGCAGAAAAATCTAGCAGTCGTTTTTTTATAGCAAAAAACACTATTTCTACTAGCAGAAAGAACTACTGCTATTAACAGAGCGTCTAGTTCAGATGGTTCTGGCTTATCGTGTCTTGCCACCAGCAGACGGAGATGTTTAAACTACTGGCATGCTGGGATAAATGACTTAATCTTTATTTATTTATTTATTTATTCAACCAACGGAACAAGGTCCAATTACAGATTGAAGTTAATACAAATAAAGAAAAAACACAATAATTTTAATTAAAGAAAATTAACATTGTAAATAAACGAAATTTACAGGTTACTAAGCTAATAACAAGAAATAAACTAAAAATAAAAAAACTAAGAAAATAAACTAAGAAAGATACTCAATGATCACATTGAAGAATTCTTTCGCTGATTTAAAGTTGAATATATCAACATCTGTATTTGTATTAATGAGTTTGTTGTACGTAGAGCACATAGAATACATCGGCGACCTGACCAGTACGTTCGTTTTGGGTATTGGTAGCTGAAATAGACGTTTAGTTTTTACACTACAGGGCACCAATATATTCAGTTGCTCCAACAATTCAGGGCAATCAATTTGACCATTGAGTACCTTAAACAGCGTTGTCACTAAATTCGCCTTACGGTGACATCCTAAGGAGTGCATTTCAAATTCATCTAACAACGCAGCATAATCGTAATTAAAATCAGGATAAGCCCCGTACTTCTTAAAATGGAGATACTTAACAAACCTCTTTTGTATAGCTTCAATCATCGAGGAGTACCTAGAGTAGTGTGGATCCCAAACACTTGAAGCATACTCCAGCTTACTACGCACAAATGCAATATAAAGGGTTTTTATTACACCAATATTCCTAAATGACTTACAATTCCGTATTATAAAACCTAAGGAACGGTTGGCGGTTGAGACAATTTTCATAATATGATCATTGAAAAATAAATGATCGTCGAATATCACACCCAAATCTTTAAACAATACTACACGGGACAACACTGTACCATTGATGCTATAATCATAAGTGATTTTTGATTTGTTTTTAGTATATGACATAACCTTGCATTTGCCTACATTCAATGAGACATTGTTATCCCTACACCAGTTAATTATTATCTCAAGACTATCCTGTAAATATTGGCAGTCATTCACAGTAAATATTGGATTAAACAATTTTAGGTCATCTGCAAATATCAAGATGTTATGTGATATTTTATCAGTTATATCATTTATGAAGCAATTAAATAAGACAGGTCCTAGGTTGGATCCCTGCGGGACACCTGAAGATGCGATAAATTGATTTGACTGATATCCCTTATATTCCACAACTAAATGTCTGTTACTAAGATAACTCTGAAATAAATCACATAAACCAGTGGAAAACCCAAGCCATTTTAATTTATTTATCAGGATCCCATGATCAATTCTATCGAAAGCTTTCGATATGTCAGTGTAAATGACGTCCACCTGTGTACGATTATCCATAAATTTTGAAATAAATTGGGTTTTCAATAAAATATTTGACACAGTTGATTTCATGGGCCTGAAGCCATGTTGATATTTGGACAATTTATTATTAACGTAAGGATTAATATATTTACAAAGAATAAGTTCAAAACACTTTGCAACGTTAGAGATAATAGCAATAGGGCGATAGTTCGGAACGTCCCTTTTATTGCCCGATTTAAAGACGGGTACAATACGTGCACTTTTCCAACATAATGGAACTTTGCTATAGGTCAGGCATAAGTTAAAGATATGCGTTAAAGGTCTAGCAATAATATCACGACAATCTTTTATTATTAGAGCTGGAATTCCATCCGGGCCCGCACTTAACTTGTTATTTAACTTCCCGAGTGCTTCAATTACTACACAAGTACTGACTTTACATATATTTAAGTAATCAAAGTTATCGTAAGATACATCATTTATTTCGTCAACTTTTCGTAAAGATGATCCTGCATAAGATTTGGAAAAGTGCGTAGCAAAGGCATTGACTATTTCTTGTGGGGATGATAATTGTATGTCGTTATATTCCATATATGGAGGAATTGAGGACTCATTACGCAAAATATTAATAAAATTCCAGAACTTGCCCGGTTCTTTGGATACCTTATCTTCAGTGTTCATGATAAATAACTTAAAATCAGCTGCAGAGAGTAATCTTACTTGAGTCCGCAATTTATTAAATCTTTGCTTAGTAAATTGGCATAAGGGATTCTTTTTTTTTAGTTTGAGGAATTTATTTTTTTCTCGAATTTTCTTTTTAAGTTTATCCGAGAACCACGAAGGGAATTTGCATTTACTTCCGGATACTAAGGGAACATGGTCATGAAATACTTCAAATAACTTATTATAAAAAAGTGTACACGAATCTTCAATGGAATCCGTATTCAGAATATCAGACCAATCAATTAAAGCAATTGACTCATGGAGAATATGTGGAGAAATAAACAAAAGTATATAGTTTTTTGTAGAATGTATTAAATATTTTCTTTAAAAATATATGTTAGTAAATTTTGGCCTGTATCTTTAATATCGGACTCCCCTCGTATTATATAATTTCAGAGTTTCCAACCTACAATATTTTCCATGGCCCTCTAGAGGTTTTTTTTTAACACACGATATACCCACTGAGCAAACACAATTAAGTAATGTTTTATTAACATTAAAACAACGTTTAATGTTGCTACAATGTTGATATAACGTTATTTGTTTGTTTTTTGCTCAGTGGGTATACACTTAAATTGGTTCAAACATAGTAGGTCATTATAATAATGATGATAATCTGTAATCTAATATCTTTTTTGTAAAGAATGTCGAATAAAAATACCAAATATACGATTTATAATTTAAAAATCCCAATATTATTTAAATCTCCCCACACAGAAATGCTGATTTTTCCGGGTCTCGTCCTTTTTTAATATTCGTCCCCGAGATGACCCACGTTTTCTGGGGGTCGTCTCCTCAGCAGCGGCGGCGGCGGCAGCAGCAGCACCGCATCTCGTCCTCTCATTACTCAGGGACCCCCGGCCCTTTGTTCCGGAATCCCATCCGGATGACACCCACGACTATGACAAATAGAGGTGATGCATTGTGGCCTGGCACAACCCAAAAAAGGTCTCCTCACACACACACACACACACACGCACACACACAAGCAGACACCAGCTAATATTACATGTCGGAACATGTGTCTTGTATAAAGCGAGTTTTATTTAATATTTATAAGAAAACGTGTGATGTGAAAATCGAGCTGAATTTCTTTTACTGAAGAGGCGAAGAAGAAGAAAAAAAAAACAACAAAGAAACCTACTGAAGAAAAACCAAACGAATAGCGTTTTAATTGACAAACCATTAATAACCTAATTTAACGAATAAAGCACTAATAACCTTTCTTCACACTTTTATTTGAATTACCATGGTAAATTTGAATTACCATGCTAATTCAAATAAAAGTGTGAAGAAAGGTTATTAGTGCTTTATTCGTTAAATTAATTTGATCTTCACGTAACTCACAATCAATTCATTAATAACTGTATTGTTTCGAGTTTACGTGAAGTGATTAATCACAAATAGAAAGACTGTTATTCCTTACTTCACTTTTTATTTTTATGTTAGATGTACATTTCGAGACCCAAGGTGCTCATTATCAATAACAAACTCTCAGTTTGTTATTGATAATGAGCACCTTGTGTCTCGAAATGTACATCTAACATAAAAATAAAAAGTGAAGTAAGGAATAACAGTCTTTCTATTTGTAATTCATTAATAACCTGATTTACATAAAATATTTGTATAGGTATGTTTGTGTTTGCTGGGTTAATTTATTATTATCATTATTATTATTATAGAAAATATAAGGTAATTAAACAATACTTACAATTAAACGAATACATCATCGAAACACTTTTTTATCATTAACCACAGAACGAGATTTTGCGTTTTATTTACAGCAAATCCACACAAAAGCAGGCAAATTCCGAAGAGATAAGGCACCTTGAATCGTCCTGCTTTTTTTGCTCCCCATTTTAATTTCGCAGAGCGCAGTCGTTTGCGGCTCAATCAACAGCGAAATTCGGCCGCGATCGGTTCATTTATTTTCGAGAATTTCTTGCCCTTCTTGATTAAAATTGATTAAAGATCGGTTCGCTGTTTCTAGTTTGTTTTGTTATTTTCGGGAATTTCGTGCCCTGCTTGATTAAAACTGATTAAAGCCGCAAGTGATTAAGTGCTAGTACGCGCAATACGCATCCGGATTACCTATCGGTGTAAAAACGTGATTTTAAAAATCGGAATCCTGAATTAAATTGAAATAGATTCGGTTAAATTAAATATTAATTAATTTCCGGAGTGATTGAGCGCCAGTACGCGTAGAAGGCATCCGGATTACCTTCCGGTGTAAATCGTAAGAAAACAATCGCTTGATTTAAATTGATTAAAGTGTTCGAGTCGGATTAAATAATGCACGGTCGGTTTTACTGTAATTAAAATAAAGTGTTGGTGAGATTAAATAAAGAATTTCAGGAAAAAGGTCAGTAAAAATCATCCTTTAAAGTCGTTTCTCTTTATTTCTTCTTTAACAAAATATTATTATAATAGTTGAAACTTAGTGGCGTTTACTTTAATTTAATATAAAGAAAACTTAACTTTTGTTTTACTTTTGTGACTAGTTTTAATTACTCGGTAATCATTGTCACACTTAGTTTAACAATTAACAATAATTAAAACGAGTCATAAAAGTAAAATAAAAGTGATATAAAACAGTTAAGTATTTTCTTTAATTTGACGAATAAAGCACTAATAAATAAAGAATTTCAGGAAAAAGGTCAGTTAAAATCATCCTTTAAAGTCGTTTCCCTTTTTTTTCTTCTTTAACAAAATATTATTATAATACTCGAATTTTGGTGGCGTTCACTTCAATTTGATATAAATAAAACTTAACTTTTTCGTATCACTTTTATTTTACTTTTGTGACTAGTTTCAATTACAGGGTAATCATTGTCAAACTTAGTTTAACAATTAGCAATAATTGAAACTAGTCACAAAAGTAAAATAAAAGTGATATAAAAAAAACAATCGCTTGATTTAAGTTGATTAAAGTTTTCGAGTCGGATTAAATAATGCACGGTCGGTTTTACTGTAATTAAAATAAAGTGCTGGTGAGATTAAATAAAGAATTTTAGGAAAAAGGTCAGTTAAAATCATCCCTTAAAGTCGCTTCCCTTTTTTTTTTTCTTCTTCAACAAAATGTTATTATAATACTCGAATCTTGGTGGCGTTCACTTCAATTTGATATAAAGATAACTTAACTTTTTCGTATCACTTTTGTTTTACTTTTGTGACTAGTTTCAATTACACGGCAATCATTGTCAAACTTAGTTTAATTATTAACAATAATTGAAACTAGTCACAAAAGTAAAATATAACTGATATAAAACAGTTAAGTGCTTTCTTTATTAATGGATTTTGATAACTAACGCCATCTAATGTTTTATAGTGGCATCGTCAGTGACACGAATGCACAAAGTCCATATACAAGTCACTGTTTCGTCCACGAACGAGCAGAACTCTGTTTCTGAAACCAGAAAACAAATCGATATTTGTTTTTGAGTTTTGTGAAGAGTATAATCATAAATAATTAACACTGTTGTATCCTTTCTTCACACATTATTGTCTAATGGTTAGATATATATTTCAAGTGCTAAGCACTCATTTTCAATAACAACTAGTTGTTATTGAAAATGAGTGCTTAGCACTTGAAATATATATCTAACCATTAGAAAATAAAGTGTGAAGAAAGGATACAACAGTGTTAATTATTCAGAAAGCAAATATCAAAATTGTGGGTCTCTGGTGCAGGAATACTGAACACAAATTCAATTTGGTTTTCTTTATATCAAATTAATATAATAAGTGAAACATATCAAGTGGGTCGGGACCACACTGAAGAGGACCTTGAAGTCCGAAACGCGTCTTTGATTAGGATGAAGATACAAGAATGTGGTTTTTACCATTTTTGTCAGTGGTCCTTCCTGTAATAAACTAGCGTAAGAGAACTATAGCTTATCATATAAACTTTTTAAGAAAATCTAGAAAATATTATGGTTGTTCCGAAAACGCCCTTTGGCGCTTTCTATAGGAACTAAAGTAAACGGGAGTAAACAGTGCTTTCAATTATCTATCCAATGAGACCAAGTTGATTAATTTCGGTTAATCCTAACAAAAGTTACACGCAGTTTAATGATCACACCTTTCCGCTCTCCCCTGCTTTATATGTGCGAGATAAAGAAACAAGTGCGTAGTTAAAATTGAGTTAAATTCAGCGTAATTTACGATTTTTATATTTTTAACCTTGTGACGCTTTGGGCGAAGAGAAAGAGTAATCTGGTTCAATTTGATTTATTTGCAAAATATATATATATATAATATGTTATTTGATTTGATCAGCTTTTGGGTCGTGGGAAAATTTCTTCTCTCTCCTCGCTGAAGGATTGTGGCTTGACTGGAGTGCTACTGATGGTGGTGGCGTCGGGTCGCGTCCTGGTGGAGGAGCCGATGTCTTGGGCGTCGGGGATCTGGTGCAGCAGTTCGTAGGTGTAGCTGGGAGCGTTTTCGTCGAGGGCCAGGAGTCTTCTCTGATCACTCGGTGTCGGCGGCGTAGTTCGTATCCGTATGAATTAGTTTCAGTTCGGATTTACGTAGTGTTTGTATCCGTGGGAATCACTTTTCCTCTTCGGATGGATATTGCTAGATCGACTAGTGAGCGGGCATGTGAATTAATTTCAACTGTCCACCTCTCAGAGTCTCAAGAGCAACTGATTTTTACTTGTTGAAGGGTGCGCTTTTATGTAATTCCAAATATTGGTATCCTTTTCCAACTCCTATTGCTTTCTCTCTTAGTAAGGGCGAAGTTTTGAAAACGCTGTACCTTTTGGAATATTCCAGAATCTTCGGTTCTATTGTTAGTGAGCGAAGGCGAGTTTTATGGCGGCTTAGTCCGCGGTTATCGGTACCGAGCGTGGTAATGAGGGTCCGTTCGCGGGCGGACGGCTACCTGCATGGGTGGTTGAAGCCGATTTCGTAGTTTTACAAAAAAAAAACTCTGTACGGTGTTTAGGATGTTACAACCTAGCTTAATTTGGCAGTTTTTTTGTAAAATTCCGTTTTTGTATTTAACGATAGATGTTACGCTCTCTAGCGGCGGAGGTAGGAACTTAAAACTAATTTCCAGTGATTTCATTTGGCCACTTTCACTTTGCAATTCCTTACCTCAATGTGCTACGTTCCATAGTTTCTGAGATACAGCCTGGCCACGCTTAATCGAACACCCGGTAGTCAGTAAATTTTCAGGAATGCGTTATGTTTCTAATAAAGTTGAATTTTAAGCTACTAACGAGTGTTGTCCACTCCCAGGCTAAGCATGAAGTAAAATTTCGAGTTTAGAAAAGCCTGAAAATTTGGATTTGCCGGCGCGAGCGAAGCGAGTGCCGGCAAATCCAAATTTTCAGGCTTTTCTAAACTCGAAATTTTACTTCATGCGCCACGCGTACGAAACGCTGATTAAATATAAAGTTTAAAACACGCACATCTTCGATTAATATGATGTAAGAGTTTTTAAATTTCACATTTAATCGGTATCTTATACGCGTGGAGCACGAAGTAAAATTTAGAGTTTAGAAAAGCCTGAAAATTTGGATTTATTTTTTGATTTATTCTTAAATAACACACGAGTATTTGAACATGTGCGATAATTACATTATTTCCTTAGCCCACACACACACACAAAAAAAGGGGGGACATATTTGAAAGACTTGAAAAGAGTGTGACGAGCGGCCAAACCAAATTTTCAAGCTTTTCCAAACTCGAAATTTTACTTTATGCGCCACGCGTTTGACACTGACTTAACGTGAAGTATAAAACACATACATTTTTAATTAATATGATGTAAATTTTAAATTTGGTTTTATCGCAAGTCTTTCAAATATTGTTCGGTTTTGTTTAATTTCCGTGAAAATGACCATATGTAGAAAATTTGATTTATATTTCGCGCGCTTGGAAAGTGCGCGCGTAAGGGCTAACGCTCATAGCACCACTTGCAGAGAAGAAGTCGAGTGAGACGCGTGCAACGCGAGTGTATTCGTTAAAATACAACTCCAACTTAAAAAGATTATTTATTTTACTGATCTGCGAACCCCGCTGGACAGTGGTGTTTTAAGGGTGACTTACCGCGGTGTTGTGTTGTGTGTGCTTCAGTGGTTGGATGGCCTAAAGATACGATAGTTTAGGCCATCCAACCACTGAAGCACACATAACACAACACCCTCACCCTCACCCTCAAAACGCCACTTTCCAGCGGGGTCAGCAGATCAGTAAAATAAATAATTAGTGTAATCGCCTGTGTACGCGCATCACAACCCTTCAGTCTAAAACTAAAGTTGTGAATTATACAAATATGTTCCCCCCTTTTTTTTTGTGTGTGGTTGCTAAGGAAATGATGTAATTATCGCACATTTTCAAATATTCTTGTGTTATTTGAGAATAAATTCCTCTCTCCTCCGTGCCGCACGTTTTAATGGAAGAGGAAATGCGCGTAAATTGCGATATAATAATTCACGTAATTTGGCATCTATAAGCAGTCACGTAAAGTGCTCGCGCCTGGTTCTCACACTCGCGCACACACTTTTTGGCCCGTAAATTTCCTCCCTCGACATTCAGGCGAACGGAGATCTCGAGGGGGAAGAGTACTCGTCATAATGGAATAAATTTCCTGCTGATAAATAAATATTCCACATCTGGAACGACTATACGAGTATGTGTGATTATTAAAAGGAAAAATGTTCATAAGTTGATTGATTTAATTAAACGTGTGAGGAAAGGTTATTAGTGCTTTATGCGTTAACAAATTTTCATAATCAATTTATTACTATAATTAAGTTGTAAAATAACAGATTTTGCGCTATGGACTAAATATTTATGTCCATCCTGCAAAATCAGTTGTTTAAAAACTTATTAAGAATTGGCAATTTCATTAAAATATAATTTTTATAAACTTATTTACTAATAAATTGATTATGAACATTTTTTACATAATAATCACACAGATTCCAGAAATGTATTCTTAAATAGTTATTTAGGTAACTAGTGTGCGAAGTAATACTTTTGAGCACGCACCCCCCAGAAAAGTACTGTGACAAGTCGATAAAAACTGTTTTTGAGTTATCCCTATAGGTAGATAGATATCGACAAGCCGTACATCATTATTTTCCTAATTTCTAAAGTTAACGCTTGGGAGCGGTTGTTACTGGCTACTCTACGCCAGGGACGGGCTTGGTAATATCACGCTGCTATTCGTAGGATCAGAATAGTCAGTAGTTGCGACTGACTTTTTATAGTTTGTATAGTTTTTAAAGTACAAACTATCGTATGTTTAATAGAATGCCATTGAATATATTATAGGTTGGCAACTCTGAAATTATGCATTAGTATGTCTGACGTTTTATATGGCAATTCTTAAAGCGTGTAGCTAACTTAAATTGCAAGAAAGATTAAATCATGGCTCTCTAGAGGTTTTTTTTTTCAATTAAACATACGATACATACCCATAAATAATTAAAAGTTGAAAATTTAAAAAAGTGCTTTCCGTTTTCCCCATTTTGTATATTTTTATTCCCTGTCGCTGCTTTTCTTAGTAATTTACAGAGAAAAATTGACGTTTTTTTCGAACTATTATAGACAAGAAAGCCTGACAACTTGAGGCGATTATTTAAATTTTCAAGATAGTACCCACTGTGACAATTATTCTTTTTTTTGCAATAACTATACCAGAGCTTTACTTAGGTTTTATTTTGTGCTCATTGTTGATGGAGATGACGGCGAAATACCTTAGAAATCGGTGGGTGCAAGTCGAGCAAAAAAAAACCAATAAAATTAACAATTTTATAAGCAATTTTCGGAACCCAAAATTTTAAAATGAGTTTTCCCAAAATTTGTGATTTTTGACTTGTCACAGTACTATTGTAGGGGTGCGATATTATAAAAAAAAAAACTTATTGTTATTCAAAAGGTTATACTAATATGTGTGCTTTAATACCAAGCCGCTTTAGATGAAGGTCCGAAAAGGGCCATTATTTAGATAATCCAATTATATTTAAAAGTTTTCCTGATGTTTGTCTGCGGGGGGCTCGTGTTAAATATACCCGAACGGAGGGCGTTCGCATAGGTTGCTATAATTGTTTAATTCCACTTTATTTGCTCCCACAACACACACTTACACGCACACACACATGCATACATACATACACAACGAGAGGATACCTGTAAATTGCCGGATTCGCACAGCATCGCAGAAACGTCGTTAAATAATCAAGTGAAATTTGTGCCCCTAATTCTGTTCACGGTATGCAAAGCTGGATTTAGAAATAAATAAACTCGCAAATCGTGCCTAAATGCTCTACTTCGCGCATTAGTTACCTAAATAACTATTTAGACTAGTGTTTTTTTTTTTGTTTACTTTTGCCTGGCCTTAGTTGCTCTGACTATTGGCCAACATCAATTATTTAATTTTAACTTATATTATTTAATTCATAACTTATGTCGTAAGTTGTATTAACATATATTGGACGTCACAACACATTCACACCACACCCAGGGACACGACGAGTTATTATTTTTAAATAACAACTCCCCGTGCACGGGAATCGAACCCGGTCTGTGGCACGTCGAGCGATTTACCGTCCGGCGACGTTACCGCTCGGCCACCACCTGCCCTAGACTAGTGTAAAATACTAAATATTTGCGTTTGTTCGGCTTTTTGTTAATAATATTTTCACCTTAAGTAATTTTAACTCGAATTCATGTTTGCATTTTGTTCGTGTATTGTATATATATTCTTGAATCGATTTCATTTCACCGTTTGTTAGCTTTAGTAATAGTGGTTGTACTCTCCCTATATACATATACTTTATGTTTTGTTTACTCCGGCTTTCGCTTTATACACGTAACTAATTCCCCTTTATATCCATTTTATTACACGAGCTGCTTTCAAACCGCGAATTACGCGATAAAAGAAACTCTGTGCGCGCGGCTTTTGTTAAAGACATACCGATATACATCAACAAAAGAATTTTACATCAAATTTGTTACTGCTCTTTATGCAGAATAGGTGTACGAAAATTCGTATTTTGTTCAGAGGCTTACATGAAGATAATACAGCGATTTTTTTATTTGAGTATACAATGTATAGTAAATATTTTAAGTTTATAATACTAGTATGTATACTATACATACCAGAGCTGAGACGAATCCTCGTAAAAAGGATTCGAATCACGAATCCGAATCACCTAATATGATTCGAATCACGAATACTCGAATAAAGGATTCGTAAGAGATAATTATAATTCGAATCAAAGATTCGAATGCTGTTTATTCGAATCACGAATACAAATCCTTTGAGAATACATTTGATTTTTTTTTTCAACCATTGATATATAAATATCGTTACCAGTTGTTTTAACAAAACTATTTAAAACCTAATTATTTATTATTAACACTGAACACCGTTGATAACAGAATGAACATCTGATTCCCTGTTACTCTAATGTATTTGTGTGATTCTGAACTTTAGTTCAAATCAGTGTTTTGTACGCGTGGCGCATGAAGTAAAATTTCGAGTTTAGAAAAGCCCAGAAAATTTGTCTCGGGTCGCTGCGCGACCCTCGACAAATTTTCACGGGGCTTTTCTAAACTCGAAATTTTACTTCATGCTTAGTCTGGGAATGGAAAACACTCGTCAAACAACTATTAGAACTTTTAAAGACAGTACTAATACACCAACTGTACATATTTTCATTAATTTAATCGATTTAGAAAAAAAAAAACATTTTCTTTTAGACACAGGCAAAGTTACGAATAACCCAACAACTAATGGTAATACGGAAAAATGGTTCGAATATAAGTTTTAGATAATCAAATTTCGGACAATTTTTCTCTCTTTGTGTTTTTTCGTAGCTGTCTTGTTTCTTGAAGAAAACGGTAGTTTATTTAAATATTCGCGAAAACTTACAATTTTTACGAAATCCCGGAATAACTTGGAATTATTTATTGCAATTTGTGTGGGAGTTTTTGAACTTAGCTTCGGGATAAATAAGCGTTTTATACGCGTGGCGCATGAAGTAAAATTTCGAGTTTAGAAAAGCCAAGAAAATTTGTCGAGGGTCGCTGCGCGACCCTCGACAAATTTTCTACGCGGGGCTTTTCTAAACTCGAAATTTTACTTCATGCTTAGTCTGGGAGTGGAAAATACTCGTCAAACAACTACTAGAACTTTTAACGACAGTACTAATACACAAACTGTACATATTTTCATTAATTTAATCGATTTAGAAAAAAAAATCATTTTCTTTTAGACACAGGCAAAGTTACGAATAACCCAACAACTAATGGCAATACGGAAAAATGGTTCAAATATAAGTTTTAGATAATCAAATTTCGGACAATTTTTCTTTCTTTGTGTTTTTTCGTAGCTGTCTTGTTTCTTGAAGAAAACGGCAGTTTATTTAAAGATTCGTGAAAACTTACAGTTTTTACGAAATCACGGATTAACTTGGAATTATTTATTGCAATTTGTGCAGGAGTTTTTGAACTTAGCTTCGGGATAAATAAGCGTTTTATACGCGTGGCGCATGAAGTAAAATTTCGAGTTTAGAAAAGCCCCGTGAAAATTTGTCTCGGGTCGCTGCGCGACCCTCGACAAATTTTCTAACCGGGGCTTTTCTAAACTCGAAATTTTACTTCATGCTTAGTCTGGGACTGGAAAACACTCGTCAAACAACCATTAGAACTTTTAACGACAGTACTAATACACAAACTGTACATATTTTCATTAATTTAATCGATTTAGAAAAAAAAAAAGTCATTTTCTTTTAGAGACAGGCAAAGTTACGAATAACCCAACAACTAATGGTAATACGGAAAAATGGTTTGAATATAAGTTTTAGATAATCAAATTTCGGACAATTTTTCTTTCTTTGTGTTTTTTCGTAGCTGTCTTGTTTCTTGAAGAAAACGGTAGTTTATTTAAATATTCGCGAAAACTTACAATTTTTACGAAATCCCGGAATAACTTGGAATTATTTATTGCAATTTGTGCGGGAGTTTTTGAACTTAGCTTCGGGATAAATAAGCGTTTTATACGCGTGGCGCATGAAGTAAAATTTCGAGTTTAGAAAAGCCCAGAAAATTTGTCTCGGGTCGCTGCGCGACCCGAGACAAATTTTCACGGGGCTTTTCTAAACTCGAAATTTTACTTCATGCTTAGTCTGGGAGTGGAAAACACTCATTTAAAGCTTCAAATTGAACTCTATTATAAAATCGACGAGTGGTTGAAAATTGCGCAGATAAAAAATTCACTGAATATCATTAAAACCGGGAAAGTCAGAGAAAAGTCATGAGATTATATTCAAATTGACCAACACACTAACAAAAAAGCCATATGACATTATTAAATTTGTCAAAATCAGCAGGCAAATTACAAAACACAAAAATGTATAAAATTAACTTAAATATTGACACAAACACTGAAAACAATTTAACATAATGGAGGTTTCCCACAGAAGAGAGTTATATTAAAAGGCCAGGAAAAAAATCTTGAATCAGGGAAATTTAACATTTCAGATTGTGGCTACCATGTCAGTTTAACTTCAAATAATATTAAACAAAATTTTGAAAACTAGATTATTATCTTTAAAAACATGTTTAGTCATTTAATGTTCTTATCAAAGCATTCAGTTTGATGTTTCGAACGAGCGTTTCCACTCCCTGTGGGTCTTTTTGAAATTTCGTATTTACCACAACAAACTAAAAACCTTGCAAGTCTTAAAAGCCAACATTGAAGAAGAAATCACCAATTTGGGGCCAGATATTTTACAAACAACAATTCGAAATGCTGTAAAACGAGCACAATCTACATCAACTCAGGAGATGGTCAGTTGACCGATATCATGTTTTTAACTTTATATTATCAATTTTACACCTTTAAATTAACTTTCAGTCAAAACATTGCCCATTTTTTTCATTTCTAATCAAATGGCAGCCAATTAATAATATGACATTACTTTTGCCTCACCTTATATTACACGAGACAAAACGTTTATATCTTAAAAAATGTTAATTTTTGTTTTTAACATAGATTTACTATCCTCGTTTACGCATGAAGTAAAATATAGAGTTTAGAAAATTCTGAAAATTTGATTTGGTTGCGTAGCAAAACGGATAAAACACTAAAATATTGTGAAATTAAAAATATACTGGTTTTCACTTATTATGTTTGAATTTCATAGCAAATTCAGTTTGATTTTATTAGAAATATCTATGTTCCGAGAAATACAGGGAGTTTTTCTGGCGTCACGCATGAAATTCCTCGCTTGACGTAAAAAGTCAATGTAATTAAACTAACAAGGTCAACTCAGTTTTAAATTAAGACCACCTTATACACTAACCACCTTAATTGCTGACGTCACGCGTGGAAGTCTTCACGTGACGTCAACAATCAAGGTAATTAAACAATACAAGATCGGCTCGGTTTAAATCAAGACAAACTTACTTACACACCTTGGTTGATGCCGTCACGTGTGAAAATCAGCACGTGACGTTAAAACCAAGATCAGTACTGTGCAAGGTTGTCTCGATTTAAATCGAGCCGACCTTATCACTCGCGTAAATCCTCACATGACGTCAAAATCAAAGTCATTACTGTATAAGATCGACTCGTTTTAAACTGGGACAGTCTTGTATAAGGTTTTCTTGTATAAGGTTGTCTTCATTTAAACGAGTGTTTTCCACTCCCAGACTAAGCATGAAGTAAAATTTCGAGTTTAGAAAAGCCCCGCGTAGAAAATTTGTCGAGGGTCGCGCAGCGACCCGAGACAAATTTTCGCGGGGCTTTTCTAAACTCGAAATTTTACTTCATGCGCCACGCGTATAAAACAGTGATTTAACGAGAAATTTAAAAACACACAAGTGACATTTTTCATGTTAATCCTCACAATTAATTCGAATTCGTTTTGACGATTCAAATCCTTTTGCAAGTATTCGAATCCTTTTATAAATATTTGAATCCTTCTATAAATATTCGAATCTTTTTATAAGGATTCGAATCCCTTTATATGGATTCGAATCACCCACATTTTGAATACGAATCCTCTTAAAAAAAATGTAACGAATCCGGATCACGAATTCAGTTGAACTAAAGTATTCTAATGCCTCTTTTGAATCCTCTAAAAGGATTCGAATCCTGAATGATTCGAATCCTACCCAGCTCTGATACATACTAGTATTATAAACTTACAATATTTACTGTATATAACAGTGATTTTAAGTGAAGTTAAAACATTTCCTCTTCCTCTTTTGTGAATCTTCATTACCGAATTTATTGAAAAAAAAAAAACAACAGTAAACTTAATTTAAACTAATGAATTTTACTAATTCAACCCCAGCCTTTATTTACATTTTATTGTATCTTATATTATATTATAAAAGACCCAATTTATATTTATTAAGTTTTTTTCTTTATTTATTTCTTCTCTGTATGCTTTCCTTTTGCCGGGTTTGGCCCTGTTTTTATTTTTTTTTTCCAGCGCCACGTTAGATAAACATTGGATTCGTTATTATTAATGCGGCCTGAATCTGAACGTGGACCATTTTTCTCTTGCGCGGAATTTTCTTTCTATTTTTTTTTTTCACTTTTCGAGGTGACAAAAGCACAATAGCTCGAGTGTGCAGTAATAACCTTTTTCTTCGTAAGGGGTCCACGCGAAAATTCATCACGCGCGAATTGAAATTCGCTTTTTCTACGGTATTGTAATGTATAGGAAAGAAAATCATAACAATTTTATAAGAATACGTATTCCTTTTGATAAAAAAAGCTTTATTTACGGCCTTCACAACGAAAAGCTTCGTTTATGCATCGATTAATACTTTTTGGGGGCAGGTGGTGGCCGAGCGGTAAGGTCGCCGGGCTGTATCGCTTGGCGAGCCACAATTCGGGTTCGATTCCCGTGCACGGCGAGACTTTATTTAAAAATAATTTCTCGTCGTGACCCTGGGTGTGGTATGAATGTGAGTGTTTGTCCGTATGTAATAACAGCATACTACAAATTGTAATCTTAAGAATTAATACAAATATAAATCTTTTTTTTTTTGAGTTTGGCTTTTGCCAGGCCTTAGTTACGAGACTATTAGCCATCATCAATTTTTATTGTTTGTATACATTTGTTAATTTGAACTTATTACTAATTACATATAACTATATATTTGGACGTCACACACACCCATGGAGTCAGGGACGAATATTTTTCGTTCGAAAAATGACTCACCCCCGCTGGGAATCGAACCCAGATCACCGCCGTGAACGATTGGCGAAACCAGCGGCTCAACCGCTCGACCACGGCGGGCCCATATAAATAAATGATGTTGGCTAATGGGCAAGTTCCCAAGGCCAGGCAAAAGCCAAACCCAAAAAAAAAAAAAAATACTTTTTGGCACTAGTGCTTAAATGGCTAACGCATTTTTATTTAGACTAGCTTTTTTAAACAGCATTTATTATCTTAGCCCATTAACGGCTGAGTAATTATAGAGATAACTCTAAAAGTTGATTTTACGTAAAATTCTTCGGCACTTCCTTTTATGATATCTATAAATGACTTATTGTATTAAACACTGTGAATTTTTCTTTTAAATACACATAGTGTATATGCTGTAAAATTTCAGGCATTCGTCGATTTCATATAAAAACGTGCAGTATGAAGTTTAGAACGAGTGATTCCACTCCCAGGCTAAGCATGAAGTAAAATTTCGAGTTTAGAATAGCCTGAAAATTTGGTTTGGTCGCGTAGCGCGAAGCGCGGAGCGGCCAAACCAAATTTTCAGGCTTTTCTAAACTCGAAATTTTACTTCATGCGCCACGCGCATAAAACGCTGAAATAATTTTCAGGCTTTTCTAAACTCGAAATTTTACTTCATGCGCCACGCGCATAAAACGCTAAAATATTGTGAAGTTAGAAATACATTCACATTATTTTTTTTTTAAATGAGTAACAATCGAAATATTTTAATAACAAAATATTTACATGCATAATGGGTTAATGACGGCTAATAAAAAAGTCTCTCGCTTTTGGAAAGTGTGTTCATGGACCACTGAAAAAGAAAAAACACAGGAAGAGAATAATTTGAGCTGATGTTGCATTTTGCATACAAATTATGCATAGAACAGCAGTGCTGTCGTGTAACTCAAATATTCATTGTATAATTCAATATCTGTCGGGGTATTAGCTCGAGAAGTAGTTGTTTCAATGAATATTTGGACAAACATTTTGCAGAAAGTTGATATTAATTTTAATTCGTTTTTATATTTTGAACACAGGTAACTTGTGTTGGGCACTCCTCGCGACCTACTTTACACACTAGGTACGTAAATAACTATAATTGAACTCGATTATTATCATTAATCCGTGCTTCTTTATTTAGTCTATCGCTAAGCTACATTTACAAATAACCGTCTGAATAAACTCGATTATTCCTATCAATCTATGCTACTTTTTTTGTTGTTTCTATCGCTTTCGAAAAGTGTCTGTCTGTGCCTGTGCTGTGTGTGAATGTGTGGATGATTTGTGCGGGGTCATTTAAACCCCGTTCACTCTTTGATTTCCGATTGCACTCGAAAACCGCCCTGCTCCGCAGGGTGTGTGATGCATGGATCTGCTTGCACTCTGGCTGCATTAACATTTACATCCGGTAACGATGGATGCCTTTGATGTCCTCCCATAAATCGGATCGCAGCGATGGATATGGCTTTTATTATCGGGCCTCCTATTGAGAATTGTATGTGTGTGAAATAACTGCTATTTCAGTTTTTTTATTTCAACTATTTTAACGAAACTCAATTGTTGTTTAATATGCTTACTAATACTATGGAGAACATTTGTGGCCAACAAAATCATTTCTAAAAGGCCCCAAACACCAATTTTTTATTTTTCGAAAAATTAGCCATGTCTTCAGGTGAGCGGTTTGGAAAAAATAGTTTAAAAAAATTTGAAGAAAGATGGTCCTCCAATTGTTGTTTAATATGGTTACTAATACTATGGAGAACATTTGTGGCCAACAAAATCATTTCTAAAAGGCCCCAAACACCTACTTTTTATTTTTCGAAAAATTAGCCTTGTCTTCAGGTGAGCGGTTTGGAAAAAAATAGTTTAAAAAAATTTGAAGAAAGATGGTCCTCCAATTGTTGTTTAATATGGTTACTAATACTATGGAGAACATTTGTGGCCAACAAAATCATTTCTAAAAGGCCCCAAACACCAACTTTTTATTTTTCGAAAAATTAGCCATGTCTTCAGGTGAGCGGTTCGGAAAAAAATAGTTTAAAAAAATTGAAGAAAGATGGTCCTCCAATTGTTGTTTAATATGGTTACTAATACTATGGAGAACATTTGTGGCCAACAGAATCATTTCTAAAAAACCCCAAACACCAACTTTTTATTTTTCGAAAAATTGGCCTTGTCTTCAGGTAGGCGGTTTGGAAAAAAATTGTTTAAAAAAAATTGAAGAAGAATTGTTGTTTAATATGGTTACTAATACTATGGAGAACATTTGTGGCCAACAAAATCATTTCTAAAAGGCCCCAAACACCAACCTTTTATTTTTCGAAAAATTAGCCTTGTCTTCAGGTGAGCGGTTTGGAAAAAAATAGTTTAAAAAAAATTGAAGAAAGATGGTCCTCCAATTGTTGTTTAATATGGTTACTAATACTATGGAGAACATTTGTGGCCAACAAAATCATTTCTAAAAGGCCCTAAACATCAATTTTTTATTTTTCGAAAAATTAGCAATGTCTTCAGGTGAGCGGTTTGGAAAAAAATAGTTTAAAAAAAATTGAAGAAAGATGGTCCTCCAATTGTTGTTTAATATGGTTACTAATACTATGGAGAACATTTGTGGCCAACAAAATCATTTCTAAAAGGCCCCAAACACCAATTTTTTATTTTTCCAAAAACAAGCCATGTCATCAGGTGAGCGGTATGGAACAAAATTAAAAAAAAAAAATAAGAAAGATAGTCCTCCAATTGTTAATTAATATTGTTACTAATACTATAGAGAACATTTGTGGCCAACAAAATCATTTCTAAAAGGCCCAAAACACCAATTTTTTATTTTTCGAAAAATTAGCTATGTCTTCAGGTGAGCGGTTTGGAAAAAAATAGTTTAAAAAAAATTGAAGAAAGACGGTCCTCCAATTGTTGTTTAATATGGTTACTAATACTATGGAGAACATTTGTGGCCAACAAAATCATTTCTAAAAGGCCCCAAACACCAATTTTTATTTTTCGAAAAATTAGCTATGTCTTCAGGTGAGCGGTTTGGAAAAAAATAGTTTAAAAAAAATTGAAGAAAGATGGTCCTCCAATTGTTGTTTAATATGGTTACTAATACTATGGAGAACATTTGTGGCCAACAAAATCATTTCTAAAAGGCCCCAAACACCAATTTTTTATTTTTCGAAAAATTAGCCTTGTCTTCAGGTGAGCGGTTTGGAAAAAAATTGTTTAAAAAAAATTGAAGAAAGATGGTCCTCTAATTGTTGTTAAATATGGTTACTAATACTATGGAGAACATTTGTGGCCAACAGAATCATTTCTAAAAGGCCCCAAACACCAATTTTTTATTTTTCGAAAAATTAGCCATGTCTTCAGGTGAGCGGTTTGGAAAAAAATAGTTTAAAAAAAAATAAAGAAAGATGGTCCTTCAATTGTTGTTTAATATGATTACTAATACTATGGAGAACATTTGTGGCCAACAAAATCATTTCTAAAAGGCCCCAAACACCAACTTTTTATTTTTCGAAAAATTAGCTATGTCTTCAGGTGAGCGGTTTGGAAAAAAATAGTTTAAAAAAAATTGAAGAAAGATGGTCTTCTAATTGTTGTTTAATATGGTTACTAATACTATGGAGAACATTTGTGGCCAACAGAATCATTTCTAAAAGGCCCCAAACACAAACTTTTTATTTTTCGAAAAATTAGCCTTGTCTTCAGGTGAGCGGTTTGGAAAAAAATTGTTGAAAAAAAATTGAAGAAAGATGGTCCTCCAATTGTTGTTTAATATGGTTACTAATACTATGGAAAACATTTGTGGCCAACAGAATCATTTTTAAAAGGTCCCAAACACCAATTTTTTATTTTTCAAAAAATTAGCCTTGTCTTCAGGTGAGCGGTTTGGAAAAAAATAGTTTAAAAAAAATTGAAGAAAGATGGTCCTCCAATTGTTGTTTAATATGGTTACTAATACTATGGAGAACATTTGTGGCCAACAAAATCGTTTCTAAAAGGCCCCAAACACCAACTTTTTATTTTTCGAAAAATTAGCCATGTCTTCAGGTGAGCGGTTTGTAAAAAAATTGTTTAAAAGAAATTGAAGAAAGATGGTCCTCCAATTGTTGTTTAATATGGTTACTAATACTATGGAGAACATTTGTGGCCAACAGAATCATTTCTAAAAGGCCCCAAACACCAACTTTTTATTTTTCGAAAAATTAGCCTTGTCTTCAGGTGAGCGGTTTGGAAAAAAAAATAGTTTAAAAAAAATTGAAGAAAGATGGTCCTCCAATTGTTGTTTAATATGGTTACTAATACTATGGAGAACATTTGTGGCCAACAGAATTATTTCTAAAGGGCCCCAAACACCAATTTTTTATTTTTCGAAAAATTAGCCATGTCTTCAGGTGAGCGGTTTGGAAAAAAATAGTTTAAAAAAAATTGAAGAAAGATGGTCCTCCAATTGTTGTTTAATATGGTTACTAATACTATTGAGAACATTTGTGGCCAACAGAATCATTTCTAAAAGGCCCCAAACACCAACTTTTTATTTTTCGAAAAATTAGCCTTGTCTTCAGGTGAGCGGTTTGGAAAAAAATAGTTTAAAAAAAATTTAAGAAAGATGGTCCTCCAATTGTTGTTTAATATGGTTACTAATACTATGGAGAACATTTGTGGCCAACAAAATCATTTCTAAAAGGCCCCAAACACCAACTTTTTATTTTTCGAAAAATTAGCCATGTCTTCAGGTGAGCGGTTTGGAAAAAAATAGTTTAAAAAAAATTGAAGAAAGATGGTCCTCCAATTGTTGTTTAATATGGTTACTTATACTATGGAGAACATTTGTGGTCAAAAGAATCATTTCTAAAAGGCCTCAAACACCAATTTTTATTTTTCGAAAAATTAGCCATGTTTTCAGGTGAGCGGTTTGGAAAAAAATAGTTTAAAAAAAATTGAAGAAAGATGGTCCTCCAATTGTTATTTAATATGGTTACTAATACTATGGAGAACATTTGTGGCCAACAAAATCATTTCTAAAAGGCCCCAAACACCAACTTTTTATTTTTCGAAAAATAAGCCATATCTTCAGGTTTTAGAAAAACATGTTAAAAAAAATTGAAGAAAGATGGTCCTCCAATTATTGTTTTATATTGGTAATAACACTACTGAGGACATTTGTGGCTATTAAAATCGTTTCTAAACCTCCCCAAATAGCATTTTTAAAATGTTTGAAATGTCCTCTTTTATCACAGATACAAATTTTAAAATCATAACTTTTAAAAGTTGTAAGAGCTATCTCAGCATTACGTTTAATTAAATTATCAATTGTTTCTATGAAATTTTATTGTATTCGTTGTAATACGTTGCTAAAATTATAGTTTTATAAATGGTGGAGGCGCTGGATTCGTGGCTGGAAATCTACGGCCAACTTCTCATCGGTTAAGCATAGTAAACTAATTTATTAAGATTACGATTTTAAACAAACGGCGAATTAAACATAGTCAACTATTTCACTAGGATTTTAAACACACAGTAAGTTAAATTAAACATACATAGATTATATAATTTCGATTTGTGTTGGAATGTATCCGTACTTGTATGAAGAAAAATGTATATTTTCTGTAATATAAATATTTCGATCATTAATCATTTAAAAAAAAAATGTCAGTGTATTACTAACTTCAGAATATTTCAGTGTTGTATACGCGTGGCGCATGAAGTAAAATTTCGAGTTTAGAAAAGCCCCGTGAAAATTTGTCTCGGGTCGCTGCGCGACCCTCAACAAATTTTCTACGCGGGGCTTTTCTAAACTCGAAATTTTACTTCATGCTTAGTCTGGGAGTGGAAACACTCGCTTAAACTTCATATTGCACTATTTTATATATTCACTAGGATTTTAAACACACAGTAAGTTAAATTAAATATACATAGATTATATCATTTCAATTTGTGTTGGAATGTATCCGTACTTTGCTTCAAAAAGAAACCCATCGGAGAAAAACAATCTAGGCGTTTGCCGGCAGAAAGGGCTGCTCGTGTCCTCGCCATACACGGCTTTAAAGGTTTATTGTAGTTTTCGCAATAGCCCTTAGGACATCAAACGGTTCAATAGAATTTGTCTGCGCTGGCGTATGTGTGCGTGTGTGTGTCAGTGTTTGTTTGTTCTTGCGACAGCTACAAGCCGATTCGGAAGTGGACCGTGTGTTCTAGGGCGCTTCACGGGTAGATAAACCTTGCAGCTGCTAATATCACATCAAAGAAAACCAACGATCACACACAAACACACACACACACACACACACACATGAAACAAGATCCCTTCCTTCACACACTGATTTTGATTTCTCAATCTCGACTTTTCTGCAAACTAAAATTACATTTCAGTTAACCTGATAAATTCAAGCTATATACTTTGATTTGATATTTGCAAAAATAAAATATTCAGCCATAGTATAACGAGTGGTGTGATTATTATTGCAGTTCACGAGAGGAAATCATAAAACGAAGTGTAGAATTTTACCTAAAATCAACTTGTAGAGTTAACTCTATAATTGCACGGCCGTTATTGGGTTAATAAATTTTGTTATAGAATATTTGAATTATTAAATCGACATTTTGATAACCTAGTTGTTGCATTATGCTAAGATAATTAAAAAAATATTGCCAGTTCAGTGAGCGCGTGTGTGTGTGTGTGTGCATAATTATTCACGAATATTGGATTGACGATAACCTGTTTAATATTGGAACTGTGGGCGGGAATTTGAATTTCCCGATAACTCATCCTGCACACACACACTCACAAATATCTGGAGGGTGTGTGCATCGGGTTTATTCATAGGTGCAATATATTCGCTCCCCCCCTTTGCTTCATTACACAATAGCGTAATTTATGGGGATCCGGTTAATTTTATTTGCTCTCCAACAGAACAACAACTAAGTTGAACTAAATACGCTCAAACGCATACATTACAAACATTAGTTTGCGGTATTATCGGTTAATATCTGTTTAATTGGGAATGTTTCACGATATTAATTTACATGAAACAGTAACAGATATTTATTTACAATAAAGTTTTTTCAATTACAGAGTTTTTCTAGTGCATTTCTTTACTTTACATCGAATATGTATCTCTTGGGGTATAGTGAATCTCATTTGATCAATAGTGAAATGCAATAGAAAAACCCTGTTATTAAATTTCACAAAGGGAATTCATCGTTTAAGTCAGTGGTGGGGAAACTTTTTTTAAGACGGGCCATTTGTAATAACCAGACAATCGTAGCGGGCCAAAAAATAATGCTTAATCGTAGGTAGGTAGTTTTTATGCGGGTAGTCACATTACGAAGTAAGAACGCGTTCAAAAATTCTCACCACGGCACTCTTAAACGGGCCGGATTAAACCTTTCCGCGGGCCGGACTTGGCCCGCGGGCCGTAGTTTCCCCATCACTGGTTTAAGTATACAAAACCTGATAATTATAGCGGAATTTTAGAGAATTCGTTCTTTTTTAAAAGAGATCAATTTGAAGCTTTAAACGAGTGTTTTCCACTCCCAGACTAAGCATGAAGTAAAATTTCGAGTTTAGAAAAGCCTGAAAATTTGGTTTGGGCGCGTAGCGCGTAGCGCGGAGCGGCCAAACCAAATTTTCAGGCTTTTCTAAACTCGAAATTTTACTTCATGCGCCACGCGCTCGAAACACTGATTTAAACTGAACTATACAGTATACCGCTTAAGTTTAATCTCACTTTAATAAATATTACAAACGTTTATGTCGCGTAGAAGCGCGTGTGTATCATACAAATATGCTGACTGATAGGAAATGAAACCCGAGAGATTCGTTTTCTATTAAAGAGCCTCAGTATTCTTGTATTAGATTTGCTACTTGCGTTGTCTGTGCCTTAGGTAAAAATAATTACAGAAAAAAGTCCATGCAGGCCAAATTCTCAGACTATACATTTTATTTTAGATACTCCTCGTATAAAATTAGAACATTTTTAAACAAATCTGCAACTGTTGATTAACTCAGAACTTAAATTTTACACTATAAAACTTGATTATTATTTATTTACAAGTATAAAACTTGAGTTTATTCAAGTGTAGAGATATTATACTAGCACTTACTTTCTTCGCACTAAATAATCGCGTTTTTTTATCTTTTGTGATTTTCGCGTATTTTTTTTCTTTCTTAGGGCTGAATTTTAAGAGTGTGTGAAGTGCAAGGGCGCACTTTGGGAGTTAATGATCCGTCCCGGGGATATTATTAAAGAGCGGGGGCCATTTATTCTCCGTTATGAGGCGTGATGCGCGTCCGGCCTCCTCACGTTACCCCATATATCCTCTTTTCTTTACACACACACACACACACACACACAAACACAAACACATACACACATCGGAAATTAATTGAGCTTCAGCTTTTAATAACGCCCTATTAAATTTAATAGGGGTTAAAACTTAGACTTGTATCGTTTATGAGGAGAAATACGCGCGCGCGCGAGGTGCATTAAATATTAGGGAAACGAAAATTGAGTTCTTATTTATAGTCTAATTTAAAAGTACAAGAAGTTCCATTCTTAGCAGGATGCTAATTAGCTCGAAAGGCGTCTTTGTTTCAAAAGCTTGGATGTTCTAAAGTGTCAACAATTAGAGTGGCGTTCTCTTAAAGCGATGCTTCATTTTTCAATTTATTCCAACGACCAAAAGATGGCGTTTCTTGTGCCTCTAATTAATAGTAGGATCGTATATGCTCTATTTATTTTGCAATTTATTCTAACGATCCAAAGATGGCGTTTCTTGTGCTTCTAATTAATAGTATGATCGTACCTGCTTTATTTATTTTGCAATTTATTTCAACGACCCAAAGATGGCGTTTCTTGTTCCTCTAATTAATAGTAGGATCGTACATGCTTTATTTATTTTGCAATTTATTCTAACGACCCAAAGATGGCGTTTCTTGTGTTTCTAATTAATAATAGGATCGTACATGCTTTATATATTTTGCAATTTATTTCAACGACCTAAAGATGGCGTTTCTTGTGCCTCTAATTAATAATAGAATCGTACATGCTTTATTTATTTTGAAATTTATTCCAACGACCCAAAGATGGCGTTTCTTGTTCCTCTAATTAATAGTAGGATCGTACATGCTTTATATATTTTGCAATTTATTTCAACGACCTAAAGATGGCGTTTCTTGTGCCTCTAATTAATAATAGGATCGTACATGCTTTATTTATTTTGCAATTTATTCCAACGACCCAAAGATGGCGTTTCTTGTGCTTCTAATTAATAGTAGGATCGTACATGCTTCATTTATTTTGCAATTTATTCAAACGACCCAAAGATGGCGTTTCTTGTTCCTCTAATTAATAGTAGGATCGTACATGCTTTATTTATTTTGCAATTTATTCCAACGACCCATAGATGGCGTTTCTTGTTCCTCTAAATAATAGTAGGATCCCACATGCTTTATTTATTTTGCAGTTCATTCCAACGAGCAACTATACTTAATTTTATTCATCAGCAACGCCATCTCTTTCTCGTTGAAATTAATTGCAAACTAAATAAGGGATGTGCGGGCATACTTAATCTAATTTATCAGTAACGCCATCTATTGCTCGTTCAAATAAATTGTTGAATAAATAATAGACGTGCAAACATACTTAATTTGATTTATTAATAACACTATTTTTGAGAATCTAAACTTTGGATTCTAGATGTTTAACTTTAATAACTGTTGTCTAAAGTGTAGACTATAGACTGGACTCTCTAAAGAGCCTTGACTCCGAGTACTAAATTCTATCATATAGACTAATCTTTAATCTCTTTACGTTGTAAACAATATACTCTAAGCGCTTTTGACTCTAGACTTTGAACTTTAGATGATCGGCTTAGACCCTAGTTTCTGGAGGCAATAAACAGTCCACATGCTAGACTAGTTTATAGATTCTAGATGCTAGAATAATGACTACATCTAGCCTAATCTATAGAGTAGTTTCTAGGACTAAACCTGTAATCCTAGATGCTAGAATGATGACTACATCTAGACTAGTCTATAGAGTAGTTTTGCACAATTAACTCAAGGCACTGATCTCCAGTCTAATCTAGACCTAGACTCTCGATTCTATTTATAGGAATCTAAACTTTGGATTCTAGACGCTTAACTTAAGAAACTGTTGTTCAAAGTGTAAACTATAGACTGGAGTCTCTAAACAGTCTAGACTCCGAGTCCTAAATTCTTTCATATAGACTAATCTTTGATCCCTCCTCGTTCTAAACTGTATACTCTAAGCGCTTTTAACTCTAGACTTTAAACTTTAGATGATCGGCCTAGACCCTAATTTCTGGAAGCAATAGACAGTTCACATTCTAGACTAGTTTATGGATTCTAGATGCTAGAATGATGACTACATCTAGACTAGTCTATAGAGTAGTTCCTAGGACTTTTATCTTGTGATTTTACACAATTAACTCAAGGCACTAATCTCCAGTCTAATCTAGACCTAGACTCACGATTATATTTCTAGGAATCTAAACTTTGGATTCTAGATGCTTAACTTAAGTAACTGTTGTCCAAAGCGTAAACTATAAACCGGAGTCTCTAAATAGCCTAGACTCCGAGTACAAAATTCTATCATATAGACTAATCTTTAATCTCTCCTCGTTCTAAACTATATACTCTAAGCGCTTTTAACTCTAGACTGAACTTTAGATGATCGGCTTAGACCCTAGTTTCTGGAGGCAATAGACTGTCTACATTCTAGACTAGTTTATGGATTCTAGATGCTAGAATGATGACTACATCTAGACTAGTCTATAGAGTAGTTCCTAGGACTTTTATCTTGTGATTTTAGACAATTAACTCAAGGCACTGATCTCCAATTTAATCTAGACCCAGACTCACCATTTCTAGGAATATAAACTTTGTATTCTAGACGCTTAACTTACGAAACTGTTGTCCAACGCATAAACTATAGACTGGAGTCTCTAAACAGCCTAGACTCCGAGTACAAAATTCTATCATATAGACGAATCTTTATTCTCTTCTCGCTCTAAACTTTATACTCTAAGCGCTCTTAGCTCTAGACTTTGAACTTTAGATGATCAGCTTAGACCCTAGTTTCTAGAGGCAATAGACAGCCCACATTCTAGACTAGTTTATGGATTCTAGATGTTAGAATGATGACTACATCTAGACTAGTCTATAGAGTAGTTCCTAGGACTAAACCTGTGATTCTAGACAATTAACTTAAGACACTTGTCTCCAGTCTAATCTAGAACTCGAGAGTCTAGTTCTAGATTAGACTGAAGACAAGTGTCTTAAGTTATTTGTCTAGAATCACAGGTTTAGTCCTAGGAACTACTCTATAGACTAGTCTAGATTTAGTCATCATTCTAGCATCTAGAATCCATTTCTAGGAATCTAAACTTTAGATTCTAGCTGCTTAACTTGAGTAATTGTTGTTCAGAGTGTAAACTATAGACTGAAGTTTCTAAACAGCCTAAACTCCGAGTCCTAAATTCTTTCATATAGATTAGTCTTTGATCTCTTCTCGTTCTAAACTCTATACTCTAAGCGCTCTTAACTCTAGACTTTGAATTTTAGATGATCGGCTCAGACTAGTTTCTGAAGGCAATAGACAGCCTACATTCTTGATTAGTTTATGGATTCTAGATGCTAGAATGATGACTACATCTAGGCTAGTCTATAGAGTAGTTTCTAGGACTCTTAACTTGTGGTTCTACACAATTAACACTGATCCCCACTCTAATCTAGACCTAGACTCTCGAATTCATTTCTAGGAATCTAAACTTTTGATCCTAGATGCCTAACTTAAAAACTGTTGTCTGAAGCGTAAACTATAGACTGGAGTCTCTAAACAGCCTAGACTCCGAGTACTAAATTCTATCATATATACTCTAAGCGCTCTTAGCTCTAGACTTTGAACTTTAGATGATCGGCTTAGACCTTAGTTACTGGAGACAATAGACAGTCCACATTCTAGACTAGTTAATGGATTCTAGATGCTAGAATGATGACTACATCTAGACTAGTCTATAGAGTAGTTCCTAGGACTAAACCTGTGGTTCTAGATAATTAACTCAAGACACTTTTCTCAAGTCTAATCCAGACCTAGACTCTCGAATACATTTCTAAGAATCTAAACTATAGACTGGAGTCTCTAAACAGCCTAGACTCCGAGTACTAAATTCTATCATATAGACTAATCTTTAATCTCTTCTTATTCTAAACGGTATACTCTAAGCGCTTTTAACTCTAGACTTTGAACTTTATATGATCGGCTTAGACCTTAGTTACTGGAGGCAATAGACAGTCTACATTCTAGACTAGTTTATGGATTCTAGATGCTAGAATGATGACAGCATCTAGACTAGTCTATAGAGTAGTTCCCAGGACTCTTAACTTGTGATTTTACACAATTAACTCTGATTTCCACTCTAATCTAGACCTAGACTCTCGAATTCAATTCTAGAAATTTAAATTTAAACTTTAACTCTAGATGCTCAACTTAAAAAAACTGTTGTCCAAAGCGTAAACTATAGACTGGAGTTTCAAACAACCTAGACTCTGAATACTACATTTTATCATATAGACGAATCTTTAATCTCTTCAGTCGTTCTAAACTCTATACTCTAAGCGCTCTTAGCTCTCGACTTTGAACTTTAGATGATCGGCTTAGACTCTAATTTCTGAAGGCAATAGACAGCCAACATTCTAGACTAGTTTATGGATTGTAGATGCTAGAATGATGACTACGTCTAGGGTAGTTTATGGATTCTAAATGCTAGAATGATGACTACATCTAGACTAGTTTATGGATTCTAGATGCTAGAGTGATGACTACATCTAGACTAGTTTATGGATTTTAGATGCTAGAATGATGACTACATCTAGACTAGTCTGACTCTAAACTTTGGATTATAGATAATTAACTCAAGACACTGATCTCTAGAGCTCTTGATTCCATTTCTAGCACTGATCGGCGAAGTCTAGGGGTCCCGTCATAGCACCTAAAACCTAAGGAGGCGGCGGGGGCAGACCAAAGTCTTCGGACGGCGGATGTCTGAAAGGGACGATTGTCTAAGTCGGAGTTGTAGACCTTCTTGAGGTAACCTCCGTGTCCCTATCTTGGATAGGGCTTACCTACACACGGCGGGGTTAACTCAGCCCTGGTGCTTGTCGCCATTAAATGAGGAATCGGGGGTGGGCCTTGAAAAGCCCAGGGGTGCCTACTCGCCCCTCCGGTCCGCACGTGGGTTGGTCTCCGGCGGGCAGTGGTTCGCAGATATGGCGGTGATTCACCTGTCCTTAGACGGACGCTCGTAAGGTACACACCTACCGGTATAAACCTGAGCACACCTAGTCTGATCGGCGAAGTCTAAACTATAGACCAAAACTCAAGATTCGTTGGACACCAATTTTTGTTACTGTGCAATCCAGATGCGTGATTGTAGAGGTTGTCTACAATAACGCATCTAGATTGCAGAGTGCTAGGGAGATTAGACTTCATGGTATCCAGAGTCTAGGTCTAGAATTTAGATGTGTTTGCTTCTTTTACTCTTATATAAACATGACTACGTTAATAATTGTTCGATACAAACAAGCGGTTTTTCTAATCGGTTGGCACCATGCTCGCTTTTTCCTATTTCACCCTTTTTTGCTATGCACAACACCCCGGAGATTAGTTAAGTAGTGACGATCACCTCGGAACTACACCCTCAGGAGAAGCTGTACGGATCCGGATACCAACACACCAAAGGTCAGTTTCCTCTCGCTACCGTTCCCTAGCAATTTCTCCGACTTTGTTGTCGACCGCCACAAAAAACCGCTATGAAATTCACGGCAGCTCCCGCTGCGAGTTACAATATTTCATAGGGCACAACCTCCTCCCCCAAACAATAATTATTACACTATACCTATACAATTACAAGTTGCATGAACTCGGTACAGTTTCGATTTGGCTCATACACGGATTTTAAGCGGAAATATATAGAAATGCTAAGTGCATCATAATTTATTAATACTAGCTATATTATTTGTATTGTATATTATTTGTATTGTACTGTCTATTATTGTACGGCCTGAAGAAAGATCAGGTTCACTGTTTGGTTATATACCTTGGACTGAAACTGATTCTGGACCCTTTCACCATTAAATTTATCTTAAGATTTATGTAATTATATTTGTACTGGATATGGTCAATAAACGGTTTATTATTATTATTATTATTATTAAAATACTGAATCAAAAAATTACCACATGCAGTATTTTATAACTTTTTTTCTTGCCTTTTTTTCATATTTAAAATGATAACTGCACTGAAATTGGAATAAACCGGGCATGAATTATACGTTTAGTTCTGCAATGGAGAAGTTATTCCAATTCTAAATACATTCAGCACTCGTGCGCGTTCGAAGTTGTGAGGGGAAGGGGATCGGAAAAAAGGCGTCACGGCGATTTCAGTTCGAAACTTTATGCAAAAATTTGATTTATGCCGCTGGTGTTTTTATTCGCTTTTCGCCCCCCCGCCAGGAGGGCACCGAATATTTTCGAACGGATATATAATTTTCGCATTAAGAAGAAAATCCGACCGCGAAATTCGTACAGACAGACGAACTTTACTTTTTTTTCGCTTTGCACGCGAAACATTGAATATTTATTTGCGGAGTAACTTTTCAATAAAATTGCAAGATGAATTGAATATTTATTGCAGGGCAACTTTTTAATAAAATTGCATAATTGATAAACCCTTACAAAAAATAAGTAAGTATTCAATTTATTCGATACTTGTTCTGTTACTTTCTTGATAGAACTAGATTTTCAAATTGGGTAAAGTTAAAGTTAAACACTTGTATTGTTCCATGTTTTTATTTTCGCTTGTATAACACGTGTTACGATCCGTTACCATCATTTTCAAAGTTAAAATTGTTTTAATTTTGAAAATGATCGTAACAGATCGAAACACGTGTCAGGCAACTGAAAATAAAAACATGAAACAATAAAAGTGCTTAACTTCACCCAATGTGTAAGTAATTATTCTAAAGAAGTATTGTAAAGAATAACCGAAGAGAGTTTCTTTTATTTTATATTGGTCTTGCAATTTTATGACCATTATAAAATTAAAAGAAATTCAAATGCTTAATAGCTTAATACTTACCATAAAATGCATCCAAGACGACACGAAAAGAATTACATATTTTATTCCAATCCGTCTGAATCAATCCACCGAAATTAGACTCCCATTCCCGATTGTTTCTTCTCGAACTAGAAATCCAAATTTTTAAAACTCTAGCGCAAAAATTGAATTTAATAAAAATACTCAGACATAAACCCAACTAATTAACCATTGCATTATTCATTCATATTCGATATCTCGATTGTTTTTTTTTGTTTGTTTGTTTGTTTTGGCATAGGTTTTTACCATTCAGCCACTAACGTTGATTTATATTAACTATATTAACATATATTTCGACTAATTTGGACGTCACAACACATTCACACACATCCATGGAACCGGAGACGAGTATTTTTCGTTAGAAAAATTACTCGCCTCCGCTGGGAATCGAACCCAGATCACCTCCGTGACCTCTCGATTGTTGTACATAATAACAAAAAATGTTTCAAACATAAGATGTTTAGCATCAAATTCTCGACATTTTCGTCAAAATAATGATACAATATAAAAAAAGAAACAGATAAGTACTTAAAATAGAAATTTGCGTCAAATAATGTATGTAGGAAAAACAACTACAAACGGTTGAAATTAAATGTTTCATTCTTAATTACATTTGCTTATGAAATATTCATCTATTCTGTAAGGTTCTAGGTTTACTAGCATCTCAATTATTCTTTTTTTGAAATTCGAAAATTATTTTCCTCTTTACGGCATTTTGGCAAGCGATTAAAGAATTTATAACCTCTATACTCAGGGCTTTTTTTCGCAAATAAGAATTTGTGAATTGGATAAACACGCCTTCTCGATGTATACGCTGTAAATGTTCAGGCATACGTTGCTTTTATAAAAGCGTTTAATTTAAAATTTTGAACAAGTGTTGTCCACTCCCAGACTAAGCATGAAGTAAAATTTCGAGTTTAGAAAAGCCCCGCGTAGAAAATTTGTCGAGGGTCGCGCAGCGACCCGAGACAAATTTTCACGGGGCTTTTCTAAACTCGAAATTTTACTTCATGCGCCACGCGTATAAAACACTAAAATATTGTAAACTTTATGTATATTTCAACCCCACTTGAAATCAGTGTTTTATACGCGTGGCGCATGAAGTAAAATTTCGAGTTTAGAAAAGCCCCGTGAAAATTTGTCTCGGGTCGCTGCGCGACCCTCGACAAATTTTCTACGCGGGGCTTTTCTAAACTCGAAATTTTACTTCATGCTTAGTCTGGGAGTGGAAAACAATCGTTTAAAGCTTCGAATTAAACTCTTTTAAAAATCAAGGAATGTCAGAATATTAACAGCTTAAATAATTAAGAAAAAGTAATGTGATTTAATAAAAATAATGACACACCATGCAGATAATCCCTGTTTTTTTAAGTTCAATTTAAAGCTTTAAACGAGTATTGTCCACTCCCAGACTAAGCATGAAGTAAAATTTCGAGTTTAGAAAAGCCCAGAAAATTTGTCGAGGGTCGCTGCGCGACCCTCGACAAATTTTCACGGGGCTTTTCTAAACTCGAAATTTTACTTCATGCGCCACGCGTATAAAACATTGATTTCAAGTGAAGTTTATAATATACTGCTTATTACAAAATGTATATGAATGTGTCAAGATTCAGCGGGAAATACAATTTTGTCCATAGCACCCCCCGTTTATGAGATAATTGACTTGAATCGCGAAAACGTCAACCTAACCTAACCCTACTCACCGTTTCTGTCAACTCCTACAGTCCCACGCGCGATTCTATTTTTTTAAAGCTCTAGAGCCGAAAATCGAATTTATTACACATTTCCAATATGTATAATTGTTCATCGAATGATATCTCGATTGTTGTAAAAAATAACAATAAATATTTCAAACAAAAGACGTTCGGCATCGAATTCTCTACTTTTTCGCCGAAACAGCTTTTTCGATAGCATGCTTCGTTTGTGGGATAATCGACTTGAATCGCGGAAAAGTTAACCGAACTTAACCTCACTTACCACACCTGTCAACTCAATGAATCCCACGCGTATTTCTTAATTTTTTTAAGCCATAGCGCGAAAAACCGAATTTATTACACATTTCCAAAACATATAATTGTTTATCCAACGATATCTCGATTGTTGTAAAAAATAACAAATCTTTTTTCAAACAAAAGACGTTTGGCATTAAATTCTCTACCTTTTTGCCGAAACAACGTTTTTGATGGCATGCTTCGTTTGTGAGATAATTGACTTGAATTACGGAAACGTGAACCTAATCTAACCTCACTCACCGCACCTGTCAACTCAATCAATTCCACGCGCGATTCTACATTTTTAAAGCCCTAGAACAAAAAATCGAATTTATTACACATTTACAAAACGTATAATTGTTTATCCAACGATATCTCGATTGTTGTAAAAAATAACAAAAATTTTTTCAAACAAAAGACGTTTGGTATTAAATTCTCTACCTTTTCGCTGAAACAATGTTTTTCATAGCATGCTTCGTTTGTGAGATAATTTACTTGAATTACAGAAACGTGAACCTAATCTAACCTCACTCACCGCACCTGTCAACTCAATCAATTCCACGCGCGATTCAACATTTTTAAAGCCCTAGAGCAAAAAATCGAATTTATTACACATTTACAAAACGTATAATTGTTTATCCAACGATATCTCGATTGTTGTAAAAAATAACTAAAATTGTTTCAAAGAAAAGACGTTTGGCATTAAACTCTCTACCTTTTCACCGAAACAACGATATTGATAGCATGCTTCGTTTGTGAGATAATTGACTTGAATTACGGAAACGTGAACCTAATCTAACCTCACTCACCGCGCCTGTCAACTCAATCAATTCCACGCGCGATTCTACATTTTTAAAGCCCTAGAGCAAAAAATTGAATTTATTACACATTTACAAAACGTATAATTGTTTATCCAACGATATCTCGATTGTTCTAAAAAATAACAAAAATTGTTTCAAACAAAAGACGTTCAGCATCGAGTTTTCTACCTTTTCGCCGAAACAATATTTTAGATAGCATACTCCGTTTGTGAGATAATTGACTTAAATCGCGAAAACGTGAACCTAACCTAACCTTACTCATCGCACCTGTCAAATCAATCAATCCCAAGCGCGATTCTAAATTTTTGAAGCCGTAGAGCAAAAATCGAATTTATTACACATTTCCAAAACGTATAGTTGTTTATCCAACAATATCTCGATTTTGTAAAAAAATAACAAAAATTGTTTTAAACAAAAGACGTTTGGCATTGAATTCTCTACCTTTTCGCCGAAACAATATTT
Organism: Philonthus cognatus; assembly: GCA_932526585.2. NCBI lineage: Eukaryota > Metazoa > Arthropoda > Insecta > Coleoptera > Staphylinidae > Philonthus > Philonthus cognatus. The sequence continues at coordinate 54,466,703 of OW052249.1, read as the reverse complement.
TTGATAGCATGCTCCGTTTGTGAGATAATTGACTTGAATCGCGAAAACGTGAACCTAACCTAACCTTACTCACCGCACCTGTCAAATCAATCAATTACAAGCGCGATTCTAAATTTTTAAAGCCGTAGAGCGAAAAATCGAATTTATTACACATTTTCAAAACATATAGTTGCTGATCCAACGATATCTCGATTGTCGTAAAAAATAATAAAAATCGTTTTAAACAAAAGACGTTTGGCATTGAATTCTCTACCTTTTCGCCGGAACAATGTTTTTGATAGCATGCTTCGTTTGTGAGATAATCAACTTGAATTACTGAAACGTGAACCTAATCTAACCTTACTCACCGCACCTGTCAACTCAATCAATTCCACGCGCGATTTTACATTTTTATAGCCCTAGAGGGTAAAATCGAATTTATTACAAATTTTTCAAAGTTAAAAATGTTTAATAATTAACTGTATTGTTTTGAGTTTACGTGAAGTGATTAATCACAAATAGAAAGACTGTTATTCCTTACTTCACTTTTTATTTTTATGTTAGATGTACATTTCGAGACACAAGGGTTTTGAGTTTGTTATTGATAATGAGCACCTTGTGTCTCGAAATGTACATCTAACATAAAAATAAAAAGTGAAGTAAGGAATAACAGTCTTTCTATTTGTGATGTTTAATAATTATTGTAGTCATCTCTTTTTTCACTTATTAGTTTTATTTACTAAATGTACATTTCGAACTCTATATGTATTGTATTAATATTGAAAATGAAGGCATAGTGTGAATCAGTGAAGAAAGGGATTATTACAATAATTATTAGAAAACACTTCACGTAACTAAAAGAAGAATATTAGAATTGTTTATCGAGCTAAATACTTACCATATAGTGCATCCAAGACGACGCGAAAAGAATTACATATTTCATTCCAATCCGTCTGAATCAATCCACCGAAATTGGTTTCCCATTCCCGTTTTTTTCCCCTCGAACTGAAAATACTGGAAGAGCAAAAAATACGGTCTTCGCTATAATAGAAACAGCAAAGTTGTTACTTTTTTTTCTTCTTCTTTTGCCTTACCGTTACCGCGGATGATACAATTTGTTTACTGAGCCCTTCCTATTATCCCTGATTGGCGTGGAGAGAGGGTGATTCAAAAAAGCAGGCGAATAAATAAATCCGGTCGGTGCGGAATTCTATTAGTCCGGAGATCCGGCACACTCGAGGCTCGTCTTTGATCTTTAATACACTGATCAAACGTTTCCACTTTACTTTTATCACTTCTGTTCGGGGTTCTTATTGAAATACATCTTTATTTATATTTGCGCAGAGGTTTAATAAGTTAATTCTGCAAATTCAACGAGTTTTGTGTACCTACGCCGTCTGTCTAGTTATTTCTTTGATATCGAAATCTTATAAAATTGTACAAAAAAAAATCGTAAAAAAAAACTACACAATGTATACGCTTTAAATCAAAGATATTCTTGTTGGAGTTGGAGTTACGTGAAGTGTTAGTTATAGATATGTAAGTAGTATAATACTGGATATTTAATTAAAACACTTGGTTTGTTTAAAACACTTGGTTTGTTTCACTAATTTAAATTAGTGAAACAAACCAAGTGTTTTAATTAAATATCCAGTATTATATTCAAAAATGTTTCACCACGGGTTAAGTGAGAAATTAATTAAAGATAATGTAAGTAGTAGTTAAATTCCTTTATCTTCACTGTTTAATTTTAATACTAGATGGTAAATAACCCACTCTTAAATTTAATCCCTTAACTAGCCGGGTGTTAAAATGTTTCCCACGGTTTCCGATTTTCGCGGTCAGTTTGTTGCGAACACCGGCCTTTCTTTGATTTTAAATTAATCATATTTTTATGTTTATTTATGTTGGGGGGTAAACTAGTTTAAGTGGACTGTATTTTTATTTTTAATCAGAAGTGCCGGCATCGGGGGCGCACAAAGGTTGACGTATCTAATACTGCCACTTACCTTTAGTCCATTCGCACCGCTAACTTCCGATTCGAACGATGTAGGTGGTTTTCTGAACACATTAACTACATTCACAGAACAATTACAATTTTCAACAATTCTTTTGCAACACACGCACTCGCCATTCCACTCGAACGACTCTTCTTCTCCGCCGATTTCGTTGGTGCAAGTGAAAGTATTTTGACGATAGATACCGCCACCATACAAACCCCCAAGATGCAAAGCAGTTTTCTAATTCACGACTGAACAGCGGGTCTAAAAGGCCTAAAACGAGTGTTTTCCACTCCCAGGCTATGCTTGAAGTAAAAAGTACAAGTGTGGTATCTTAACCCACTCGTGTCATGAACGTCTCGTGGTCGTGTCGTGCTCGTATCGTGTTCGTGTCGTGATCGTCTCGTGTGGTATCTTAACCCACTCATGTCATGAACGTCTCGTGGTCGTGTCGTGCTCGTATCGTGCTCGTGTCGTGATCGTCTCGTGTGGTATCTTAACCCCTTAACGCGTAGCCCCGTGTCCAGCACGGGCAAAGGCTGTTAGCAAATATTCGCATATTTTAATCGGGATTTTTTAATTATGCGCGGGGGAGGTATGAAAATAATATTAAATGGATACTTAATAGTTTAAGAGTATACTAGGACCATAGCTGCTCATTATATTCAAAATAACTACGTAAAAAAGAGAAAAATGATTTTTGTTTCACAGAAAATCTCAATTTAATTGATCCTTAAGCGACTAAGGAGGGGATATTTTTTCAGCGATCTTGCATAAATCAAAAACTAACCAAACCAGTATATTTTAAACTTCAGATTAAATCAGTGTTTTACACGCGTGGCGCATGAAGTAAAATTTCGAGTTTAGAAAAGCCCCGTGAAAATTTGTCTCGGGTCGCTGCGCGACCCTCGACAAATTTTCTACGCGGGGCTTTTCTAAACTCGAAATTTTACTTCATGCTTAGCCTGGGAGTGGAAAACACTCGTTTTAGGCCTCGAATTGATCGATTTTACAAACTATTTAAGTAATAATAATAATAATAATACAATTTATTTCCAGTGAGAATAAAGTACAAGTCAAAATATACACAGTATAAAATAATTTACACAGTACAAACATGGAAAGACGTCAGAACAAACTTTACATATTGTTTAATGCCGACGCAAGAAAGTCATCGACATTGTATGGCTCTAGTTGACATAAAAAGTGGAATAGTTTACGTTTCATTTCACAGTATGTTTTTGCACTTTTTATGTGTACAGGTAGGTGGTTGTAGAGCTTGATACAACTATACAGCGGACCGCGATCAAACATTGTCAGTCTATGAGCGGGGTATCGGTATTTGGTGCCATGGCGTGTGTTATGCGAGCTATATAGTATAAACGGATCAAATAAGTGCTTATGCTTATACGTGAATTTTATACATTCGTAGATATATATAGCGGGGACTGTTAATATACCTGCGATTTTGAATATGGTTCTGCAGCTTTCACTATATTTTAGTTTATGCATTACCCTAACTGCGCGCTTTTGTGTTATGAAAACAGCATTTAATTGAGTACTCCCTCCCCAAATTATAATACCATACTTTAAGTAAGAATAGTAATTGGCATAGTAGAATGTTTTTACTATTTCATTGTTGCTGCTTTTCATTAATATTTTTAAGCCATAGCAGATACTGCTTAACTTAGAAACAAGTTTATTAACATGGTCTTTAAAGCTGAGTGTTTCGTCAAGTATGACTCCTAAGAAACGAACATTTGAACTATAATTATATGTTACATGATTTAATGATATACAGTCTGGAGTTGGTGTACATTGGTTGGTCTTAAAAATGATAGTGTGAGTTTTGGTAGTATTTAATATTAAATTATTTCTTAGGAACCAGTCAGTTAATCTGCGCATAATACTGTCTCCGTTGTTGACTATATCGACATAAGTGTGACCAAAAATTAGAAGGTTAGTGTCGTCTGCATAACATACAATTTTCGTGTCATTGGTAGTTATGTTCATCATATCATTAAGAAACACATTAAACAATAGCGGACCTAATATACTACCCTGTGGGACCCCCATATCTATAGATAGGGCGTCTGAAGTAATAGCAGATGTACTGTGATTGAGTTTAACGGATTGTATTCGACCGTGCAAGTATGTCTTAAACCAATTAAATGCGGTATCTTTGATACCATAGTTACGGAGCTTATTTAATAGAAGATTGTGGTTAATAGTGTCAAAAGCTTTTGACAGGTCTAAAAGTACTCCACATACTATAGCCCTTTGCTCAAGCGTAGTCAGAATTGATTGTATGTACTCAAATAAGGCGGTATCTATATTTTTGCCCTTAGTAAAGCCATGTTGAGTTATGTTTAAAATGTTGTTGGATGTTAAGAAATTGTTTAATCTTTTTGCCATTAACGTTTCTAATATTTTGGAAAAGGTACTCAAAATGCTGATTGGTCGATAGTTGTCTAGGTCATTAACATTCCCTTTCTTATATATCGGCGTAATGAGGGAGTGTTTCATTTTTTCAGGATATACTCCCGATTGAAACGAGCTGTTAAAAATATGCGTCAGTGGATCTCCTATTGATTCAATTGATGCTTTAAGAAGGGATATCGGTATTCCATCATAACCACAGCTTTGTTTATTGTCCATAGACAATACAATTTTAGATATTTCTGACAATGTAGTCGGCTCTAGGGACATAGCGTTAGCACTTATTTGAGTATCAGGTACACAGTTCTGTAGCGAAATTTGATCGATAAGCTTGGCACCACTTGTTTTGAAATGTAAATTAAAATCCTCTGCTTGCTGTTGGACATTGTATGTATTTGGTAGGACATGATTTTTCTTACCCTTGGTGCCGACAATGTCGTTAATAATACACCATGTCGTTTTGGATTTATTACGAGAATTAATTACTTTAGTTTTGTAATATGTAGCGCGTTCTCTATGAAGCAAGTTTTTATATTTATGTATTTCATCTTTTAGCATTGTTTTAAATTCGGGGATATATTGTGCCAGTGTTTGATAAATATTAATGTTGTTTTTACACTCTTTAATCTCTGCAGATTTAAATTTAATTTTTTGTTTACCGTTTGAACACACTTTTTTTATTGGGAAATGCTTGTTAACGTATAACATGAAGATATTTAAAAATTTGCTATACTTAGAGTTTGTATCCTGACTTTCATACACATCACTAAATAGCTCGTTTTTAAGATCAATAGAAAATGTAGACAAAGACTGTTCTGAATATAGCCTTACTGTTTTATACGTGTTTACCGTGTGTAATTTTAAATTATGAGATAACAGTTGCGCTTTATGGTCGGACATAAATGTATCAATGACTTTAGCATTGTATTGGCTGGGGTCGCTGTTAGTGATTATATTATCAATACAGGTACTAGTACCGTTAAAATGAATTCTCGTTGGACACTGTATAGATAATGAAGCATTATACATATTTAATAGATTTCTCAATTCTCTGGTTTCATGAGATTCTTCAAGAATATTTACATTAAAATCACCCGCAATGAAGTAAAGATTATTTGAATCTGATACATAATTTAGGATGTCTTCAAGTTTATTTATGAATGTCACAATATCACTTTGTGGAGGTCTATATATACATATTACACGTACAGTTACATTTAAAATACGAAGTTCCACTCCTACACATTCAAACACTTTTTTCTCCGAGATATCACATATTCTTCTTAGAGCAGTCACAGCAATCCCGTTTTTGCAGTAGATTGCAACGCCACCGTGTTCCTTATTAGCCCTGTTGAAACTGGCAGCCAATGTGTAGTCCGGAATGTGACAGAATTGCAATTGCTCATTTGATTGCCAGTGCTCTGTGATGCACAAGACGTGGATAGGATTATAGCTGTCAGAAACATCAATGATATCGTTGATGCAGTTGCTAAGGCATTGCACATTCTGATGAAGAATTCTAAAAGGTTTATTTTGCCTTAATTGATTGGACCGGTTGGGTTGGTTTATGTTGGCCCCGTGTTTTTCTGGCCCCTGTGAAAATTAAAACGATCCACAGTAATTCCATCTTCCCACAAGTTCTCGTCCATTAACTGTCCTAAGAAGGATAAGGGAGCCCCTATTTTGAAGCTATTGAATGTCGGTTCAGTGTGCTTAGGGATAAGTAATTCACAGGAAATGTCGCTCGTTTTCAATCGATTTACCAATAATTCCTGAAGATCCTTTGGTTGTACATTTTTTGGGTAACGTGCAACATGTAGCCAAGCCCTCTTTTCGACTGCTTTGAATGCCATATTATCACAGGTTCTCTTACCCACAAGAATGTTTCTTTTATTATTATTTTTGCGCTCACGCCTTGTTTCGACACGTTTGAAATCGTTGTGTTTGTTGTCCTTGTCTTGGGTTTCAAAAGTAGTGTCTTGAAGATTATTTGCAGATCTCTGTTCGGGAGTTTTAAGATGAAGAGTTTCCGATTTATTATTTTTATTTAGATGCTTTACAGATGCCTTTTTGATGATTTCAGATTCCTCCTTATTAGCTTTGGTAAGTGCAGATTCCTCCTTGTTGATTTTGGATGTGTTTCTTGCTATTCCACTATACGTATTTATCTGTTTTACAGGTGCCTTTATTGTGATAGCAGATTCTTCCTTGCTGACTTTAGTAGTTGCAGATTCCTCCTTGTTTACTTTGGAAATATTTTCTGCTATTGTACTACAGATGGCGCTTTGTTCTGATGAAATATTTGGTTTGTTTACATTATGTAAAATCAGACTAATATCTTCTCCATGCTGTTTTAGGAGTGAAGAATGTTCCTCCAACTTGTTAAAAATTGAGGTAATTATACTGTAAGTGGACTGACCTTGTGAAATTTGTATACATGGTGAACATAACCAAACAATGTTCTTTTTGCTGTTTAGCATTCGAATTTCGTTGTCTCTTAATCCGGAGCATGTTCCATGCACTATTCCATTGCACAAGCCATGACACTTTAGAGTTATATCACTTTGCACTATTGATTTATCGCAGTTATTACACTTATCTATGTGGATATCGACAGTCAAACCTGACGCCATTGCAGCCACATTAATCAGGGAGTAACTGGTAACTACCCGCTGAACACCGAACCGAACATTGCTTGAATTTAACGAATAAATCACTAATAACCTTTCAATTTATTGCTTAAATGTTGATATGATATGATATCTTATAGACTTCACTTCATTTTCCTTCTTTTAGACAATTACGAGACGAGTACGACACGAGCGCGAGACGTGCACGACACGAGCTGAGCACGAGACGTGCACTACACGAGGCGAACACGGGAAGTTTAACACACTCGTGTCATAACCGTGTCGTGCTCGTGTCGTGATTGTCTCGTAATTATCTAAAAGAAGGAAAATGAAGTGAAGTCTATAAGATATCATATCATATCAACATTTAAGCAATAAATTGAAAGGTTATTAGTGCTTTATTCGTTAAATTCAAGCAATGTTTGGTTCGGTGTTCAGCGGGTAGTTACCAGTTACTTAAATAGTTTGTAAAATCGTTCAATTCGAGGCCTAAAACGAGTGTTTTCCACTCCCAGGCTAAGCATGAAGTAAAATTTCGAGTTTAGAAAAGCCCCGCGTAGAAAATTTGTCGAGGGTCGCGCAGCGACCCGAGACAAATTTTCACGGGGCTTTTCTAAACTCGAAATTTTACTTCATGCGCCACGCGTGTAAAACACTGATTTAATCTGAAGTTTAAAATATACTGGTTAGGTTAGCTATGTTCAGGGGGTGTTGGGGGGTAAATTAGTTTAAGTGGATTGTATTTTTATTTTTAATCAGAAGTGCCGGCATCGGGGGCGCACAAAGGTTGACATATCTAATACTGCCACTTACCTTTAGTCCATTCGCACCGCTAACTTCCGATTCGAACGATGTAGGTGGTTTTCTGAACACATTAACTACATTCACAGAACAATTACAGTTTTCAACAATTCTTTGCGACACACGCACTCGCCATGCTACTCGAACGACTCTTCTTCTCCGCCGATTTCGGTGGTGCAAGTGACAGTATTTTGACGATAGATACCGCCACCATACAAACCCCCAAGATGCAAAGCAGTTTTCTAATTCACGACTGAACAATTTACTACAACAACAAACACTCCATATTAACAACAAGCAATTACATAATATTTATATATATATATATATATATATATATATATATATATATTACCAAAGTCCCTATTACCCTTTCGGGTGTTGGGTATATCATAATATTTACAAAATAATACTTTACAAAATAATAAGTATGTTCACTATTTATACACAAATTTGACCCAGTCTTTTTTATTTGTAGCTATTTTCCGTGCCTGTTCCAGTGTTGTCCCGTATTCTTGCAAAATTAAACTTATATTGTCGTTCCACGTCTTTCTTGGTCTTCCTTGTCTTCTTTTCTTCGTTGTTCTGGCTAGCCAAACTTTCTTTGTTATCCTGTTATCCTCCATTCTGTGTATGTGTCCAAACCAACTCAACTGTCTTTTTTTTATGAATTCTAGTACTTCTTCTGCTTCCAGGTCTTCTCGTATCTTTGTATTTCTAATTCTGTCCATTTTTGTAACCCCTCTCACACATCTTAGATATTTCATTTCGACAGTTTGTATTTTACTTTTTTGTTCTGCACTTAAGTTCCACGTCTCGCAACCGAACGTTAAAACCGGTCTATATATTGTCTTAAAGACTGTCATTTTTGTTTTGTTTGAAATATTTTTGTTGCATATGAACTTTTTCTTCATTGCATAAAATAGTTTAAAAGTGCTCTCGATTCTTTTGTTTATTTCTAGTTCGCTTTTTCCCGTTGTATGTATACTTATGCCAAGATATTTGTAGCTTTCAACTTGTTGTATTTGTACACCTTCTATGTTTATTCTCAGTTCTTCATCTTATCCTATAACCATTACCTTTGTCTTATTTTGGTTCATTGTCAGTTCGTATTGTTCTAATATCGATTTCCATACTTTCAGATTGTAATAATATTTATACTTATATATAAACTTATAAAAGGTTAAAATTTTGTTGCTAATCGGCTATCGACCGAATGACGTTACCATGACAATTAACAATTTTTGCAGAAAGACCACGGCTTTCTGACAACATTGTTACTTGTCATGGTAATGTCAGTTAGTGTCTTGATTAAATATATTCACAGTTTGTTTTGAGTTATGTAAAGTTATCAATTACTAATAAAAGACGGTTTGATTTTCTTTCTTCGCGAATTTATTTTTCAGTGTTAGATGTACATTTCGAGTACCATGTACTCATTTTCAACAACTAAATGTTAGTTAGTCCATTATGTCATTTGAATTCCCCCCCAATAAACGGACGGTAACAGAAACGGGACTTGTTTCTCTTACAGTCCGTCTTCAGTTCAAAAGGGTCGACTATCACGATCGGATTTGTGTCTCAATTCATTGTTTTCTTCTCGGAATCTTAAAACATGTTTAACAATGGCAAATAACAAGGATTCCAATCTGAATTAATTTTAAAAAAATTAATGATGTCAAAGTACAACACCCAGTATATATTAAATGAAACTTCTACTTGCGAAAACTTCTTAATTAGTACGTTTAATTGAAATATTGAGTATCAGTATTGTTTAACTGAAGCTTCCATTCGCAAGAACTTCTTAATTAATAAATAAATCGTTTATTGACGGGATTATCCCCAGTTTCAAAATTAAATACATAAAATGTACAAGTAATATCACCTCTAACTAACTAAACAATTAAAAATAATACTACAAATCAATAAGTCAGATCAACATAAAATTTGTTTGAATATAAATGCCCATAATTAAAATTATAATAAACATAACAAAAATTACTAAAATTAATTCAACTAAATCAATAATTTTAAATTTCGTTTAAATAAACTAAATTCGCTACCAATTAAATTAAAACGTAAATCATTATTAAGCTGATTAGAAGTTCTTAATAGTCTATTAAGCGGACTATTAAAAGTATAATTAGTTTTATCCACAACCACTCTATAATATTATAATTATACATGCTAAGAGTCAATAATAATGACGTTTATTATAAATAGGTTATGAAACCTGTGAGTAATATTTTGACTTATCACTGCTCAACTGTGAATAATAAGAAATCACTACAAAATCAGGATACCTCATGTTAATCAATCTTGACATAAACAAAAACAATTTATAAATTGAAAGCAAATTGTGTTAGTTGTGTTGTGATAGTGTGGTTAATAGTTTATCGAAGGTGAAAGAAGCAACATGGAATCCGATCCTGACTTGTTGACACCCCCGGAAATAAGGGACGCGGCAGAAATCGCTTCCATCAATTTGTTGCCTAAAAAGTCTCGCAACATATACCAAAGTACATACAACACGTTTTGTGAATGGAAAAAGGAGAAAAAAGCACATTCTTCAACTGAGTCGGTAGTTTTGGTGTATTTTACTGGATTATCAAAAAAATACAACACCTCATCGTTGTGGCAGAAGTATTCGATGCTAAAAAGTACATTGAAAATCTTTGAAAACATCAATATTGGAAACTATGGCAAACTTCTAGCTTTTTTGAAAAGAAAAAATGAAGGGTTTACTCCGAAAAAAGCCAACACTTTCTCCCCAGAAAATGTTAACAGTTTCATTGCAAATGCACCGAATGACAAATTTCTTGCAACAAAAGTAAGTTTTAAATTATTTTTATATTTTTTAAAAATTGCAGTAATTTTTTCTTCAGGTTGCATTAATTATGGGTTTAATAGGCGCTTGTCGTTCAAATGAGCTGTATAACATGAAAATTAAAGATAAAGAAGACCTTAATTCCTGCTATATGATTAAGGTGCCAACCACAAAAACTAAAATTTGTAGGAAATTTACAGTATCTGGTAATTTTTACCACATTGTAAAAAAATATTTGTGCCTCCGAAAGCAGATAAACTGTGATTATTTCTTTCAAAATTTTCAAAATGGAAAGTGTACTAAACAGCGAATTGGTATTAATAAATTTATAACAATGGGAAGGGATATCGCCAGTTTTTTGAAATTACCCAATCCTGAGCAATATACAGGCCATAGCTTTAGAAGAACCTCAGCCACCATTTTGGTTGATGCTGGTGGAGACATCACTGCGTTAAAACATCATGGAGGGTGGAAGTCAACTGCGGTTGCAGAAGGCTATATTAACGATTCTTTGGAAAACAAAAAGGAAACGGCCAGAAAAATTGCATCGTCAATAGAATCGACAGCAAATAATGTAACAGCTGCATCTTCCAGCACAAATTCCGTTAATTTCGATATTTTGGATCAAACCGTAAATCTTGGTGTAAAGTCCGTCAAAAGATATTCTGCGTTTACGACTTAAGCTGGTGATTATTGGTCATAAAATAGTATCCACCCTCTGCAATAAACCTCTTACCTACAAGAGGGTCGGCATAAGCTTAACAGGACCGTCCCTTGGATTTTGCTAATTTCATATACCGGTTATCCAGTTTCAAAGGGCCTAACGTTGAATATCGTATTTTTGCCAGTTGTTGCTAAATATTATTATAGTTTTGCTAAAATAATATTTAGCGATTCATGAATATTTTATAGGTCTATCCATATGATGCTAATTATAACACTATTCTAATTATTTTGTTAAAAAAAATATTGTTAAATCAATGAATTGTCAAGTTTGCTGCAAGCTGTAAGTTTACTTTATCTTTTAAAAGTAATAAAGCAATTTAAAAGTAAATTTGCATGACTTAACATGCAAATTTAACTCTCAATGACATCATTAAACGGAAAAGCGGGTTTTTATGATAACATGATGATATCTATAAATTCTTGGTATATTGACAAATATTTTTATTATAAAAGACTTTGCTCAAATAATAAATGTTAAAGAATGACAACGATAATTAAAGTCTCTTGAATTAATTTATAAATAAAAAATAAAAAGCAAAACAGGCCAATATGAACATTTTTTTTCATGTTGTATATTTCAACTAATGAAATTTTAATGGCTAATTAAAATAAACGCTCATAAGGTTATTTTAATTTTGAAAAATATAGCAATCGCTAATTACATTTTTTGGGGCAAATACTGATTTTTTATAAATCATGCGATTTTGGAAAAAATACAAACTGTCAATTTCCTAAAAATGCAATTTTTATACCATTCACTGATGCCACAGAAATATTTTTTGTAAACTATAATTGGTAAGAGGCAATTGGCAAAAACATGCAGTACAATGTACGAATACAGGTATAATTCCAGCATGGAATATTTTCAGAATTTAATTAACGTTTGATTCATATATTTAAAAATATTGTAATTAAAAAAAGGCAACACAATAAGAAGAAAAAATCAATAAAATTAATTAATTAATTTAATAAAAAAATATACACCTTATAACATATACTTAATTGTCACTTAAAATATCATCACTATCAGTAGAGTCTTCACGCAGTTCGATTATTAGTTCTTGCACTAAACGTTCTCTATAAACATTTTCTTCTTTAATCACATGTTGTACACAATTATTCCAACTCCTAGTGGATATATTTGATACAGCATCTTTGATTATCTGTACAGTTGTATTTGAAAATTTTGGGGATGTATTGTTTTTTCGGGTATATTTTTTTATTTCGGCCCAAATCAATTCAATAGGATTGAACATGCAGTGGTAAGGAGGTAATCGTAAAATTGTATGCCCACTCTCTTGGGCAATTTGATCAATTCTGAAAGATTTTTGGAAATTTTTTGTTGCTAAAACCTCCAGTAGTTGTTTTTTAGTATATGATTCATCATAATATAAGTCATTTTGCATTAAAAATGTTTGAATTTCATCTTTGCAACTACTTGAATTTGGAATCTTACAAGATAAGGCTGAATGGTAGGATGCATTATCCATCACAATTACTGAATTTGGAGACAAATTAGGAATTAATTTATTTTCAAACCAATTTTCAAATACATCAGCAGTGATGCTTTGATGATAATCCACTGTGGCGAATTCTATGTTCTTCGCCGATAAAAATAACGCCTCGTTAACCCAACCATTTTTAGATCCCGCATGCAAAATTATTATGCGTTTTCCACGTGATACCGGAACATCCAAAGTACACTTATTACTTTTATCGCACCATCCTTTCTTAACAGTATCATGTGTATCGTACCATGTTTCATCGAGATAAATTATCGCTCTGTTTTCGTCTCGGAATGTTTTTATTTTATTCAAGTAATCGACGCGCCATTTCGAAATTCGAGCAGACTCCATAAGAACGTGTCTTTTGTTTAATTTCATAAAATGAAAATTCATTTTTTGTAACAATGATCGTACGGTCTCCCGACTGCAGTGAACATTTAGGTCCCGCTTTATTTTATGAAGCAATTCATCTAATGTTAAGACAATATTTTTTTTGTAAGCATCGTGGATCATGCTTCTAACTAAGTCGGCATGATAATCCTGGAATATTCTGGGACAACCAGCATCCTTCCTTGGTTTCCTTTTCTGAATTCCAATAGTGATTATATTTCTCACCGTTGACTGCGAAATTTTTGTCATACGACTAGTTTTAATTATGGCACCGCTTTTCCCTTCTACGTTTTTAATATACTCGTAAACGTTTAAAATTATTTGTTTACTTTCAAACTGTAAATGTTTGTGAGATCGTTTGATACAGGGATCTTCATCATCGAATAAATCATCATTCAATTCATCTTCTTCGTGAACTTCTTCTGCCAAGTTTTGATATTCCTCTTCTGAAACATCCATCTCTGCCCAAGGTCTCCACATTATAAAATGTATATGTAATTTTCCACAGGTGAAATTAAGTCAAAATGTTTCTATTTTGAATATCACAAATCAAGTTGAAGTGCCGAAAGTTTTAACTAGAAGAAATAAAAATATTTATATACTTTGTTACATAAATTACAAAATTTTATTGGAATTATAGATATCATCTATAATGAATTAGTGACGGTGTAAAGTTAACAATAAAAGTTAATATTTAGTTTTAACTAAATTGCTTAAGTTATAAACATTTTCCCACATAAGTATTTTATCAATTTGCATAATAACATTCAGCTAATCTTAATAATGGGAGACTTGCACAAAAAATATATTGGATAAATGTAATCATTCCGCCAAAAAAACATAATTGAATATGCGAGGCCCGGTTTTAAACTGTGGTTTCAGCAAAGTTTAACAAAAACTTGGTTTAGTTACGTCAGTGTCAATATATAAAACCTAGGAAATTTATAAAAAAATAATGTAATAAAATTCATTGCTGAAAGGTTTTATAGCTTGAACTTCAACTTTATTCAGTTCAATAAGATAAGATAGCTGTTAATATAATTTTTAACAATGGATAAAAAAATTACATGGAAAATGTATCATTCTTTAAAAAAATATGTTGGGGTTAAAAATCGACAAATACTAATTACTCTTTCGAAATAGGAGATTAATTTTCTTCGGCTATTTTAATGATATTAAATGTACATAACAAAATATGAAGTACATACCTGCAAATCTTTTTGAGTAACTAAATTCAAACTTAATAATAATACACTGAACAACAATTACACGCAACACTAAATAGGACAAAGATTGGAAAAGAAATGAGACAATTGACGAAATCATTGCAAAAGTAAATATTAAAATGGTAAACTCGTCATTCTTCTTTTATGTAGATGCGCTCATACCATTCCTTTGATCATAACATTATACAAAAGGAAGGATTATCACCCGCTGTTCAAACCCCATTTTGTAGAATGTCTATTTTTCTAAGAAATTGCGATCAACCACGCGACGGCTCAATAGCCTGGAAGCAGTGGAAGATAATACAATGATTGATTCCGGCCGTGAAGTTTGATCATTTAAATATCCGATTTTTAATATTTTAATACTTAATATCATTATACAGATTTTATACAAACATAATTTTCAATACTCCTATGATAAATTTATCAGATAAAACAATTGAAAAACATTGTTACTTTTATTAAATCGACTATGTTTGATTTTAATTTTTATTATTTAAAATATTCATCCAAATAAAAAACGACTATTTTTTCGGCACTGGTTGGGATCGATGTACGTAGGTTATTACAGCTTTATCAATGTTTTGTTATTATATAATTAATAAAATAATTGTAATGATAATGTTAATTATTATAGGTATAGGAATAGTGATAAAATAATGTGAACGTAAACAAAAATTACAACATAATATACAAATTGGAGTTGACGAAATCCCTCCAATACCTGAAAAAAATCGTTACGGGCCATCTGTCCTTTATGGCTGTTCGGAAGCAACCTTCTCGAGTGTTTGGGCGGACGATGCCATAAACCTCTTGTAAAATCAAAGTCGTAAACGCAGAATATCTTTTGACGGACTTTACCCACTTCAATGCCCCTTATTGTGTTTAATAATTGTTCTAATGTTACTATTAACATTAATCCTAATAAATAGTATTATTATATGTATTTCTTAGTGTTATCGGGGTGCGGGACGTCGCTTGCTGTTGTGCTAATTTTTATAAAGAGCATGAGTTATGCACTAACGACGTTCCTCCGTAACAACTCCGGTGGCTCAGGACTGGTCACACACAAAATAATAATAATAAATTTACTTACCTAAATATCCTTGGTCAAAAGGCACTAATTTTTATTGTATACAAAAAAGGTTGTTTGAATTTTGTATGAATTTAAAATGACTATTGTTTTGAAAACACAACACTTAAAATTTATTAACAAGAATAAAAGGACCAAAAAAAATGTAATGAATGAAACAAATGAACACAGAAATACAATGATTAAGCTAAATAAACAATGATAAAATGAACGATGATAAAAATATATGAAATGAACAAATGAATGAAATTGAACGAACGTGATGTGACGATTCAATGAATAATGACACCGACAACTTATAGGTACGCGACGACTTACGAATGATGATAACTTCACTTGATATAACTTCGAACTTCACTTCATGTATCCTGAATGCGTTTTTGAACTTGATGTCTGGAGTTTGACTGACTTGTGATGACCGAATCAAGTTTTCGAACTGTATTTTATGACCTTCCTCGGGGTTGTAAACATCGGCCGGTGCTGGTCGCGCGGTTAATGATGGGGTGGTTTGCAAGTCGTCATTGTTGGTCACGTTCGGGGGAATTCAATGTTGGACTAATTTACATATTTACAAGAAAAAAATATATACAAAAGAACATCGAATGAATATTTACGAACTTGAGTCATTTGGAATTAAAATGATTATGAAATGAAATGAGCAAAACAAATGAAGTCCGATGTTTTCGCGAATGTGAATAAAATAATCAAGTTTCGACGTTTTCGATAAAACGCCGGTAACATTAGTTATAATTAAAAGTAAATGATTTAATGAATTATGTTCTTATTCTTGAAAAGTTGCAGTAAGCAAGAATGAATATACATTTTGTGGTTGTGGATAAAGTATAGTATTCTACTCGCGCATAATGGCTATTAATCATTCGAATGATTTACTCCACTCGCCTGCGGCTCGTTCCGTAAACCTCATTCTCATGATTAATAGCTTTCATTATGCGCTTGTTGAATAATATACTATTATTAATGCCAAGCTTAAATAATGCAAAATTCCTAAATTTTGTACAATTAGGATTCACATTGAAATTGATCAAACCTAGAAGCTCCGAACATTGTATATTTCCTGAGAGTAATTTGTGGAAGAAACATAGCTCTAATTCAAGTCTTCGAGACTGTAATGTCTTGAGATTTAAATCATTTAAGATTAAGTAATAATTGCTGGGATCAATGAAACCTAATTTGAACGAAATCATTTTTATAAATTTTTGTTGCACACATTCAATTTCTGAAATTTGAATAACGTAAGAGGGGGCCCAGACAATACTACCATATTCTAATTGTGACCTTACCAACGAGCAATATAAAATTTTAATAGTTGATACATTAAACATATAGCTATTTCTGAAGATGAATCCTAGCATTCTCATAGCTTTCCGAGTGATTATTTCGATGTGTTCTCTAAAATTTAGCTTTGAATCAAAAACAATCCCTAAATCTTTAATACTTTAATTAGTACTTTTAATTGAGATATCGAGGAGCTAGAGCGCGCTTCTTGCGTGCATAAAGGTAGTACTTACACAAATCCCGTTAAGTGTTTGTTTAATCCGGTTTCAGTTCGTTAAGATCAATATTAAGTTAAGACTTAACCGCTCGACCTGGAAGCGGAGGAGCAAATGATTAATCTTGAGAGTTTTGTTTGGAATACACTCTGGATTTTCATATTATGTACATATTTCATATTATATATATATTTTTCTTTCATGTAAGTTAACATTTTAAGCTTAAGGGGGAGTATATTTATAATTTTTTCAAAAAATCGATTTTTTTTTATTATATAAATCTAATGCCACATGTCTGAAGAATATTTGGTTAAAATTATATGGCGGTCCGTGCATTAGTTCTGTCGCTATACTTTCAATGAACCATTGTCCTGAGCGCGGACCGGCCGCTCAGGTAGCACGGAAAAACAGTTGTCAAACTTCAAACGCGTTTATCTTGAAACAAGATTTTTCAAATCTGCGGGAATTCTAGCTTGCGAACCGTTCAACCAATCGACTTCTAGTTTTGACTGCCTAAAAGGAAATTGAATTTATGGGCCTCTGAACCTTTAAAATCGCAACATTTGGATGACTAACGATTTTTAACGGCATGCCAAAATTTAAAAAATCATGCGAAAATTCGTACCTTTTTTTTTTTCAAACGGCCGCCATTTTGTTTCTATAAGGATTTTGTTCATGTTTCTTAGGTTCAGATGCCTCCTTGGAGTTTAAACTTTACTTATTTTTTGGTTTCATGCTTCTAGGTGACGTATTGCGGCTTCTATCCATCCCGCAGATAACAAATATTTTCAAAACATGACTTCTCGGAGCCGCTATTATGGACGCCATTTTGAATTATTATACTTCGAAAAAATTCTATTTTGTAGACAAGAGATAAATAAACATTGTGCCAAAAACCGCAAGTGACTAAGTCTTTTCAGTTTCCCCAAAAAAATTGCCAAACATCAGGTAGCTTTGGCACAATTATAAAAATACTCCCCCTTAAGAACAGGGTTTTTTAACGGAGGGGGGGGGGGTGGGCACGCCACATTAATAAGGCTATAATACTGTTTTAATTTAACTAAAAAACCCAAATTAAATCAGGGGTTGGGGGGCTTGAATTTATGAGGGGGTGGGGTGAACTTTTGAGGGGGAGGGGGTGAACTTATGAGGGGTGCCGTGACTTGATCAAGGTTGAGATCCCCTGCTTTAGAGTTTTGTTTCGATTTTAGATTCACTGTCCATCCATAATTTTATTATATATATATATAATCATTTAAAATCCCTTTTACCCTTTAGGGTGTCGAGATTGTGTGTGTTTATATTCTTGTGTAATTTTCTGTCCATTCTTTTCACTTCTTTCTGTCGCCATCCATAATTTTAAAAAACAAAATATTTATTCTATAAAATCCGGTCGTTCAATGGCTGGCTTAGTTTAAGTTTATCTTAAAATACTTTTAAATATTTAATTGATAAGGCGGATACATGATGAAACTCCATAATACTATTTGAAATAAAACAACACAGTTCACTTTTATTGTTGAACACTGCAACATGTTTCACCACACAGTGGCTTCATCAGGCAGATGAAATATTTCATTATTTCATCTGCCTGATGAAGCCACTGTGTGGTGAAACATGTTGAAGTGTTCAAGAATAAAAGTGAAACCCTCCCAACTGTGTTGTTTTATTTTAAATAAAATACTTTTAGTTCCTAGATGGAAAATTAAAGTTCTTGAAACTATAGTCATTTAATAAAGTGTCAGCTAAACAAAAAAAGTTGAAAATGGTTTCATTTGTTTCATTTGTCGGTTCTAAACAGTATTTTTTAATTAAGAAAACAAGCATTAACGTTTCTTTTACCACACTTTCTTTTAAATGCAAATTTATTTCGTTGAGTTAATTTTGTGTGCTAAATAAAATAAAACATCGTTGTGCAGTTTTATGTTTTTTTTTATTAATTAAGTTTTTATTAGTACATCATAACAGCATTATAGTATTAGACAATCAAACTAAATTCTCTGATTTTTGTTTCTCTGTTTGTTTCATCTTCTTCATATATAAATCCAAAAAATGTGCATTAGTTTCTGTTTTATTTACAATTATTTTAATTATATTCAACAAACACTTTTTCTTTCAAACTCTAGTTAATGAATAATTGAGTCGCCTATTTTTAAAAATCCCTAAATCAAATGGATTCGGGGGTTTTTGGAAATAGGCGACTCAATTAATATAACAAGATTGAATATTCAATTCAATTAACCCATTAACGGCCGAGCAATTATAAAGTGAACTCAAAAGTTGATTTTAGGTAATATTCTTCGGCACTTCTTTCTATGATTTCTATAAATGACTTATTGTATTACATTCTGAGAATTTTTCTTTTAAATATACATAATAATTTACGCTGTAAATTTTTAGTCATTCGTCGATTTTATATAAAAAGTGCAATATTAAGTTTAGAACGAGTGTTTCCACTCCCAGACTAAGCAAGAAGTAAAATTTCGAGTTTAGAAAAGCCTGAAAATTTGGTTTGGTCGCGTAGCGCGTAGCGCGGAGCGGCCAAACCAAATTTTCAGGCTTTTCTAAACTCGAAATTTTACTTCATGCGCCACCGGTACAAAACACTGATGCAATGTACAGTTTAGCGGTGTGTTTTAATCTTCGTAATATGTCAGTGTTTTGTACCGGTGGCGCATGAAGTAAAATTTCGAGTTTAGAAAAGCCTGAAAATTTGGTTTGGCCGCTCCGCGCTTCGCGCTACGCGACCAAACCAAATTTTCAGGCTTTTCTAAACTCGAAATTTTACTTCATGCTTAGTCTGGGAGTGGAACACACTCATTTCAAGTTTCAAATTGAACCCTTAAAAAAACAACGAGTATCTAAAGATTTACTGCATATACGCTGTAATTGGGACATATTTGAAAAAATAACTCCCTGAATGTACAGGGTACGGTATTAATTGCGATTGATTGACAACAATTTTTAATGGTCATATAGGCTCATTTTAAAAAAAAGATCAGTTTATTTCTAACTTCACAATAATTGAGTGTTTTATACGCGTGGCGCATGAAGTAAAATTTCGAGTTTAGAAAAGCCCCGTGAAAATTTGTCTCGGGTCGCTGCGCGACCCTCGACAAATTTTCTACGCGGGGCTTTTCTAAACTCGAAATTTTACTTCATGCTTAGTCTGGGAATGGACGACACTCGTTCTTAGAAGTTCAAATTGAAGGATCACTCTAGATTACTACTCACTGAGCTTTTGCTCACTGAGCTTTTGCTCAGTGAGTAGTAATCTAGAGTGATCCTTCAATTTGAACTTCTAAGAACGAGTGTCGTCCACTCCCAGACTAAGCATGAAGTAAAATTTCGAGTTTAGAAAAGCCCCGCGTAGAAAATTTGTCGAGGGTCGCGCAGCGACCCGAGACAAATTTTCACGGGGCTTTTCTAAACTCGAAATTTTACTTCATGCGCCACGCGTATAAAACACTCAATTATTGTGAAGTTAGAAATAAACTGATCTTTTTTTTAAAATGAGTAATAATTGAAATATTTAAATAATAAAATATTTACATTTTTCTTCATACATTTTCAAGTCAGGTCAAATAATATAATATATTAAATTAACTTATTCAGTAATTTGATTAACAAAACATTAATAATGTTGCGCTTAATGGGTTAATAGAACATAAAATTATTTGTAAGTATTTTATAGCTTAATACCCACTGAACAAACTCATTCAAATAATATTTTATCAACATTAATAATACAACGTTTAATGTTGCTAAAATGTTGATATAACGTTATTTGTTGATGTTTGCTCAGTGGGTATAAAATACTTAATAATTATTTTTACATACTCCGTAACTTAATACAAAATACTTACTAATAATTCGCAAATAATTTACATTATTACCAAATTAATAATTTATAATTAAATATAAAAGACTCAACTTTAATAACATTAATAAAATAATAAAATAAAACCAATACATAATTAAATGTAAGAATAAATTTAGTTTTAAAATAAAACACGGATTACATGAAAAGCTAACATTTAATCCATGTTTTTGAACGTAAAACTAAGACGAAGTTTAAAAATATCGCGTATCCTTTTTTTAAAATTATTCATTCGCAAGAGAGTTTAAAATGTCATTCATATTCACACGTAATTTTTATTACCTCCGAAAATACGAAAACATCCCACATCCCACACAACATCGTTCGTTGCTTTTACGCATCTCAAAACTTACAAAAAGAAAAAAAAAACAGATACAATCCTTTGTTTTAATTATTGAAAGTGATTAAATATGTACATTTTCATTCTTCATCAGTTAGAATTCTTTTAATATATACAAGACATCTCCTCGCTGTTTCATTTTTGCTATTAATTGTTTAGATCGCTTGCGTTTTGCTTTATCATCTTTATTTCTTTTAACAAATATGAATTTAATTTTATTTACATACTATTTAATTACCAGAAGGGCTATTCACAGCACCGATGCAATTTTTCAACGGTGAAAAGTTGCACTGAAATGATGTAATTTTACTCCGAACGGTTGGGTAAATTCTTCCCAAAATTACGTCATTTTCAGTGGTTCTGGTTCTAGTTCTTTGGGGAGTGCGCATTTCTGCACTGCACTTAGGCCTCATTGTGCTTCCTTCCGTCTTTAGTTCAGTGGAATTTTTCACCGATGACAAATTGTATCGGTGCTGTGAATAGCCTCCCAGGATCGTCTTGTTTCTTTTTTCACATTTCTCTCTTTGACAAATATAAAATTGCGCTTCGGAAATTAAATCAGTTTATTTACACTAAACAAGATCACAATGTACTTAAAATATACACACACGGCTTTGTCCCTTTCGTTTTCACTCTTCCCGTCAGTTTTTAGAAAATGTTTTTCGTTTCTTTTTTGCACTCTTTAAGGGCCTACTAGGACTAACAGCACGCTGAGCAGGCAGGCAGTTAGCGGGTATTCCAATCGCAGTTGGCCGCCGTGTTGCATTGCCGCTGGATGCTCTCCTGCAACAAAAAAAAAGAAACAACAATTCATAAATATATTTACTCAATTTGTAAGTCTTCAAAAAGTTAATATTAAACCGGAGAAACCACAAATCATTTTGATTAAAAAACACTTAGAACCTTTCTTCAATACTTTATTTTGGTTACAAAATAAAGTATTGAAGAAAGGTTCTAAGTGTTTTTTAATCAAAGTATAATTATCTTCAAGTAACTCAATCAATCCAAACACAAATCATTGATTCGATAAATCAACGCGCTGTGAAGCTCTGTAATTAAATTGATTCGATCGGCTAAATCCGAAATACGTTTATAATTAAAAGAGTGCGAAAAGAATGGGTTCGCTTTTTTTTTCGTTGCTGGTGGAATTTTGAATTAAATGAAATCGCGGTGAGCATTGTGCGGGACGAAAACGCGTTATCATCTGCAGAGAACGGAATTAATTTTTTTTCTGTTAGTTCCACGCGCGGGTCGCAGAGTTAGATTGTAATCGCGAAAATAACACAGGATTAAAAACGATTGTGTGTATGAAAATAAAAAAAAAAATAAAAAAATAAAAACAGCGTGTATTCCATTCAGAATTTTGTAAATTTTATTATTAGCACAGTATTTTGAAAGCACAATGCAAACAAAGTTGTTTTAAATGATACACCATGCGATCGTTTAAATTATGATTTAGAGTAGGCGGCATTTTTTTGTGCAGTTTCCCAGAATGCTTATTGAATGGTGGAATACATTTGAGGTTATGGCAAGCTATTTGTTAGAAGTCAGTAGTGCTAATCTAATTTAATCTAGGCTTTGGATTTTAAATTAGATGAGTACTACTGACTTCTAACACATAGTTTACCATAACCTCAAATGTATTCCACTATCAGGTTTTAAATAATCGCATAGTACAAATATACATGACATACACTGTCCATTTAATAAGTGGCATCGTTAATTATTAAACTAAAATTTACTCGTAACGAGTGTCTCCACTCCCAGACTAAGCATGAAGTAAAATTTCGAGTTTAGAAAAGCCCCGCGTAGAAAATTTGGCGAGGGTCGCGCACTGAAAACCAACCCAACTTCGATATTTTTTCAAAATTGGATTTCTTTTTTCCTTTCCTTGCTGTAAACCTTCAGATATTCGTTGTTTTCTTGTAAAAAAACTTCGACTCCCTGTAGTACTTCGGTCTCCAAAAACCATCATTGGTCCTTCGAGCTGTAGCCTTCGTAAAATGGCAATAAACTTAGTAATCTAGACTGATCTTTCAATTTGAAACTTCCGAGAACGAGTGTTGTCCACTCCCAGGCTAAGCATGAAGTAAAATTTCGAGTTTAGAAAAGCCCCGCGTAGAAAATTTGTAGAGGGTCGCGCCAGCGACCCGAGACAAATTTTCGCGGGGCTTTTCTAAACTCGAAATTTTACTTCATGCGCCACGCGTATAAAACACTGATTTCAAGTGAAGTTAAAAACGCACTGTAAATCAACCCAACTTCGATATTTTTTCACAATTGGATTTCTTTTTTCCTTTCCTTGCTGTAAACCTTCAGATATTCGTTGTTTTCTTGTAAAAAAACTTCGACTCCCTGTAGTACTTCGGTCTCCAAAAACCATCATTGGTCCTTCGAGCTGTAGCCTTCGTAAAATGGCAATAAACTTAGTAATCTAGACTGATCCTTCAATTTGAAACTTCCAAGAACGAGTGTTGTCCACTCCCAGGCTAAGCATGAAGTAAAATTTCGAGTTTAGAAAAGCCCCGCGTAGAAAATTTGTAGAGGGTCGCGCCAGCGACCCGAGACAAATTTTCACGGGGCTTTTCTAAACTCGAAATTTTACTTCATGCGCCACGCGTATAAAACACTGATTTCAAGTGAAGTTAAAAACGCACTGTAAATCAACCCAACTTCGATATTTTTTCACAATTGGATTTCTTTTTTCCTTTCCTTGCTGTAAACCTTCAGATATTCGTTGTTTTCTTGTAAAAAAACTTCGACTCCCTGTAGTACTTCGGTCTCCAAAAACCATCATTGGTCCTTCGAGCTGTAGCCTTTGTAAAATGGCAATAAACTTAGTAATCTAGACTGATCCTTCAATTTGAAACTTCCAAGAACGAGTGTTGTCCACTCCCAGGCTAAGCATGAAGTAAAATTTCGAGTTTAGAAAAGCCCCGCGTAGAAAATTTGGCGAGGGTCGCGCCAGCGACCCGAGACAAATTTTCACGGGGCTTTTCTAAACTCGAAATTTTACTTCATGCCCCACGCGTATAAAACACTGATTTCAAGTGAAGTTAAAAACGCACTGAAAACCAACCCAACTTTGATATTTTTTTAAAATTAGATTTCTTTCCTATCCATGCTGTAAACCTTCTGGTATTCGTTGTTTTCTTGTAAAAAAACTTCGATTCCCTGTAGTCCTTCGGTCTCCGAAGACCATCATTAGTCCTTCGAGCTGTAGCCTTTGTAAAATGGTAATAAACCTAGGAATCTAGAGTGCTGCAATTTGAAACTTCCAAGAACGAGTGTTGTCCACTCCCAGGCTAAGCATGAAGTAAAATTTCGAGTTTAGAAAAGCCCCGCGTAGAAAATTTGTCGAGGGTCGCGCAGCGACCCGAGACAAATTTTCACGGGGCTTTTCTAAACTCGAAATTTTACTTCATGCGCCACGCGTATACTACACTGATTTAAAGTGAAGTTAAAAATGCACTTAAAACCAACCCAACTTCGATATTTTTTGAACATTTTCTGTTGCTGTAAACCCTCAGATATTTGTTTTTTTTTTGTAAAAATTCGGGCGAATCATAAAAGTATCGCACCTTTCTATATTTTCCCTATTTATTGACTATTTCGTTTGCAAAGAAGTTTTGTAATAAATTTCACCACTCAATAAATTGATCACAATAAATGCTGCGAGCATAGATTACAATCTCATTAAAATTACGCAAAATTAGCCGACCGGGATTTGCGCATTGTGCGTACAAATTAGCGCAATTTATCAGCATATTATTATTGTGGTTAATAATTATTGCTAACTGGAAACACGATAAATTAATGTCCAAATTATACAAAACACAAAATCCAATTATGTATACAGGGTGTCCACGCTAAACCGTTTATTAAAAGTTTATTAGGTTGCCGTTGCAGTAAACATTTAAAAAAAATCCTCATCACACGGTTAACAATTGATAGTTTCCAATTTTCAATTATTTTACTCATAGAGGCATCCCCTAGGTACAAGTAGAAATATAAATAATATTTTTATCTTATTCTTAAGAGAAGTTACAGACGGATGTCAGGATGCCTTTTAGAGGTCAAACTTTGACTTGAAACTTTGTACCAAGCAACAAACAATCATTCTTAGCAAATTTTTTAAATGGAAATTTTCGATGTTTCTACTGAAAACACGTTTTTTTCGACTTTTAAATTGTCGAAATTGTAATTTTTTACTTCTTTGAATTTCGACTTGAAACTTTGTACCACGCAAGAAACAAGCATTCTAAGCATATGTATCGCCGAACATTTTTATCCAATACAATTAGATACCTTTAATTTTTACTTTCCCCCGTATGTAATACAAAGGGAAAGTATTGTCTTCGTGAAAATTTTCGAATCAAATATTTTAGCGGAAATATCCGTTTTGATGTCCCCTGAGCCGAATAAGAACATTTTTGAAAAATGTCTGTCTGTCTGTCTGTCTGTCTGTCTGTCTGTCTGTCTGTCTGTCTGTCTGTCTGTCTGTCTGTCTGTCTGTCTGTCTGTCTGTCTGTCTGTCTGTCTGTCAGTCTGTCTGTCTGTCTGTGTGTCTGTGTGTGTCTGTGTGCGCTGTACCGCAAAAACCGCTAAAGATATCGAGATGAAACTTGAAACTTAAGCTTTTTGTTACAATCGGAAGAACTGAAAAGCTTTTGGTGAAAATCGGAAAACCGGAAGTGGTACTTTACTCCTAGCGTTTTTCAGTTTTTTCAGACTTTTTCAATAAATGTTCATCAAACAAAAAATTCTTTCAAATAAAAGTTGTAGATAATAACAAAATGAAGATGTATTGTTCATTTACTTTTTGTCATAGCACTCTTAGTTTTTGAGATATTTCAAAAGTTGTGTGTTTTATCTAGTTATTGAGGACCACTTCGTAATATGTTATAAAAAGAAGAACGTTTTTCGGGAACTTTCAAACACAATTTTCTACAGGGTGATTCATTAGCCTCTTTACAAACTTTAAAAAGTGATTTAATACGCAATTTACGGGGGAAAGTACTATGATGGACACATCACCATTTTAAGTTTTGTGTAAATTAGGTTGCCTATATGACCATTATACAGCGTGTACATCAATGGTTGGAATTATGTAATCACTTCAATTCACTTTTGCCGTCTTTTTAAAATTGTGCACCTGAACTAAACTGTTACTGTCGTCTATCAAACAAACAAAAATAAAGCAATTTATCGAACTGTATTCTGATGAGAATAATGCTTTCATAACCGAGTCGTACTTTCGGAATGGGCGATTAGAAAATGGGGCATGGATCTATTCAATACCAGAGCGTGTTCGAGAATTTCAGCAGAAGTTTCCGGATCACCAATTTGAATATTCGGTGTTATCAAAACATATTCTACGAATAGTGAATCGTTTCAGGCAAACTGGTAGTGTGCAGAGAGGTAAATCGTCAGGCAGGCCCTCTGTGTCACAAGAGGTTGTCGAAGATGTCAGACAACGACTCGCTGTAAGCCCGCAGAAATCTATTCGCAAATTGGCTTTGCAAACTGCAATTCCTTCGAGCACGTGCCATAAGATTGTGAGGAAGAGGTTGAACTCCCTATAAACTGTCTGTGGTTCATCAATTATTACTAGTTGATCCGGAACGCCGAATGAATTATTGTCGATGGTTTTTAGAAAATTTAAATGAAGATCGAACACTGGATTTAACGTTTTTCAGTGATGAGGCTTGGTTTCATCTCTCGGGATATGTTAATTCGCAAAACTATAGGTTCTGGCACTCGGAAAACCCTCACCTTTTTATTGAAACACCGTTACATCCTCGGAAGGTTGGAATTTGGCTAGCAGTGTCTCGCCGTAGAATATTTGGGCCGGTATTCTTTGATGGCACAATAAATGGTGAGAGATATCGGCAACAATTTATCAATCCTTTTATAAACCAGTTGGACGATGAAGAATTACAGAACGGATATTTTCAACAAGATAGTGCGACAGCTCATACAGCTAGAGCAACATTGGACTATCTTAGAGAATTTTCTGGTGATAGACTAATTAGTCAAGGATTATGGCCTACACGTTCTCCAGATCTAAGTCCGCTGGACTATTCTATTTTTGGATACCTGAAAGACAGAGTTTTTCGACCACGACTACATACGTTAAATGAATTGAGGGCAGCGATTATACCTGCATGTCAAACGATAACACCTGAAATGCTGATCAATATCTTTGACAATAATAATAATAATAATTTATTGTGCCATAACATTAAGTTTTACACTTGTCAAATACAAATGGAATGATAATGATATACCTTAAATCTAACAATTTCTAAATATAAACAAATACATACATATTAAAACATCAATGTACAACCAGAGTTGTACAGAGAAGGGAATAATCATAAAACGCATTTCAACATTTAATCTCCGATATGCTGCTATTAAGAAAATCTTTTACACTGTAGAAGGCTTTACTCTCTAGGTATTCCTTCATACGCCTCCTAAATGCAGGTACACTTAATGACTTCACATCCCCAGGCAATTTATTGTAAAATTTAGGTCCATAGTAATTAACGCCCCTTCGTGACTTGGTTAGCCTAAGCTTCGGTATGTCAATAAAAGAAGACGGGTTCAAATGTGTTTACAGGCGAATGGTGAACATTTTCAGCACTTATAATTATGTTTATTATTATTTTGATTGTTTTATTTGTCTGAAATGTATTCAATAAACAGTAGATGTGAGGTTTGAATTCGAGCTTTTGTCTTATATTTTGGTCAATAAACCATCCATTGCATTTGAAGCAAATAATATTTGCAGTAGCATGAATATAACTTTAATTGCTAAATTCATAGTGTGTAAATTAAGTTGCCTAGATAACAATTCAACCCATTTTACTAGAGCGGCATAAAAATATTTTACATGGTTACATAACGACAACCATTTATGTACAGGCTGTACATTGTAGCCAATCAATTGCAATTAATGCCTCAACTTGTACATACTGTTTTTTAAGTATACATGTCCTAGCCCAATTACAGCGTATATGCCGTTAATCTTTAGATAACCGTTGTTTTTTTTTAAATGAGTTCAATTTAAAACTTGAAATGAGTGGCTCCAGAGGGTGCCAATTTCCCCTTAAGAAACTGGCACCCCCCGGTGGGATTCGAACCCACGATCCTCTGGCCCAAGAGCAGGAGCTCTACTCACTGACCCACGAGGGTCCCCTTATATATAAATATACAGAGAGTTTTATGTAACACCGAACATTTTCATAACGAGAATACTTCTTTTAAGTATACATATGCCTCTCGTTGTACATTTTCCGACGCTCGGTTTATTAAGAGAATTCAATTAGAACTTTTAACGAGTGTTTTCCACTCCCAGACTAAGCATGAAGTAAAATTTCGAATTTAGAACAGCCTGAAAATTTGGTTTGGCCGCTCCGCGCTTCGCGCTACGCGACCAAAACAAATTTTCAGGCTTTCCTAAACTCGAAATTTTACTTCATGCTTAGCCTGGGAAAACACTCGTTTAAAGCTTCAAATTAAATTCATTTAATAAACCGAGCGTCGAAAAATATACAAAGGTATACTTTAAAAAAATTCTCGTTATGAACATGTTCGGTGTTACATAAAACTCTCTGTACTTAATCTCTCTCAAAGTGTATATTGGCGCCATCTAAGCATTTGCAACCAAACTAAAACACAAACTCAATTTTACAGTACGTGCTTTTATGCGTAAATAGATGGCGTTAGCTGTCGATTTTCGCTTGATATTGTCTAAAATGCAGGGTAAATCTCAGCACTAGAGTTCACAACGGTTCGCGCGCCAAGCCACACCTCATCATCATCCCCACTACACGGTAGTGCACCATCCTCACCGTTCATCATCACCGGCGTGCAGCCGTTGTGGGTGTCGACTTTGGCCTTCCACGGAAGGTCCGATGGCACCCGGAAGAACTGCCACCAACCAACCCCAATGATAACCACTTTCGAAGTGGAGGTTCTGGAAAGGACTTCGATTTTGAATTTTGCGACAGGGATATGCGAAAGCATACTCCCAATAAGATACCAATTCAAAAATTGGATTTAAATTCGCTGATTCACACTGAATCGGCAAAAGTTAACTGTATAAAACACTGTTTATCACTTTGTTTGTATAACAATTGGTTTATTTGGTGACTATAGTTTCGATACTACACGTATCATTATCAAACCGTTAGTAACAAAAAACTACAAAGGAACATTATTTATATTTGCAAATTTTCTAATAACAGCGTTAAAGAGGGGGGTGTATTTAAGGTCAAGCTGGTCGTTAATTACGGGAATTTCCCGATTAGCGCGGGCTCTGTGAATCTCCAAAGACTCCAGGAGGTCCATCTTTCTACCCTTCTCGGCAAAGTGAATAACTGAAAGTACATCCTCGCCAAAAGAATGGTTATTTTCAATCAAATGTTTGGCGAAAGATGACTTATCAATTAATCTATGCCGAAAAGAGTAAAGATGCTCACTGAGTCTGGTCTTAAAATTACGACCAGATTGACCTATATACACTCCCTTACAATCATTACAGGTTAATTTATATATTCCTGATTTGTAACTATTTGGTATCTGAGTCTTATGGTTAAAAATATGATTTTTAATTTTTGTAAATGGTTTCATCGCTATATTTAATTTGTGTTTTGCTAAAATATTTTTAATTTTGTGAGTTATATTTCCAAAGTAAGTAAGGGAACGATATGTTGCTTGTGTTTTAGGTTCGATTCCGGCATATATGTATTTTTTAATAAGTTTAATTTTGTATTGATTAACTATTTTATCTTCTATTGACGTAGTAGTGAGCATCTTTACTCTTTACTCTTTTCGGCATAGATTAATTGATAAGTCATCTTTCGCCAAACATTTGATTGAAAATAACCATTCTTTTGGCGAGGATGTACTTTCAGTTATTCACTTTGCCGAGAAGGGTAGAAAGATGGACCTCCTGGAGTCTTTGGAGATTCACAGAGCCCGCGCTAATTGGGAAATTCACGTAATTAAAGACCAGCTTGACCTTAAATACACCCCCCTCTTTAACGCTGTTATTAGAAAATTTGCAAATATAAATAATGTTCCTTTGTAGTTTTTTGTTACTAACGGTTTGATAATGATACGTGTAGTATCGAAACTATAGTCACCAAATAAACCAATTGTTATACAAACAAAGTGATAAACAGTGTTTTATTTATGTTCAACAATGTATAACGAAGTAGAAGCCTCTATAATCAGTGAAAAGTTAACTGGTCATAGATAGATATCTGAAACCTTTTAGAACAGGAAGAAAACAAAAAAAAACAGCACTAGATCGGGACCGCACTGACACGAGGACCGTAAAGCTAGAAGCGCGTCGGCGGATACCCAATGTCGGAATACCGAACATTAGTTTAGTTAAAAAGAGTTTTCTTGTATGCATATTTAGACATTTCTGTGACTTGTAATAGATCTCGTTATTTATCGAGTTTCTCACTCGCGGAGTTTGGAAATTCGGAAACTACATTGGAAAAATGTGCGGGTATAAGTTGATGCGACGCCGGATATAAACTCGAATTGAATAATGTAAGACGATCCCGTTTTAAAGTTTCGCGCGGAAAGTTTGTTTCTTGCGGAGCGGGTGATATTATGTAGTGCCAGGTAGAAATTTTCAGAAAGTATAAACGGTATTTTCAAATTACAGCCGACGCTAATTAACATTTATTACGGCGATTACGAGTTGCGAAAACTTTGCCCCTCTCCCTCCCTCAAAGAAAGTTTCATAGATAACCTTTACAGGTGATACAATATCAATTTTGAAATAAGGATTATGTGTTTTAATAGGAAAGTTTTACAGTCTTATTAATAGACGTTAGTATACAGCTTTTACGCGGTTCTAATGATGATATTAACATATTCGTATTAATAATAATAATAATAATAATCTTTATTCACATGTTCTCAATACAATTTAAAACATACAATTATGAGGAAGATATACATTAAGAAACAAGTGAATCAATAGTTGGGGTATCAGTTAGGCTTACGCCCACTGTTCTTCTATCCAAACCTAACAAATATAAGTAACATTAAAATTTGCCACTAATCCTAACATTCCCAATATTATTCAACACCTCTGTATTCCCCGCAATCCCAACATCGAACCAAAATATAAATTCCTAGTAACGACAATTCACCAATTTATCTCATCTAATCACCCGTACTTGGATAACGACGTTACTGATCATGACTTTTAAAAAACCGACATGTAATTGACAAAGACAGACTGAAAGACCCCTGGTCGATAGCCTATTAATGAGTTTTGTGTAATATTTAATTATGTATTATGTTATGTACAAAATTCATAAATAAAGATATATGTATATATATATATAAGTAATATAATATATAGGTGTATACAACATAAACAATATTTCGAAATAATAAAAATAAAATAAAACTGAAATACAGCTAGGCATATGAGTTACAAAACTTATATAAATCTGGTAATAATTTGATGCGATCTATGTCAATGTTACTTTATGCATGTTATAAAGAAACATTGACCTAGATCGCATCAAATTATTACCAGACCATCTGCTAAAACGGCCTTTTTTAAATTTTGTTTGAATTTGTGTAGAGAGAGATTCCTAAATTCTTGGGGTACATCATTATTTTACTTTAAGGAAAAAGTTGAAATCACTTTTTGGTTGAAAATCGTTTCTAAATCGTCCCAATCACCACCTTTTGATTTTTCGAAAAATAAGCCATGTCTTCAGGTTAGCGGTTTGGAAGAAAAATGTTTAAAGATTGGTCCTCAATTGTTGTTTAATATGGTTACAAATTCTATGGAGAAAATTTGTGGCTAACAAAATCATTTTTAATAGGCCCTAAACACCAACTTTTGATTTTTCGAAAAATAAGCCTTGTCTTCAGGTGAGCCGTTTGTAAAAAAAATATTTTTAAAAAATTGAAGAAAGATGGTCCTCCAATTGTTGTTTAATATGGTTAATAATACTACAGAGAACATTTGTGGCCAACAAAATCATTTCTAAAAGGCCCCAAACACCAACTTTTTATTTCTCGAAAAATAAGCCATGTCATCAGGTGAGCGGTATGGAAAAAAATTGTTAAAAAAAAAATTAAGAAAGATGGTCCTCCAATTGTTATTTAATATTGTTACAAATACTATAGAGAACATTTGTGGTCAAGAAAATCATTTCTAAAAGGCCCCAAACACCAACTTTTTATTTTTCGAAAAATAAGCCATGTCTTCAGGTGAGCGGTTTGGAAAAAATTGTTTAAAAAAAATTGAAGAAATATAGTCCTCCAATTGTTATTTAATATAGTTACTAATACTATAGAGAATATTTGTGGCCAACAAAATCATTTCTAAAAGGCCCCAAACACCAACTTTTTATTTTTCAAAAACTAGCCATGTCTTCAGGTGAGCGGTTTGGAAAAAAATTGTTTAAAAAAAATTGAAGAAAGATAGTCCTCTAACTGTTGTTTAATATGGTTACAAATACTATGGAGAACATTTGTGGCCAACAAAATCATTTCTAAAAGGCCCCAAACACCAACTTTTTATTTTCGAAAAATAAGTCATGTCTTCAGATGAGCGGTTTGGAAATAAATTGTTTAAAAAAATTGAAGAAAGATGGTCCTCCAATTGTTGTTTAATTTGGTTACTAATACTATGGAGAACATTTGTAGCCAACAAAATCATTTCTAAAAGGCCCCAAACACCAACTTTTTATTTTTCGAAAAATAAGCCATGTCATCAAGTGAGCGGTATGGAAAAAATTGTTTAAAAAATATTTAAGAAAGATGGTCCTCCAATTGTTATTTATTATTGTTACTAATACTATAGAGAACATTTGTGGTCAACAAAATCATTTCTAAAAGGCCCCAAACACCAACTTTTTATTTTTCGAGAAACTAGCCATGTCTTCAGGTGAGCGGTTTGGAAAAAAATTGTTTAAAAAAAATTGAAGAAAGATGGTCCTCCAATTGTTGTTTAATATGGTTACTTATACTATAGAAAACATTTGTGGCCAACAAAATCATTTCTAAAAGGCCCCAAATACCAACTTTTTATTTTTCGAAAAATTAGCCATGTCTTCAGGTGAGCGGTTTGGAAAAAAATTGTTTAAAAAAAATTGAAGAAAGATGGTTCTCTAATTGTTGTTTAATATGGTTACTAATACTTTTGAGAACATTTGTGGCCAACAAAATCATTTTTAAAAGGCCCCAAACACCAACTATTTATTTTTAGAAAAATAAGCCATGTCTTCAGGTGAGCGGTTTGGAAAACAAATGTTTAAAAAAAAAATTAAGAAAGATCGTCCTTCAACTGTTATTTAATATGGTTACTAATACTATAGAGAATATTTCTAGCCAACAAAATCATTTCTAAAAGGCCCCAAACACCAACTTTTTATTTTTCTAAAAATTAGCCATGTCATCAAGTGAGCGGTATGGAAAAAATATGTTTAAAAAATAATTAAGAAAGATGGTCCTCCAATTGTTATTTATTATTGTTACTAATACTATAGAGATCATTTGTGGTCAACAAAATCATTTCTAAAAGGCTTCAAACACCAACTTTTTATTTTTCGAAAAATTAGCCATGTCCTCAGGTGAGCGGTTTGGAAAAAATTGTTTAAAAAAAATTGAAGGAAGATGGTCCTCCAATTGTTGTTTAATATGGTTACTAATACTATAGAGAACATTTGTGGCCAACAAAATCATTTATAAAAGGCCCCAAATACCAACTAATTATTTTTCGAAAAATTAGCCATGTCTTCAGGTGAGCAGTTTGGAAAAAAATTGTTTAAAAAACATTGAAGAAAGATGGTCCTCTAATTGTTGTTTAATATGGTTACTAATACTTTTGAGAACATTTGTGGCCAACAAAATCATTTTTAAAAGGCCCCAAACACCAACTTTTTATTTTTCGAAAAATAAGCCATGTCTTCAGGTGAGCGGTTTGGAAAACAAATGTTTAAAAAAAAAATGAAGAAAGATCGTCCTCCAACTGTTATTTAATATGGTTACTAATACTATGGAGAACATTTGTAGCCAACAAAATCATTTCTAAAAGGCCCCAAACACCAACTTTTTATTTTTCGAAAAATAAGCCATGTCATCAGGTGAGTGGTGTGGAAAAAAATTGTTTAAAAAAAATTAAGAAAGATGGTCCTCCAATTGTTATTTAATATTGTTACAAATACTATAGAGAACATTTGTGGTTAAGAAAATCATTTCTAAAAGGCCCCAAACACCAACTTTTTATTTTTCGAAAAATTAGCCATGTCTTCAGGTGAGCGGTTTGGAAAAAAAAATTGCTTAAAAAAAATAAAGAAAGATGGTCCTCCAATTGTTCTTTAATATGGTTACTAATACTATGGAGAACATTTGTGGCCAACAAAATCATTTCTAAAAGGCCCCAAACACCGACTTTTTATTTTTCGAAAAATAAGCCATGTCTTCAGGTGGGCGTTTTAGAAAAACATGTTAAAAAAAATTGAAGAAAGATGGTCCTCCAATTATTGTTTTATATTGGTAATAACACTACTGAGGACATTTGTGGCTATTAAAATCGTTTCTAAACCTCCCCAAATAGCATTTTTATAATGTTTGAAATGTCCTCTTTTATCACAGATACAAATTTTAATGCCAGATGCTAAATCATAACTTTTAAAAGTTGTAAGAGCTATCTCAGCATTACGTTTAATTAAATTATCAATTGTTTCTATGAAATGTTATTGTATTCGTTGTAATACGTTGGTAAAATTATAGTTTTATAAATGGTGGATGCGCCGGATTCGTGGCTGGAAATCTATGGCCAACTTCTCATCGGTAAATATGGCGGGTGTTTAGTTGTCATAATTTTATGATATAAACATGCTGCCTGTATAGTTCGACGCTCTTGCATAGACAACCAACCAGAGTCTCTAATTTTAAAGGATATTCTGTTAAATTTACGTAATCCGTAAATATATCTCAGACAAGTATTTTGTACTTTCTGTATGTGTTTTTTTGTTACACTGTCTATAGCAGCATGCCACAGGGTAGAACAATATGTAAACTTTGACAGTACTAGCGTATCACATAGCAAGATTTTTGTTTTAATTGATAAACTATGTCTGTGAGGGTATAGTTTATTTAAGATTTAAGTGGTATGGGGACACTTTTTCCACTCCACTTTCTCCAATCCGAATATTCCACTCCTTTTTTTCCACCAATCATATTATCCACTAATGTATTATTCCACCAATCATTTTATCCATTAATATATTATTCCACTATAAATATATTATTTCACTTCTTTTTAGACATTTTATTTTACAAGGATTTACACGGATTAAAATTGAATGTTGTGCCCTACTGCGTGGAGGTACTCTGCTATCTCATCAGCTTCCTTTCGTACTTCGTAGTCCCTAACTATATTACATATCCTCTCTTCTGTCTTTACTCGCGCCAAATTTTCCGACCTTTTTAATTTTACGCCCCAAATCCAGTTCGCGAAACGTTGTTTCGGTGTCGCCCTGTTCTTTCTGTATCTCCAGGAGAAACGCATAGAGACTGGGATGGTCTTTGCCGACTACAACTGCAAATCTGTGATGCCATCCTTCTGACATGTTATTTGTTCGTGATGAGTTAGTCATCACAGCCTCATACACGTTCCAGAGCGCTGGAGGATACCTCGGCTGCGTGGCACGACGTCTCCCCCTGGCCGGTTTGCCTCTTACATAATTATTTTCGAAATAATCGATGATTTCAGAAAATTCTTCTGGTGCCGATTCTGAAAATATGTCGAATGCCTCCCCAACATCCTCAACTGGAACGAAACTAGTCGCACACATCATGTGCGCTGCCTCTTTGATCGATCGGTCATCCGGATTGTTGTAAGCCTATTGCAGTCCTTCTGCTTGTATGCGATGGAATATTGACTGTTTCAGGTGGAAAAAAATTAATGGAAAAAAGAATGAATGGAAAAACCATTCAGTGGAAAAAAGAACAAGTGGATAAAAAAACTCAGTGGAAAAAATGGATTGAAAAAAGTGGGGTGGAATCGATTTAAGTATGCAACTGCTATAGGTTTATTTATGTGTGCTCTGTACCTAAACAAGTTGTCCAATATAACCCATTATTACTAAGTGGTATATTTATGCCCTTTATTTTTATGTTAATTTTATCTGAAATATCCCTACATGCTTTTTTTGGACCAAGTAGTAAGAGTTGGGATTTTATTCGATTTATATTTAGATTTAATTTTTTGGAGAATTCGCAGATTTTATCTATATCGGAATTTATGTAAGCATTGGCCGTATCGGACAGTATAGGTGGAAATGAGTAGAATATTTGGGTATCATCTGCATACATATGCCCTTTACAGTTATCCAATGTATTTAAAATTAAGGAAGTATAGAGAGAGAATAAAAGAGGACCGAGGATTGACCCTTGAGGGACCCCTTGATGAATATTAAGTAGTTCTGAGGTATTAGATTCAATTTTGACACACTGTTTCCTATTATAAAGATAACAATGTATGAGTGATATTGCAGAGTATCCAAATCCGAGGTGTTCGATTTTAATAGTTAACAACTTATATTTAAATAGCGTGATAGCTCTAGGTTATGGCTTCTAAAACAACGTTTAATTAGAGACTAACTAAGTGTAGGAAATCACTTCTAAATCAATTCTATTAATTTATACAAAACAAATATTTTTTATTATTTTAAATTGTTATAACTTATAAATGTACATATCTAGTCAGTATATTTTGATTCAATTTGAATCAGTGATATATACGCGTGGCGCATGAAGTAAAATTTCGAGTTTAGAAAAGCCTGAAAATTTGGTTTGGTCGCGTAGCGCGAAGCGCTACGCGACCAAACCAAATTTTCAGGCTTTTCTAAACTCGAAATTTTACTTCATGCTTAGCCTGGGAGTGGAAAACACTCGTTTAAAGTAAATTTTAAAAAATTGAGTAGATAAAAGGCATTTTCACAAAGATGAACAAAACCAGTGTAACATAACCTTGAAATTACTCTAAAATTAATTAGAGTGAAGTTGGAACACATAAAATGCGATGTTGCCGCGTTCAACAACAACAACAACAAGAAACAATCTTTATTATCAACAAGCAATTACATAACATGTATTGAGAGTTTTATGTAACACCGAACATTTTCATAACGAGAATTTTTCTTCGAAGTATCCATATGCATACGTTGAACATTTTCCGACGCTCGGTTTATTAAAAGAATTCAATTTGAAGCTTTGAGCGAGTGTTTTCCCCTCCCAGGCTAAGCATGAAGTAAAATTTCGAGTTTAGAAAAGCCTGAAAATTTGGTTTATTCGCGTAGCGCGAAGCGCGGAGCGGCCAAATCAAATTTTCAGGCTTTTCTAAACTCGAAATTTTACTTCATGCGCCACCGGTACAAAACACTGATGCAATGTAAAATTTATCGGTGTATTTTAAACTTCATAATATGTCAGTGTTTAATACACGTGGCGCATGAAGTAAAATTTCGAGTTTAGAAAAGCCTGAAAATTTGGTTTGGCCGCTCCGCGCTTCGCGCTACGCGACCAAACCAAATTTTCAGGCTTTTCTAAACTCGAAATTTTACTTCATGCTTAGTCTGGGAGTGGAAAACACTCGTTAAAAGTAAATTTTAAATAATTGAGTAGATATAAGGCATTTTTATAAAGATGAACAAAACCAGTGTAACATAACCTTGAAATTACTCTAAAATTAATTAGAGTGAAGTTGGAACACATTACAATGCGATGTTGCCGCGTTCAACAACAACAACAACAACAAACAATCTTTATTATCAACAAGCAATTACATAACATGTACAGAGAGTTTTATGTAACACCGAACATGTTCATAACGAGAATATTTCTTTTAAGTATACATATGCATACGTTGTACATTTTCTGACGCTCGGTTTACTAAGAGAATTCAATTTGAAGCTTTAAACAAGTGTTTTCCACTCCCAGGCTAAGCATGAAGTAAAATTTCGAGTTTAGAAAAGCCTGAAAATTTGGTTTGGCCGCTCCGCGTTTCGCGCTACGCGACCAAACCAAATTTTCAGGCTTTTCTAAACTCGAAATTTTACTTCATGCTTAGCCTGGGAGTGGAAAACACTCGTTAAAATTTCTAATTGAATTCTCTTAATAAACCGAGCGTCGGAAAATGTACAACGAGAGGCATATGTATACTTAAAAGAAATATTCTCGTTATGAAAATGTTCGGTGTTACATAAAACTCTGTATATTTATATATACATTTGCTAATCGGCTATCGACCTGTGGTCTTTCTGCCATGTCGTGTTCATTTTGCCAATAGTTCAGAACTAACTATTACCATGTAGATTTTGTTTGGAAAGTGTTTTTACGGGTTTAGTAAAAATTAGTTATCATCAAACTATAACAGCAATTTTATTAACACGACTGTTTTTTGTTTGTTTGTATATACCGTCGATAAAACAACCGAGATTTCTGAAATACAGACATCCTGTATATTCAAGTTTAACGTACTTTATTTTTATTTTTTTATTAAATCAACGACTCGTCTATACCTTCGCATCTAGTTCGGTTCGATTTCAATCCTTTTTTCGGCCCTTTATTTTTATTCGTTCTTTTTCTATGATTTTATTTCCCGAGGCGTATAAAACCCCCCTTTACACCGCAGGGTTTATCGTGTCCCGATAAAAAGCCATTGCGGAAAAGTCGAAAAGAAAGTGGCCAGTGGTAAATAAATGAAATTTCAGAGATCGCTACAGAAAGAACGAGTGTTTGTGTGATGGATATAGAGACAGAGAAAAATTAAGCGCGTGGGCGAGAGAGAGAGATATAGAAAAGGAATAAGTGTGCATGTGAGAGTGAGAGAGACAGAGACAAATAATAAGAGTGTGTGTGTGTGTGTATTTGTAGGAGAAAGAATGAATGAGTGTTTGTGTATAAGAGAGATATATAGAAAATGAATGAGTATGTGTGTATAAATGAAAGAGAGACAGAAAGAATCAATGTGTGTGTGCGAGAGAGATAGAGAAAAAGAATGAGACAGAGTTTTTTTGTGAGAGAGAAAATGAATGAGTGTGCGTGTGTGTATAAGAGAGATATAAAGAGAATAATTGAGTGTGTGGGTGTATGAAAGAGAGACAAAGATAATCAATGTGTGTGATGGTGTGTATGTTAGTGTGTTACACAGAGAGAAAGAGGGAGATGAGAGAGACAGAAAAAGATGAGAGAGATAGAGAGAGATGAGAGAAAGAGAGAGAAAAGGAGGCTGAATACGAAAACTGCCAAACACCCGAAGTAAAATAGTTGCTCCCTGTGGGGAGCTTACTCCGTGCGAAAAGTAAATCCAGACGGTTTAACTCACTTAAGTGTGCTTATATTTATTGTGTACAGAGAGTAAAAGCGTATAAAGGTGGAAAATTCACTGCGGCGAAAAATTAATGTAAGAACATTGAGAATCGACAGAAAAAAAGCACACATTGTTCAGAGAGGGCAAACAAATTGATGGCAAATATGTAAAGTTATTTAAATTTAAAACGCTAGGTACTATTTCACAAATTAAAACTTTATTCCGACTAGTTTCGGTTAGTTGGACCATTTTCAAAGGAATTGATGGAAAAGTTTATGAATATCTTCTTTGTGTTTTATTTTTTCGATTAAAAAACCGTGCGATCATTTAAATTATGATTTAGAGTAGGCGGATTTTTTTTGTGCGGTTGCCTAGAATGCTAATTGAATGATGGAATAAATTTGAGGTTATGGTAAACTATGTGTTAACAGTCAGTAGTGCTAATCTAATTTAAAACTCAGAGCCTACTTTAAATCATGTTTTAAACTATCGTATGTTCATTCAAAAAAAGCCTCTAGAGTGCTATGGAAAATATTGTAAGTTGGCAACTCTGAAATTTTATATTATAATTATCACAAATAAGACAATTAACTTTGTTTGTATAACTGAGGATAAATCCTCAATTATACAAACAAAGTTAATTGTCTTATTTGTGTAAATAATGATGTATAACGAAGTAGAAGCCTCCACAGTGAACAGTTTTATAATTATCATGTTTGACGTTTTATAAGTCAATTTGTAAGGCATGTAGCCAACATAAATTTAAAAATAATTAAAATCATGGCAC
Organism: Philonthus cognatus; assembly: GCA_932526585.2. Classification (NCBI taxonomy): domain Eukaryota; kingdom Metazoa; phylum Arthropoda; class Insecta; order Coleoptera; family Staphylinidae; genus Philonthus; species Philonthus cognatus. The sequence goes on along the minus strand of OW052249.1, from coordinate 54,426,193 downwards.
TCTAGAGGTTTTTTTCATTGAACATACTATATTTCACTGTATTTGTCTCATAAAAAAAAACTCTATTCAAAGTTACAAATAAAATGAAAATTTAAACAAATCATTCGATCTAGGTTCAATTAGGCAACGAAGTTTTCCTTATTTCTTTCTCCGAACGTAAAATAAACACCAATTACCCATGTTATGCAACTTGTTCGTCAAAAAAGCCTCATCAAATTAACTGTACTGCTTCCGTTTCCGTTTCTCCCAATTACTTTCAAGTCACCAGTATACGCGAGCAATTTAGTTGTATTTTTGTGTTTTTCTTTCAGCGTGTTCACGTTTCATGAACATAAATCCCGTCTCTCGCGTTTTGTCGCTGCAGCAGCGAAATTTCCACCGTTGACAACCCTTTTGTTTTTTTTTTTACGACGAGTTTTCGGTGCACACATTTTTACATAATGCAACACTCGTTTATATTTAAACGACCCGCGGCGATGTTTCTATTTTACTGCAAAAACACACGAGGAACGTCCAAAAATGAGAACAAAATTCTTTTGCCCACTTAAAAAAATAAATAAAAAAAAAACAGAACGTCTTGTTTTATTACAAAAAAAACAACAAAAAATAACCAAGATGAGAAAGCATAAGCTAACATTGCCATGACAAACAAAGGAAAATACATGAAAAATTATAACAGAAAGAGAGACAGAGAGAGACAGAACTTATAATAATCATAACTGTTCAAATTAATATTGATTTCGTGCTAAAATAATGTAGAATTTCGTGTGTGATTATTCGATAAAATCAATTTCCAACTTTCTCGAAGCGATCGATTAAGGGGAAGCGCTTTGTTCGAGAAGTGGGGGGCAATTTCGCGAACTAGTCTGGTTAATGGTATTCGAGTATTCGCCTGTAAACTTGCCTTTTATCCCGCGATGGCTTCCCCAGATTAGAAATTCCCCATCAGAGCCGGATAAAATAAAACTAGCTAATTCTATTCGCGTGCTGAGAACAAAACGAAAACGTCTGGAGCTGCGCGACCCTCGACAAATTTTCTACGCGGGGCTTTTCTAAACTTGAAATTTTACTTCATGCGCCACGCGTATAAACCACTGATTTATCTCGAAGCTAATTTCAAAAACACCCACGCAAATCGCAATAAATAAATCCAAGTTATTCCGTGATTTTCTAAAAATTGTAAATTTTCACGAATCTCTCAACAAACTGCTGTTTTTCTCCAAGAAACAAGACAGCTAGGCAAAAACGCAAGCAGGGAAAAATTGTCAGAAATTTAATTATCTAAAACTTTTATTCAAACCAATTTTCCGTATTGCCGTTAGTTATTGAGTTATTCGCAATTTTCGCGAAATACAAGAAAAGCGTGAATTCTCGATATTTTTTGATTTTCACAAAAAAAAAAAAAACGCTGTAACTCAAAAACTATTTGAGCTACAGAAAAGTATAATACATGCATTTCGGCTATTTTGACGAGATCTACAAGATGGGTATGTTTATTTTTTATACAGGGTGATCCGTAAAGTGTCTCAAAGAAAATGTCAATTGTTTTTTTTATAAATCGATGAAATCTAATGAAAATATGTACAGTTTGTGTATTAGTATTGTCGTTAATAGTTCTAATAGTCGTTTGACGAGTGTTTTCCACTCCCAGACTAAGCATGAAGTAAAATTTCGAGTTTAGAAAAGCCCCGCGTAGAAAATTTGTCGAGGGTCGCGCAGCGACCCTCGACAAATTTTCACGGGGCTTTTCTAAACTCGAAATTTTACTTCATGCGCCACGCGTATAAAACACTGATTTAGTCTGAAGTTCAAAATATACAGGTTAGGTTAGTATATGATTTATGCAAGATCGTTAAAAAATATCCTCTCCTTAAGATACCACACTTTTGAGGACATGATTACTACACGAGCACGAGATATTTCCGTGCTCGTCTCGTGTCGTGCACGTCTTGTGCTCGTGTCGCGCTTATCTCGTGTCGTACTCGTCTCGAAAATGTCTAAAAGAAGTGAAGTGAAGCGAAGTCTATAAGATATCATGAGTATCATGTTCAACATTGGAGCAACGTTTAAAATGTTTCCGTGTTTAGTGGGTAGTTACCAGTTACTTAGATAGCTTATAAAATCGTTCAGTTCGAAGCTTCAAACGAGTGTTTTCCACTCCCAGATTAAGCATGAAGTAAAATTTTGAGTTTAGAAAAGCCCCGCGTAGAAAATTTGTCTCGGGTCGCTGCGCGACCCTCGACAAATTTTCACGGGGCTTTTCTAAACTCGAAATTTTACTTCATGCGCCACGCGTTTAAAACACTGATTTAGTCTGAAGTCGAAAATATACTGGTTAGGTTAGTTTATGATTCATGCAAGATCGCTAAATAAAGATCCCCTCCTTAAGATACCGCACTTTTGACGAGACGATCACGATACGAGCACGACACGAGCACTAGACGTTTACGACACGACTGCGTTAAACGTCCCGTGCTCGTCTCGTCTTGTACACGTCTTAGCAATATAGCAATGCATTTGTAATTTCCATATTTCAATAATTTAAATTTTGTCAAATCGTATACTGTGTGGCGTAACAAATTCCCTAGAATGATTTTCAACAAAAACGCGACGAATGTTTATTTTTTCCTTTCCTTATTTCGAGTTGGAGTTATTTCATTTTAAGGTGTGTAGGAGGAATATAATACGATTTACACAGTCCTTCCCCTTTCTTAATTGCGATTCGCGCCGTCGGCGGAAGTCCCGCGTCTTCCTCTTCCTGTTCCTTTCCTCGAGAAAACTTCCCCAAACGGGAAAGCCCGCGTTTAGGTTTAGGCGTAACAATGCCTATTATGCGGCGCGAGAGTGAATTTTCTTTGCCCGTGAAATTTTCCGTGTAATTAATTTAAAAGAAACTTTCATTCCGCACATTTTACTACTTCATTTCGACCTCCGGCTGAAAGCCGGTTATAAAATGTGTTATGATTTTTGTCTGTTGTCGTTAACAGAACTCCAAACTTTAACGTTTTTTTTTTTTAAATAATTAACACTGATTAGTTTTTTGTATTCACTTTTTGTTTTAAACTGTGACTAGTTTCGGCTCAACAGCGAGCCATTATCAAACTAACTTTCTTTTAAGATGAGATTTTCAGACATCCTGTCTAGGTCGATAAGCTAATTGAAACAATAACTTAACAAAATATAAAAACGAATTGAAATTAATATCGACTTTCTGCAAAAAGTTTGTCTCCAAATATTCATTGAAACAATTTGGAGACAAACTTTTTGCAGAAAGTCGATATTAATTTTAATTCGTTTTTATATTTTGTAAATATTCTCCAATCTATTGACAAACTCAATTTTTCTTTATGATAAATTGTCTTAACAATGTTCTCATTTTATTTTAATGTATCTACTGTAAGAATAAAACATTAACTTTGCAATTTTCTCATTTTATTTTATTTTAATGTATCTGCTGTAAGAATAAAACGTTACCTTTCCAATTTTCTTATAAAGGGTGTTTTTTTTAAGAGCTTGAGAACCTTAAATAATAATACCAGACAGAAATATTGTTGGAATTATTAATTATTATAATCTGGTAGATAATAATAATAAACATCTTTATTTCTGAGTTGACTACACTACAGATATAATACGTAAAATACAATACATTTTGATTTTGTTATTTTTCCAACTCGGAAACTGGCTATCGACCAGCGGTCTTTCAGCCTGTCTTTGTCCTGTCTATGTCTGTTTTTTAAAAGTCGTGATCGCTAACGTTACTGTCGGGGTCCGGTTGATGTGATGAGATAAATTGATAAATGGTAGATGTGGGATATTTGAATTTAGGGTGGGTATTAGGGTTGCGGGGTATACACATATAATTTAGGATAGTAGTGATGTTATGATTTGTGGCGAACTTTAAGGAGAGGTATTCTAGGCGTTGAGTAATAGGGGGAATATTGCACATTTCATATAGGAGAGTATTGGAGGGGTTGTGTAAGGGGTTATTAGGGTGTCTGATTTTCGTAAGCACTCTTAGGGCTGATCGTTCGGCGACCTCTATATTTTTTAAAACGTTGGGACGGGGATTGTGAAATAGGATAGGGGCATAATCTAGCAGGGGACGACATATAGTTCTGCGTATATGAACTGCGGTCTTTACAGTTATTCCTTCTTTTCGGAATGTCAGCGATCTAAAATGGCGCGCACTGCATTTTATTTTTGTTTTTAGGCTTCAAGTGTGGTTAATAAAGGTTAGTTTGGGATCGAGGTCAATGCCTAAGTATCTGCAATTAGGTGACGGTGAGATAGGATGATTATTAATTAAAATATGGTATAGGGAGTTTAAATGGCGGTGGAAGGGGATGAGAAGTTGGGTTTTATTTGGATTAATGGAGATTCTCCATTTCGCGAACCAGGTTTGGATGCTATCTATCAGCCCTTGAAGAGTGCTTAAAGCTTTAGGAATAGTGGGAGCGTGGGTTATAAGGGCGGTATCATCCGCGTATAGTAGAGGGTATGCGGAAGGATTTAAATAGAGAGGATCTGGATTGTAAAGGTCATGGACAAAGATGTTATATAACAGCGGGGAACCTTGAGGTAGACCTTGTACTGGGATGAATGAATGTGAATAGGAATTACGGATTCTGACGCTTAGGGATCTGTTGGATGGGAAACTGTCTATAATTTTAATTAAGTGTTGAGGGATGCCTAACGAATTGCACTTGAACAGCACACCACGATGCCAGACCGAATCATACGCTTTTTGTATGTCGAGAAATAGTACTGCGGATTTTTTACCTTCGAGGTGTGCTGTCTGGCAATTCGAGGTTAGGATTGTTAAAGGAAGGGAAGTTGAGCGATGTTCAATAAAACCAAATTGATAAGGAGAGATCAGATCTAAAATGTGGGTGGTGACTTTTTTTGGATTAAGGATTCAAACAATTTACCAAGGACAGGAAGCAGGGTAATTGGGCGGTAACTTGATACCAAAGTTGCGTCGTTTCCAGGCTTATGTCTGCAAATGATAGTGCCCTTCTTCCATTCGTCTGGGATAGCTTGGGATCGGTAGATGGAATTAAATATAAGGAGTATGTATTCATGAATGTGATCGGGAAGGGATTTAAGGATCAATCTGGGTATATTATCGTGACCTGGCGATGCATTTTTACTTTTATGAAGTATTTCATAATATTCTTCTTCTTTTATATCGTCGAAGGTTGAATGGTGTTGGGGGTTTTGTTTGAAAGATTTGTACCATGAATTTACTGTCTCGGAAAATGTGTTGTCATAAGCGTCGTTTTCCGTCGCCGTAAATGTCTTATTAAAGTAAATATATCTGCTATTAACTGGTCCTCCGTAACGGTCATTTGTGTCGTAGGGTCCTGTATGTGTTGTAAATATCTGGTAGATAATTCCATGGCATTTATTTTTTAAATATGATTTCCGGCATATGTCCTTCGTGGCTACGGGTTACATGGTCCATTTTATCAGTCCAATTTCTCACTACTTTTTCCAATAAATCTGGCCGTATGGCGTCAATAATGGCTTCCAATGCTTCAAGAGTTGCTGGTTTGTTGGCATAAACCGATGACTTAACATAGCCCCATAAAAAGTAATCAGAGGGGTTACGAGAGGGCCAGTTAACAGGACCACTTTTAGAAATAAAGTTGTCACCAAATCGATTTTGCAATAAACTGATGGTTAAGCGCACTGTATGGCAAGTTGCGCCGTCTTGTTGCAACCAAATGTTGTCGATGTTATGCTGATTCATTTTTTGAGACAAAAAATCAGTCAGCATGGCTCGATAGCGCTTGCCATTCACCGCAACGGCAGCTTCTTCCTCATTGCGAACCGATGATGCCGCCAGCGTTTAAACCGCACCAAACAGTCAATCTTAATGGATGCAACAGTGTTTAGTTAATGGCTTGAGGATTGTCTTCGCTCCATATACGGCAATTTCGCTTATTGACGAAGCCATTTTACTAGAAATGAGCTTCACTAAACACAATTCTTCGATTAAAATGCTTATCTTCGGCTAGTTTCAAATTAGCATAATCAGCAAAAATGCTGATGGTCATTTGGCTTTAATTGTTGTACAAGCTGTATTTTATAGGCCCGTAATCCAAGATTCTTACATAAAATTTTTCACGTAGTCGAAGGACAAAGGCCAACAAGTTGACGAATCGACATTTCGGCGTCTTCTTCAACACTTTTCGCTACAGCAGCAATATTTTCTTCGGTACGCACATTTCCTTGTCTTGTTGATGGCTTTGAATCGAGAAGAGTGAAATTAGTGCGAAAAAGATCAAACACTGCACGAATTGCTTGCTCACTAGGCCGATTATGCTGACCGTAAAATGGACGAAGTGCTCTATGAACTTCGTGAACAGATTTATTTTTTTGAAATTAAATTTACACAATTTGGAAGCGTTGTTGTGGCGTTAAACGATTTATGATGAATTGCCTAACCTTACTGAACAGAAATGTCAACACAGTTTGACATTCTCATTGAGTATAGATAGACAACTACCATCGAAACTTCTCACGCAGCTAAAAAAACACCCTTGATAACACGCTATAAATAAACGTAATGACAGGGGAGTGTCATTTATCTAAATCAGATCCAGAGAAAAATAATGTATCTAAAACAGAATTATTATTGTTTTAGGGGGTGAGAACATAGTAGAGCGTCGAGGGTTGCAACGAGGCTGGCGGCGAACAGTGTTGCCAGATGTAATAATAATAATAATAATAATAATAATAATAATAATAATAATAATAATGTTTATTAATAAATAAATAAGTAAATTCAAGGTACATAGAATTAACGAGGGTTTACATTTAATTATTTGCATCAATAAACGCAAGATCGCTGAAGTGCAAGCACTTGTGCGCGATAAGTTTGAAAGATCTTTTCTGGAGAAATAATAATAAAATATCTGAAAATATAAAATTACTAGTAAGCAAAAATAATTTTGAACCATATATATATATACATACATACATACACACATACATATATACATACACACACACATATACATACTTACATACATACATACATACATACATACATACACACATACATATTAGATAAGTAGTCGCCGTAAATGCGACTGAAGTTGCTGAATATCGCCTATCTAGTTTATAATTAATAGAAATAGTTATAAAAAACAAGAAAACAGATGTTTTAAATAATACATGTATATTTATTTATTAATAAACAATGTAGGGTCAGTCTGTCCAGAGATATTTCTGCCCTCTAATTTTCTTATTTTAATCTATTTTAATGCATCTATTGTAAAATTGTAATAAGTTTCAGCTTACACGTTTTCTTTTTATTGCAGTCGTATGTTTTTTTGCAATTATATTTTTTTCAATTAAAAACATGTCCAATTCTCGTAAAGCTCGAGGGCATTTTTCACTCTTAAAGAAAATACTGAGCGTCTCTCGCGGCCGACAGAGGAGACAAAGAACAAATATCCATGTAAATTTCCGTCCGGATCAAAATTTCCGCCTCCGGGCGCTGCGAATTCCGGAGACAAATGCCCGAGTAGTCTAGAAAAAAATAGGTGATGCGAGATCGATCTCACTTTACACCCCGCTAGAAAAACAAAAAAAAAATGAGGAAAAGCCAAAAGATGTATGTATGCCTCATATGTATGCCTCAAAGTTAAATAAAATTGATAACACGCTATAAATAAACGTAATAATAGGGGAGTGTCATTTATTTAGATCAAATCCAGTGAAAATAATCGAAACCTCTGCAGTGCTTTGCATAATTAAAACAAAATCCCTACAATTAATCAAATATAAAGAAAACTTTACTTTTTTTTATTCCATGAGTTGAATAAATAGCTAATAAAAGAGGGACATGTTTGATTTTGAGCAATTTCCTAGCAGAGACTGCGCCCCGTTTCCATTAAGCACGTCCGGATTAATTTCTCTTCCTCTCTTGGAGTGTGTGTGTGTGTGTGTGTGTGTTTGATGGTGTATGTGTGTGTGATGGTGTATGTGTGTGGGATGGTGTGTGTGTGTGTGTGCAGGTCTTGCCACAAAAGCGCAAATAGCGGTGGTCATTATTCAGGAAATCGCATCATCCGGAGTTTCCTCTTCCTCCGGGTGCTCGTCAAATTAATCTGGCCCTCATCCCATCCTCGAAAAAACCCAGCCCATCGACGACGATCGATTGCATCGATTTTTCTTGCTCCAAGAAAAACAAAAACATTGAAATGCCATATTTTTTGTATTTTAATGTTTATGTTTTTCTTCGAGCATGGGATAAGGGCCAAATTGGTTGATTAAACAATTAATAGTTGACATACTAAACTTATTTCACTTGTCAATTGGTTATAAACCAATTCATATTAAATCAGCGTTTTATACGCGTGGCGCATGAAGTAAAATTTCGAGTTTAGAAAAGCCCGGTGAAAATTTGTCTCGGGTCGCTGCGCGACCCTCGACAAATTTTCACCGGGCTTTTCTAAACTCGAAATTTTACTTCATGCTTAGCCTGGGAGTGGAAAACACTCGTTTAAATCTTCACTTTGATCTCCATAAAAAAATAAGTGAATATCTGAAGATTTAGAAAAAAAACTCCGTGTATGTATCTCAAAGCGAACGCTAATTAAATCAAAGATTTGTTTAAAATACTATTATTTCGTTTTCATAATGCGCTAATTTCTCGAAAATAAAAAATAAAAAAAAAGCGGGGTTGCGGCTTGGAGGAGCACATTTGCACATTTATAGCAAATGTGCTCCTCCAAATCGCAAGTCCGCTTTTTTTCTGTCCTCTCTGGCCGTTTTCTGCGGGTGAGACATCCATTCATCCTGTCTGTTTTTTTTTCTAAACCTAGGGGGAACATTTCCCATACGAAAATGGCCGCGTTGTAAATCACGGGAAATCTGAATTATTTATTGCGCGGACTTATCTCGCACACACGCTGGTTCCCTCCCCGATGATTAAAAATCGAGGTTTCCGTGAAAAAAAGTGCAATCTGCATTAATCAAGAGGGCGGTTTTAGTATTTTTTGTTAGTGCCCTAGTCGCAAAGAAATAATAGTTATATATTTTTGCATCTGTAATTGTTTATATTTGTTATAACTTTTTCCTGTAAATAGATATGTATTTATCGCAAACTTTTTTGGATCACGGCGCCCTTAATGAATCAGAGTTTTTCAGCGGCGCCCTAAGACAAAAAAATTTCGCCGTGTGCTTATTTAACTACCAGCTTATTTTCGTGACGCCCCTATAGTTCAGCCGCGGCGCACAGTTTGGAAATCACTGTATTGGGGAATAAAGTATTATTATTATTATATCTATGGCTGTAAGACCCCTGAACGAAATGCAATTTCTGGATTTATTTTTGTTTTCTTAAATATTCTTTTCGCAATCTACAACAAGTTAGTCTTACAAAGACTATATCAAATACTCATTGAAACAACTACTTCCCGAGCTTATACCCCGACGGACATTGAATTATACAACAAGTGTTTGCTGTTACATACAGTTGTTTAGAGGGAATGGCAACTATACTGATGAGAGATAAATCTCGAAACGCGTCTACAGATGGCCTGAATAATTTGACCCAAATTGTTAAATTTGTAGTAGGTTACTGTATGTAACAGCGAAACTTGTTTTATAATTCAATGTTCGTCGGGCCATTAGCTCGAGAAGTAGTTGTTTCAATAAGTGTTTTATATAGTCTTTATTGTACTTTTAATGTTTGAAGTATCCTGCAACCACGAATTAGCAATTTCAGTACAACTAACGATAAGGTTACAATTTCAGAAATATTTCATTTTAATAGGTTTAATTTTACGATTACGTGTTATGTTATTAATTTATTGTTAAATACAAAAAAAAGGAAAAGAGAGATTTATGGCGTCACGTAAATCGCGGATGGAAATATTGCGTAAACTCGAAAAAGGTTGTTGCCCATATTTTACAGCGGCAGTGTGTACACATGCGGAACACGAGGAAAAACTTTGCCCCGGGAAAATATTACAAACTGTAATATTTTATTTTTCTTTACGACCAACAACATTTTCACAGCACGATTCAACATTTTTACAAATTTCAACGCGAATTCAAACGATTCAACATTTTTATAAACTTTAACTTACACGTATAGCGCGAAGTCAAAAAATAAACACTTTTACAAATTTCAACTTACGCCAAATTTTCAGGCTTATCTAAACTCGAAATTCAACTTCATGTCTGGGAGTGGAAACACTTGTTAGAAGTTTCTAACGCTTTTCAAAAACTACGAAATTCACAAAGTACACAACGAGATTTGTTAGTACACTTAAAATAATATGTAAAGGTACTAACATTTCATCTGCGACACCGCCATCTGTCGCTCATTAGCGGAAACACAAACTGAGGGGAATTGAGTTTGTGTTTCCGCTAATGAATTCCTGATTATTATTTTTGTTTTCTTTATGGAAAAATATCTTTTCGTTTTCGTTTAATTTTTTTTTTGTGAGATCTTCTGAAACAATGAGTGAAAAACCGGATTGAATAAAGTAATGGAAGTTTCCCGATGTAATCGATTAAGGGCCGTAATTCGCAGACGCCCCTCCCTAGCGTAAAAGACAAAGTTTATTTAAGCGGATTAATGGTCAATTTGGGACTTATTATTTAGCCGGCAGATGCATTGTTCCAATAGGAAATTGGATTTTGCGAAAACGGAGAAGGAGGAGATTTCCAATCGGGCAGTTTCCACCAGTTGGCGTGTTTATTAAATATTTTCAATCGGAAATTAAAAACAAACAAAAAATGTATAGATAGAAAAAATACAAAATACAAAGCATCGAAAAGTTGCATGTTGAAATCAAACTATTACTTTATTTATATTAATAATTATCTTTATTTCCAACAGATAATTACATTGATCAAGGAAATATTACATAAATAATTATTTGAAATAAAACAACACAGTTGGGAGGGTTTCACTTTTATTGTTGAACACTGCAACATGTTTCACCACACAGTGGCTTCATCAGGCAGATGAAATAATGATACGAATCTTATTTCATCTGCCTGATGAAGCCACTGTGTGGTGAAACATGTTGCAGTGTTCAACAATAAAAGTGAAACCCTCCAACTGTGTTGTTTTATTTCAAATAGTATTATGGAGTTTCATCATGTATCCGCCTCATCAATTAAATACATAAATTATTACTATAAATGAAATTGCCAATTCTTGGTTGCAGAATACTTCAAACATTAAAAGTGCGATTCTTTTCGCAATCTACAACAAGTTAGTCTTACAAGGACTATATCAAACACTCATTGACACAACTACTTCCCGGGCTAATACCCCGACGGACATTGAATTATACAACAAGTGTTTGCTGTTACATACAGCAACCTACTGCAAATGTAACAATTAATTATTGTTAATACGTGGGTCGATCAAATGTAAACGAGCCTTTGTCTTCTGACCTTCGGGATTGGTATTTATTTGTGATTTGGCTGTTGAGGTCTTTAAGTTGGGATGCCTAGAATTATTTAGCAAAGTAAATAACTCTAGGCATCCTAACCTAAAGACTTCAACAGCCAAATCAAAAATAAATACCAGCTATAACAATAATTGTGACCCCACTCTTCACAATTATTGTTATAGCTGGTATTTATTTCTGATTTGGCTGTTGAAGTCTTTAGGTTAGGATGCCTAGAGTTATTTATTTTGCTAAATAATTCTAGGCATCCCAACTTTTAACTTTTGCGCAACGCGTAATTTTAAAGTTCCTTACCCGCGAAAACGTGAAACCAGTCAAAAAATTTATTATAGACTGCAGGTTTAGTTTGGGAAAGATACCATTCTATGGAAAACGTTTGAAAAGAAGATTTGGTGCATCGAAATCAAGCGAGAAGTAAAGGCTAAGGGATATCTGTGAAAAGACAAAACTCAATCGTCTGAGTTGGCCACTAGAGAAAGATCCTCTTGGTGGATTTCTTACACAGACGTTGACGTTTATGTGCCCACGTGTCCCGTGTTATGCTCCGGAGATTGAACCTGTGATGAACCGTTTTCGTTGGTTGGGCAACAGATTCAAAATTATAAAACCCTGAAGAAGGAGACAAATAATTTCGGAAAGCTCGGTTGATTTCAATAAATCATTACTTGAAATAAGAAACCATACTAACTAGTCGACGTCCCTGTTACTAATCCCTGAGTTATTTAATATACAGAGAGTTTTATGTAATATCGAACATTAAATTTGGTTGCCTATATGACCATTACAAATTGTAGCCAATCAATCGCAATTAATGCCTCAACTTGTAAATACAGGCAGTTTTATACTTTCAAGTATACGAGCCCTAACAACTATATATTGGGACAAAATCAAATTCATATAAAATTCAGGTATTGGACAGTTTATTTAAGTTTTCTAGTATTTTTTTAATTTAATACTATGTAATTAGTTAATTAGCAACAGGTATGGCCAATCATCAACACAAAAAACAAATTAATTATTCAATCACCTCTAATTTACAAGAAAAATGTTAATTTTGTTTGTCAACTAAATATTGGGACATTGCACGAATTTTATTTCTAAAAAGGAGTAACATCGCCCTTATATTTTACGACAGCTAGAATTCGGCTAGGCATTGACTCAACTAAGGATCTGTACGTTTCAGGAGAAATTTCATTCCAAATATGCTCTATCTTGTCTCTAAGTTCAGGTAATGTCCGTTGTGGGTTGTTCCTCAATGTTTGTTTCATTTTATGCCATACTGTTTCAATGACATTAAGGTCAGGATTGCTGGAAGGCCAAGAAAGAACATTTACGTTGTGGTCGCCAAACCACTTTTTTGTGGTTTTGACCGTATGACAGGCCGCCCCATCCTGTTGAAAAGTGTAATTTTCGTCAACATTTAACTTGGCGATACTTGGTAGCAAACTGTTTTGCAATATTTGTTGATATTTCGCAGCATTCACGGTACCATCAATAAATTCAAAACATCCTAATCCTGAAGCTGTCATGCAGCCTCAAATCATCACTTCTTTAGGAAATTTTACGGTACGTTTTAGGCAATCCTTGTGAAATGCCTCATGTTTTGAGCGAATCACGCGTTTGCGGTAATCACCAACACATACGTCGAATTTTGATTCGTCACTAAAAATTACTCTGGACCAGTTTGTAGCTGAACAAGATAATTTAGATTTTGCCCATGTGAGTCTAACTTTCTTTTGTTTTTCCGTCAACAGTGGTTTTTCGTTTGCCTACAAAAAAATATTTTTTTTAAATGCACTTTTAAATTGCTACTGGAAATTCAACCTTATAAAACTTGAGTCCACATTTATGAATCCACTGACGGCAGCATTCCCTTGACAGATTTAATCAGTTTCGTGATTCCATTCAGTCGTAATTTGCCCTAAAGTATTTCTTCTCCCTTTTTTGCACAGTTTTCCTAATAATCTCTTGTTTCTATCAGAAACTAATGTTGGACGACCCGAACTTTTGCCTTTTTTGTCTAGGATATTTCCGGTTTTTCCATAATGCTTAATTATATTCCACACTGTTGTTGTAGGAATATTAAGTTCATCCGCTATTTCACGTATCGTTGTATTTCGGCAATAATTTTTAATCACTAACTCACGAATTTTGGAATTTGTAGAGATACCACGCACCATTTTGTTCAATAAAAGCAGCGATTCACCCGATACGATAAGAAAGCAACTACCAAGTAATCTGACGTTTCGTTCTGCATTTTTTTTACAGCTTACTTGTCTTACTTTGTTTCATTTTTAACAGTTATTTTATACTGTCCCAATATTTAGTTGCCACACAAAATGAACATTTTCCTTGTTAATTAGAGATGATAGAATAGAATAGTATAATAATTTTATTTTTTGTGTTGCTGATTGGCCCTCATTGATGTTAATTAACTAATTACATAGAATTAAATTAAAAAAAAAGAAATAAACTGTCTAATACCTGAATTATACATAAATTTGATTTTGTCCCAATATATAGTTGTTAGGGCTCGTACAGGTCCCAATCACAGCCGTAAATCTTTAGATAATCGTTGTTTTTTTAAAAAAGATCAATTTGAAACATTAAATGAGTGTCTTCCACTCCCAGACTAAGCATGAAGTAAAATTTCGAGTTTAGAAAAGCCTGAAAATTTGGTTTGGTCGCGTAGCGCGAAGCGCGGAGCGGCCAAACCAAATTTTCAGGCTTTTCTAAACTCGAAATTTTACCTTATGCGCCACCAGTACAAAACACCGATGCTTCGCGCTACGCGACCAAACCAAATTTTCAGGCTTTTCTAAACTCGAAGTTTTACTTCATGCTTAGCCTAGGAGTGGAAAACACTGGCTTAAAGCTTCAAAATGAATTGTTTTAGTAAACCGAACATCGGAAAATATACAACGTATGCATATGGATATTTAAAAGAAAGAATTCTCTTTATGAAAATGTTTGGTGTTATATAAAACTCTCTGTAAACAGATACCTAACATATTATTTAAGCTTCAATTAATCACAATGCTATTTTAGTTTGCTGATTTTATTATGACTTAAAATTTAGAAATTGATTCTTTCACATTTGTATTAGTCTCTTTCACTCTCTGCTTCTAGGTGATTCATTTGTTTAATAAATGCAGAGTAACCAACTGTGATGTATCTGTTTTTTTGTTACATATTGTGAAAGGCGTTAAGCTTTTAGAGGAAGTTGTGTTTTTTTTCTGTTGCCCTTCGAGAGGCGAGAATATTGTGTTACTTGTTGATCCTCAGGAGTGAAATTCAAGGATCTCCGAGGTTTTCCGTTTTCCGATTTCCCTCTCCGCCTAAAACGAACAACAACAAAAGGGAAAAGTCGAGTGGAGCGCGTACGCAAATCACGCACTGTCGTTTCCAATTGATATATAGAGATAAATCTGTTGAATGTTGAATAAAGTTTATGTCACAACTTTTCCGTACACTCGGGTAAATTAAATAATCCGGCAAATTGAAGACGAGAGGCTTCTTATTTATAAAGTAATTGCACTCGCAGAAATAAAAAGCAACTTAAAGTTATAAATATTTATAACACCCATATCACCCCTCCTCGCTACGGCCTTGTCGAGTACTGAGTATGCAATAATAAGAAAATATACTTGATTATTGTGTAAAAGAACGTAACAAAGAGGAAATGTACTCGACTACAGAGTACAAGTAAGCAGTAATTAGAAAATATGCTCGAGTACTGAGTGTAAGAACGTCAGAATAAGAAAATGTATTCGAGTACAAAAACGTAATAATACGATAATGTACTCGAGTGTGCACTGAGTGTAAGTACGCAACAATAAGAATATGTACAAGGTGGCGCAGATGGATCGGGTGGTTTTAAAATACTTGTCAAACTGTCAATTTTAAAGGTATTGGATTGAAATAAAGTGCAAAACGTGTAGTTACAATGGAAGTTTATTAACAAAAAAATTAGTAAAGTTACTTTTTAAAAATCACATCCATCAAATGCCTCCTTCTCGAGCGACGCATTCTTGGAGTCGGTCCTTAACGTTCCGCATTGCCCGCTCAAGCACATCACCAGGAATTGATGTGATTTCGTTGTGAATTGCTGCCTTCAACTCTTGAATGGTCCGGGATTTGTTCATGTAGACCCTTGCTTTTAAATAGCCCCATAAGAAAAAGTCACATACCGTGAGGTCCGGTGTGCGAGGGGGCCAATGGAAATCTCCATTACAAGAAATTAAACGGCCAGGGAACAGAGCGCGTACAGCTTGCATTGATATCCTAGCGGTATGTGCAGTTGCCCCGTCTTGTTGGAACCACATATTCTCTTCAATCATATTCACATAACGCTGCGAATTAACAGTAATCGCCTGCTTCCTTTCATTCTCAAAAAAGTAAGGCCCAATTATCCCAACCTTAGAAACCCCACACCAAACCGTCACTTTGTCACTATGAAGAGGCCGTTGGTGTAGCTCTCTTGGGTTAGTGTCGGCCCAGTAACGGCAATTTTGCTTGTTGACGTAGCCGTTAATGTGAAAGTGAGCCTCGTCAGACATCATGATAATCAGGTTTTCATCTTCCAATAACTCTAACATCCGCTGGCTACACTGAAGCCTTTGAAGATGGTCTGTTGGGAGAATCTTCTGGACCACCATGATTTTATAGGGGTGGAATTTCAGTTCTTTGTTAAGAATCCTTTGAAGGCTCCGACGTGACATTCCAAGAGCTTGAGCACGACGTCTCGTTGATCGACGTGGGATCGTCGAGGCATCGCGTCTCACACGCTCCACGTTCTCAGGCGTTCTTATTGTTCGAGGTCTAGGCGTCCATTTTGGAGCACATGAACCAGTAGTGCGGAAATTATGCACCCAACTCAATATCGTATCACGCTTAGGAGCACTACCGCGAGGTGGGATGTTAAAACGCCGGCGAAAGGCACGCGTCACAGCAACAATTGACTCGTTATTGCGTATAAACTCTTCCAATGCGAAAACACGATGCTCAACGGACCACGTAGCCATCGCGACTGACTGTCAGTCTGCAACTGACACTTCCCGTCCCCCCACCACAGGACGAAGACCGCCGAACACCTGGCTGCCCTCCTCCAGACGTATAGTCCACTTCAAAACCACCCGATCCATCTGCGCCACCCTGTATATGGGTACCGAGTACAAGTACGTAAAAAAATAGAAAATTTACTAGAGTACTGAGCAACAATAAGACGATGTATTCGAGTACTGAGTACATATATGTATCGGAAAAATAATGTACTCGAGAGACCTGAGTACAAGCACGTAACAATAAGAAAATGTATTTGAGCACTCTTGAAAAAATTGATGAAATTAAACATGCTGTGAGGCTAATAAAACCGCAGAAAGAATAGCATTTTATAATTTTGCATAGTCGAAATTCTGACGCCTTATCATTCGACCGTCCGTTTCTGTCTGCGAAAACGCCCTCCCAGTTTTCCGTGTCGCCCAAACAGGAAGAGGAATCACACCGCTAATAAATAACATTTATCTAGCGGGCCGCGAGGGCGCGCGCGACGTGCCGGAGATCCGAAATAAGAATTTATTATTCGCTCGCTACCCGTGTGTTCGAGATTTGCGTGTAATTTCCCAGGTGAACGTTAAAGTTAATGTCAATTCGAACCGAGCGTAAGTAAAGACTGCAATTCTTTAGAAACGAATGCGTTTACAAACAAAAACGTTTGTTTCAAGCAGACACAAAGAACGATTTATCAAAATTAGAAACACGCGTATAGAATTTTATGGCAAAGAAAAGGATATATCAAAACCAGAAAGAGAGACGTATACCGGGTGTCGACTTAGCAGACGCAATATAGAAAATCGCATGTTAATTTTAAAGTGTTCAAATATTGGCTTCCCTATTTCTTTTAAAGACAAAATGTATTTCGTAAAAATAATTAGGAAAAAGTTATGTGATTTTATAAAAATATTGACATACCATGGAATTAATACAACAACTGCGGATATTCCCTGTTTTTTTTAAAAGATAAATTTGAAGCTATAAACGAGTGTTTTCCACTCCCAGACTAAGCATGAAGTAAAATTTCGAGTTTAGAAAAGCCCCGTGAAAATTTGTCGAGGGTCGCGCAGCGACCCGAGACAAATTTTCTGGGCTTTTCTAAACTCGAAATTTTACTTCATGCGCCACGCGTATAAAACACTATAATATTGTCAAATTTATGTACATTTGAACTTCCCTTAAAATCTGTGTCTTATACGCGTGGCGCATGAAGTAAAATTTCGAGTTTAGAAAAGCCCAGAAAATTTGTCTCGGGTCGCTGCGCGACCCTCGACAAATTTTCACGGGGCTTTTCTAAACTCGAAATTTTACTTCATGCTTAGTCTGGGAGTGGAAAACACTCGTTTAAAGCTTCAAATTGAACTCTTTTATCAATCAACGAATGTCAGAAAATTTACAGCTAAAATAATTAAGAAAAAGTAATGTGATTTTATGATAATATTGACATACTATGGAATTGATACAACTGCGGATATTCCCTGTCTTTTTAGGTTCAATTTGTAGCTTTAAACAAGTGTTTTCCACTCCCAGATTAAGCATGAAGTAAAATTTCGAGTTTAGAAAAGCCCCGTGAAAATTTGTGGAGGGTCGCGCAGCGACCTGAGACAAATTTTCTGGGCTTTTCTAAACTCGAAATTTTACTTCATGCGCCACGCGTATAAAACACTATAATATTGTCAAATTTATGTATATTTGAACTTCGCTTGAAATCTGTGTCTTATACGCGTGGCGCATGAAGTAAAATTTCGAGTTTAGAAAAGCCCAGAAAATTTGTCTCGGGTCGCTGCGCGACCCTCGACAAATTTTCACGGGGCTTTTCTAAACTCGAAATTTTACTTCATGCTTAGTCTGGGAGTGGAAAACACTCGTTTAAAGCTTCAAATTGAACTCTTTTATCAATCAGCGAATGTCAGAAAATTTACAGCTAAAATAATTAAGAAAAAGTAATGTGATTTTATGATAATATTGACATACTATGGAATTGATACAACTGCGGATATTCCCTGTCTTTTTAGGTTCAATTTGTAGCTTTAAACAAGTGTTTTCCACTCCCAGATTAAGCATGAAGTAAAATTTCGAGTTTAGAAAAGCCCCGTGAAAATTTGTCGAGGGTCGCGCAGCGACCCGAGACAAATTTTCTGGGCTTTTCTAAACTCGAAATTTTACTTCATGCGCCACGCGTATAAAACACTATAATATTGTCAAATTTATGTACATTTGAACTTCGCTTAAAATCTGTGTCTTATACGCGTGGCGCATGAAGTAAAATTTCGAGTTTAGAAAAGCCCAGAAAATTTGTCTCGGGTCGCTGCGCGACCCTCGACAAATTTTCACGGGGCTTTTCTAAACTCGAAATTTTACTTCATGCTTAGTCTGGGAGTGGAAAACACTCGTTTAAAGCTTCAAATTGAACTCTTTTATCAATCAACGAATATCAGAAAATTTACAGCTAAAATAATTAAGAAAAAGTAATGTGATTTTATAATAATATTGACATACTATTGAATTGATACAACTGCGGATATTCCCTGTTTTTTTTTTTAATTTCAATTTGAAGCTTTAAACAAGAGTTTTCCACTCCCAGACTAAGCATGAAGTAAAATTTCGAGTTTAGAAAAGCCCCGTGAAAATTTGTCGAGGGTCGCGCAGCGACCCGAGACAAATTTTCTGGGCTTTTCTAAACTCGAAATTTTACTTCATGCGCCACGCGTATGAAACACTATAATATTGTCAAATTTATGTACATTTGAACTTCGCTTAAAATCTGTGTCTTATACGCGTGGCGCATGAAGTAAAATTTCGAGTTTAGAAAAGCCCAGAAAATTTGTCTCGGGTCGCTGCGCGACCCTCGACAAATTTTCACGGGGCTTTTCTAAACTCGAAATTTTACTTCATGCTTAGTCTGGGAGTGGAAAACACTCGTTTAAAGCTTCAAATTAAACTCTTTTATCAATCAGCGAATATCAGAAAATTTACAGATAAAATAATTAAGAAAAAGTAATGTGATTTTATAAAAATAATGACATACCAACAATTGCGAATGTCAAAATAACACAAGATATTGCTGTTACTTAATTAACGACCAAAAACATAACGCAAACATCGCGATAACTGTGGTCTGCATAATACATCGATGTGAAGGTAGCCACGGATTTTGGCGCCTCCACTATCACACGAATTATGAAACAGATTCCCCAGAATATCAAAACTTCATAACTCCCAAACCACATATTTTATTTTCAAAATTTCTTCTATATTTGATTAAACAATATACATTGAGCGAGTATAAATAACCAGAATGTTGTAACTCTTAATTGTTCTTTATTTAAATAATATATTGCTGTCCCGCGTATGTCACCTTTCATACCAAATATTAAAAAAATCATATCTCTAAAAACTCCTATTTTATTTTCCAAATTTCTTCACTAATTGTTTAAACAATATATCTAGACCAAGCATTGATGGTCAAAATGTTGTCACTCTTATTTGTTAATTATTTAAATAATGTGTTGCTGTCCCGCGAAAACACCGTTCATACCAAATATTAAAATAATCATATCTCTTAAAACTCCTATTTTATTTTACAAATTTCTTCACTAATTAATTAAACAATATATCTAGACTGAGCATAGATGGTCAAAATATTGTCACTCTCATTTGTTAATTATTTAAATAATATATTGCTGTCCCGCGTATAGCACCGTTCATACCAAATAATAAAAAACTCATATCTCATAAAAATCTTATTTTATTTTACAAATTTTTTCACTACATGTTTAAACAATATATCTAGAACAAGCATAGATAGTCAAAACGTTGTCACTCCCATTTGTTAATTATTTAAATAATATATTGCTGTCCTGCGTATACCAAATATTTGAAAAAATCATATCTCGTAAAACTCCTATTTTATTTTACAAATATCTTTACTAATTGTTTAAACAATATATCTAGATCGAGCAAAAATGGTCAAAATGTTGTCACTCTTATTTGTTAATTATTTAAATAATATATTGATGTCTCGCGTATAGCACCGTTCATACTAAATATTAAAAAAATCATATCTCTTAAAACTCCTATTTTATGTTACAAATTTTTTTACTACATGCTTAAACAATATATCTAGAACGAGCACAGATAGTCAAAATGTTGTCACTCTCATTTGTTAATTATTTAAATAATATATTGCTGTCCCGCGTATAGCACCGTTCATACCAAATATTAAAAAAATCATATCTCCTAAAACTCCTATATTATTTTACAAATTTCTTTACTAATCATTTAAACAATACATCTAGAACGAGCGAAGATAGTCAAAATGTTGTCACTCTCATTTGTTAATTATTTAAATAATATATTGCTGTCCTGCGTATAGCACCGTTCATACCAAATATTTAAAAAAATCATATCTCCTAAAACTCCTATTTTATTTTACAAATTTCTTTACTAATCATTTAAACAATACATCTGGAACGAGCGAAGATAGTCAAAATGGTGTCACTCTCATTTGTTAATTATTTAAATAATATATTGCTGTCCCGGGGATAGCACCGTTCATACCAAATATTAAAAAAATCATATCTCGTAAAACTCCTATTTTATTTTACAAACTTCTTTACTAATCATTTAAACAATACATCTAGAACGAGCGAAGATAGTCAAAATGCTGTCACTCTCATTTGTTAATTATTTAAATAATATATTGCAGTCCCGCGTATAGCACCGTTCATACCAAATATTAAAAAAATCATATCTCCTAAAACTCCTATTTTATTTTACAAATTTCTTTACTAATCATTTAAACAATACATCTAGAACGAGCGAAGATAGTCAAAATGCTGTCACTCTCATTTGTTAATTATTTAAATAATATATTGCTGTCCCGCGTATAGCACCGTTCATACCAAATATTTAAAAAAATCATATCTCGTAAAACTCCTATTTTATTTTACAAATATCTTTACTAATTGTTTAAACAATATATCTAGATCGAGTAAAAATGGTCAAAATGTTGTCACTTTTATTTGTTAATTATTTAAATAATATATTGATGTCTCGCGTATAGCACTGTTCATACTAAATATTAAAAAAATCATATCTCTTAAAACACCTATTTTATTTTACAAATTTGTTTACTACATGCTTAAGCAATATATCTAGAACGAGCACAGATAGTCAAAATTTTGTCACTCTCATTTGTTAATTATTTAAATAATATATTGCTGTCCCGCGTATAGCACCGTTCATACCAAATATTAAAAAAATCATATCTCCTAAAACTCCTATTTTATTTTACAAATTTCTTTACTAATCATTTAAACAATACATCTAGAACGAGCGAAGATAGTCAAAATGCTGTCACTCTCATTTGTTAATTATTTAAATAATATATTGCTGTCCCGCGTATAGCACCGTTCATACCAAATATTAAAAAACTCATATCTCATAAAACTCTTATTTTATTTTACAAAAGTAATACCACTTTATTAGAAGGATTTTTTCTTGTAGAGTGTAAATTATTTCGAAAACATATACTTTAATCAAGTGACTGCGACATCTTTTGCTATTTTGACATCCGCAATTGTTGTTTCAATTCCACGGCATATCTAATTTTTAATAAAGTTACATTACTTTTTCTTAATTATTTTAACTTAGAGAAACGTAAAGTGATAAACGTTAACACGAGTGAATTCAGAATTTTTCCCTCTACAAAAAAGGTAAATACATTTTGTGTCTAAAATAAATAGGGGAGCCAAAATTTAAATATTTCAAAATTTACATGGGATTTCCTTAGTTGCATCCGCCAAGTCAACACCCGGTATAGTTATCCGGTGAATGAATGAGTACTGAACGCAAATTCATATATCAATATGAATATGTTTATTATATAAATAACTTTTTTAATTAAAAGCCGGCTACAATTTTTTTTCTCTCTGTATGCATACACGTCCACACATATACACTAATCAAATACTCAAACTTGTTTGTTATTGCCGTCAGAGATGAATGGTTTGGTTTCAAACACGCTGAATAAATAGACGGAAAAATGAAATAAAATGAAACATTATAAAAAAATGTATATATATATATATATATATATATATATATATATATATATATATATATATATAAATTATTAAACTGCTTCATTTCATGCGCGTTTGTTTTTTCTGTTGGTAAATTATTTGAATAGATGACTTATTTACAGAAATGTTGAATAATTCCATTTATTTATGTGTAGATACATATTTTTTCTTATAACAATAACACTTTAAACTTTTTTTTGATTTGGTTGGCGTTCACTTTGTGGTACATCTTTATAAAATAATATTAAAACACTTAACTTTGTTTTACCACTTTAATTAACTTTTTACAGTGACTATAGTTTCGACTACAAGCTAGTCATTATCAAACTCAGTTTGATAATGACTAGCTTGTAGTCGAAACTATAGTCACTGTAAAAAGTTAATTAAAGTGGTAAAACAAAGTTAAGTGTTTTAATATTAGTTTAAACTTTGTTTGTATAATACTTATTTATTTTTCGTGACTGCAGTTTTGGCAACTTTAGCCTGCCATTATCAAACGTGTAGTAAATAAAACTAGAAACAAAACAGGTATATATTGTTGGATCCACACTTAATAATGATTCTTTTCTTTGCTTATCACTTACTTGCTTATTCAGCAGTATAAATATAATATAAATACGGATCCAGCGCATCCCCAGTCAGTCTAGATTTGTCAGCCACCGCTGCGCGTTATTTTACAGAGTTTATTTTAAGTCAATTTAAGTTAAGTTAAGTTTAGAGTTATATTCTTATAGGAAATATAAAGGGTTTTTCAATAAGAGTGAGTGATATGATTTCTTTAAGAAAAAAAACACACTTATTGCTAAAGAAATTCAAATGTTTTTTATTTAATGTAAAGTACAATCGATACAATTAAGTTCTAAATAAAACGTCATTCAAATGGCCTCCACGACTTCTTCTGCAGGAACGAATTCGATGAACCCAATTTTCGAGCACTTTTTCCACTAAATCAAGTCGTATGTCATGAATGGCACGTTCAATATTGACTTGTAAAGATTGAAAAGAGTCTGGTTTATTTCGAAAGACCAATGACTTTAAATAACCCCACAAGAAATAGTCTAATGGTGTTAAATCACAACTTCTTGGAGGCCATTCAATATCACATTTTCTTGAAATAATCGAATCTCCAAACTTTTCTCGCAATAATTCAATTGTTGCATTTGCTGTGTGGCACGTAGCGCCGTCTTGTTGGAACCAAATGTTGTCAAGATCAACTTCTTCCAATTTCGGCCATAAAAAGTTGGTTATCATCGATCTATACCGCTCTCCATTGACAGTAACGGTGTTACCATCTTCATTTCAAAAGAAGTACGGACCGATGATTCCACCAGACCAAAAACCACACCAATCTGTCAACTTAGGTGAATGTAATGGTTTTTCTTGAATAATTTGTGGATTTTCTTCGCCCCAGAATCGACAGTTTTGTTTATTTACCGCATCACTCAGCTGAAAGTGAGCCTCATCGGAGAAGATGATTTTCTTAAAAAAATCGTTATCGTTTTCAAGTTGTTCCAAGGCTAAATCAGCAAATTCACGACGTTTACGGTGGTCCAATGGCTTCAGTTCTTGAGTGAGAACAATTTTATACGGATGCAAACCCAAATCCTTTTTCAAAATCCGCCAGGTTGTGGTTTGAGACAGTCCCAATTGTTGAGAACGTCTTGGAATCTAATAATTTCTTGAATTAATTTCTCATCTGGCACTAGGTGAAACATATTACACTATGTAAAGTTAATTAAAGGAAAGGCACTTGGTATTGTTTCACAATTAAAACAATACCAAGTGCCTTTCCTTTAATTAACTTTACATAGTCTTGGAATCGACAAATTGCGGTCTTCAGCAACACTTGCCTGAACGGCAGCAATATTTGCATTACTTCGAGCGTTTCTTTGTCTTATTGGCACTTTAACATTATGTAAAGAAAATGTACGCTCACAATTTTCAACAATTCGACGAATAGCGAGCACACTTGGACGATTATTACGACCATAAAATGGCAAAAGCGCACGAAAAGTTGCAATTGGAGAACGATTATTTTGATAATAAAACTGAATAATTTGTAAACGTTGTTCTTGCGTATGTTTCTCCATGATGAAATTGTAAACACTACTGAATATAATGAAAAATAAATGACAGATCATGACATATTACATATGGCCGAAACGTCACTTCAAAATCATACCATCCCTATTGGAAAACCTAATATTAAGTGTGTTTAATCAGTGTTTCCTTAAAAAGCTCACCTTTCATTAAAAATCCCAATCATTCGCGGCTGGGCTCCGTTAAAAATCACTCTGGTGTCAGAAGTTAAATAAATACAAAAGCTTTCGTTATTGTGTGTCGGCCCCTAAAATTCGGGATTAGTTCGGAACGCAAGAATATACAAAAAGCAATTTTTGTTATACTTTGAAATTACATTAGTCTATTTTATAAAGCAGATGATGTTTATGTAATCTTTCCAAAATTGAATTAATAAATTGATGTTACGACGAAATGAATAAATAATGACCGAAAATTCGATTGATTAAAATTCCAAATTCGCGAGGGCTTTTGATTTTGTATTTTTCCCGGGAGAGCGAGGTTTCGCAACAATAATTAATTAGAAAATTGTGTTTTCGTCCTCTTGTTAATAAAATCCCCGACGAGAGGGCGAAAAGGCCTTTAAAAGCTCCGAGTCAAAACAGATTTGTATTATTAAAGATCAAAGATGGAGCGGGGGCCGTCAAGAAAGGGCGCGGGGATTTTCACGCTCGTTTCATCCCTTCTCGATCACTTTAACGAAATTTATAAACTTTACTTTTCCACGAAATTAAAACAAGAAAAAAAAAAACACTAAATTAAATACAAACATTAAAAGTGCGATTCTTTTCGCAATCTACAACAAGTTAGTCTTACAAAGACTATATCAAACACTCATTGAAACAACTACTTCCCGGGCTAATACCCCAACGGACATTGAATTATACAACAAGTGTTTGCTGCCACATACAGTAACCTACTGCAAATGTAACAATTTGGGTCAAATTATTCAGGCCATCTATAGACGCGTTTCGAGATTTATCTTTCATCAGTATAGCTTTGCCATTCCCTCTAAATAATTTGACACCTTAGACTGGCGGTCACGTTACCGTTCAAACATAAGTATAAATAAAATTGCCAATTCTTGGTTGCAGAATACTTCAAACATTATTTATACTTATGTTTGAACGGTAACGTGACCGCCAGTCTAAGGTGTCAAATTGTTTAGAGGGAATGGCAAAGCTATACTGATGAGAGATAAATCTCGAAACGCGTTTATAGATGGCCTGAATAATTTGACCCAAATTGTTACATTTGCAGTAGGTTACTGTATGTGGCAGCAAACACTTGTTGTATAATTCAATGTCCGTCGGGGTATTAGCCCGGGAAGTAGTTGTTTCAATGAGTGTTTGATATAGTCTTTGTAAGACTAAATTGTTGTAGATTGCGAAAAGAATCGCACTTTTAATGTTTGAAGTATTCTGCAACCAAGAATTGGCAATTTCATTTATACTAAATTAAATTACATAAATTGCCAATTCTTGGTTGCAGAATACTTCAAACATTAAAAGTGCCTATTCCGGTCTATTCCGTTAAATAAATAAATATTCCCCCCCTCCCCCTTGGCTACAGTTTTGACTATTGTCATTCATAAAAATCATAACAAAAAGTGCAGAATTTTACCTAAAATCAACTCTATTCTGCATATATTACGCTCTTACATATGTTTTTTTAATTTTTTTTTTATTTTGGGTTTTTACGTCATCTATTTCCGCTGCTAAGGCCAATCATGACGCCGGAGATTAGGTCTACAGCTATCCGGGAATTTTGCCGAACCCGGTAGGAGTTCCAACCCACCGGTAGGGATCTTTAACGTGCACGCAACATCCAGGCTTATATATACGCCACGCGTATAAAACGCTGATTTAATATGAATTGGTTTGTAACCAATTGACAAGTCACTTGTCAATTGGTTACAAACCAATTCATATTAATCAGCGTTTTATACGCGTGGCGCATGAAGTAAAATTTCGAGTTTAGAAAAGCCCGGTGAAAATTTGTCTCGGGTCGCTGCGCGACCCTCGACAAATTTTCACCGGGCTTTTCTAAACTCGAAATTTTACTTCATGCTTAGCCTGGGAGTGGAAAACACTCGTTTAAATCTTCACGATGATCTCCATAAAAAAAAAAAACGAATATCTGAAGATTTACAGCGTATAATTGAGGCTTTTCTAAACTCGAAATTTTACTTCATGCGCCACGCGTATAAAACGCTGATTTAATATGAATTGGTTTGTAACCAATTGACAAGTGAAATAAGTTTAGTATGCCAACTATCAATTGTTTAAATAACCAATTTGCAAATGAATACCACAAAGTTAAAACGTTTTTTATTGATAAATTAACATTAATTTAACCAATTTGCAAATGAAATAAGTTTACACTTGTAAATAAAACACTTTTTACTTTGTTTAACCACTGAATCTTACATTTAATTGTGTGACTAGTTTCCTACATGCATTTAACGTCATATCCGAGAAGACGGAGTGTTTGGCATTTTTATCCTAACCTATATAAATGCAGACAACTTGTTAGGCCGGTATTTAAACCCCGGTCCGTGGCGTGGCAGTACAACACTCTAACCACTACACCACCAAGCTGACCCTCACATATGTTCGAAAGCGTAAACGCCATCTAATGCCTGTTTGCTTAAGTACCATTGCCAAAAGCTGGTTTACCTTACCAGCTATTGACGATTCTACTTAAGCAATTTTTTTTAATCTTTATTGAACGGAATGGCCAATACATAAATATAAACATACAGAATAAGAACACATAAATAAATAATACAATACAGAAATCAGCACAATAAAAACATCGTACTAATATCTTCAATTTGGTCCTCATTAATCACTTGATGAAACATGTTTACAATATTGATAGTTAAATAAAAGTCACTTGGTTTGTTTCATTACTCCTTGAGAATGACGATAAGTCGAAACTAGTTGGAGAGAATAAAAAATAGTAGTGAAACAAACCAAGTGACTTTTATTTAATTATCAACATCGTACTAATATTAAAAGTGTATTACAATTAGGGACAAACCAAAGTAACACAAAATTCACAATGATTTCAATAAGCGCAGTAAAGTGTTGTAGGAGTCAACAAAGAACTTCTGATAATGCTGTAAAACGCGAAACTAGTCGAGTAACTAGTAAAGTAAAAAATTGTGAAACAAGCCAAGTGTAATTTAATTTAAACCTTCATTATCAATAATTAAAAATGTTTCACCAAGTGATAAGTGAGAAAATTATTCAAGAAAAGAAGTCAATATTGACTTCGTTGGCGTTCCTTAAAATACGCGTAGAGACTGAGTGCAGAGCGTAATCTGTCCTTCTAAATGGAACGTTAAAAGTTTGATTTTTTCTTAAAGTTCTAGCGGGAACATGCACTCCTATCCAATTTAAAAGGTCTGGACAATCGATTTGACCATTTATGATTTTAAATACATGAGTTACATCAAAGTTAAATCGACGTTGCCCTAAACTTTAAATGCCGAAATGGTTACAGAGTTCAGCAGTGCTTCCGATAATATTGAATCTATAACCTAAAAACCGAATGAGTTTTCTTTGGATGCATTCAATCCTGTCTTTGTCTACCGCCGTGTATGGAGACCAAACACAAGAGCCATATTCCAAATGGGAACGCACTAAACTGTAGTATAGTATGAGTATGGTCTTCGAATCCGAGAACTCTCTAGAGTTCCGTTTTACGAATCCGAGAAGTTGATAGGCTTTGGCAATAATATTCGATATATGTTCGTTGAAAGTGAGCCAAACCCAAATCCTTGATTGATGTTACGCGTTCCAATGGATCATCCATCAATTGGTATCCATACACAACGGTAGACTGACGTCTAGAAAAAGTTATGACTTTGCATTTTTTTTAAGTTAAGTTAAAGTTTATTCGACTGGCACCATAATTGAAATGATAGCAAATCATTCTGTAAGCGAACGGTATCTTTGCATGAGCTAACTCGCATGAAAATTTGTATGTCATCGGCGTATAGAAGATATTGAGCGTTAGAAACACATTCAATTACATCGTCCGCAAACACATTAAAAAGCAGTGGTCACAGGTGAGACCCTTGCGGAACACTGGAGGTGACAATAATGTTACACGAGACACACTGGCCAATCCGATCGCGCTGAGATCTTCCCGTAATATACGACTCGATCCATTGGGGAACAAAACCTCGAATGCCGAGGTTACGTAATTTATAATAAGAATACAATGATCAACACTGTCAAATGCCTTCATGAAATCGGTATAGATGGAATCGACTTGTACTCGATCGACAAAGGCACTGACAATGCATGATTCACTTTTCACAAGCCTTTGATAAAATTAATCATCAAATATTGCTACAAAAGCTAAACAATTTCGGACTATCACCTACATTTTTATCGTTCATTAAATCATACTTGGACAATCGCAGTAATTGTGTATATTATAATGGTTATAAATCTTATTCTTTTCAAAGTTCTTCTGGGGTACCACAGGGATCTAATCTGGGACCTTTACTATTTAATGTATATATTGATGACCTTATTAGTTCTCTCTCATGTTCTGTGTTAGCATATGCTGATGATTTAAAGATATATGGTACAATCAACAATGAAACTGACTGTATTCATTTACAACGTAACCTGAATAGCATTGAAGAATGGTGGGATACTAACAAGCTTAAACTAAATATCAAAAAATGTGTAGTTGTTACATATTCCCGCAAGAAGCATGTAACTACATATAACTATATGTGCAAAGACACCATTCTCCAACGTGACATCAAAATTAAAGATCTTGGGGTTATGTTTGATTCGAACGTAACATTTGTTGACCATATTAATACCATTAGTTCTTCAGCCTTTAGAATGCTTGGTTTTATAATGCGCTCATCAAAGTACTTTCACGACATACATTTATTAAAAGTTTTATATTTTGCTATTGTTAGGAGCAAGCTAGAATATGCCTCCATAATCTGGTACCCATATTATGTGTCTCATTCTTTAACAATCGAACGTGTGCAAAAAAGGTTTATGAAGTATTTACATTTTAAATCGACTGGTATCTATTCCGATGTAACTGTCAACTATGAGGACTTACTTGTAAAATATTAATGTATTTCTTTATATGAACGTAGAAATATTTGTAGCGGATTATTTATGTTAAAGCTGATAGATGGGTTAGTCGATTCACCCGATTTGTTATCAAAAGTAAACTTCCATATTCCACGTCTTTCGTCTCGTCAACCACCAACGTTTTTAATACCAACTGCGACCTCTAACACTCTATTAAGAGCACCTATTGTTCACATGAGCAAGAACGCGAATTCCATTTATAGTGACATTTTTACTGGCATTAAAAATATTTAAATTTTGTTTTAATAATAAGTATTTAGTTCATAATTTAGTGTTATCTCCTATTATTATTTTTATATATTTGTTATGTTATATTTAGTTATTGTAAGAATTATATTATGTATTTGATAATTGTCCGTTTTGGATTTTTTCCGTTGGATAATAAATGGTCTTATTATTATTATTATTCATAAATAAGGAGATTAGTTGCGGTTGTTTTACCCGTACGGAATCCATGCTGTTTTAATGAGATTAATGGTTGGAGTATTTCAGTCAAGTAACGAGTTACTAGTCGTTCGAAAAGATCGATCGATGACAAAATTGATACCGGCCTGTAGTTTTCAAATATTTTCTCATTCCCTGATTTACGGACGGGAGTGACAAACGCTTCCTTCGAGATAGAGGGAAATGTCTTCACAGCAAGGGATTTGTTGAAAGGGATCCACAAAGGTCTACTAAGTGCAAAGACGCAATTTTTAAAAAATAAAGCTGGTAGACCATCAGATCCAGAGATATAGCTTGTTTTAATTGAGGTAAGTTCGTTTAAAACATCCGTGATTCTTATTGTTTCAAAAATACATTCATTAATATGATTAGAAAAGATAGAATTATATTTGCACTTTGAACCATGAGAATGAGGGCTGTAAACTGACCCGAAAAACAAAGCAAAATTATTACCTATACCCTCGGGAGTGTCTATTGAGCTATCACCAGCAGTGAAAGTTGAAAGAATGTTATTAGATGTTCGCTTGGAGTTAACATAATTCCAAAACGATTTGGGATTATGTTTGATGTTATCTTCCACATTCTGAATATAATTGGTGTGACAAACACGAGCCAAATCTTTGCATTGCTGCGTAACAAAACTAAATTGACGGTAATCATTATCCAAGTCTGAGTGCGTATAAGCCTTATGTAGTTTCTTCTTCTGGATTACTAAGTATGGCATTAGATGGCGTTTACGTTTTCGAACATACAGAGAGTTTTATGTAACACCGAACATTTTTATAAGGAGAATTTTTCGTTTTAGTATCCATATGCATACGTTCCATGTTATTCAATGCTCGGTTTACTAAAAGAATTTAATTTAAAGCTATAAGCGAGTGTTTTCCACTCCCAGGCTAAGCATGAAGTAAAATTTCGAGTTTAGAAAAGCCTGAAAATTTGGTTTGGTCGCGTAGCGCGAAGCGCGGAGCGACCAAACCAAATTTTCAGGCTTTTCTAAACTCGAAATTTTACTTCATGCGCCACCGATACAAAACACTGACATATTACGAAGTTTTAAACACACCGCTGAACTTCACATTGAATCAGTGTTTTGTACCAGTGGCGCATGAAGTAAAATTTCGAGTTTAGAAAAGCCTGAAAATTTGGTTTGGCACTAACTACACTAAATTATGCATAATTATCGATTATTATTATCCGTAGTGAGCGCTAGTTAAGTGAATGTATGGTTGCAATTGGTGAAATTACATCCATTAACTGAACGCGCGTTGGATTGTTTATGTAGGGAAGTATTTTTTATGTTCAAGGGTCAGAGCATACTGGAGCGTCGATGCTAGTAGCGTTGCATGCGGTATACGTCAATTGTTTATTTACAAATGAAACACGATTTTAACTTTGTTTGTATAACTTAATTGAACTCTAGTACTCTCTATTGCGTTATAGTTTGTTTCAGTACTAGACAGTTCTCTCTGGTACGCTTCAGAACGATCAAATACGCTCTAGCTTGTTTTGGTAAGTTCTAGTGTGTTATAGTTGACTCAAGTGCTCTAATAGTGTCTTCAAGTACATTCTAGTACACTGTAGTATCATCCACAAATTCCCTAATGTGTTCAAGTTAAAAGAATTAAATTCGAAGCTTTAAGCGAGTGTTTTCCACTCCCAGGCTAAGCATGAAGTAAAATTTCGAGTTTAGAAAAGCCTGAAAATTTGGTTTGGTCGCGTAGCGCGAAGCGCGGAGCGGCCAAACCAAATTTTCAGGCTTTTCTAAACTCGAAATTTTACTTCATGCGCCACCGGTACAAAACACTGACATATTACGAAGTTTAAAACACACCGCTAAACTTTACCTTGAATCAGTGTTTTCTACCAGTGGCGCATGAAGTAAAATTTCGAGTTTAGAAAAGCCTGAAAATTTGGTTTGGCCGCTCCGCGCTTCGCGCTACGCGACCAAACCAAATTTTCAGGCTTTTCTAAACTCGAAATTTTACTTCATGCTTAGCCTGGGAGTGGAAAACACTCGCTTAAAGCTTCGAATTTAATTCTTCAAATAAACTAAGCATCGGAAAATGTGTAACGTATATGAATACTTCAAAGAAAAATTCTCGTTATGAAAATGTTCGGTGTTACATAAAACTCTCTGTATGTAAAGTGCATAGGCCACAATAAATGTTCACAGATGTTCAAGTATTCTTCAAGCACTGGTTCGGGACTATACTGATGATAGCGTTGAAGCCTGAAACGCGTATATGTATAGTTATCCGGTGAATTGGGCTTTTGTTAATTTTTATGTGTTAAACGCGTGTATATTCGATTCGCGCTTAATCACAATTTAATGCAGTTTCGTTCTTTTAATACGCTGTTTTAAGTAGGCAATAAAATGAATCGGTTTTGATTAAAGTACGCACGAAAGGCACGAAAGCAATTTAAGTTCGGAAAGTGATACGAACTTTGTTCTTTCCATGACTATCCCGATATCCCGAAACACACACACGCCCGGCCAACTCTGTATTTCTAAGCTTTATCGATGCGATTTTATTGTTTAGACTAAAATTGATATGCTGATGAAATTGTCGAACTAATATGAAATTTTGTTCATAGTTTTCGATTGAAATGCAATGCACGGAATCGAATATCATCCAACAAAATGCACTCTCCTGTTTAATTTGGTAAATACTGACGAGGTTCAATGCTGTATTTGATTTAAAACGCAAACAACGATCGTATTAAATTAATATACATGGATTTACACTAAATTATGCATAATTATCGATTATTATTATCCGTAGTGAGCGCTAGTTAAGTGAATGTATGGTTGCAATTGGTGAAATTACATCCATTAACTGCACGCGCGTTCGATTGTTTATGTAGGGAAGTATTTTTTATGTTCAAGGGTCAGAGCATACTGGAGCGTCGATGCTAGTAGCGTTGCATGCGGTATACGTCAATTGTTTGTTTACAAATGAAGCACGATTTTAACTTTGTTTGTATAACTTAATTGAACTCTAGTACTCTCTATTGCGTTATAGTTTGTGCTGTAGTTCTTGATAGTACTATAGTACATACTTGATAGTATGCTTGGAAACGCTCTAGTATGCTATTGTATACATTCTAGTACGCTCTGCAATTACCTAGCATGCTATAATGTACTGTAGTACTTGATAGTGCTACAGTACTTACTTGATAATGCTTGGAAATGCTCAAGTTTGCATTAGTACACTATTGTATACATTGTAGTACGCTCTGTAATTACCTAATGTGCTGTAGTTCTTGATAGTACTATAGTACATACTTGATAGTATGCTTGGGAACGCTCTTGTATGCTATTGTATACATTCTAGTACGCTCTGCAATTACCTAGTATGCTATAATGTACTGTAGTACTTGATAGTGCTACAGTACTTACTTGATAATGCTTGGAAATGCTCAAGTTTGCATTAGTACACTATTGTATACATTGTAGTACGCTCTGTAATTACCTAATGTGCTGTAGTTCTTGATAGTACTATAGTACATACTTGATAGTATACTTGGAAACGCTCTAGTATGCTATTGTATACATTCTAGTACGCTCTGCAATTACCTAGCATGCTATAATGTACTGTAGTACTTGATAGTGCTACAGTACTTACTTGATAATGCTTGGAAATGCTCAAGTTTGCATTACTACACTATTGTATACATTGTAGTACGCTCTGTAATTACCTAATGTGCTGTAGTTCTTGATAGTACTATAGTACATACTTGATAGTATGCTTGAAATCGCTCTAGTATGCTATTGTATACATTCTAGTACGCTCTGCAATTACCTAGTATGCTATAATGTACTGTAGTACTTGATAGTGCTACAGTACTTACTTGATAATGCTTGGAAATGCTCAAGTTTGCATTAGTACACTATTGTATACATTGTAGTACGCTCTGTAATTACCTAATGTGCTGTAGTTCTTGATAGTACTATAGTACATACTTGATAGTATGCTTGGAAACGCTCTAGTATGCTATTGTATACATTCTAGTACGCTCTGCAATTACCTAGTATGCTATAATGTACTGTAGTACTTGATAGTGCTACAGTACTTACTTGATAATGCTTGGAAATGCTCAAGTTTGCATTAGTACACTATTGTATACATTGTAGTACGCTCTGTAATTACCTAATGTGCTGTAGTTCTTGATAGTACTATAGTACATACTTGATAGTATGCTCTCTATTGCGTTATAGTTTGTTTCAGTACTAGACAGTTCACTCTGGTACGCTCCAGAACGAAAAAATACGCTCTAGCTTGTTTTGGTAAGTTCTAGTGTGTTATAGTTGACTCAAGTATACTTTATTGTGCTCTAATAGTGTCTTCAAGTACATTTTAGTACACTGTAGTATCATCTACAAATTCCGTAATGTGTTCTAGTACCCTGTAGTGCGCTCGAGTACTCTTAAGTGCGCTTTGCAACTTTCTAGTTTTTTTTAGTACGTATTATATTAAACTCTGGTACTCTCGAGTGCGTTATAGTTAGCCCCAGTACTCCACAGTTCACTCCGGTGGATACTAGACTGAGACTAGTCTCAGTTATACAAACAAAATTAAAATCGTGTTTCATCTGGAGTTATGATGTATAACAAAGTACAGGGTGGGGCAGAGAAACCTATCCGATTTCAAAACGTTATAAAGTTAAAACCACTCAACTTGACAAAAAAATTTTTTATTAACATATCGCAAACTTTATGCCATTTTTAAATTTAAGTTTTGAAAAGGCGCTCGCGGTAGCTTTCCATGACTTTCACCGTCATTTCCACAGGAATTTCTTCAGCAAGATTTCTTCAGCAAGAAGGGTCCTTGGTCGATGCTGGAATACCTTCGATTTTAGGTAACCCCAAAGGAAAAAGTCACATGGAGTGAGATCCGGTGAGCGCGGCGGCCAGCCAATATCACATCTCAAAGAAATGAGGCGTCCGGGAAATATTTCCCTGAGAATGTCGATTGACCGTCGCGATGTGTGGGCGGTTGCATCATCCTGTTGACTACGCGACCAAACCAAATTTTCAGGCTTTTCTAAACTCAAAATTTTACTTCATGCTTAGTCTGGGAGTGGAAAACACTCGTTTGAAGCTTCGAATCGAACGATTTTATAAACTATCTAAATAGCTGGTAACAACCTACTGAATACGAAAACATTTTAAATATTGCTCGAATGTTAAATATGATATGTTACATACTTCGCTTCACTTCTCTTCTTTTAGACGTTTGCGAGACGAGTACGACACGAGATGAGCACGACACGAGCACAAGACGTGCACGACACGAGACGAGCACGGGAATGTCTCGTGCTTGTGCCGTAATCGTCTCCTAAAAAGTGTGGTATCTTAAGGAGAGGATATTTTTCAACGATCTTACATAAATCATAAACTAACCTAACCTGTATATTTTGAACTCCATGCTAATTCAGTAGTTTATACGCGTGGCGCATGAAGTAAAATTTCGAGTTTAGAAAAGCCCCGTGAAAATTTGTCGAGGGTCGCTGCGCGACCCTCGACAAATTTTCTACGCGGGGCTTTTCTAAACTCGAAATTTTACTTCATGCTTAGTCTGGGAGTGGAAAACACTCGTTAGACGCGCTTCAAATAAGAAAAATAGATACGATTGAGAAGAAATTATATTAGGATTGAGTGTTCTTCTAACACTAAATTTAAAATTATTATAAACCATTTGTGTAATAATCCAGAAGCTGCAGCAAAAAAAAAAATACTGCGTTTATAAACGTATCCAACTTTTATTTGCATCTCCCACAAAACTGTTTAAAATTTTTATTTAATTTCTTCTGCATAATTATTATTTACATTCTGTACAAAAAACTTATTACTTTTCCCTCTCTAAATTTTATTTGTGGCAACTGCGTTTGTGTAGCCCGGAGGGAAGAGTTTTGTCCCGCCTCTTAAGGGAGACAAATAAACTTTGTTATTATCGTCGGGAATAACTAAGATATTCCGTTTAATTTCAACTCGTCGAAATATTACGCGCGGCATTTTTAATTCAATGAGCAAGTTTTAATGAGACGACGTTTGCCAAAATAATTAATAACGGGGTTTATAAATATTCATGCGAGATTCATAATTGCGAAAACTACAAATATTTAACGCCGTTATCGATTGCTAGTGTTTGAATTCATAATTTGATTTTCAAGATAATAATATTAAGTAAATTTAAATTTGCGTAGTGATTTATTACGCTCTAGTAGTGCCCTCTAATACCTTCTAGTACGCTCTTCAATCACCTAGTACGCTATAATGTACTGTAGTACTTGATAAACTACAGTACATACTTGATAGTATGCTTGGAAAGGCTCTAGTATGCTATTGTATACATTCTAGTACGCTCTGCAATTACCTAGTATGCTATAATGTACTGTAGTACTTGATAGTGCTACAGTACTTACTTGATAATGCTTGAAAACGCTCTAGTTTGCATTAGTACGCTATTGTATACATTATAGTACACTCTGCAATTACCTAGTAAGCTATAATGTACTGTAGTACTTGATAGTGCCATAGTACTTACTTGATAATGCTTGGAAACGCTCTAGTTTCCATTAGTACGCTATTGTATACATTCTAGTACGCTCTGCAATTACCTAGTATGCTATAATGTACTGTCGTACTTAATAGTGCCACAGTACCTACTTGATAATGCTTGGAAACGCTCTAGTTTGCATTAGTACGCTATTGTATACATTGTAGTACGCTCTGCAATTACCTAGTATGCTATAATGTACTGTAGTACTTGATAGTGCCACAGTACTTACTTGATAATGCTTGAAAACGCTCTAGTTTGTATTAGTACGCTATTGTATACATTCTAGTATGCTCTGCAATTACCTAGTATGCTATAATTTACTGTAGTACTTGATAGTATCACAGTACATACTTGATATTGCTTGGAAACGCTCTAGTTTGCATTAGTACGCTATTGTATACAATGTAGTACGCTCTGCAATTACCTAGTAAGCTATAATGTACTGTCGTACTTAATAGTGCCACAGTACCTACTTGATAATGCTTGGAAACGCTCTAGTTTGCATTAGTACGCTATTGTATACATTTTAGTACGCTCTGCAATTACCTACTATGCTATAATGTACTGTAGTACTTGATAGTGCTACAGTACTTATTTGATCATGCTTGGAAACGCTCTAGTTTGCATTAGTACGCTATTGTATACAATGTAGTACGGTCTGCAATTACCTAGTACGCTATAATGTACTGTAGTACTTGATAGACTACAGTACATACTTGATAGTGTGCTTGGAAACGCTCTAGTATGCTATTGTATACATTCTAATACGCTCTGCAATTATCTAGTATGCTATAATGTACTGTAGTACTTGATAGTGCCACAGTACTTACTTGATAATGCTTGGAAACGCTCTAGTTTGCATTAGTACGCTATTGTATACATTGTAGTACGCTCTGCAATTACTTAGTAAGCTATATTGTGCTGTAGTTCTTGATAGTACTATAGTACATACTTGATAGTATGCTTGGAAACGCTTTAGTTTGCATTAGTACGCTGTTGTATACATTCTAGTACTCTCTGCGATTACCTAATACACTATATTGAATAGAGTTATTCAATTCTTGTACTCCGCGGTACGCCCTAGTACGATTTAATACACTGCTCTAGTAAGTTCCAGTATGTTATGATGCACTCTATTATATATTATCAAGTTCTAGTAGTGCTCTCTACTACTGCTTGGAACCGCTCCAGATTCCCTGTGGTTCTTCGGTCTGCGAAGACCATGATTGGTCCTTCGAGCTATAGCCTTTGTAGAATAATAATAAACTTAGTAATCCTTCAATTTGAAACTTCTAAGAATGAGTGTAGTCCACTCCCAGACTAAGCATGAAGTAAAATTTCGAGTTTAGAAAAGCCCCGCGTAGAAAATTTGTCGAGGGTCGCGCAGCGACCCGAGACAAATTTTCACGGGGCTTTTCTAAACTCGAAATTTTACTTCATGCGCCACGCGTATAAAACACTGATTTAAAGTGAAGTTAAAACCA
This sequence comes from Philonthus cognatus, assembly GCA_932526585.2. NCBI lineage: Eukaryota > Metazoa > Arthropoda > Insecta > Coleoptera > Staphylinidae > Philonthus > Philonthus cognatus. The sequence goes on along the minus strand of OW052249.1, from coordinate 54,387,891 downwards.
CACTGAAAACATTATTTAACAAAAATAAATACAGTACTTACTTGATAATGCTTGGAACGCTCTAGTTAGCATTAATACGCTATTGTATACATTGTACTACGGGTACAGCTTACCAGGTAAGCTATAATGTGCTGTAGTTCTTGATAGTACTATAGTACTTACTTGATAGTATGCTTGGAAACGCTCTAATTTGCATTAGTACACTATTGTATACATTATTGTACGCTCTACAATTACCTAATGTGCTGTAGTTCTTGATAGTACTATAGTACATACTTGATAGTATGCTTGGAAACGCTTTAGTTTGCATTAGTACGCTGTAGTATACATTATAGTACTCTCAGCAATTACCTAGTACACTATATTGAATAGAGTTATTCAATTCTTGTACTCCGCGGTACACCCTGGTACGATTTAATACGCTTCAAGCTGCTCTAGTAAGTTCTAGTATGTTATGATGCACTCTATTATACATTATCAAGTTCTAGTAGTGCTCTCTACTACTGCTTGGAAACGCTCCAGTTTGCATTAGTGTACTATTGTATACATTCTAGTACGCTCTGCAATTACCTAGTACGCTATATTGAATAGAGTTATTCAATTCTCGTACTCTGGTACGCCCTAATATGATTCAATACGCTTTAAATTGCTCTAGTATGTTATGGTGCACTCTATTATATATTATCAACTTCTAGTGGTGCCCTTTACTACACTGCAGTACACTGTAGTACGCTCTGAAATGCTCTAGTATATTTTAGTACGCTATAGTGTGTTCTGGTACTCTTAAATACGCTCTGCAACGCTCTAGTTTTCCTTCGTATAATATTTAATTAAACCCTAGTACTTTCTATTGTGTTATAGTTTGCTTCGGTACTGCGTAATTCATTCCGGTACGCCTGAGAACGATCAAGTACTGCCCCAGAACGATAAAGTACAGCATAGTTCACTCTGATATGCCTCAGAACGATCAAATACGCTTTAGCTTGCTTTGGTAAGTTTTAGTGTGTTATAATGGACTCAAGTATACTTTATTATGCTCTAGTACTGCCTTCTAGTATATTCTAGTACACTTTAGTACGATATATGATTCTCTAATGTATTTAGAGTGCTCTAGTACTCGTACGTTGTACAACTCTGAAGTTTTCTTTATTACAATATTATATAAAACTCTGGTACTCTTGAGTGCGGAGTTCTTTGCAACAGTACTCCACAATTCGCCAGTGCTCCACTAGTCAGTTCTAGTATATCAGAGTAGGACCTACTATACTATATTATCGTCTAGTAGTATCCGTTAGTATATTTTAGTATTTTCTAGTACGCAATAGTGTGTTTTAAAATTCTTAAATACGCAACGCTCTAAATTTTCTTGGTACAGTATTTAATTAAACTCCAGTACTCTCTATTGCGTTACAGTTTACTTCAGTACTGCATAGTTCACTCTGGTACGCTATTGAATTAAACCCTGGTACAGTATTTAATTAAACCCTAGTACTTTCTATTGTGTTATAGTTTGCTTCGGTACTGCGTAGTTCATTCCGGTATGCCTCAGAACGATCAAATACTGCCCCAGACCGATCAAGTACCGCACAGTTCACTCTGATACGCCCCAAAACGATTAAATACGCTCCAGCTTGCTTTGGTCAGTTTTAGTGTGGTAAAATGGACTCAAGTATACTTTATTGTGCTCTAGCACTGCCTTCTAGTACACTCTAGTACGATATATGATTCTCTAGTATGTTCTAGTACGTTGTAGTGTGCTCTAGTATCCGTGTGTACGTTGTGCAACACTTTAGTTTTCTTTATTGCAGTATTATATGAATCTCTGGTACTCTCGAGGGCGTTTTTTCTGCCCCAGTACTCCAAAATTCACCAGTACTCCTCTAGTATGCCTTAATATGATCAAATACGCTCTAGCTAGCCCTGGTAAGTTTTAGTATATCAGAGTAGTCTACTATACTATATTATGCTTTAGTAGTACCCTTTAGTATATTTTAGTTTATTAATAAAAAACGGCTTCACTTTGTTTGTATAACACAAACAATTTTAGTTTGTTCTAGTGTGTTCTTGTACTCTTAAATACGCTCTGAATTGCTCTAGATTTCCTTGGTACAGTATTTAATTGAACTCTAGTACTCTCTATTGCGTTATAGTTTGTTTTAGTACTGCACAGTTCACTCTGGTACGCTCCAGAACGATCAAATACACTCTAGCTTGTTTTAGTAAGTTCTAGTGTGTTATAATGGATTTAAGTATACTTTATTGTGCTCTAGTAGTGCCTTCAAGTACATTCTAGTACACTGTAGTATCATCTACAATTCCCTAATATGTTCTAGTACCCTGTTGTGCGCTCGAATACTCTCAAGTACGCTCTGCAACTTTCTAGTTTTATTTAGTACAGTATTATCTTACCCTCTGGTCCTCTCAAGTACGATATAGTCAGTCCCAGTACTTCATAGTTCGCTCTGGTGGATTCTAGTACGCCCAAGTACGATCAAACACGCTTTAGCTGGCCCTGGTAAATTTAAGTTCTAGTATGTCATAGTGGACCCTAGTATACTTTATTACGCTCTAGTAGTGCCCTCTAGTACATTCTACTACGCCTTAATACGATCTACAGTGCTCTAGTATGTTCTAGTACGTTGTAGTGTGCTCTAGTACTCTCATGCACGCACTGCAACTCTCTAGTTTTCTTTAGTATAGTATTATATTAAATTCTGGTACTCTCGAATACAGGATAGTTTACCCCAGTACTCCACAGTTTACTCTGGTGGATACTAGTACGCCCTAGTACAATCAAATTCGCTCTAACTTGCGCTTTTAAGTTCTACAATACTATAATGAAGTCTAGTATACTTTGTTACGCTCTGGTAGTGCCCTTTAATACATTCTAGCTCACTTTTGTACGATCTATAATGGTCTAATATGCTCTACTACACTGTGGTGTGCTCTAGTACTCTCAAGTACGCTCTGCAGCGCTCTGGTTTTTAAAAGTACAGTTTTATATTTAACTCTAGTACTCTCTAGTGCGTTGTAATTTGCCCCAATATTCTACAGTTTGCTCTGGTGGATACTAGTACGCCCCACTACGATAAAATAGACTATAGCTTGTTCTCGTAAGTTGTAGCATGTTATAGTAGAGTTCAGTATGTTATAGTAGACTCTAGTATACTTATTACGCTCCACTAGTGCTCTCTAGTTTATTCTAGTACACTTCAGTACAATGTACAATGCTCTAGTATTTTGTAGTACGCTATAGTGAGCTTTAGTACTTTTAAGCACTTTCTGGAATACTCTTGGTTTTTTTTAGTACTTTATTATATGCTCTAGTGAACTCTAGTGCTCTCCAGTGTGCTATAGTTCGCCCTAGTATGTTGTAGTACGCTATAGTGAGCTTTAGTACTTTTAAGCACTTGTTGGAATGCTCTTGTTTTTTTTTAGTACTTTATTATATGCTTTAGTGAACTCTAATGCTCTCCAGTGTGCTATAGTTTGCCCTAGTATGTTGTAGTACGCTATAGTGAGCTTTAGTACATTTAAGCACTTGCTGGAATGCTCTTGTTTTTTTTAGTACTTTATTATATGCTTTAGTGAACTCTAATGCTCTCCAGTGTGCTATAGTTTACCCTAGTATGTTGTAGTACGCTATAGTGAGCTTTAGTACTTTTAAGTACTTTCTGAAATGCTGTTGGTTTTTTTTTTAGTACATTATTATATGCTCTAGTGAACTCCAGTGCTCTCCGGTGCGCTATAGTTTGCTCTAGTATGCCATAGTACCCTCTGATGGTCACTAGTACGTCCTAGTTATATGTTATAGTGTACTCTAGTATAATTTATTACCGTCTAGTAGTGTCCTCTAGTGCATTTCCGTAGACTTTGGTGTATTCTAGTACGCAATATTTGCGTATTTGAGAGTACTCGAGCACATGAGTACTCTCAAATACGCTCTGAAACACTGTAGTTTGATATAGTACAGTATTATATACTCTGGTAAACTGTAGGATTCTTCAGTGCGCTATAGTTTGCGCTGGTACGCCCTTTTGGATACTAGTACGCTCCGATGGATATTAGTATGCGTGCTGTAGTATGATTTCTAGTTTGTTTCTTTGGAGAATAGAGCGAAATTATTCCTTGTAAATCCTACTTGAAACCTCATTTATAATCAAGAAACACATATTTATTTTGTTTGTTTTGGGTCTATTTTTGTAAACACGATTCTTTCGCAAACCGGATACACAGCATACTGATGTTTTTTTAACAAATTATGTAGGTAGATAGTTTTCCGATAAGCACATCCACACATACACACACACGCAGATAAAGAGAGCTTAACTCACGCAAATCTATATTATTTATTGCACACGCACGATAAAACCCAACCCTGAGCCATATCTTGTCCCGCCCGTTAATAAATGATTGTTTTACATCGTGGCCGGGGGAACCGGAAGTCTGGGCGGCCATTATAATTTCCAAAATTTATTCCTCGGGTCCTTCCTAAGCCTCATAAACCATCAACTATGTTGATAGAACGAAATCTGCATTAAAAGATTAACTCTAAGACATGTCTACTCCTATCGTATATTATTATTAAATAATTGGAATGAAATCGATTTATTTTGAATGAAGTGTGTGCTTTTATAATTGTTACATTCGACCGGGCGATTATTTAAAAAGTGATTTAGAGTAGGCTTTGAATTTTAATAATATTAAAATGTAAATTAAAAAAAAACACTTGGTTTGTTTCACTATTTGTTTCTATTTACTCGACTAGTTTCGCTTTTTACGGCATTATCAGCTCTCTTGATAATGCCGTAAAAAGCGAAACTAGTCGAGTAAATAGAAACAAATAGTGAAGCAAACCAAGTGTTTTTATCCTTTAATATTATTTCAAAATGTTTCACCAAGTGATAAATGAGAAAGTTATTCAGGAAATTTTAATTTTAAATTATATTGGCTCTACTGACTGTTGTAATGTACCTCTCACTTGTATAAATTTAATGTTTCCACGAATCACTCTGTATATTATTATCATTATAGTGTAATTATCTCATTGTACAGATAATTTTGGAATAGCAAATAATTTGTAAATCAAATAGTTTTCACATTCCGAAATCGATTCTTAGGAATTATAATCTTGTTTTGTTATTCCATTTTATCTTATTTTATCACTGAAGAAATAAAATTGTTCTGGTGTTAAGGAGGACACTTCTATTTCGACAGTTGAGCAAGACAGCCAATTCAATTACAAATTCTAAACTCTGAATCTTTGACTTCTAATTCTTATTCTGTTTCAAACTGTAAATTGATGTAATAAGTAGCAAATTAAATATCAAGTAAAAGGTTTATCTTTGAATCTCTTTGTTTGGACCCAAGTTGACTAAATCGCGTCTTCGACGACAAATCCAGGAAATCTAAATATAAACAAAAGAACCGTAACAACAAACAACACCTGCGTACGTTACACTGTTAACACATATTTTACCATAACCTAAAATTTATTCCATCATTGAATTAGTATTCTGGGCAACCGCACAACAAAACTGCCGCCCACTCTAAATCATAATTTTAACGATCGCACGGTAATTCAAATAAAAGTAATTGAAATTTAAAACTATTTGAATTTATGACTTATTTTCTCGAATTCAAATAGTTTCAAATTTCAATTATTCTTATTTCAATTACCGTGCGATCGTTAAAATTATGATTTAGAGTAGGCGGCATTTTTGTTGTGCGGTTGCCCAGAATGCTAATCACGCTTCTTATAGTTTGCACTCTTTAAACATTATGTATAAAACCAATATTTCGTAATTTTATATATTACATACATTCTAATTGATTAATTGTTTTAATTTCTTGGAAACTTCCTGTTTTTCATTTATTCGATACAATTAAAAAAAATTAACGTTTGATAACCCCATTCAATCAAACAACACGCGCATTATTTATGGTATTTATTTATAATGAATCATTCATAAAAATACAGCATGCGTTTCTTTCGGTGCTGATAAGCAATTGTTTGTATGCGTATATAACCAATCGACAATAAAGAGAGCGCAGTCTTGATAAAGAAATAAGTCAGCTATTGTGAACGGTGAACGAGAAAAGTGGCTTTACTTTTGGTGTTTTTCGTCCAGTTTACATTAAACAAAAGAGGAATTCCAAAATGAATCCAAAGCGATTTTCAACAATCCTGCTTATTCTCTGCGTTTGCAACTACGGCAGTTCGTTTTTGGTGTTCGCGCCGCTTCTCGCGCTGCCCGCCCTGAAGGGCATCATAGGGCTAGCCGCCTTGGGAACGGCTGGCTACATGGTGAAGGACATCGCAAGCAGTCCCGGCGGCGGTCTCAACTTCCATCCGGGGTACAACCAGGGTTACTCCTCCGGCCGGGAAGAAACGGCGACGAAGTTGATTCCTATTATCAAGACAATCGCGACCAATCAGAAGCCACCTACCACCGCGACTACAAGCCAGAGGCCGACCACCACCACGACCACGACCACTGAATCGATCGTGAGGAAAGTTGAGAAGAAGGTCGCCAAGGAAGTCGCGAAGAAGGTCGCGAAGAAGATTTTTGAGGGGGATGCGAGCACGACAACTTCGACGACTCCACCGACCGAATCCACTACAAGCTCTTGAAAATTGGAAAAAGAAACTAAGAAACAACGTTTTTTTTTAAGTATCACCAAATTTCTTGAATAACTTAATCCTTTAATATTATCATAACATGTTTGAGTTTCGTTTCAATGTCTTTTTTTATGAGTTCTGTAACATACATAATTGTATTTTAATGTGTAATAAATAAAAGTGAAACTTCAGTGGATCTTAAAATGTTTGTTTGTTTATAGATAAAAGATGCAAAGGTTAAGTCAGTGACAGTCATTCACGTTTAAAAATAATGACACTTAAGTTAAATGTTGGATTAGATGATAGTCATGGATGTTAGGTTAGATGACATATGAGTATATTGGGTTAGATAAGATTAAATAATTGACAACTAACTTAGGATAGATGGCAGATGATTATGTTGGGTTAGATATCAGTCATTGATGTTAGGTTAGATAATAAGACACTTAGATCAGAGGGCAGATGCTTATGTTGGGTTAGATGGCACTCATTGATGTTAGGTTAGATAATAAGACATTTAGGTCAAAGAACAGATGCATATGTTGGGTTAGATAACACTCATTGATGTTAGGTTAGATAATAAGACATTTAAGTCAGAGGACAGATGCTTATGTTGGGTTAGATAACATTCATTGATGTTAGGTTAGATAATAAGACACTTAGGTCAGAGGGCTGATGCTTATGTTGGGTTAGAGGACACTCATTGAGGTTAGGTTAAATAATAAGACACTTAGGTCAGACGGCTGATGTTTATGTTGGGTTAGAGGACACTCATTGATGTTAGGTTAAATAATATGACACTTAGGTCAGATGGCAGATGCTTATGTTGGGTTAGATGACACTCATTGATGTTAGGTTAGATAATAAGACATTTAAGTCAGAGGACAGATGCTTATGTTGGGTTAGATAACATTCATTGATGTTAGGTTAGATAATAAGACACTTAGGTCAGAGGGCAGATACTTATGTTGGGTTAGATGGCACTCATTGATGTTAGGTTAGATAATAAGACATTTAGGTCAGAGGACAGATGCATATGTTGGGTTAAATAACACTCATTGATGTTAGGTTAGATAATAAGACACTTAAGTCAGAGGGCTGATGTTTATGTTGGGATAGAGGACACTCATTGAGGTTAGGTTAGATAATAAGACACTTAGGTCAGAGGGCTGATGTTTATGTTGGGTTAGAGGACACTCATTGATGTTAGGTTAAATAATTTGACACTTAGGTCAGATGGCAGATGCTTATGTTGGGTTAGATGACACTCATTGATGTTAGGTTAGATAATAAGACATTTAAGTCAGAGGACAGATGCTTATGTTGGGTTAGATAACATTCATTGATGTTAGGTTAGATAATAAGACACTTAGGTCAGAGGGCAGATGCTTATGTTGGGTTAGATGGCACTCATTGATGTTAGGTTAGATAATAAGACATTTAGGTCAGAGGACAGATGCATATGTTGGGTTAGATAACAGTCATTGATGTTAGGTTAGATAATAAGACACTTAGGTCAGAGGGCTGATGTTTATGTTGGGTTAGAGGACACTCATTGAGGTTAGGTTAGATAATAAGACACTTAGGTCAGAGGGTTGATTTTTATGTTGGGTTAGAGGACACTCATTGATGTTAGGTTAAATAATATGACACTTAGGTCAGATGGCAGATGCTTATGTTGGGTTAGATGACACTCATTGCTGTTAGGTTAGATAATAAGACATTTAAGTCAGAGGACAGATGCTTATGTTGGGTTAGATAACATTCATTGATGTTAGGTTAGATAATAAGACACTTAGGTCAGAGGGCTGATGCTTATGTTGGGTTAGATGACACTCATTGATGTTAGATTAGATAATAAGACTTAGGTCAGAGGGCAGATGCTTATGTTGGGTTAGAAGACACTCATTGATGTTAGGTTAGATAATAAGACATTTAGGTCAGAGAACAGATGCTTATGTTGGGTTAGAGGACACTCATTGATGTTAGGTTAGATAATAAGACACTTAGGTCAGAGGGCAGATGTTTATGTTGGGTTAGAGGACACTCATTGATGTTAGGTTAAATAATATGACACTTAGGTCAGATGGCAGATACTTATATTGAGCTAAATGATAGTCATTGATGTTAAGTTAGATGACATATGAGTATAATAAGTTAGATTAGATTAGATAATTTAGAACGAACTTAGGATAGATAGCAAATGATTATGTTGGGTTAGATGGCAGTCATTGATGTTAGGTTAGATAACAAAACACTTAGGTCATTGATGTTAGGGTAGATGACATTCATTAATGTTGGCATTTGTCGGTTTGTTAAAAGCATTAAATTTGAAGCTATAAACGAGTATTTCCACTCCCAGGCTAAGCATGAAGTAAAATTTTAAGTTTAGAAAAGCCCCGCGTAGAAAATTTGTCGAGGGTCGCGCTAGCGACCCGAGACAAATTTTCGCGGGGCTTTTCTAAACTTGAAATTTTACTTCATGCGCCACGTGTATAAAATACTGATATAAAGAGAAGTTAAAAATGCACTGACAACCAACCCAATTTCGATATTTTTTCAAAATTGGATGTGTTCTTTATTATCCATGCTGTAAACCTTCAGATATTCGTTGTTTTCTTGTAAAAAAACTTCGATTCCCTGTAGTCCTTCGGTCTCCGAAGACCATCATTGGTCCTTCAAACTGTAGCCTTTGTAAAATGGTAATAAACTTAGTAATCTAGAGAGATTCTTTAATTTGAAACTTCTAAGAACGAGTGTTGTCCACTCCCAGACTAAGCATGAAGTAAAATTTCGAGTTTAGAAAAGCCCCGCGTAGAAAATTTGTCGAGGGTCGCGCAGCGACCCGAGACAAATTTTCACGGGGCTTTTCTAAACTCGAAATTTTACTTCATGCGCCACGCGTATAAAACACAGATTTAAAGTTCGAGGGTTCAAAATACATTAATTCACACAATTTGTTGTTTTGATAAAACGCCAATGTTAAACCTAACCTATAAACTGACGTTTAATCTTAAAACAATCGAAACATGCTATAGCTTGATAAGGCTGATAATTCACAGGACTCCATTAAAACAAAATATGTTAGGGTGATTACAGCTTCCTAGATGTAAGATTATTTTCTGAAGTTAAATGTAAAAAGATCAATTTCTTCCACATAAAAAGACTGTTATTCCTTACTTCACTTTTTGTTTGCATCGTTAGATGTACATTTCGAGACACAAGATGCTCATTATCAATAACGATAGTTTATAATTGATAATAAGCACCTTGTGTCTCGAAATGTACATCTAACGATGCAAATAAAAATGAAATCTTGCTGCGCCCCTCTATTGTGTTGTGTCCCCCCTGAAATCTTGCCGCGCCGCCTTAATGTAGCATGCCCCCCGGTCGATAAGCCCTGGGTTAGATAGTCATGCTGTTTGAAGAAATTAAAAATTAATGCCCCTAGACAACTACGGACTGTATGGGCCGTTTAAAACGCGGTTGATTATTAAAAAAAAGGAAATAAATTAAAATCACATGCAAATGGAAGTTTTTGGAATTAATTCACGTAAGCGCTTCTACAAAATCATAAAAAAATGCGTGTGCGCGTATGAAGTGTAAATTTGGAGGAGTTATTAACGCTGGCCGGGAATTACGCAAATATTAAACGTGTTAACATTGTTACCATTTTCAAATACGCGTTAATGTCGCCTCTGTCGTTTTTTTTTTATTTTGCCCATGCGTACATGTGTGTGTGTGTGTGTTTGTGTGTCTGTGTGTGTGTGTGTGTGTGTGTGTGTGTGTGTGTGTGTGTGTATGTGTGTTTAAGTGGGCGTAAATGTTGCGAGTTTGCGTCACGTACAATTTTTATTTATTTGTTTCCCACGCGCGTGTCTACGCCGGCGTAATTTGATGAACGTCGTGTTAATTTTGCATGAATTTATTTTCTTTTTTTTAATGTTGCTGCGATTTTATCGAGGCATATTGTTTAATTGAATTTAATTGAAAAAAATGTCTAAGCCGTTTAGTTAGAATCAGGAAATTAAAGAGAGTTTAAATCTAAGTATGAATGACATTGCCAGTTCTTGGTTGCAGAATACTTCAAACATTAAAAGGTCATTTAATTATCAATATTAAAAGTGCCGAGATTCTTTTCGCAATCTACAACAAGTTAGTCTTACAAAGACTATATCATACACTCATTGAAACAACTACTTCCCGCGCTAATACCCCGACGGACATTGAATTATACAACAAGTGTTTGCTGTTACATACAGTAACCTACTGCTAATGTAACAATTTGGGTCAAATTAGAGTTTAAATCATACACTAGGTGAAACAACACTAAGTGTAAAAATTATTGGTTTATACAGGGTTGCGCAAAACTACCGATATGGTTTCAATTTTTAATAACTTTTTAAATTTATTTATATTTTTTATTTTTATTTCAGAATTTTTTTATTGGGGAATTTGAAATGGAACAGTACACAACAGAACAGCGATCAAAAATTGTTAAATTTTATTTTGAAAATCAACGGTCAATTGTTTTGATGCAGCGTGCTTATCGTCGTTTTTTTAATGTGCGTACTGGACCTTCAGCATCAACAATAAACCGCCTGGTTGCAAATTTTCGACAACATGGTACAGAGTAAGACACCTCCTGATCCTCACCGACAGCCAAGCTGCTTTAAGAGCACTCAACAGCTATAAGATCCAATCTGAGCTATCATGGGAGTGCATCCAAAACCTGACGAAACTGGCGACGGAAAACACCGTAACACTACGCTGGACGCCGGGACACACAGGGGAGGATGGCAACGAGAAAGCCGATTCTTTGGCAAAGATTGGATCACGCAGACCCTACATTGGACCAGAACCAATGCTACCGATTCCCAAAAAATCAATAAGACCAAGCGCAAAAGAGTGGACCCTAGAAAGACACACCGAGCGCTGGAAAAACCTGACAGGGCATAGACACAGTAAACTACTGATGGAAAAACCCTGCCAAGAACTAGCAACTGAGGCCCTCAGACTCAGTAGAAACAACCTTAGAATAGTCACAGGACTGATAACTGGACACTGTACCCTAAGGAAGCACCTGCATAACATGAAACTGTTCACAGAAGATCCAATATGCAGACTATGCCTGGAAGAGGATGAAGACGCCTCACATGTACTATTCGAGTGCGAGGCACTTTCCACCTGGAGGGAAGCAAACCTTGTCCAAGGGAATCCAAGCCACTTCCCGAAGGGAAAGATGATCGAAAGGCTGCTGGGACTAGCCAAGGAAACAGAGCTTTTTGATTAACTACGGTAACGGAAGAAGTACAATAAGCCACACGGCTGCGGTACTAGGGCAGAAATAACCCTAACTTCCGTTTCCTGCCCCTAAAAAAAAAAGACACCTTCCATGTACCGGAAAACCACGTACGCTTCACACGGAAAAAAATATTCAACGTGTTGTGGATAGTGTGCAGGACAGTCCAAAAACATCAACAGGAAGACGTTCGGCACAATTGGGGCTATCGCGTAGGTCCGTACAGAGGATTTTGGCCGCATTGCACATGTTCCCGTATAAGGTTCAGCTTGTGCAAGAATTGAAGCCGATAGACTACCAGCAACGTCTTGATTGTGCCATTTCATTCCGACAAAAAGCAGAAGAAAATCGCGATTTCATTAACAATTTGATAATGAGCGATAAAGCCTATTTCCAATTGAATGGTTTCGTAAACAAGCAAAATTGCAGGATATGGGCTACGGAGAATCCAAGAACAGTTCATCAGCGACAATTACACCCACTTAAGTGTACTGTTTGGTGCGGTGTATCGTCTGAAAGCATCATTGGTTCATATTTTTTTGAAAATGCACATAGCGCCTCAGTTACGGTTAATGGTGCTGAATATCGAACGATGCTAGACAATTTTTTGAGGCCAGCTGTAGAAAACTATCCACAGTTGTGGTTTCAACAAGATGGAGCCACAGCCCACACTGCAAGGGACACAATGGCTCTGTTACGGGACCACTTTGGCGAACGCATTATTTCGCGCAGAAGCGATTTCAATTCGCCCCCACGTTCACGGGATTTAACAGCTTCAGACTGTTTACTTTGGGGTTATTTGAAACAAAGTGTATACGTAAATAAGCCAGCGACCTTACCAAAGCTAAAACAAAACATTCGCGAAATTCAAGCCATAACACCGGAAATTTTACGAAAAGTTATGGAAAATGTACTGAAAAGAGCACGAATGTGCGAAGCCGAAAATGGCCACCACTTGCGGGATATAATTTTTCATACTTAAGCCAAAAATATTCCCCATTATTATACTGTATAACAAAAAAATTATAATGATAATTAACTATTAAATAAAAAAGTTATTAAACATTTAAACCATATTGGTAGTTTTGCGCCACCCTGTATTAGCAAGTTAACATAGGCGCAAATCTTTGTTTTATTCTTGCTAAGGCTCAAAACATACTAGAACGGTGATGCTAGCAGCGATGTGAGCATCGACGTTTAAACGTTGCGTGTGTATTCAGCGACGACAAACAAAAAAAAAACACCCAAAAAGGCATCCCACATCCAAAAAAATAGTGATGCATCCATCATAGTACTTTCTCCGTCTGTCTTAGTTGACTTACATTTCGAGAATATGAAAAAATGTAAGCTATGTAAGCATCGACGTTTCAATATTGCGTGCGTATTGCAGTATTCCCATAAGGACGGTAAAATAACACTCAAATATAAATTTGAAGATAATCTAAAGCCTGGGTCTCCAAACTATCTTCTTCGCGGGCCACAAATACAATTCTACATAATAAAGTCGGCCAAGATCCGATTAATTTTATAAAATTATGAAAAATTTAAGGAACAATTGTTACAATATTTCAAAATATGACATTTACACAAAAAATTACAAACAATCGCGGGCCGGATTCATGCAAGTCGCGGGCCGGATTTGGCCCGCGGGCCGTAGTTTGGAGACCACTGATCTAAAGGATACGATGTCCTACTCATGTCAACTTGATTGTACTCATGTCAACTTGATTAATGTTTAGATTATGTTTAGCTTCATTTGTAAAATCCTTCGATATGATTAATATTTAAGCAAATAAAAAAAATAAAAAAACACTGGGTTAACTGAGGAATTAATTAAAGACAAAGATCACTGCTGTCATTTCGTATACTGGCATCGCTTCAAGCATCACTGCTCCAGTATGTTCTGTCCCTATTACAACAAATACAAATCCAGAAGAGCTTAATCGTATCACTTAACGATTTCCCGCCCCAAATTATCAGTGGCTCAACTCGGGAATCCTCTTCCACTTTGTTCCTTTTCCAAAACGAACGAAGAAAAAAAAAACCCAACGGTTATTCGCGGTGTCTAGCATGTACGTGTATGTATACGTGTATGTATGAGTATATCGATAAGCCCGCCGTTTGCTTAAACTGTTTTAAAGGAGATTCGAACGCTTAACTGCTTTAAAGGAGATAAGCGTTCGCGATGGGTCGATGGGAAACGGGATAATGAGCATTCGCGATTGCTCTAAAGAGGGCGAGTACGGGACGTGTTGTTCTTCTTACCTCGTCGGTCGGCCGATAGTGATCGGAATAACGAATTGCGGAGTTGGATAATAAAACGGGTGCATGTTATGTAAATTGTAAATTCAGGATGCGCTGTACTGAATTTGTCTGTAAAGTTTACTCCGGGATAATCGCAACCGCACCTTTGTCCAGACTGAATAGTTTCATTTTTTTTTATTTTAAGACATAACTTAGTCGAGTAATACTTTAAACAAACTGAAATTATTACACTGTTCACTGTGGAGGCTTCTACTTCGTTATACATCATTATTTACATAAATAAGACAATTAACTTTGTTTGTACAACTGAGTTATACAAACAAAGTTAATTGTCTTATTTGTGAAATTATTATCATTAATATTATTTCAAAATGTTTCACCAAGTGATAAATGATAAAGTTATTCAAACTAAACTCAAATTCATCGATATATTAAATAATAATAACGGATTAGTGGATCAACGGTCAATTGTTTTGACGCAGCGTGCTTATCGTCGTCTTCTTAATGTGCAAACTGGACCTTCAGCATCAACCATAAACCACCTGGTTGCAAATTTTCGACAACATGGTACAGTAAGACACCTTCCATGTACCGGAAGACCACGTACGGTCCACACGGAAAAAAATATCCAACGTGTTGTGGATAATGTGCAGGACAATCCAGAAACATTAACAAGAAGACGTTCGGCACAACTGGGGCTATCGCGGAGGTCCGTTCAGAGGATTTTGGACACATTGCACATGTTCCCGTATAAAGTTCAGCTTGTGCAAGAATTGAAGCCGACAGACTACCAACAACGGCTTGATTGTGCCATTTCACTCCGACAAAAAGCAGAAGAAAATCGCGATTTCATTAACAATTTGATAATGAGCGATGAAGCCCATTTCCAATTGAATGGTTTCGTAAACAAGCAACATTGCAGGATATGGGCTACGGAGAATCCAAGAACAGTTCATCAGCGACAATTACACCCACTTAAGTGTACTGTTTGGTGCGGTGTATCGTCTGAAAGGATCATTGGTTCATATTTTTTTGAAAATGCACATGGCGCCTCAGTTACTGAATATCGAACGATGCTGGACAATTTTTTGAGGCCAGCTGTGGAAAACTATCCACAGTTGTGGTTCCAACAAGATGGAGACACAGCCCACACTTTTATCTTTTTAATTCAATAATAACTCCACTAATCCGGTATTCATTAACCCATTAACGGCCGAGCAATTATTAAGTCAACTCTTAAAGTTGATTTTAAAATTCTGCACTTATTTTTATGATTTCTGTGAATGACTTATTGTATTACATTCTGTAAATGTTTCTTTTAAATAAACGTAATGTATACGCTGTACATTTTTAGGCATTCGTTGATTTTATACAAAAACGTGCAATATTAAGTTTAGAACGAGTGTTTTTACTCCCAGACTAAGCATGAAGTAAAATTTCGAGTTTAGAAAAGCCCCGCGTAGAAAATTTGTCGAGGGTCGCGCAGCGACCCGAGACAAATTTTCGCGGGGCTTTTCTAAACTCGAAATTTTACTTCATGCGCCACGCGTATAAAACACTCAATTATTGTAAAGTTAGAAATGCACTGGACTGAGATGTACTGAGACTGGATTGAGACTGGGTGGAGACTGGACTAAGACTGAACTGAGACTGGACTGAGACTGAACTGAGACTGGACTGAGACTGGACTGAGACTGGACTTAGACTGGACTGAGACTGGACTGAGATTGGACTGACACTGGACTGAGACTGGACTGAGACTAGACTGAGACTGGACTGAGACTGGACTAAGACTGGAAGAGGCTGGACTGAGACTGTAAATGTTTTTTTTAAATATACATAATGTATACGCTGTACATTTTTAGGCATTCGTTGATTTTATATAAAACACGTGCAATATTAAGTTTAGAACGAGTGTTTCCACTTCTAGACTAAGCATGAAGTAAAATTTCGAGTTTAGAAAAGCCCCGCGTAGAAAATTTGTCGAGGGTCGCGCAGCGACCCGAGACAAATTTTCACGGGGCTTTTCTAAACTCGAAATTTTATTTCATGCGCCACGCGTATAAGATGCTGATTTCAAGCGAAGTTTACTCGTTTACAATATTTCAGTGCTTTCAGTGTTTAATACGCTTGGCGCATGAAGTAAAATTTCGAGTTTAGAAAAGCCCCGTGAAAATTTGTCTCGGGTCGCTGCGCGACCCTCGACAAATTTTCACGGGGCTTTTCTAAACTCGAAATTTTACTTCATGCGCCACGCGTATAAAACACTGAATTTTTGTAAAGTTAGAAATGCACTGACATTTTTTTTTGTAAATGATAAATAATCGAAATATGTAAATAACAAAATATATATTTACATTTTCTTCATACATTTTTAAGTCAGGTCAAATAATATAATATATAAAATTAACTTATTTAGTAATTTAATAATTAACAAACATTAATAATATTGGGTGTTTGTACCAATGGCGCTTAATAGGTTAATTAATTAACAAAAAACGCATTTTTATAAGACCAAATGAAATTCTACCAATTGTCCTTTCATAAAGGTAACCTAGAAATGTCTCTTTACTCTCCTCCCCCTAGAGAGGATTCAATTATTGCATTCGGAGGCTCCTTTTATATTGCATTCAACTCTGGTCGCCTTTCATGTCCGTGGATTTATCAGGATTCGGGATTACTAGGAATTTTAATAGATCCCTCCTGCCGTTCTTTCATTCTCCTATTTCCCCGTTTGGGAGCATGAATTATTCTTAAGAGGTAATAAAGATAAGGGGAATCCGTTTCTTTTAATTTCGTTTTTTTTCCTCTTCGGCCCCATTATCCGCACACTCTCGTTCTATTTCTGGTCGCCTTTGTCGCGAAGAAACTATTGTTTCAGTGAAATGTACGTCATGTACATAATGAGTGTATTAATTGGATTTTGATTTGTTCTTTTGTATTGATAAGAGAGCTTAATTAATTTCCAGATGTTGATTAACTGAAATTATTTTATGTTTTAACCTAATCAAGAGAGCGAGAGACTAGGAGATAAGATTGGACTGAGACTAGATTAAGACTGGACTAAGACTGTACTAAGACTGGACTGAGACTGGACTGAGACTGAATTAAGACTAGACTGAGACTGGACTGAGACTGGACTGAGACTGGACTGAGACTGGACTGAGACTGGACTGAGACTGGACTGAGACTGGACTGAGACTGGACTGAGACTGGACTGAGACTGGACTGAGACTGGACTGAGACTGGACTGAGACTGGACTGAGACTGGACTGAGACTGGACTGAGACTGGACTGAGACTGGACTGAGACTGGACTGAGACTGGACTGAGACTGGACTGAGACTGGACTGAGACTGGACTGAGACTGGACTGAGACTGGACTGAGACTGGACTGAGACTGGACTGAGACTGGACTGAGACTGGACTGAGACTGGACTGAGACTGGACTGAGACTGGACTGAGACTGGACTGAGACTGGACTGAGACTGGACTGAGACTGGACTGAGACTGGACTGAGACTATACTAAGACTGAACTGAGACACAGGACTGAGATACAGGACTAAGACACTAGACTGACACACGACTGACACATTGGACTGAGACAGTGGACTGAGACACTGGACTGACACACGACTGAGAAACTGGACTGAGACTCTGGACTGAGACACTGGACTAAGATACTGGGTTAAGACACTGGACTGAGACACTGAACTGAGACTGGACTGAGATTGGACTCAGACTGGATTGAGACTAGACTGAGACAGGACTGAGACTGGATTGAGACTAGACTGAGACTACACTGAGACTGGACTGAGATTGGACTGAGACTAGATTGAGACTGGACTGAGATTGGACTGAGACTGGACTGAGACTGGACTGAGCTTAGACTGAGACTGGATTGAGACTAGACTGAGACTAGACTGAGACTAGACTGAGACTCGAGTGAGACATAGGACTGAGACTGGACTGAGACAGGACTGAGATAGATTAGTCTGCTTCGGCTTTTACTTTCCGGTGTATGCCGATATTGAGCGTCCGTCTTAGGAACGGTGGATCCTCGCTGTACATGCGAACCACTGCCCGCCGGATACCAACCCACATTTGTACCTTTGGGTCTGTTAAGCACCCCTTGACTTTTCAAGGCCTACCCCCGACTCCTCGTTTAATGTCGACGAGCACCAGGACTGAGTAAACCTCGCTGTGTGCATGTTAATCCTATTCAAGATTGGGACACAATCTAGTGTGTGCTTCGGCTTTAACCTTTTAGTGTATGCCGATTAAACGTCAATGCCAGGACAGTGGATCACCGCCATACCTGCGAACCATTGCCCGTCGGAGACCAACCTACATGTGGACCGGAGGAGTGGATAGACACCCCTAGGCTTTTCAAGGCTCATCCCCGACTCCTATCGCTGTCGCCAGGGCTGAGTCGACTCCGTCGTGCTTAAGTTAGCCCTATACAAGATAGGGATACAGAGGCTACCTTAAGAAGGTCTGCAACTCTGACTTCGATCATGATTCCATTCATACATCCTTCACTGAACTGAGACACAGGACTGAGACACTAGACTAAGATACTGGACTAAATCACTGGACTGAGACATTGGACTGAGACACTAGACTGATGCACTGGACTGAGACTGGACTCACACTGGACAGAAACGACTGACACTGGACTGAGACTGGACTGAGACACTGGACTAAGAGACTGAACACTGGACTAAGACACTAGACTAAGACACTGGACTGAGACACTGGACTGAGACACTAGAGTAAGACACTGGACTGACACTGGATTGCACTGAATTGCGTATGCGATTGACACCCCTGTTACTATGTAACTTGTTACATTCCAACACACTTGATAAATTCAGGAAGCGTTGGGATTATACGGCAAGCTGCAAACTCTCGAAAGAGACATTACTGTACCCCGACAAGAGCTCAGCTAAATAGTACCTGCAGATGACCAGAAGGAGCATCAGACGGTTAACTGCTATTCAAACCGGTCACTGCGGGCTCAATTGACACTTATACAAGATGGGAATAGTTGACTCTCCATCTTGTAGAGCGTGTGAAATAGAAGACGAGACTGCCAGGCACATCCTCAGCGAATAGCCGGCACTCTCGTCTACGAGAGGATCTATACTGGGTGAGAGATGGCCGACGATAGACATCATCAGGGATTTGCCCACCTCAGTAATACTGGACTACCTTGACGAGGTAGGATGCGCACTCTTCCCTATACCAGATACCAGAAGACACTGGACTGAGAAATTGGACTGAGACACTGGACTGAGGTACTGGGCTGAGACACTGGACTGACACTTTACTAAGACACTAGACTAGACACTGGACTAAGACCTGGATTAAGACACTGGACTGAGACACTGGACTGAGGCACTGGACTAAGAGACTAGACTCAGACAGGACTGAGACTGGACTGAGATAGTGGACTGAGACACTGGATTGAGACACTGGACTGAGACACTGGACAAAGACACTTTACTAAGACACTAGACTAGACACTGGACTAAGACCTGGACCAAGACACTGGACTGAGACACTGGACTGAGACACTGGACTGAGACACTGGACTAAGACACTGGACTGAGACACTGAACTGAGACACTGGACTGAGGAGACACTAGACTGAGACACTGGACTGAGGTACTCGACTGAGACACTGGACTGAGGCACTCGACTGAGACACTGGACTGAGACACTGGGCTGAGACTGGACTCAGACTGGATTAACACTGAACTGACACTGGACTGAGACTGGACTCAGACTGGATTAACACTGGACTGACACTGGACTGAGACTGGACTAAGACACTGCACTGAGACACTGGATTGAGACACTGGATTGAGACACTGGACCTAGACACTAAACTGAGACACAGGACAAAGATACTGGACTAAAAGACTGTACTGAGACTAGACTGAGACTGGACTGAGACTGGAATAGAACTGGACTCAGACTAGACTGAGAACGGACTGAAAATCAACTAAGACTGGACTGAGACTGAAATGAAAATGGAATAAGACGACTGAAAATGGACTGAAAGTGGACTGAATATGAACTGAACATGGTCTGAAAATGGACTAAATATAAACAACATGGATTGAGACTGGACTAAGACTGGACTGAGATTGGACTGATACTGGAATGAGACTGGACTCAGACTGGTACTGTACTGAATATAAACTGAGACTGCACTGAGGCTGCACTGAAAATAGACTGATAGTGAAATGAATATGGGCTGAAAATGGATATAATCTGATCATTAAACATTGAGAACATTGAAACTGGGGGCCCGCCGTGGCCAAGCGGTTGAGCCGCCAAATCGGTCATCTGGTGATCTGGGTTCGATTCCCAGCGGAGGCGAGTAATTTTTCTAACGAAAAATACTCGTCTCCGGTTCCATGGATGTGTGTGAATGTGTTGTGACGTCCAAATTAGTCGAAATATATGTTAATATAAATCAACGTTAGTGGCTGAATGTTAAAAACCTATGCCAAACAAACAAAAAATAAAAAGAAAACATTGAAACTGGATTGAGACTGGACTGACGCTGGACTGAGATTGGACTGACACTGGACTGAGACTGGACTGAGATTGGACTGAGACTGTATTAAACTGGACTGAAAATGGACTGAATATGGACTGAAAATGAGCTGAGATTAGACTGAAAATGGACTCAAAATGAGCCTAAACTGAGACTAGACTGAATGGAACTGAGACTGCACTGAAAATGGACTGAATATGGACTGAAAATAAGCTGAGATTAGACTGAGAGTGGTTAAAAAATGGACTGAAAAGGGACCGAATATATACTGAACATGGATTGAGACTGTATTGAGACTGGACTCAGACTGGACTGAAATTGGATTGAGACTGGACTGAGACTGAGACTTTACTGAGATTGGATTGGTCCAGTCAATAAACTAGAAAATAGCTTATAAAAGAAAATCTGCTTTTAACTCAACCTAAAATTGGTCCTTAGTTTTTTACAAAATGTTTTTTTTACTGCCCTTAAAATTTTTGTATTTCTACGTAACAAAATTTCTCGTCGTTAAAGAAATATCGAAAAATAACTCTTCGTGGAAACTGTGGAGGTAATATATTACGATCCGAATGTATTTTTAACAATACGCGAGTGCTTATTTAAGTTATCCAATATGTGCCCGCGTTAGCAAAAGTTATGACGAATTGTAGTTTTTTTTTTTATATTCGCTATTCTCCGGCAAAGGAAATCATCGCGAACTTTTCTAACTGCCGAACGCTTTTCGCAATAAATTCCACACTCTGCACTCGGGAAAATCATTTATGAAACTACGAAGAAAAGGAAAAAGGAATAATAATAATAAATCACTTATTGACAAAACTATGTTACAGTTTCTTATGATACGTTTATAAAACTTGCATTGACTGTTTTTTCTTCTTAAATTGAAGCTGATTTAATTTTAAAATAACATTAAAAAAAACGTGTTTCTCTTATGCGCTTTCAAACATATAATAATAATAATAATCATTATTGTCCAAAATACACCTATTATAGGACAATGAACTTACATATAATATAACTTAAAACGTATATATATATATATAAAGAAATCTTAAGATTAACTACAATATTAAAGACCAGACGTATGTTTAAGTTAATCATCAAAAACGTTATTGGCATTTCTAGACATACGAAACAGCGGCGATTTAAGTAAAGTGTTAGATTTGGCTAATTTTATATAAAACGTAATATTATGACATGATTAAATTCTCGGAGCAGATAGGTTACCTTGCGATAATAATTGTGAACAATCCATATCATTATATAGTAGCTTGTACATAAATTTGGCACTATGGGACTCTCTACGTACAGACAAAGATTCCACATCAAATCCATCCATATACTAGAACCATGGAATTCCTTCCTAAAGAAAAATTCACAGATTCGTAACACGTTGCTGAAACCGCATTTAATTTTAATATAGAGTGCTGAATTATATTAAATTAAATTCATGTTTAATTTGATGAGGATTAAGGATGAAAAATATGTCGATATTAAAATTCGTCGGATTCTGATGGAATATCTGAATAAATTCCATACACCTACGACCCACATACAACCCGCTCTCAATTCCAATACAAGGCGCGATTGGCGCGGCGCCCAACGACAAATTTGCACCAGCAAACCTCGTTCATTTGCTTTTTTCATTTTTTTGAATCGATCGACACCACCCACATCAATGAATTAATTAAAGTTTGTATTAATCCGTCGAATCATTTGACTAATAAAAGTACTAATAATTCTAGTTTATAATTTCCCCCATTCATCTTACCACCCCACCCACCCTTGGATCCGCGCCTACTAGTAGAAATGAACATTCAACTATCATGATATTAACGACAACAATATTGTATCATAAATTTAATTTATGCAGGGAATGGGAAAATAATTCATCTTATTTCGACGGTGAAATTAGAACAATCATTTTTGGCGCGTTTCCATAAATCCACTTCAGCGCGAACCTCTCCAGTTTTTTTTTCATTTTTCGATAACAGGTTTATAAATCCGTGGACTGTCATAGAGCCGGCCAGATTTACGAGGCCGGGGGTTTTCTTTCTTCGGTGCGGATAATTTTATTCGTGTTCCAACAGCGATAATTCAGCCCGGTGTACAAAATAGCGAATTTGATGCGACAGTTTTCAAAATATTTCGACGATCCATTTTTTTATATAAATAGTAAGAGCTCTCATATGTTATTCTTAAATAATAGTTGTTAATATAAATAATGAAAATTCCAAAATCTGTGTATGTTGTTTGTATTTTATTTATGTTTAATAGAAAGACTATTTAATTCAATTTTAAACAGCACTTAATTGGATTTTCAGTAAATAAAACATGTTTGATTGTTTCTGCGGTTTGAATTTCCTTTAGGAAGGGTCTAGAGTAATAAATCCTGGACTTACCGTTGAGTACATGGACGATTACAGTTTTGGGATTGGCGTTCGACGGGTTACAGGTGTACTTGCCGGAATCGGCATCCTTGGCCCGCTGCACCAGCAGGTAGCTGACGGTGAGGTCCCCCTTTTCCGTGATCACGCTCACTCCGCCCCTAGGCGAATCATAGTTGATCTCCTAAAAGAGAAATGAAAACACAAAAAGTGGTAAATCCGTTTATAAATATTACTCTGGATGTGTCATTGAGTTTAACGCACTCAAAACGCTGCTTCTTAACACATTTTAACTCACAAATTGAAGACATAATGATTAATTAAATATTCAGATAATCAACTAGTGGGAGCACTTCTCCATTTTAAACGTTGAGTTCGATTAAGCACGTTAATTGTTTTATTTAGTTCACTTAACCTATTTTATCTCCTTTTAAAGTATCAAAACTAATTAAAATTAATATCGCCTTTTTGCATAGATTTAGTCTCGTTGGTACTTCTCCAAATATTCTCTTTTTAAAATACACTTGTAAATAAAACACTTTTTTAAATGTTCCTCATGCAGTTGTTACGATAATTTTAGTTTACTTAATTTCAACTTATATTTGATTCGAACGTTGGATATAAGGTTGTAAAGTTGGATTAAGCTTAACAAGCTCACATTTATTCTAATCTAAATTACAATCAATGAAATTAGGTTAATTTAATTAGCAGATATTTGGGTTAGGTTAGATTAGTACTAAGCTAAGTTTCACAATAATATTAGGTGAGATGTGTGGTTGCAATGTTCGATTAGGTTAGATGACAAATGATAATTATGTTAGTATAGTTAAATTTAAGAGCAAATACTTAGATTAGGTTAGATTACTATACATAGCGGGAGGTTGGGAGGTTATGTAAATCACAACTAACCTGATCTAAGTTCAGAACTACACAATTGGGTTTGGTTAGATCTGAGATTGACAAGTTGTCATCTAACCTAACCCAACTACACACGTGTCCATTTAACCTAACCTAACTATACGATTTAACACCTAACGTTCAGTTGCATAGAAGCGGGGGGTTGGGAGGTTATGTAAGTCACATTTACTTTCATATCATCTAACCTAATCTAAGTTTAGAACTACACAATTGGATAAGGTTAGAAATGAGCTTGACAAGTTGTCATCTAACCTAACCCAACTACACAAGTTTCCATCTAACCTAACCTAACTATACAATTTTCCATCCAACGTTCAGTTACATAGAAGCGGGAGGTTGGGAGGCTATGTAAATCACGTTTACTTTTACATCATCTAACGTAATCTAAGTTCAGAACTACACAATTGGATTAGGTTAGATCTGAGCTTGACAAGTTGTCATCTAACCTAACCCAACTACACAAGTGTCCATCTAACCTAACCTAACTATACAATTTTACATCCAACGTTCAGTTACATAGAAGAGGGATGTTGGGAGGTTATGTAAATCACATTTACTTTTACATCATCTAACCTAATCTAAGTTTAGAACTACACAATTGGATTAGGCTAGATCTGAGCTTGACAAGTTGTCATGTAACCCAACCCAACTAGACAAGTTTCCATCTAAGCTAACCTAACTATACAATTTTACATCTAACTCACTTAAAGTTCACAGTTGGATTAAGTTAGATGTGAGGTTGAGAAGTTGGGCTCACATCTATTCAAATCTAAATTACAATCAATGTAATTAGGTTAACTTAATAAGTAGATACTAAGGTTAGGTTAGATTAGTACAAGTCTAAGTTTCAGCATTAGATTAGGTTGGATAAGAGGTTGCAAAGTTCTGTTAGGCTGGATGTAATAATGCAAAGTTGGATTAGATTAGATGACACTTCTACGAGCTCACATCTATCCTAATCTAAATGATAATTATGTTGGTTAGGCTATGTTAAGGAGCTCATACTTAGGTTAGGTTATATTCGTATTAGGTTAAGTTATATAGAAGCAAGAGGTTGGAAAGTTATGTAAATTTAATTTGACTTAAACTGACATGAGTAACCGATTAGAGATTCTAGTAATTTATTAAAAAAAATGAATCTGTGTTCAGTATTCAATAACCGGATTACTATAAACTCACGATGGCATTTAGAAAATGATCAATAGATGGCGTTCACGTCGTTAAGTTAATAGTGTTCCTGTATTTAAGAGAGTAGCGCAAACTGGCATCCATCCTGACGCCTTTGGACGCCAAATTCAAACTTAGTTAAATTAACAGGACGTGCATAATCATTATAGAATATGATTGGTTTAGTTTGAATTTGGCGCCTAAAGGCGTCAAGATGGATGCCAGTTTGCGCTACTCTCTAAAATACAGGGACACTATAATTTAAAGATAAGTCATGCTTAAATGATAAAATACAATAATTCGAGGAATATTCATGCCTACAAGAGTCGAACAATATCTTCCACTCAAAAGCTTTGCCCACTCGTCCCTTTTAACCCTGCGCCATTCTTCTATTTCCTTTCTGCTTTGCAACAGAGTTTGTTCATACTTTTAATCATGTACATTTCAAGGTGTTACCGTTCCTGCTGAGCTAATTAATAAAATACACGAGGAGGGCGCCCAGCATTTACCTTAACGCTACCGGTGTGTTATAATTTAGAGGGCTGTGGAGGAAAAGCGTAGGAGAAGGGAGGGGAGGAGGGATTAAATTATTTAATTACAAGGGATGCCCACTCCGAAAATACCTTCCTTTTGAATTATCTCCGGGACGCGGGCACTTTGTTATTCAACGTCGGTTTCGTTATTGAAGTTTATTTATAATGACGAGTATTAAATTACTGAGTGCACTGTTTTAATAATTAGCTAAGTAAAACTCTTTCCTGTTTATTTTATTTAAAACAAAATATATATTTAATTACTGATAACACTAATTTTAACAAGTCTGCGTTGTATTTAAAATCAATATTTTAATTAATTAAAGATAAAGACGAGATATGCTGACTAAGAGGAAATCAAACTTGACCGATTCTTTTCCTATTAGTGAGGGTTAATATTATTACATTAATCTTGTCTGTGGTACACCATAGGCACAGATAGAATAAAATTCAAGCCGATGGCGCTATTGTGTTAAAGGGAAATACACAATTGTACATTGGGTTGCATAAGTTTAAGTCTCTGCGTTGTTTTCAAAATTAATATTTTAACTAATTAGAGATAGAGTCGGGATATGCTGACTAAAAGGAAATGAAACCCGACGGATTCTTGTCCTATTGGTGAGAGTTAATATTATTATATTAGCCTTGTCTGTGGTATAACATAGGTACTGTTAAATTAAATTAAAGTAGAGGGCGGTATTTTGTGGAAGGGAAATACACAATTGCACATTGGGTTGCATAAGTTTAACGTCACCTAGATGTATAATTCCCTCACACTTTTATGTGTTCTTCAATTCACTAATAAAATACACGAGGAGAGCGAGTACCTCATTTTTTAAGTAAAACGATTCGTGGTTTATTTATAAATGAGTATTTTTTTGTATCAGGGTTGGAAATTTAATTAGTCCCTGTTAAAAAAATCCCTGCTCGTTGTTTTTTCTGTCTCTCTTTCGGATCAGTGCGGGATTTTCGGGTTCGATTGAAGCCGGTCGTTGCGGGATTAAACCGATGAATACAAATTAAGAGCGGGCGCTGAATATTTAAGCGTTCCGAAATTGTCCCTAATGAAGTGGGCAAATTCTCCCTCCTCGCTCCTTCCTCACTCCGCTCTCTTCTGCGGTACAAATAAAATAAAGTCGTAAAGGATCGTTATTGCGAAAGTTCAAGTTTTAAACGCGCAGCCCGCGAATGGGTAAAGTTTCATTCGTGTCGAAAAACCGGCTAAATCGTAATAATTTTAATTTATCGTAATGCTCGCATGTTTAACTGTATACTCTCTTAACATAAGATGTTTTAATTAGACTCCGTTGACTGGAAGAAATTTTTACTTTAAAAACATTAGAGCCTAGATTCTAGAAAATTTTAAATATGGGCTCTACAGACTTTATAATCTAGACTCTGGACACTGTAAAATCTATACTCTGAAATTTGAAGTCTATACTTTAGAGACTTTAAACACTGTAGAGTCTATACTTCGGAGAGTGAAGTAGCTACTGGAGAGTTTAGAGTCTAGATTCTGAAGGCGCAAAGTCTTTAGAGTCTAAACTCAAGAAAATGTAGAACCTAGTTATGTTATGTTTTATAATTCAGACTCTGGGAACTGTAGCTTCAATAATCTGGAGACTTTCAAACCTACATTTGACTATTTTGAATGCCAACTTTATAGACTTTAGAATCTAGACTCTAGAGGCTACATAGTCTTTATGTTGGAGACTACATTCTAGAGAATTTTGAATCCAGATTCTATGAAATTCAGAAGCTATACTCTGAAGACTGTAAAGTCTATACTCTCAAGTTTGAAGTCTATACTTTAGATACTGTAGAATCTAGACTTCGCAGAGTTTAGTAGATATTGGACAGTTTAGAGACTAGACTCAAGAACATTTAAGAATTAGATATAATATGCTTTCAAATTTAGACTCTGAGAACTGTAGCTTCTATAATCTGGAGACTTTAGAACCTAGCTAGATAATTTTTAATGTCAACTATATAGACTTTAGAATGTAGACCCTAGAAACTATAGCTGATTGTAAAATTGTTTAAATCAGTTAATACCGTGCGATCGTTTAAGGGCCAGTTGCACCAAACACGTTGAACTGGTTCATCTCTGAACTTAAGTTCAAAGTGACATTAGAACAATTGAAAGTGTCATCTTGAACTCAACTTCAAGCATAAACTAGTTCAACGTGTTATGGTGCAACTGAGCCTAAATTATGATTTAGAGTAGGCGGCATTTTTTTGTTTGGTTGTCTAGAATGCCAGAATGATGGAATGCATTTGAGGTTATGGTAAACTATGTGTTAACAGTAGGAAGTGTCATCTTGAACTCAAGTTCAAACATAAACTAGTTCAACGTGTTATGGTGCAACTGAGCCTAAATTATGATTTAGAGTGAGCGGCATTTCTTTGCGCGGTTGCCCAGAATGCCAGAATGATGGAATACATTTGAGGTTATGGTAAACTATGTATTAACAGTCAGTAGTGCCAATCTAATTTAAAATTCAAAGCCTACTCTAAATCATGTTTTAAACGGTTACATGGTAAATTATAAATGAAAGACGCAATTAGAATTTAAAATCTAGACTCCATATACTTTAGAATCTAGACTGTAAAGTGCATCAAGTAGACTTCAACCTCTGGAGACTCGATATTAATGTATCTAACCTCTATAGTCTATAGAATATAGACACTAAACACTATAGATTTATAATCTAAACTCTGAAGATTAGATTTAGAACTAAGACTCTATAGATTATAGTCTAGACTTTGTGGTCTGTATAGCTTAAAATCCAGAGAATATAGAATCTAGACACGATAGGATTCATAGTTTAGACTCTGGAGACTGCAGCTTCTATAATCTGGAGACTTTAGAGCTTAGATTGGACAATTTTGAATGTCGTCTCTATAAACTTTAGAATCTATACTTCTTAAGACTGTAGCGTCTTTACTCTAAAGACTTTACAGCATAGACTAGAGAATTTTGAATCTAGACTCTTTAGACTTAAGAATCTAGACTCTAGACTAAAGTCTATACTCTTAAGTTTGAAGAGTGGATACTTTAAATGCTGTAGATTCTAGACTTTGAAAAGTTGAGTAGATCCTGAAGAGTCTAGATTCTTAAGACCTTATAGCCTAGCCTCTAGAGAATTCAGAATCTAGATACGACAGGTTTTATAATCTTGACTCTGGAGACTGTCTTTTGTATAATCTAAAGACTTTAGAACCTGGACTAGACAGTTTTGAATGTCAATTGTAGAGATTCATAATTTAAACTATGGAGACTGGTGGAGTCCTTACTCTGGAAACTGTTAAATTTTTACTTTAAAAACTTTCGAGCCTAGATTCTAGAGAATTTTAAATATGGACTCTACAGACTTTATAATCTAGACTGTGGACACTGTAAAATCTATACTCTGAAATTTGAAGTCTATACTTTAGAGACTTTAGATACTGTAAAGTCTAGACTTCGGAGCGTTGATTAGCTACTGGAGAGTCTAGATTCTTAAGATCTTATAGCCTAGCCTCTAGAGAATTTAGAATCTAGATACCACAGGTTTTATAATCTAGACTCTGGAGACTGTCATTTGTATAATCTAGAGACTTTAGAACCTGGACTAGACAGTTTTGAATGTCGACTCTAGAGATTCATAATTTAAACTATGGAGTCCTTACTCTGGAAACTGTTAAATTTTTACTTTAAAAACTTTAGAGCCTAGATTCTAGAGAATTTTAAATATGGACTCTACAGACTTTATAATCTAGACTGTGGACACTGTAAAATCTATACTCTGAAATTTGAAGTCTATACTTTAGAGACTTTAGATACTGTAAAGTCTAGACTTCGGAGAGTTGAGTGGCTACTGAAGAGTTTAGTGTCTAGATTCTGAAGGCGTAAAGTCTTCAGAGTCTAAACTCAAGAAAATGTAGAACCTAGTTATGATATGTTTTATAATTCAGACTCTGGGAACTGTAGCTTCAATAATCTGGAGACTTTCGAACCTTTATTGACTATTTTGAATGCCAACTTTATAGACTTTAGAATCTAGACTCTAGAGGCTATATAGTCTTGACGTTGGAGACTTTAGAGCCTAGATTCTAGAGAGTTTTGAATTCAGATTCTATAAACTTCAGAAGCTAGACTCTGGAGACTGTAAAGTCTATACTCTCAAGTTTGAAGTCTATACTTTAGATACTGTAGAATCTAGACTTCGCAGAGTTTAGTAGATATTGGACAGTTTAGAGACTAAACTCAAGAACATTTAAGAATTATATATAATATGCTTTCAAATTTAGACTCTGAGAACTGTAGCTTCTATAATCTGGAGACTTTAGAACCTAGCTAGATAATTTTTAATGTCAACTATATAGACTTTAGAACCTAGCTAGATAATTTTGAATGTCAACTATATAGACTTTAGAATCTAGACCCTAGAAACTATAGCTGATTGTAAAATTGTTTAAATCAGTTAATACCGTGCGATCGTTTAAAGGCCAGTTGCACCAAACACGTTGAACTGGTTCATCTCTGAACTTGAGTTCAAAGTGACATTAGAACAATAGAAAGTGTCATCTTGAACTCAAGTTCAAGCATAAACTAGTTCAACGTGTTATGGTGCAACTGAGCCTAAATTATGATTTAGAGTAGGCGGCATTTGTTTGTGCGGCTGCCCAGAATGCTAGAATGATGGAATACATTTGAGGTTATGGTAAACTATGTGTTAACAGTCAGTAGTGCCAATCTAATTTAAAATTCAAATCCTACTCTAAATCATGTTTTAAACGATCGCACGGTAAATTATAAATGAAAGACGCAATTATTTTAAAAGTATTTTTAATTCTTCGCTCTGAATGTAACAATATTTGTTGTTACGCCCAATTTTATTTATTAGAGTGCCAGTCCCTTTTGGCCGGCCCAACTTTTTAATGAAATAATAGCGAAACCCGGCGAGACGTTTATTCTCAAACTGCGGCCTCATTAAAACCTCCGGTTATGAGGTGGATTTACACCGTCGTCGGTCCTGACGTTTTGGGGCCAAATAATTAAAGTGAAACTCGAAACTATTCCGCAATTCCTTGGGTGGCGTATGAAATGCTGGGGCCACTTACACTCTGGCCGTGTTGTCACAACCGAGCGTCATAAAATATTAATCACACCGAAAGTGAATTAATTACAAATATGCATTAATGTGTGTGTTAACGGCACTAGTGCTCTTAAGGGAATGATTCACGGGTGCATCCAGAAATTGGTGAGGGTATTGAATTCGCGTGAGGTATTTGCGTTTCGGACTCTCTGGATCTCATTAGTACAATTTTATCCAGCTCAATGTGTCAAACGTAATAGAAGTTAGAAGTTACGATACAGCCAAATGTGTCCAACGTAATAGACACATATCTCATGTGTAATCATTCTAAATTTCAAAACCCAGCGTATTGTGTGGAGCGGATTTTTTAATCCAATGCGTATTCGTTCTATATTTTAAATGCGAATAGCGCCATCTATTGTTGAATACTGAATTTATAATGCGCGTGCCGCCTTTATTTAAGCCTATGTGTAATCATACGACAATTGAATTGCGAGAATCGCCATCTATTGGCGAATACCGAATAATTTTTCTGTCTAATCATTTAAGATTTTGTGTAATCATACTAAAATTTAATTGTAAGAATCGTTATCTATTAGTGTATACCGAACAATGTCTTTGTCTGATTATTTAAGCCTATATGTGATTATAGTAAAATGTATTTGCAATATTCGCTCTCTATTAGTGAACGCTAAATAACTACTCTGTTTGATTATTTAATTCTTTGTAAAATCATACTCAAGTTTAAGTGGAGAGTGTCGCCATCTATTTAGCAGTATTTAGCAATAGCTATTTATGATATTTAAATTAATGTGTGATAATAACTTAAATAAATGTGTGATAATAACTTAAATAGTTTAAATAGTCAAACATAGGCAGAAACTGTTTAGTATTCAAAGATAGATGGCGTTACTTACACGCTTTAAAGTTGTAGGAATGATAACCACTGATCTCTATATAATACTGGATTGTGCATAGGCCATACTCCGCTACAGTGACTTAATTAAACACAGTGGCGACAACTCTCTGTCATCTGCCATGGTAAGGCAATATTAATCAAGAGAATAGGTTATAATACAAGTATCTGATTTTTAATTGTGACAGCGAGTGTTGTTATCTTTCACTTGAAGCGTCATCCATGGGTGGGTGCTATTTCCTTAATTTTGAAATAGAAAGATATAATGGTTAAACCTCAAATTAACGTGTTTAGCTTGATTCTATTTACCTTTGCGAATTTTTGAAATACGATTTTCGGGTAAGTGAAATAAAGCACAACTTTTTGTAGGAATTGCCGTGAGCAACTTTAGACCTCATAGATACGCCGCTGATTGTCCGCCATTTTGAGTCAGAATTACTAACAACTAATCAAAAACAATACTAAAGTTGTCGAAACTGTGTTTAATCAAGGCACTGTATATTCCGCTATCTGACAGCGTTCCCATTTTAACGGCAGCAAATTGAGGTTATGTGACACGTTTGAGCGGCAAGTTTAAATCACTTCAATGAATCATTATACAGGGCTTTCATTAATTCCCGAACCCCACGTGACTAAATTTAAAATTGCCGCGTAAATTATTGTATTTGTACGTTGGAGGCTTTGAAAAAAGTAAGCAAACGTTACTAAAGTCAAATTTGACATAAACGTTTATGCGCGGTGCATCGTTAAACCAACCTTTGAGATCTTACAAGATTCGCCCGGAATTTTCAGGTAAGCAAAAATTGTTTAATTATTCTGAAACATTGAGTTTTATTTCTATTTATTTTGCAGAGTCAATTTGCTAGGATAAGCAAATACTGCGAAAATGGTATTTACAATTAATAAAAATTAGTTACATTTTTGAAGATGAGCCTATTTTTTAATCATTTTAAATATAATATTTTCAGTCGTCATAAAAATACGCCGGCGAATAAATATTTTTAAATCTAGGGAATTTTTGTGTGAGCCATACCACCTTGTACATTTGGTTGCCTATTATTTTTGGTCACGTGGGGTTCGGGAATTAATGAAAGCCCGGTAGTACACATGCATTAAACACGGAACCAATTGAGATATTTAAAAGCAAAGGTATAGGAAAGAAAGTTCAGTGAATCAGAACCCTGATCTTCGGCTTTGTTTACTCTTTCTTTGAGTTTATGCATTTTTAAATTTTGCGGTCCATTTTATAGCTGATTCATTAATATTGACGCTACTACCTAATAAACAATAGGTGGCGCTACGCTCCATTAAATTTAAATATGATTAGTTCCATTTGCATTTGAATTATTTGTAGATTATATAATTATTATATGGATTCGATAGCTAACGCCATCTTGGCTTGATATAGTAAGAAATGTTCAGTATTCCTCAGCACTTGGACGACACTGAAGAGGACCTTGAAGTCCGAAACGCGTCTGTGGGTATCTGGTGCCGGAATACTGAACTCAAATTCAATTTCATAATTCTTTCACAATTTATTCGTTTTTGTACCGTAAATTATATTTGTTAAATTAAGTACCCGAGTTTCGGTATATTTAGTGTTATTTGCAAGTGTGATATTTGAACAAGGCTTGATGCAATTTATTACTAATTATTAATGCAAATATTAAGATTATCTCCACAAAATCAATGAATTAATCAGACCAAATCATGCATATCAATTGATTATTAAAATTCGGACGCTGAAATTATTCCAAAGCAATAAATTCGGCTCGGCTCATGTGTGCACGCTTGTTTAATTATCATCAAGCGATTAATGCAATTTATTGCAAATATGATACGACGTAATTTATATTGTGAAACGTGATTAACATTTGTACACTAACAATATTATTCGCGTTGGGAAATAATATCAATTTTATACATCGGTTAAACACGGTAATTTTACAATTTATTCGTTCGTTCACACAAAAAGATTAATGTTTGTAATAAATTGAAACTATAAAAAAAAATAATTGGCAAACCAGATTTAGCAGCAAATAAATTGTCTCATTTAGTTTTGGATTTTCTAATTCCTGGTTTTTCACAAGAAACTTTCACTTTTTATGACACTGATTGACGTTCTTAATCAACTGTTCTGTGACTACAGGCGTTCACAGATATTTTTCAGGGAGGTGTAACGTGCCGTATCCTATGCAACCCTGTACACCTTTTCCTATCATAGATTATGTATTTTCCTTTTTTCTTGTTATCATAGACTACCAAATTTACAACCGAATTAGGCCAACTTCACAATATAATTTCCTCTTCAACACCGATTCTACCCGCCAACTTCACAACGTAATTTCCACTTCCAATACCGATTTCACCCGCGTTTTTTCATCAACCCATTTTCTTATATAAACGGTACGCACTCGTCTCCTAGACAGAGTTCTGTGGCTGCCGCGACATTCTCCAGACCTTAATATAAAGAAAACACTTAACTTTTTTACACCACTTATAATTTACTTTTGTGACTAGAGTTTCAATTATACGGTAATCATTGTCAAAGTAAGTTTGACAATTACGAGACGAGTACGACACGAGCACGAGATGTGCACGACAGGAGCACGAGGCGTGCACGACACGAGATGAGCACAAGACGGGGCATTCAACACACTCGTGTCATAAACGTCTCGTGCTCGTGTCGGGCTCGTATCGTGTTCGTTTCATGATCGTCTGGTCAAAAGTGTGGTATCTTAAGGAGAGGATATTTTTGAGCGATCTTGCATAAATCATAAACTAACCTAACCAGTATATTTTAAACTTCAGACTAAATCAGCGTTGTATACGCGTGGCGCATGAAGTAAAATTTCGAGTTTAGAAAAGCCCCGCGAAAATTTGTCTCGGGTCGCTGCGCGACCCTCGCCAAATTTTCTACGCGGGGCTTTTCTAAACTCGAAATTTTACTCCATGCTTAGTCTGGGAGTGGACAACACTTGTTCTTAAAACGAAACGCTGAGTTTCCTTCACGAACCGTAACCGCCGGATCAACGCCGGATCACCGCCGGATAAACGCCGGATCACTGCCGGATCACCGCCGGATCACCGCCGGATCACTGCCGGATCACCGCCGGATCACCGCCGGATCACCGCCGGATCACCGCCGGATAAACTAACCTAACTAGTATATTTTAAACTTCAGACTAAATCAGCGTTGTATACGCGTGGCGCATGAAGTAAAATTTCGAGTTTAGAAAAGCCCCGCGAAAATTTGTCTCGGGTCGCTGCGCGACCCTCGCCAAATTTTCTACGCGGGGCTTTTCTAAACTCGAAATTTTACTCCATGCTTAGTCTAGGAGTGGACTACACTCGTTCTTAAAACGAAACGCTGAGTTTCCTTCACGAACCGTAACCGCCGGATCAACGCCGGATCACCGCCGGATCACTGCCGGATCACCGCCGGATCACCGCCGGATCACCGCCGGATCACTGCCGGATCACCGCCGGATCACTGCCGGATCACCGTCGGATCACCGCCGGATCACAGCCGGATCACCGCCGGATCACCACCGGATCACCGCCGGATCGCTGCCAGATTACCGCCGGATCACTGCCAGATCACTGCCGCATCACTGCCGGATCACCGCCGGATCACTGCCGGATCACTGTTGGAACACCGTCGGATCACCGCCGGATCACTGCTGGGCCACCGCCGGATCACCGCCGGATCACCGCCGGATCACCGCCGGATCACCGCCGGATCACCGCCGGATCACCGCCGGATCACCGCCGGATCACCGCCGGATCACCGCCGGATTACCACCGGATCACCGCCGGATCACCGCCGAATCACCGGCGGAACACCGCCGGATTAACCATTTCCAGGATATTATTTTATTTAATTTTGTATATATGAAGAGTTGTTGGTTAATAAATATATTAAAAGACAACTTGTTATCCGTCTACATTTAGATGTAGTGGCGCCTGAAATCTACTCAACCTCTCATCCCCAATTTCCACTCAGTTTGCAAAAGACTGTCACAGGAGTAAAACAAATGTTTGTTGGTATAAATCAAGCTAAATGTACTATCCGCCGGATCACCGACGGATCACCACCGGATCATCGCCGGATCACCGCCAGATCACCGCCGAATCACCGCCGGATTAATTATTTCCATTATTGTATTTAATTTTGTATATACAGAGAGTTTTATGTGACACCGAACATGTTTATCCAACACAATTTGACACCGTTATTTTTTAAGTTATGTGTAAATAGGGTTGCCTATATGATCATTATAAATTGTGGCAATTAATGCCTCAACTTGTACACATAAAAAGATTTTCTTTCAAGTATACATGTAGCAATTACACCGTATATGTCGTAAATCTTTAGATACTTGTTGTAAAAAAAAAACCAATTTGAAACTTAAAATGAGTGTGTTCCACTCCCAGACTAAGCATGAAGTAAAATTTCGAGTTTAGAAAAGCCTGAAAATTTGGTTTGGTCGCGCAGCGCGAAGCGCGGAGCGGCCAAACCAAATTTTCAGGCTTTTCTAAACTCGAAATTTTACTTCATGCGCCACCGATACAAAACACTGACATATTACGAAGTTTAAAACACACCGCTAAACTTTACATTGCGTCAGTTTTTCGTACCGGTGGCGCATGAAGTAAAATTTCGAGTTTAGAAAAGCCTGAAAATTTGGTTTGGCCGCTCCGCGCTTCGCGCTACGCGACCAAACCAAATTTTCAGGCTTTTCTAAACTCGAAATTTTACTTCATGCTTAGCCTGGGAGTGGAAAACACTCGTTTAAAGCTTCAAATTAAATCCTTTTTACAAACCGAGCGTCGGCAAATGTACAACGTATGCTTATGTATACTTACAAGAAAAACGCTTGTTATGAAAATGTTCGGTGTTACATAAAACTCTCTGTATGAAGAGTTGTTGGTTAATAAACATATTAAAAGACAACTTGTTATCCGTCTACACTTAGATGTAGTGGCGCCTGAGATCTACTCAACCTCTAATCCCCAATTTCCACTGACTTTGCAAAAGACTGTCACAGGAGTAAAACAAATGATTGTTGGTATAAATCAAGCTGAATATACTATCCGCCGGATCACCGCCGGATCACCGCCGGATCACCGCCAGATCACCGCCGGATCACCGCCGGATCACCGCCGGATCACCGCCAGATCACCGCCGGATCACCGCCGGATCACCGCCAGATCACCGCCGGATCACCGCCGAATCACCGCCGGAACACACAGGAGTAAAACAAATGATTGTTGGTATAAATCAAGCTGAATATACTATCCGCCGGATCATCGCCGGATCACCGCTGGATCACCGCCGGATCACTGCCGGATCACCGCCGGATCACTGCCGGATCACCGCCGGATCACCGCCGGATCACCGCCGGATCACCGCCGAATCACCGCCGGATCACCGCCGTATCACCGCCGGAACACCGCCGAATCACCGCCGGAACACCGCCGGATTAATTATTTCCAGGATATTATTTTATTTAATTTTGTATATATGAAGAGTTATTGGTTAATAAACATATTAAAAGACAACTTGTTATCCGTCTACACTTAGATGTAGTGG
Source organism: Philonthus cognatus (assembly GCA_932526585.2). Lineage (NCBI taxonomy): Eukaryota > Metazoa > Arthropoda > Insecta > Coleoptera > Staphylinidae > Philonthus > Philonthus cognatus. The sequence continues at coordinate 54,350,533 of OW052249.1, read as the reverse complement.
CGCCTGAGATCTACTCAACCTCTCATCCCCAATTTCCACTCAGTTTGCAAAAGACTGTCACAGGAGTGAAACAAATGTTTGTTGGTATAAATCAAGCTGAATATACTATGAAACAAATACAAATATTTACTTTATGAACAATCAAGCTATGGATATTCTGATTTAAAGATAATTTCATAATAATTTTTAATTTATTACGTTTCGCTTTCAAGAGTTTTATTGATTACTTGCCCACTGATGTAACATAACATTATTATATATCCATAATGACCCTTCTATGTGTTACCGGTTTGTTTATTAATTAATTAAAATTAATTAATTGGCGCACTCTAACGAAATTATAAGCCGTGAATGAGCGATGGACAGAAACTAATGTTTGTTTTGGATCAAAACAAAATCTCTTTGTTCACCGATTTCGAATAATTTGTGTTACCAAATATATTCCATATATGTAATTAATTTCTCACTTACTTGTAGTGAAACATTTTGTAATCTAATTATGGTGTATTTAATGAAAACACTTGGTTTGTTTTACTAATCAGTGCTTTAATTAAATACTTCTATATATTTTTTGGGGAATTAATAGAAGTTAAAAAATAGAATAGAACATAAAATTATTAAAACAATCATCAAATTATCGATTAAACATGTTAGAAGCCATTGAAATGAAAAAACTGGAAAATAAATTATTGAATTTTGATTTAAGTCCACTTCACAATACATTATTAGATTTAATTGCACCACCTTAATCTGTGTTTTTTCCCCTAATCCACTTTACCTGGTTGTACCGCCACCCTCATTCCCTCGGCTCACCTCTTAATTTACGTTTTTTTCCTATTTTGCACTCCCACCGCCTTTGTATTATAATCTGCCTGCCTATTTATAGTTTAAAATTTCTGTTTTGTATTTAGTGTTAATCCATTGATAATAGTCACTCTGTGTCCGAAATGTACATTTGGTAATTCAAATAAAAGTGTGAAGAAAGGTTATTAGTGCTTTATTCGTTAAATTATAGAAGTTGTTTATAACTTGATAGCAAAAAACTACTAAATATCCTTTAATTAAATATACCATTCTATTTAAAGTGGTCCTTTACTGCAACCATAGACCCTTGCGCTCACAATTAAAACCAGCCGTATGTCCTTCCAAGTCCATCTTCTTGATGAAGCCAAGAATCTTGTAAGGTGTGATTTTTCAGGTTTAGCTTTGCTACCATACCATAATTAGGCTCAAATGTTCTTCTTTTGCATCACGAATTTAACATAAGGGCCCCTACAGCTCTAGTTTAAGTACGTTCTCAAAAATGTTTCACTGAAAAGCTTTAATTTCCGAGCCCGCAAAGTTTTGATATCTCTAGCATCGTGTCAGATTTTCGGGTATGGCTCCCCAAGGAAGCCGTGTTGCGCCCACAAAGATTTGACAATTTTGATGTCTGCGAAGCTGTGAAGAGCCCGCAAAGTTTTGACAATTGTATTTATAGCAAAGTGCTAAATACAGTTATTATTATTTTAACATATTGTTAGACTTTTGAAGTAGGCCCTCGACGTTTTGACAATTCCGACGTCTTGTCAGATTTTCGTCGGCCATAACGGAACTTGTAAAAACAGAATATCCCGCATAACTCGTAAACTATTTAAGCCACAGAAAAGTGTAATATAAAATCAAATAATATATTAAATTTTAAAAGAAAAGTACAGGCTGGTTTATTACTTGGAGAGCTTTGAGGTTGACAAATCAATGAAACTAGTAGCACTTTACATATTGTTTATGTATAATCTTCATTAGTTTAGTTTATGAATAATCTCTATCTCGCATTACATTTTATTTTTATTTATTATTTCAAATTTCAATTAGTAGGTTAAGTGGAAGAGCATTAACAGGTATTACCTGACTGGACTTCGCCTACACTAATAAAGATATAATTAATGTATAATCTTTTGATTGTTGACTCATCTAACACTTGGTGAAACATCTTTACACTTTTTATATAAGGTTGATAGAATAAAACACTTGGTTTTTGTTTCACAAATTCAATATTTTATTTCCACGACTAGTTTCGGTCAGACGACCATTATCAATGTGGTTTACAAGGATTACTATGAAATGTATAATGTTGAAATTAAACAAATAAAGGCATTTATTATTATTATTATTATTATTATATTAAGAATCCGACAAGACAAACAACTGATATTCGAATGTTTTTTTTAATATGATCAATATTTAACAAAATACCAAGTAAACTCGACAGCACATGTTTGTGTTTCTAAAGACTGTGCTTTGCTTTAAATGAAACTCTCGGTAGTAAAATAGTGATTTTTTTTACAAGTACCGGAAATTCCACCTTTTAACAATGTATTTTCTTTTGCTGATGGTGAAGGACGAGGTTTGTTTTCGGAGCTGAGCTGGCGGAAAAGCAATTAAGGCCGTTATTAAAACATCATAAATTCAGAAGGAAGACGGGGAGATTGAGCTTTGCGCTTGTTTTCGCCCACTCCGCAGGGAGGTGAAATTGCTGGAGATAATGGTGCATTAGCGGTAATCTAATGTCTGGAGGAATAGGTAGATTGCCAATATTAAGGAAAGTCATGGACGTAATATCGACGAACCTTTTAATAAATGAAGCGGAAGAAGAAAAAAACCGAAGGAAAAAAATAATAATATCAAACCAGTAGATTTTTCTTGATGAGATTTCAAGGCTTAAAAACTAAGTAGATTGGTCCTTTATTTCATTTAAAATTCTCTATTTTAAATTATATAAAGGATTCATTTAGTACAATATTGATTATACAAAGGTAAAATATAAATTAAAATGAGGTATAATAATAATAATAATATTATTTATTTGTGTCTTATAACAATGTGTATGTGGTATGTGAAGATCAATTATTATTATTGATGAATAAAGCACTAATAACCTTTCTTTACACTTTTATTTGAATTACCAAATGTACACTTCTGTGCAATAAATTTAAGCACAAGTCTTATAAATATTTTTTCAAAATATTCTAGTTGTATAATTCAGGTCTGTTTTAATTGCCTAGCAGCAGTTTCAATAAATAATAAATCACCATAACACTTCTTTCCTACTCCTAAAGTTTCTTAACTCTGAAAACAGTGTCTTTACTGATGTTCACCAACCGAGCAATTTGTCTAATAGATTAACTATCTTTTATTTTAGTTAGGATTCGAATTTTTGAATTTTTGTCTAACTGACGCGGCATTTTGACATTTTGAAAATTGACGTATTTACGTAACTAGGAAACTTATTATAATAATAATAATAAGTATTTATTGCCCAACAGGAAATTTCCCAATTACAAGACAATGCTAATACAATAAACAATTTATGTATGTACATAAATAAATTTAAATCTAAACAATTTGAAAACGCTCGTGAGTGTGAAAGCTATTTGACAGATTGTTCATCAACGATTTAACAGAGTCGTGCAGAATATCACAACAGGGTGGTAATTTATTACACATGCATGACATGATAACAATAGGAGATTTTAATGTCCGCTCTAAACTATAACATATTTTGTGTACTTAATTTCATTGCACAGAAGTGGACATTTCAGAGACAATTATTATTATTGATGAATAAAGCACTAATAACCTTTCTTTACACTTTTATTTGAATTAGAAAATGTACACTTCTGTGCAATAAATTTAAGCACAAATCTTATAAATATTTTTTCAAAATATTTTAGTTGTATAATTCAGGTCTGTTTTAATTGCCTAGCAGCAGTTTCAATAAATAATAAATTACCATAACACTTATTTCCTACTCCTAAAGTTTCTTAACTCTGAAAACAGTGTCTTTACTGATGTTCACCAACCGAGCAATTTGTCTAATAGAAAAACTATCTTTTATTTTAGTTAGGATTCGAATTTTTGAATTGTTGTCTAAATGACGCGGAATTTTGACATTAAGGTTATTGACATATTTACGTAACTAGGAAACTCATCATGTCCGGTTTAAACTATAACATATTTTGTGTACTTAATTTCATTGCACAGAAGTGTACATTTCAGAGACAAAGTGACCATTATCAATGGCAATTCTTGATTGTAGAGTATTTTGAGAAATATTTAATCATATCACATAATCGTGAGACGAGACATAAAATGGATATTTGCAAAAAGCAGAAGTGCATGGATGGTGTAAACTACTATGGTCCACACCTATATAACACACTTCCAGATGCCATCAAAACGTTAGATATAAATAAAATGAAATCAAGACTAAAATCATACCTTCAGTCTAAGGCTTTTTATACCGTCCAAGAATGCCTGTCCAACAGATTCTGTGATCTTGAGTAGTGATATTATAAGTACTGTGTTCGTGAAATACAATGTTTTGTGAATTATTGTTTTATACTTTTAGAATTAGACATAGTTTTAAGCTTATTTTACTGACAAGTAGAAACAAATTGATGTAGTAACACGATAAATAAAAAATAAAAAAATAAAGTGCAATACTTGCTATAAATATAAGCATTGTTTTAAGAAAAATAAGATACTTCAACTTGTCAACTAGGGGTGATGACATACTAGAGCATCAAGGCTCGCATAGCACCTAGCAGTGAGATAAGTAAAGTCTTGCCGCTAGCCTCGACACTCTATTATGTTTTCAACCGTAAGGCAATCACACAGAGATGTTATTCGAGTGTGTAAATCATACCAGGGATGCGGGGAAAAAGTTTTTAATAAACATTAGCCCGAAGCGCGGAACGCGCGCTCCAACACCGACTTTAACGAGGATCCGCCATCGGCACTAAAACTGTCTACTCCCTCATAATTAATTAGCAGGTGCTTCTATTATTCACTTTAACGCTCAACTTAAGAAATTGCGCGCGAGATTTCGTCGCCTGTGCATTATTTTATTTTTCCCCCGTCTCCCCCACACCCTTCCAGTTTTATTCCATCCACCCTCATCTCGCCTTATTTATAAATTTCAACACGGTATTCCTATTAATAAATTCACGAACGTCAGAATGAAAGAGACAGAGAGAGAGGTAGTGTGATTGGGTTTGTGTGTATGAGAGAAAGAGAGGGAAAAGAGGGATGTTTTAATAAATGCGAGCGCATTTTGTGCCGGTGCAATTTTACTAAGAAGTTTAAAATTTACGGCCCGAATTCGCGTAACTTATGCACCCCGTCTTCAAGCTTATTTAAAGCCCCTCCGCGTAGTTTATTTACAATCAGGATTGATTAATGCTAAGTACGGTTAACTTAATTGCTACTTAACCTCTTTTCGACTCAAGTGACGGAATTAGGGTTGTATAAGTAGTTACTTTAACTTAAACTCTGTTCAGATTTCATTTTCACCGCAGTAGGCTTTGTTAGGGTGATATTTTTGTTGGTAGTGGAGAAAGTTACTAACAATTTAGTTGTGTCATTGCATTTTTTTGTTTATGTTGCATTGTATAGTATCCCTTATTCACATGTTTAATTTATTTACAATCAGGTTTGATTAATGCTAGGTACGGTTAACTTAATGCCACTTAACCTCTTTTAGTAATAATAATAATAATAATAATATTTATTTACTACCCAACAGGAACAATCCTAATTGCAAGGCAATATGTACAATAATATAATGTAATAATATGATACTTAACAAATAATAATAAACAAAATAAATGATAACACAAAGCAAAATTGATTCTAATGAGTCATGAAATATGCCACAAGTGGCAGGCAAACTATTGAATATATTAGAGACAATGTGTACGGGTGATTTTGATCCAAAGTTATTTCGAAATGAGCTAATGCTAAATGTAGGTTTTTGCCTACTGTTAAAAGTTGGAATATGCAGTCACACCAGTTGCAATAGGCAAGAACAGTCTATCTTGTGACGTATTAGCTTGTGCAAAAAAAAACGATGCCTGCATTGAGGCGTCGGCAGTGAACGACGCAAGTGAACGAATTAGGGTTGTATAAGTAGTTGCACCAACTTAAACTTTGTTCACTTTTTATCCTCGCCGCAGTAGGCTTTGTTAGGGTGACATTTTTGTTTGTAGCAGAGAAAGTTACTAGCAATTTGGTTGTGTCATTGCATTTTTTTTGGTTATGTGAAATGGAGTGTTGTATTTTATAATATTCCGTATTCACACGTAAATGTATTTTTTTTTTATTAGGCGTAGGGGAAATGCTAAAAGCACCTCAGGGGAGACCGTTCCCTGGTGTGTGGGACTTTCACCCACTAAAACCCCTCTGATTTAGGCAAGTAGCCACCCTGGAACCGTCAAATGACATTACTTCAAGGTGGTTACGTAAATTAAGTTATTTTCTAGGTCTCTTGTTTCTTCCGTTTTAACAAATCCTCGATGTAAGAGGCTACTGCGTGCCATGCGTCCGCGTTTGACAACATTATGTCGATAATAGTGTGCGGCGTAATCGTGCCGACTCTCTCCTCTAACGTGTTCCTCTCGTTTATCCACCTGCTGCACGTGAATATGGTATGTTCAGCGTTGTCTTTGTCTTAGCCCCCATATGGGCACGCTGGGCTTTCTATCTTTTTTATTTTTGCAAGATAGGAGTTGAAATAACCGTGACCAGACATGAATTGTGTCAGGTAATAGTTTACCTCCCCGTGCGCTCAATCGTTCCACTTGGACACATTCGGGATTAATTTCCTCGACCATCTTCCTCTGGGATCCGCTTGCCACTCGTCCTGCCATTGACGTGAGGAATTTTCCTTTGCTTCGATCTGTGCTTGTTCTTGGCCCGATACGTTCCTATTTGTATACACGGTCTTTCTCCCTACTGCCAGGATGTGAATAGGAGTAACCCCGGCAATTACCAGCACAGAGGGCTCTGACACAGTTCTATATGCGCTGGCAATGCGTAATGCGCTTGTTCGCTGTATTCTTGACATTTTCTTTGTCAACGTTCTTGTTATTTTATCTGCCCATAGTTCGCATCCATATAGTAGGATTGAATGCACGACAGACATAAGCAATCTGCGCCTTCCTGCCAACGGTCCCCCTACATTTGCCATGAGCCTACTCAACATGGACATCACTTTCGAAGCCCGCTCACATACCATGTCGATGTGTGGTCGGAAAGTCATTCTTTTGTCTAGCCGTAATCCTAGATACTTTAGGCTTGTTGTAGATGTGATGCTTTCGGTTCCCACTTGTAGTGGCACTTCTAGTGGTACTCTTTCCTCGTAAGTATTACAACTTCGGTCTTCTCGGTCGCGAGAGTTAACCCGTGCTCGCTCATCCATACGATCACTCTTCGCATTATCTGGTTGAGTTTTCTTTGGGTGTCCTTTAAATCTCGTGCCACAATCACTGCAGCAATGTCGTCAGCATATCCTACCAGAAATGTGTCATCAGGCATGTCCATTTTGAAGATGCCATCATATGAGATGTTCCATAGTATGGGTCCCAGAATTGACCCCTGAGCAGCGCCGGCGGTAAGTATTTTTATGTTCTCACCATTGCTGGTATCGTACAATAACTTTCTGTCTTGTAGAGAACTTGTCATCATGCGTAGAAGGTAAGGAGGTAATTTCAGATTAAGTGCTAGCGCAGATAGTATAACGTCCCATTTCGCCGAGTTAAACGCGTTTTTTACGTCGAGCGTTACTAACAAAACTGTTGGTCTTACGTAGTGGTTACTAAGTTGAGCTGAATCAAATGCGTCTATTACCTCCTTAACTGCACCCAGAGTTGAGTGACGCTTCCTAAAACCGTGCTGTTTATCAGAAAGTCCGCCCGGTCCTTCCGTAAATTCTTCAATCCGAAGTTTGAGCATTCCCTCCAAAAGCTTACCCGCTGTGTCTATCATACACAGAGGTCGGTACGCTGATGGCGAGTCCGCCGAGCCCTTTCCTTTTGGGATTAGCACTAAGCGTTGTAATTTCCAGATATTCGGGAACCTCCCCTCGCACAGGCATTTGTTGTACATTTCCAGTAGCACATTTGGTAGGTGTTGTGCTACTGCTTTTAGTACCTCAGCCGGTATACCATCCGGACCTGGGGCCTTACGGTTTTGCAGGGCTGAAGATGCTTTCGTTAGCTCGTCTATAGTAAACGTAGGTATTTCGTCGATCTCGATAGAAATTCCTTCTATCTTTATAGGTGGATGACTTGGGAAAAGTGTGTCAACAATATTCTTTAGCATGTCAGGGCTTAGAGTGTGGCCAGCAGTTTTTGCTCCTACCTTACGCAGGACTAACACGTAAATGTATTACGATAGCAAGGTAATTGGATGACACATAGACTATGTGTCTAGGTATGACACAATTTGACGTTTTCGCTGGAGAAGAAAGGGAAGGGTCGTGACATCAACGGGTACAAGCACAAATCACACACAGAAAATAATAAATAATAAATATATCGTGTGTAACTTACTGGATTATACTTCATTATTATCTCTGGATCCAATTTTCTATACTAATAATTGTGATAAAAATTTTCGAATGGACTTTTAACTTTACTTTGAATTATTGTTGTATGCGGGTGGCGCATGAAGTAAAATTTCGAGTTTAGAAAAGCCCCGTGAAAATTTGTCGATGGTCGCTGCGCGACCCTCGACAAATTTTCTACGCGGGGCTTTTCTAAACTCGAAATTTTACTTCATGCTTAGTCTGGGAGTGGAAGACACTCGTTCGAACTTTCAAATTCAATGCTTTTATAAAATTAATGAATGGCTGAAAATTTACAAGGTATATTGGGTTACATATACTTAAAAAATGTTGATTTATAAGGAGCGAAACGAAAAATTAACTTAAAAAATGTTGATTTATAAGGAGCGAAACGAAAAATTAACTTAAAATATTGGTAAAATCTGAATCAAAATTTCGTTTTCTTACCGCGGAATTGTGCGTCCACGAAATGCTCGGAGGAGGCTCTGGACTGTGCTTGACTATACACGTCAAGTTCATCGTGCTGCCCTTGTTAATGTACATTTCTGGGCCTCCCAACAACGTCGTCACTGGCTCTGTAACAATCAAAAAAGGGCAATTAACAACAATTTTCATAAACAAAACATAGATTTTTTAGTGTACTTTGCTGTAATCTAAGTGACTTTAGCCATATTTTGTCTAGATTATATTAAATAATGTAGATAAGTTGTTATAACGTATGTTTTTGTACCAAATAAATAGATTTTTTTAATAAATTCTGTAAGTATTTTCAAAGTTTAACCCTGATTAAGGGCCAAAATACAGCCTTTTCAATGTCAAAATATACTCTTATTGTAACTCAATACATAGCCTTGTTACAGATCAAATTATAGCCTCGTCTCACCTTAAAATATAGCCTTATTACAGGTCAACATACAGAGAGTTTTATGTAACACCGAACATTTTCATAACGAGAATTTTTCTTTGAAGTATCCATATGTATACGTTGCACATTTTCTGATGCTCGGTTTATTAAAAGAATTCAATTTGAAGCTTTAAGCGAGTGTTTTCCACTCCCAGGCTAAGCATGAAGTAAAATTTCGAGTTTAGAAAAGCCTGAAAATTTGGTTTGGTCGCGTAGCGCGAAGCGCGGAGCGGCCAAACCAAATTTTCAGGCTTTTCTAAACTCGAAATTTTACTTCATGCGCCACCGGTACAAAACACTGATTCAATGTAAAGTTTAGCGGTGTGTTTTAAACTTCGTAATATGTCAGTGTTTTGTACCGGTGGCGCATGAAGTGAAATTTCGAGTTTAGAAAAGCCTGAAAATTTGATTAATGGCCAAAATACAGCCTTTTCAATATCAAAATATACTCTTATTGTAACTCAATACATAGCCTTGTTACAGATCAAATTATAGCCTCGTCTCACCTTAAAATATAGCCTTATTACAGGTCAACATACAGAGAGTTTTATGTAACACCGAACATTTTCATAACGAGAATTTTTCTTTGAAGTATCCATATGTATACGTTGCACATTTTCTGATGCTCGGTTTATTAAAAGAATTCAATTTGAAGCTTTAAGCGAGTGTTTTCCACTCCCAGGCTAAGCATGAAGTAAAATTTCGAGTTTAGAAAAGCCTGAAAATTTGGTTTGGTCGCGTAGCGCGAAGCGCGGAGCGGCCAAACCAAATTTTCAGGCTTTTCTAAACTCGAAATTTTACTTCATGCGCCACCGGTACACAACACTGATTCAATGTAAAGTTTAGCGGTCTGTTTTAAACTTCGTAATACGTCAGTGTTTTGTACCGGTGGCGCATGAAGTAAAATTTCGAGTTTAGAAAAGCCTGAAAATTTGGTTTGGCCGCTCCGCGCTTCGCGCTACGCGACCAAACCAAATTTTCAGGCTTTTCTAAACTCGAAATTTTACTTCATGCTTAGCCTGGGAGTGGAAAACACTCGCTGAAAGCTTCAAATTAAATTCTTTTTAACCGAGCATCGAAAAATGTGCAACGTATGCATATGGATACTTAAAAAAAAAAATCTCGTTATGAAAATGTTCGATGTTACATAAAACTCTCTGTATAGCCTTGTTTAAGATCAAAATATAGTCTTGTTATAGATCAATATATAGCCTCATCTTAAGTCGAGATAAAGCCTTGCCACAGGTCAACATATAGCCTTGTCTCGGGTTAAAATACATAGCATAAAACCTTGCCTAAGGTCAACATATTGCCTTGTCTCAGGTCAAAATATAGTCCTTCTTACAGACCAACATATAGGCTTGTTTCAGGTTGAAATATAGCCCTTCTAACAGGTCAACATATAACCTTGTCTAAGGTCGAACTATATTCTTGCTATAGGTTAACATATAGCCTTGCCATAGGTCATCATATAGCTTTATCTTAGGTCAAAAAATAGCCGTATCATAGGTTAATATATAGTCTCGTTACAAGTTAGAATATAACCTCATCTCAGGTCAACATATAGCTTTATCTTAGGTCAAAATATAGCCGTGTCATAGGTTAACATATAGTCTCGTTACAAGTTAAAACATAATCTTATCTCAGTTCACCATATAGATTCATCTTAGGTAATAATATAGCTGTGTCATAGGTTAACATATAGTCTCGGTATAGGTTAAAACATAACCTTATCTCAGTTTAACATATAGCTTTTTATCAGATCAACAAGTAGCCTTGACTAAAATCGAAATATAGAATCATGTCTAAACTTAAAATGTAGTCTTATCATAGGTCACTATACAGCCTTGTATCAGGTCGAAATATAGCCTTGTCTTAGTTCGAAGTATAGCCTTATCATAGCTCCAAACAAATTCTTGTTTTAGGTTAAAACTTAACCGCTTAACAAAATATAAGGCTAAATTATTTACATATTTTCGATTACCAATGTTGTACAATTTTGCCAAATTAAATAACCAAAAATTCTATACGTTCCGTAAGTTTAAATTCGTTTATTGAATTATACAGGAATTAATAATTAAATTATCTTTAAAATCATCAATTTTAAAACTACTTCGGTAGATCCTGGGATTCTTCAGGAAACCCATTTTTGGCCAAAATTATTTATACATTTTGTGAATTAAACTTGTGACGAGTGTCTCCCTCTCCTAGATTAAGCATTAAATAATATTTTGAGTTAAAATAAGCCTGAATATTTGGATAGGTCGTGTAGCTAAGCGACCTATCCAAATTTTTACGGGGCTTTCCTAAACTCGAAATTTCACTGAAATTTCACTGATTTGAAGTAAAGTTCAAAATACATCGCTTAAACTTACACATTTACTTTTATAAGAAACTAAGATATAATGATTGTGTGTTTGCTACCATAACTATTATTACTATTTCCTATTTACTCACTCTATGTTATAGAATTTGTTATTCCGCCCAAGTCAAAATATAGCTCAGGTCAATTATAGCCTTATCTCATACAACCTTATCAGTTTAAATATAGCCTTCTCAGGTCAAAATATAGCCTCATTTTTGGTCATAATATAGCCCTGTTGACGGTGAACATATAGCCTTCTCTCAGGTCAAAATATAGTCTAGTTTTAGGTCAAAATATAGCTTTGGTGGGTTGGGTCAACACATAGCCCTATCACATGCCAAGATATAGCCTTACATTTAGTCAAAATATTGCCTTGTTGTAGGTCAACATGTAGCGTTGTCACAGGCCAGAATATACTCTCGTTTTAGGTAAAATATAGCCTCTGCAACAAGGCTATATTTTAATTACACATAACCTTATTACAGGTCAAAATATAGCCTCATTTTAGGCCAAAATGTAGCCTTTTTGCAAGTCAATATACAGCCCTGTCTCATTTTTTAACATAGCCTTATTTTAGGTCAAAATAATGCCTTGTTGCAGGTCAACATTGTTAGATTCCGACCACTTCATTACTAAGAGACATCACGTACCTATTTAATCACCTCGTTATTAATAACATCTTGATCACGTACTATTTTTATTTTTGGAGATTTGCGTGAGTGCATTAGATATTCTAAACCTCAAACATCCCTTATGTAATACGGATGTGTTTATTACAGTGCACCCGCCAGTACACGTGCAACCCTAATTATGAATTCAAGGGACAGATCTTCTGAATTTTATCTTGATTATAAATTCAAAGGGTATAGCTTCCAGGTACCTCAGACTCAATGTGAACGTGACAAGAAGGGCACCACTCTTCAGTCACGCCCACATCAAATACAGTAAAGCTGATTGATAGATACATGTATCCCCCCCCAGGTTTCTAACATCTCTTCCCAAGCAAACAATAAGCTATCAAAACTTACTTTTGATACAAAACTTAAGAACAGAGCAAGTTTAAGTCAGTGTTAAGTCAATATCGAGCTTTACTATTACTAGCGTAAAGTCTGTAATCGCGTCTTGCTATTTCCAGTTAGTATTAAATCCAAACATAGTGACTTCAACGTGCTCCGATCTATTTTACTCTCAATACGAAGTATTAGTTATAGAACTCGTTGTAAACAATTAGTTGTGATAAGTGACTATATTAATTAAGTGAACCACTGTGTTTAATTTCGACGTGTCAACCAACCTCCCAGGAACACAACAACATATAACCTTGTCAGTGGTCGGAATATAGCCTCGTTTTATGTCAAAATATAACCTGATTTTAGGTCAAAATATAGCCTTTTTGCACGTTAATATATAGCCTTGTCTCTGGTTAGAACATAGTCTTATTTTACTTCAAATATCGCCTTGTTGCAGGTCAACATATAGCTTTGTCTTAATTCAAAATATAGCTTTATTATGAGTAATCTTATCTAAATATACCCAACCTTAGCTCAATACAAAATCTAATGGCTGCGACACAGATAGATAATTCAAAATAATGAAAAATAAATCTATGTAACTTTTTTTAGTCAGGATTGTAACAAGAAAATTAAAATTCGGTCTAGATAAATGATAATTAAACTAATTGTCGTTTATCTAGACCGAATTTTAGTTTTCTTGTCACAATCCTTCCTGTGGTAACTATATTCATGTATTTTAAATTATATTCAATGGGATTGACCGTCGATAAATAAATAAATACAATTAATTTCAACTGGTCGAGTAGCTTAGAATATTAAATTCCTGTTTACAATAGAAAAGCAGGAGCAAAACAGCGACGCAGTGAATATATTGTTTTGTTTGTATATGTTTGTATTTGTGAGTGTATAGGAAAGTTTTGCCGGGGCGGTGTAAGAGGGATGCATTTATCAAAAAGGCGAACAATCGCGCCCTTTCAATCGGAAAACACTTTTAATTAATCAACGGCGAAAACTCCCCCGCCCATTTCCATCATTTGTTTTTTTTTTATTAATGATAAATAACTGGTATATGACTGATGATTCTTTACAAATGAATAGGATTTATTTTCCTTTTTGTGTTTACAGAAAAAGCTAATTGCCTTTTTTAAATAAATATAATGAAGAGCGCTGTATGTAAGTAAACAGTTAATAATTATGATTAGATAAATGTAAATGTTTTTATTGAGTAAATACGGTGCGATCGTTTAAATTGTGATTAAGAGTAGGCGGCGTGTTTGTTTTTTTTTGAATGATGGAATAAATTTGAGGTTATAGGAAATCATGGGTTAACAGTCAATAGTGCCAATCTAATTTAAAGCCTACTCTAAATTATGTGTTAAATGATCGCACGGTACAACAATCTGTAGTTTAGATTGTTGTACCGTGCGATCATTTAAGGTACTAGCAGTATTTAAAACTGTTGTAAACGGCGTTTATAAATATATTGAATAATAAAGGCCCCAGGCGGGACCCTTGAGGCACACCTGAGGTAACTCTAACAGGGATTAATATTAGATTACTAATACGAATATTAGAAAAAAACACGAATTATTTGCATTATTAAATATATAATTTAAAATATAAGGTTTTTCTACTTCAAACAAAATATCAAATTAAATCATACAATTATAATCTCTATGAAATCATCTTTCACTCTTTTAATAACACTTTTAAAAGGTTCATTTTAATTTTTTAATATCCATAAAATCTCCCCATTCTCATTCAAAGGTTGTAATTAAGAAAGTTATTCGAGAAACATGATTTAGATTTAGAGATTTCTTTATTTACTCAACGAAAACGTCAATATTTACGCTGTTATAAACAATAATTTATAAATATTATGTACATACTAAAAAGCGTATAATACTTTTTTAATAATAATACTAATAATACTAATATTGAGATTTACAATCGTTAAAAAAACATAACAATAATCCTCTTAGGTGAAAAAACACAGCGGATTGTTACACTATTTATATTCCGCCTAATTTTCATTTCTATCTATTTTTACGTCAATTTTGTCCAGCTTTAATTAAAATATTTTGGTAATGTTTCAGATAAAGTTCTATTAAAATTAAAGCCAGACAAAAGAGCGGAGATATTTTTCGTAATTGTTTTACGTTAATATGTCTTTTAGATATTTGACAAATTAACATAAAACAATTACAAAAAATATCCCCGCTCTTTTAACATTTCTTTAAATATTCTACAACCAAGAATTAGCAATTTCTCGTATACATTTTAAGTAATTTCAATCGATTATTGTACCCACAGAACATTGACCATTTTTTCATAAATAATAAACTACCTAAACACCAGTTTCTATTTATTTTAATCTAAACAAAATTGGCATGTTTTAATTTTAAAGTATAAAATCAATTTCCTATCAATTTAATCGACATTTTCTCGTTTTCAATTTACAATTTTTACAGTGTAATTATCCGACCGCCAGTCCATCCAGCAGCAGTATTTTACCCCGGCGATAATTTCATCAAAGCGCGCCTCGCTTTAGCAAAGCCTCCCCTTATTAAATGAGAGTATTCTTTCTTAATTTCCGGCCCGAAGGCGCGAGTAATTGTGAAATTTGCGACGCCTCTCCTTTCTCCGGCAGCTGCACAAAGAACTGACAAGAAGTCCAAAAAAAGAAACAATAAGGATAAGAAACGGAATGAAAATGCCATCGCTTTTGTTTGTGTTCTGTCTCGAAAAACAAATGAGAACGCACACAAACACTGTACCTATATGAGTAACCGAAGCTATGAGGAAGGATGATTCAAGCATTTACATGGAATGAATAGAAATGGTATGAAATTCCTAAATTCATAATATCAAACGGATACTAAATCAAATAAATATTGCTAAAATCACACATTAATTATAATATAAGCGCACTGATCAATTTAATATTGCAAACATCATAGTTTTTAAATAAAAACTACTTACATAAATTATTTAAAATGTAAATTTGTAAATAAAAGCAAACATTGTAAAACGATCAAGTTTCTCTAATCTCAAGTAAGTAATTACGTTAACACTAAAACGCCGTGTAATTCTAATAATTTGTTCTGGCAATAATAGTTCCCATTAAACTGCACAGAAGAAGGGAAATTACGGACCGAATGCTAATCTCCCTTTACGACCGTGCACTTAATAAAAGTACATTATGCGTGAACGCAATTTTCTCTCCCAGTCTGGACGTTTTTTTGCGTTACGTTCTTTGACGACGAAGAAAAAAACTGTATGCACACTAATTTATCATTTCTAAGAGCCCAGAGAGCGCGATTTGCATACGCGAGTACCGGAGTCTCGGAAATATTCATTCGATTTGCATAAACGTAAAAATACTGTACACGATTTAAAGATTTATATTAAACAAGAAAATGTTAAGACGTTACAAAATATGTAGTTTAATCAAATACAATAATAAAAAATTATAAATTATATGAAATTACAACATGTGTAATATTCATATTACAAAACATAAAGATATTTACTTACAATCTCAATCGTTCTTATTATTTCTTTGTTATGTTATTTTTTTTTTTTCATTCTCTTTGTAATAAAATTAAACAGTTGCTTTATTGCTTTCTATTATCTATCTAAAACTTTTTACTCTCCCCTTCTTTTCGTCTGGGTTTTCTGTGAGTTTGTGTGTGTTTTATGCGGTTGTGAAAAGGAAACTAAGTGAGTAAATTTGAACGCGGAATTGGCGACGTGTATATTAGACACCAGGGAGGGCATAAAGTTTATTTATTCGAGCAACTTTACAAGATAAACACGTTGCATTAACGCATCTCCATAACCGTATATTAATGCTGTTAAATAGGCGAGAATATCTCACTAAATAAATTTTAAGAACTCGCAATCTTAGATTAGTTTAAAAAGAAGTTATAATATTTACAATTCTAGATTATAATTTTATAACTGTATATTAGTGCTTTTAAATACACAAAATGGTTTATAACCATATATTATTATTTTTAAATATACAAGAGTATTTCACAAAGTAAACTTTAGGAACTTACAATCTTAGACTCATTTTAAAATATCATTTGATTAATTTTTAACCAAGAAATACGTCATTATTTCTTCGTCATTTTTCGAGATGCTGCATATTGACAGTTTGTAAATTATATCTCTTATAAATTTAATAATTTAGGAGCCTACGATGTTATGGTAGGCTCCTAAAATATTTAATTTATAAGAGATATAATTTAGGAACCTCCGCTGAGTTCTCTCTAAAACCCAGATATCGTTTGCTGTAAAAGGGCACCATATAACAGAGCAACACTCCAGCTATGGCCTAACCTATGTGTTGTAAAGATATAATACTGTTTCGAAGTTAGAAAAATGAGCAGTGTTTCTCTTAATAAATCCAAGCATTTTGTTTGCTTTAGATGTTATAATGGAAATATGAACAGAAATAGACCAATAACTGGTTAGAACAACCCCCAGATCTTTAATTTGGTTTACCCGATTTAGTGGAAGTGGAAATTATAAGCACTTCGCATTGCAGTTTGTTTTCGCGAAAAAGATATAGTGAAACATTTGGAGATATTTAATCTCAGTCTATTCGAGATACACCATTAGCTGAATCTAATTAGATCCTTCTGGATTTTCTGCCATTCAGTGTAATATTTAATATTAAGAAATACCTTCATGTCGCCGACATATAGTAGGTACTAGCAGTATTTAAAACTGTTGTAAACGGCGTTTATAAATATATTGAATAATAAAGGCCCCAGGCGGGACCCTTGAGGCACACCTGAGGTAACTCTAACAGGGATTAATATTAGATTACTAATACGAATATTAGAAAACAACACGAATTATTTGCATTATTAAATATATAATTTAAAATATAAGGTTTTTCTACTTCAAACAAAATATCAAATTAAATCATACAATTATAATCTCTATGAAATCATCTTTCACTCTTTTAATAACACTTTTAAAAGGTTCATTTTAATTTTTTAATATCCATAAAATCTCCCCATTCTCATTCAAAGGTTGTAATTAAAACAGATCGTTATTGGAACTGATGTATTTTTTTTGTTCGTTTCCTTCTTCCTCCTTTTCTTTTTGGATGTCTCAAAGAGAATCGCGTTCGTGATTTGTAGATAATTAAATTGATATTCCTGCGAAGGGTGCGCTAGTATTCCGAGATTCGTTATAAACACGGAATAACGACACAATTTGTATCAATTAAAATTCCACTGGGTTGACAAAGAAATCTCGGATTAATTAATTGATTTTGTAAAATCGATTTGTTTTAATTACAAATAAAATGTATAGATTTCACTTTATACATTAAAAAAACATTCACTTTCTTTAGCTAATGACCTTAATAATAGTCATAGAGTCACTTCACTCCTGATAATGCTGTAAAACGCGAAACTAGTCGAGTAAATAGTAAAGTAAAAAATTGTGAAACAAACCAAGTGTAATTTAATTAAAACCTTCATTATCAATATTTAAAAATGTTTCACCAAGTGATAAGTGAGAAAATTATTCAAGAAATGTCATAGAGTCATTATCGTTATTATTTTGTACATATTCTTTGTAAAAGAGGTTTCCCGTGAGAGAATAAATAAAAATAAATAAATAAAAATTTACTGAAGTTTCTGGTCTGCTAAATCAAAAAAAATCGCCAAAAAGCACAGTCATGAATGCAATTGGTTAGGTAGGTTTCAAAATATCTACACAATTTTGCATCTTTTGATTTTTTTATTGATTTGTTGTTAATATATTTCGCTATTCGTCGGGTTGTAAATTACTTTTGTAAAAAAAAAAGGTAAAGCAACGACGTGACTGAAACTAAAACTAGTTCGCGGAAGAGACACAATTAAAAGTCCGTCGAGAGGGGCGTGTGGTGGGTTGGAAGTCTATTCAGCCTCCGGTAAACTAACTGAACTGACGAACTTGATCCACGCTCTCGGTTTAATTAAAACTTTCGGACCGGTAACATATTTCAGATACATCGGACGCCGTGCCTTCGGATAAGCGCGAAACCTGATACACACACACACTTTGACTTTACAAAACTTAAGGTAACAAAAATGTTTAGTTAAGAGTAAATAAAAAAATCACACTTACTCTTTTTTTCTTTATATGCAGTATACGTGTTCCAAATTCAGCTTATTTTCTTTAAATCTTTAGTTATTCGTTGTATTTTTCTGAGAGTTTAATTTGAAGCTTTAAACGAGTGTTTTCCACTCCCAGACTAAGCATGAAGTAAAATTTCGAGTTTAGAAAAGCCCCGTGAAAATTTGTCGAGGGTCGCGCAGCGACCCGAGACAAATTTTCAGGGCTTTTCTAAACTCGAAATTTTACTTCATGCGCCACGCGTATAAATCACTCAAATATTGTGAAATTTATATATATTCGAATTTCGCTTAAAATTTGTGTTTTATACGCGTGGCGCATGAAGTAAAATTTCGAGTTTAAAAAAGTCTGGTGTTTTTTCTTGCCTAATAATAGATAATTACGAGGCTGATAAATGTTATTGAAAACACACACTCTTTTATATTTTATTCAATAATATCTAAAAATCTTGAAAAGACTATTTAGCCCCTCTGGTTTAATTGTAATTATTTTTACAAAAAAATGTATAGTGTGAGGATTATTGACCTATCTCCTGGATAAATTGTGATTTTTTTTAACAGAACATTGAATGCAAATCAATTTAAAATTGAGCAAACTACGAAATGTTTGAAGTTGAATTCACACATTTGCCGTATTCGGATGTAAATTACATAAGTGAAGGGTTGCGTGAAGATGACGAATTGTTATCCGCAGCACAGCTGACGCAATGTCAGTGCTGCACAAACTCTACCCCCGGTTTGACGCGCGACCAAGATTTATAACGTGTCGGGCAGAAAATGGAATTACACACACATACAGACACATAGACTGGACCTAGGACTTGATAAAAAACTAATACCTTTAACTGTTTAAAGTTAAAATACAGAAAAATTGCTATGGTTATTTAATTTCCTTTTCTTGGATGATGAAAAACATATTGTTTATGTAATATCTTTTATTAAATTTTCTGTTTCAAGTTAAAACACAGAAGCACGGTGGTAGATATTTAATTTTTCTTTATTGGACGATTGAAAACATTCATTTTTATGTATTATTTGTAAATTTTAATTGAAACTAAGCTTTAGTTAATTTCTTACAATCGTTTGAATAAAAGTGAGAAGGCGCACAACCCGGCGCATTCACCAAAAATACATTTCGCTTTGATTTTAGTAATATCATGTTTTTTGTATTACTAGATTTCCTTTTTACTTTATATCGGACACTTTTTTCTCATTAATCACTTGGTAAAACATTTTTAAATATAATGTTTTGTAAATTAAATTCACTTGGTTTTGTATCACTTATATGTATTTTATTTTCTACTAGTTTCGGTTTAATGCCATTATCAAGAATGATGTACAAATGGATTTGTTTGGGAATATATACAGTTTCGAGTTTTAGGGTTTATTGGGTAATAAGGGCATTTAATATCGGGGAATTCCAAAGGTCTTCGATGTCGTTGACCACATTTTTACTTGCCTTTATGGCTTTTGAAATTTCTAAACCCTCCCGGTAGTTAAGCGTTAATCCTTTATTACCTGTATGCAGAATTTTTAAATCGTTTGGCATTAAGATATAGAAATGCCGCTATAAATATTTAACATTCTTTAGCTGAATAATAAAGAGCATGCATTTTTTGGATAATCTGCAAATTTAAACTAAAACCAAACGTGTGATGTTTTTTGTTACTAAATTTCCCGTTTGAGGGTAAAATACAAAAAAAACTGGTATAAATATTCAATTTTCTTTTACTGAATAATAAAGAGCATTTATTTGGATGTATAAGCTGTGCATTTAAATTTAAACCAAGCATTCGTAAATTTTTTAGAATCATTTTAACAAATGTGTACAGGTGGGTAAACCGGCGCATCCAGCAAAACTAATTTTTATTCAATTTTCGGAAATACGATGTTTTTTGTTACTAGATTTCCCATTTGAGGTTGAAAACTGGTATATATATATATATATATATATATATATATATATATATATATATATATATATATATATATATATATATATATATATATATTCAATTTTCTTCCAATGAATGACGAAGAGCATTTATTTAGATGTATAATCTGTAAATTTAAACTCAAACTAAGCATTCGTTAATTTTTTACAATCGTTTTAACAAAAGTCCACCAAAAACGCTTTTACAATGTTTCATTTACAATGTTTCACTGAGGAAGAGCATTTATTTAGATGTATAATCTGTAAATTTAAACCTAAACCAAACATTCGGTAATTTTTTACAATCTTTTTAACAAAAGTGTAGAGACGCGTAACCCGGCGCATTCACTAAAACGCATTTCGATTGGATTTTCGGTAATAAGATGTTTTTTTGTTACTAGATTTCCCGTTTGAGGTTAAAATACAGAAAAACTAGTATAGATATTCAATTTTCTTCCAATTAATGACGAAGTGCACTTATTTAGATGTATAATCTGTAAATTTAAACTTAAACTAAGCAGTCGTCAATTTTTTACAATAGTTTTATTATAAGTCCATCAAAAACGCATTTACGATGTTTTTTAGTACTAGATTTTCTATTTGAGGTTGAAATACAGAAAAACTGGTGTAGACACTCAATTTTCTTACACTGAATAATGAAAAGCATTTATTTGGATACATAATCTGTGAATTTAAACTTGCTTGGCTTAAGTTAGGTTAATTTTTTACAATTGCTTAAGCAAAAGTGCACAACTGGGCAACCCGGCGCATTTACTACCAAAAAGTGTTTTGCCTGGGTTTTCAACCAAAGTGAGTAAGAAGAATTTTTTGTGGAGGAAAATGGATAGTAAACGTTTTTTGATCTTCACTTCTTTTGAGTGGAAATATGTAATCCATTTTTTGATTTGATTTTAGATACAAAATACTCGAAATTTTATTATATTGCTTGACTTTTAATATATTTATTACTTTATAATATTTCAGTGTTTTATACGCGTGGCACATGAAGTGAAATTTCGAGTTGAGAAAAGCCTTAAAATTTGGTTTGGTCGCGTAGTGAAACGAAGCGATCGAGCCTAGTTTTTAGGCTTTTCAAACTCGAATATTCACCACATGCGCCACGCGGTTGAAACACTGATTTTAAGTAAAGTTTTAAAACACATGTTTAATTGGAATAACACCGAATAAAGTATTAATATTGGGTTTCATCAACGTCAATTCATCGAATAACATCTAGTAACAGTTATATACATCAAACATTAAAAGTGCGATTCTTTTCGCAATCTACAATAAGTTAGTCTTACAAAGACTATATCAAACACTCATTGAAACAACTAGTTGTTTTAATGAGTGTTTGATATAGTCTTTGTAAGACTAACTTGTTGTAGATTGCGAAAAGAATCGCACTTTTAATGTTTGAAGTATTCTGCAACCAAGAATTGGCAATTTCATTTATAGTTATATACATGTCAAAAAATCAATCAACTCATATGACTAATATTTGAATTTGAGGCACTTGGTTTGTTTCACGAATTTCTTTATTATTCAACTAGTTTTGACTTATCGTCATTCTCAAGGAATAATGTACAGAAAATATATTTTTAATGAGTTATATGCAAAATCAGGTAATAATGGCAGTGAGGATGGGGGATTGCCAGATGTCTTTGCACTCATTTACAATGTTTTTCCCCGTTTTATGACCCTATGAATTTCTAGGCCCTCTCTAAAATGTAAATCCCGTTTTTTACTACCCGAGTGTAAAATTTAAAAATCGGCCGGATCAAAAAAGTTGTTGAATTCGATGCAATGCGTAGCAAAACCTATCGATTGTTTATTATTGAGAATTGATTTCTTGTGCTCATTCAATCGTATTTCGAAACTTCTTCCGGTTTGACCTATGTACATTGCATCGCATTCCCCGCACTTGATTTGATAAATGCCGCATTTTTTTATTTTATTTACAGGTGGTTTGGTATTTACAAATAATCTACCTAAATAAGTAGGTTAGTTACAATAATATTTGTTTCTTTCCCTTCTATAATTTTTTTTATTTTCTGTAAAAATATATTTTCTGTACATAATTCCTTGAGAATGACGATAAGTCGAAACTAGTTGGATAATAAAGAAATTCGTGAAACAAACCAAGTGCCTTTAATTCAAATTTAAATATTAGTTAATAATAATAATAATAATAATAATAATAATAATAATACATTTATTTTCATTGGGTTCAAATTAATACATTGTAACAATACTTGTACATCGGAACACATGAAAACAAGTCAACATAACAACAAATGAATATATATTCTATGACAAAAAAATTTAATTTAGTTATTTATTGAGGAATTCATCCATGTTGTACGGCTCTAACTCTATTAAGTATATTAACGTCAACTTTTTCATTTCTGCATATGATTGTGCGGTTTTTATATGTATAGGTAGATTGTTAAATAGCTTCAAACAAGAATATTTCGTCCCATTTTGAAAAAATGTAAGCTTATGTTTTGGAAGACTATACTCGTTGCCATGTCTCGTATTATACGGCCCCTGTAGTTCATTATGTACAAATAGTATTCTATTCTTCCATAAGAACTATATACACTTATATATATAGCATAACAAGTTAGAATATTTGCATTATTAAAAATTCCTCTACAACTGCCGTCATATTTGAGTTTGTATATTATTCGTAAGGCTCTCTTTTGAATAATGAATATTGATTTAAATAATGTACTACTACCCCAAAATAAGATGCCATATTTTAGAGTCGAATAGAAGTAGGCATAATAAAATGTTTTAGTTATCGATAGGTTGGTGTTTCTTGATAAAATTCTGAGCCCATAGCAAGCTTTATTCAATTTACTGCATACATTACTTATGTGTATAACTCAACTCAACTTTTCGTCTAATGTATTTCCTAGAAATTTTATGGAGGTGCTAAATGGATTGTTACTATTATTTAATATGATGTTTGGTGGAGTTGAGACATTATTACTTGTTTTGAAATACATCAATTTGGTTTTATCTTGATTTAATATGAGACCATTTTTACTGAACCATCCATCCATGTTTTGAATAACAGCACTTCCTATGTGAGTTATCTCCAGAAATGTAGCAGCTACTAGCAAAACATTAGTGTCGTCAGCGTAACTAACTATTTGACTGCCCTCAACAATGGTATTTATATCATTCATATAAATTATGAATAATAACGGGCCAAGGGTACTGCCTTGTGGTATTCCCATATTTGTCTCTAGAATGTTTGACTTAACTTCTTGTTCTATTTGCACGAATGTAACAAAAGTCGTAAATTAAACTTATTAGAAGAATTAGAAATTAATAAATATAACAAAAAAGGTATTCTATTAAATGACCAAATAGAAGTAAACAACTCACCCCTAATCAATATTTAGTCGCTCAAAATTGTTTGTATTAGTTTCAGCCTAATTGCCTCATTGCCCCCCCCCCCCCTTCTATTGACTTAATTGCATTAGTATATAAGCTTTTACCTGTACTTTGTAAAATCATTATTTCATCTGCCTGATGAAGCCACTGTGTGGTGAAACATGTTGCAGTGTTCAACAATAAAAGTGAAACCCTCCCAACTGTGTTGTTTTATTTCAAATAGTATTATGGAGTTTCATCATGTATCCGCCTCATCAATTAAATATTTAACTTCTTGTGGTACGCTATTAATTGTTACTATTTGTTTTCTGTCCCGTAGATATGATTCTAGCCACTTATGTGTAGTTATGATGTTTTATCAAGTGATCAATGAGAACCAAATTAAACTCATATGACATTTATGTTTACAACATGAAAAATGTCTATTCCAATCGACAAATAAATTTAATTAACATATTAGATTTAATTGAAGTTGTAATAACAGGACATTTTCTTTTTCCATTTTCCGCTTTACTTTTTGTGAGTGTAAAAATGTGAATCGTATTTTTTGGATCTTCACTTATTATAGCATAAGACAACTCGTCTTCGGTAAATGTGGCGCAGCAAAGGTAAAAGGTTGAAGACATCTTATTTAATCAATATTTTAATTACCAAATTTCCTATTTCAACGTTAAAATACAGAAAAACTGACATAGATATTTAATTTTCCTTGACTGCACAATAAAGCGCATACATTTTTATGTATGATCTGTAAATTTAAACTGAATAAAAGTATGCATTATTTTTTTTCCCTACGATTGAAAAAGACGCTTACAAGGAGGTATTTTTGGTGAATGCGCCGGGTTGCGAAAAAAGGAAGAAACCCGGCGCACTATTTGTTTAGCTTAGTAAACAATAATTTACCATCAGAATTGCATCAAGCTTGCGTAATATACTTTAAAAAATACAATGATTTAGCTGAAACATTTGCTACACCTCGATATAAATTACGAAAATAAAAAACATAAGAGTGTTCTTTATTTATGTACATTTATACAACATAATGGTAATATTTTGTAATTAACCTAATAAAATTGCCTGTTTAACTTACTTTTTGTTTTGTTTAATATAAACAGAGTTAATTAAGCGCGAATTACACATACATTACGGATATTAGTCTGAATACTAACTAACAAGCACTACCATTAAACTTTGTGTAATCAATGCGCCCTGGGCGCAATATGTTAATATGAAAGTATGCCTTGGAGTATTCACGAATAACACTCGTCACAAATGCGGTCAATCATTCGTTATTTTCTATAATACGTAAATAATATTCCATCCTTTATGTTAGTAACAATAATTTATATTGAATTATAGCGCGTGTGATCCAACCAGTATTTATTTATATCTTTAATTAATTTCTCACTTAAACCGTGGTGAAACATTTTTGAATCTAATACTGGATGATTTAAATTAAATTTAAATTAAAACACTTGGTTTGTTTCACTTAAACAAACCAAGTGTTTTAATTTAAATTTAATTTAAATCTTGTATTGTGGAGGCTTCTACTTCGTTATACATGTTAATTTATTAATAAAAAAACGGTGTAACTTTGTTTGTATAACACAACAACATTTTGTTATACAAACAAAGTTAAACCATTTTTTATTAATTAATTTAAATCATCCAGTATTAGGTAATTATTTAGATGAAGCGAAATTAAAGTGTGTGATGAATATTAGAGTTAACACTCTGACTTTTAACTCTAATATATAAAAATAAACATTTTTACACTTTGTAAAAATATTATTGAAATTTAATCAAGTGTTTTCTTTTCCAAATCATTTGTAATAGTATATTTCGTAACGAGAGTGGTATACAGCATATTACATATGAGCGGACATGTTGCGCAGGAGCCGCGCAACGGCGAGTGCAGTATTCTGCGAGTATGTAATTGCCATACCACTCGAGAAACGTACGATACCTACGATAATCAAGTGTTTTCTTTTCCAAATCATTTGTAATAGTATATTACGTAACGAGAGTGGTATACAGCATATTACATATGAGCGGACATGTTGCGCAGGAGCCGCGCAGCGGCGAGTGCAGTATTCCGCGAGTATGCAATTGCCATACCACTCGAGAAACGTACGATACCTACGCCCTAACAAAATAAACAATAAACATGAAATAACAACTTACTTATTGTAATCATTTTTAATAGTACCATGACAATGATGAAAACTAAATTACTACTTGAATAATATACAAGGAATAAAACAGTACATTTTCCGACATTCGTTGTTTTTTAAAAGAGTTCAATTTGAAGCTTTTTTTCTTCAAAGAATATGTATTCTAAATTCAGCTTATTTTTTTAAAATCTTTAGTTATTCGTTGTTTTTTTTTCAAGAGTTAAATTTGAAGCTTTAAACGAGTGTTTTCCACTCCCAGACTAAGCATGAAGTAAAATTTCGAGTTTAGAAAAGCCCCGTGAAAATTTGTCGAGGGTCGCGCAGCGACCCGAGACAAATTTTCACGGGGCTTTTCTAAACTCGAAATTTTACTTCATGCGCCACGCGTATAAAACACTGATTTCAAGTGAGGTTCAAATATACTTAAGTTCACAATATTTTAGTCTTTTATATGCGTGGCGCATGAAGTAAAATTTCGAGTTTAGAAAAGCCCAGAAAATTTGTCTCGGGTCGCTGCGCGACCCTCGACAAATTTTCACGGGGCTTTTCTAAACTCGAAATTTTACTTCATGCTTAGTCTGGGAGTGGAAAACAATCGTTTAAAGCTTTAAATTGAACTCTTTAAAAATAAACAACGAATAACTAAAGATTTAAAGAAAATAAGCTGAATTTGGAATACGTATACTTTAAAGAAAAACTCTCTGTACATCACAGAAATGTCATTTGATTGTACGGTGAGCACGTAATGTACTTGTCCAAGCTATTACGTGCATGTGTACGTAATGTCAATCATACTTGTCAAGATGACAGTGTGGTATGATGCGGTTACTATAATTTCTTGAATTAAATTCCCATCTGGCACTTGGTGAAACATATTAGAATATGTAAAGTTATTTAAATGAAAAACACTTGGTAATGTTTCACAAATTAAAAATGTATTCCGACTAGTTTCGGTTTGTTAGACCATTTTCAAAGGAATGTACAGGAGAAATTATTGTCTAGGTTACTAGATAG
Source organism: Philonthus cognatus (assembly GCA_932526585.2). NCBI lineage: Eukaryota > Metazoa > Arthropoda > Insecta > Coleoptera > Staphylinidae > Philonthus > Philonthus cognatus. The sequence goes on along the minus strand of OW052249.1, from coordinate 54,323,193 downwards.
GGCGTAGGTAATATATTATTATACACTTTTAAAAAACATTACGAGCTCGTACATTTTGTGTAGAATCTTTATTGGCTTTTGTATAATAATTCATAAAGTTGTAAGCATTATTAGCTCATACATTTTGTAAAATACTTGTCTTCATTAGCCATATGAATACGTAAGTGGATCCCTATTAGTAAACGAATCTCTTGCTTTTAAAGCTTTTAAAGCAAATTTTATTTTATTCTTTATTTTCTGTTCTTTGTTCTCTGCTTTTATGATTTTATTATTGTTGTTGTTATAAATAGAAAATCCATAGAATGCGTTATGTTATAATAAAATAAAACGTCTCTTAACGTCGGCATACGGGTGGGGTCTAACGATGCAGGAAAGCAAATACTCGAGAGGAAATTGACGAAAACGAGGGCCGACGTTTCCCGACGCGGAAAGCCGTATTATCAACATGTAGGAGTTGCCAAAGCTGCAAAGCGTATCGTGGGTAGAGAAAGATAGAGTGCGGTTGATGAAGAAGCGAGCGGGGAGGAAGGAGGAAGGAAGAAGGAGAAAATCCGTCCCCTCATTTGCGAGATATATTCACATTAAGGCGTATTAGGTTAAAGAGAGACTGATGGAATGTTTGTGTGTACACCAGCAAAAAGCCAAGGGGAAGAGGGGGGATATTTGTTGTTTAATACATGAAATACATGTACAAATGATATAGGCAATTATATATAAATTGTCTATTATGTTTAGAAATTTGTCTGTAAAAGAATAAATCTCCATTTATTTATAAATTTACAAGTATTAACTAGAGAACAATTTGAGCTGGATATGGAATATCAGGCAAAAATAGGACTAGATACCGGATTATCGACCAAATATGGCCGGGTAGCCGGATATCAGGCAATGTTAAGGCAGGCTGGCCGGGTAGAACAATGGAATGTTTGTATGTACACCAGCAAAAAAACAGAAGGAGGGAAATGTTTGTTGTTTAAAACCTGGGTCTCCAAACTATCTTCTTCGCGGGCCACAAATACAATTCTACATAATAAAGTCGGCCAATATCCGATTAATTTTATAAAATTATGAAAAATTTAAGGAACAATTGTTACAACATTTCAAAATATGACATTTACAAAAAAAATTACAAACAATCGCGGGCCGGATTCATGCAATTCGCGGGCCGGATTTGGCCCGCGGGCCGTAGTTTGGAGACCACTGATTTAAAACATGAAATACATGTACAAATGAAATAGGCAATTATTAATTGTCTGTTATGTTTAGAAATCTGTCTGTAAAAGAATAAATCTCCTTTTATTTATAAACTTACAAGTATTAACTAGAGAATAATTTGAGCTGGATATTGGATATCACGCAAAAATAGGGCCCGATACCGGATAACCGACCACATATGGCCAGGTAGCCGGATATCAGGCAATATTAAGGCAGGGTGGCCGGGTAGAACAATGGAATGTTTGTGTGTACACCAGCAAAACGCCTGGGGGACGGGGGAGATGTTTGTTGTTTAAAACATGAAATACATATACGAATGAAATGAGCAATTATTACTTGCCTATTATGTTTGAAAAACTGGTTGTAAAATAATGAATCTCTTTTATTCATTATTTATAATAAGAAATTGAGCTAGAGATAAAAACAAGAATTAAGTAGAAATTAATTTGAGCTAGGTACCGGATATTTGGCCATTATAATCCGGATATCAGGCGAAAATGATGCTAAATAACCGGATATCCGGCAAAAAGATACCAAATAACCGGAAATCCGGCAAAAATAAAGCAGGGTGACCGGATATCCTGCAAAAATAAAGACGAATAGCTAAATATAAGGCACAAACTAGCCTGATATTCGGCATACATAAGGTTGGATATTCGGTTAACAGAACAAGAATTAACTAGAGATTAATTTAAGCTAGATACCGTATATGTGGCCAGTATAATCCAGATATCCGGCAGAAATGATGCTGAATTTCCGAATATCCGGCAAAAATAATGCTGGATGGCCGGATATCCCGCAAAAATTAAGACGAATAGCTGAATATCCGGCAAAAACTAAGCAGGATAGCGGGATATTCGGCATACAAAAGGTTGGATATTCGGTTAACAGAACAAGAATTAACCAGAGATTAATTTAAGCTAGACACCGGATATGTGGCCAAAATAATCCGGATATCCGGCAGAAATGATGCCGAATAACCGATTATCCGGCAAAAATATAACTGGATGGCCGGATATCCCGCAAAAATAAAGACGAATTGCTGAAGAATAGCAAGATAGTCGGATATTCGGCATACATAAGGTTGGATATTCGGTTAACAGAACAAGAATTAACTAGAGATTAATTCAAGCTAGATACCCTATATGTGGCCAAAATAATCCAGAAATGATGCTGCATAACCGAATATCTGGCAAAAATAAAGCTGCATGCCTGGATATCCCGCAAAAATTAAGACAAATAGCTGAATATCCGGCAAAAACTGAGCAGGATAGCCGAATATTCGGCATACAAAAGGTTGGATATTCGGTTAACAGAACAAGAATTAACTAGAGAATAATTTGCGCTAGATACCGGATATGTGGCCAAAATTAACCGGATGTCCAGCAGAAATGATGCCAAATAACCGAATATTCGGCAAAAATAAAACTAGATGGACGGATATCCCGCAGAAATAAAGACGAATTGCTGAAGAATAGCACGATAGCCGGATATTCGGCATACATAAGGTTGGATATTCGACTAACAGAATAAAAATGAACTAGAGATTAATTTGAGGTAGATTCCAGATACCCAGCCAAAATTATAATTTAATTTAATTTATTAACGGAATCTCCAATTCCATATTACAATAATACATTTACATTTTATAAAGCATTGAATTGACAAAAACTAATCTGGATAGCCGGATATTCGGCAAAAATGTAGCCAGATAACCGAATATCCGGCAATAATGAAGCTGAATGACCGGATATCCTGCAAAAATTAGGTTGGATAGCCGGATGGCCAGATATCCTGCAAAAATTAAGTCGGACAGCCGGATATTCGGCATACATAAGGTCGGATATTCGGCTAACAAAAGAAGAATTAGGTAGAGAATAATTTGAGCTAGATACTGAACATCCGACCAAAATAATCCGGTTAGCTGGATATCTATCAAAAATGATGCCGGATAAGCGGATATCCGGCAAAAATAAAGCTAGATGGCCGCATATCTTGCAAAATTAAATACGATTAGCTGAATATCTGGCAAAAATTAAGCCCGATATCCGGATATTCGGCATACAGAAGATCGGATATTTGGCTAATCAAACAAGAATTAGCTAGAGATAAATTTGAGCTAAATAGCAGATATCCGGCCAAAATAATCCGGATAGCTGGATTTTTATCAAAAATGATGCCGGATAAGCAGATATCTGGCAAAAGTAAAGCCAGATGACCGCATATCCCGCAAAATTAGAGACGAATATCTGGCAAAAATTAAGCCGGATAGCCGGATATTCGGGATACATAAAGTCGAATATTCGGCTACTAGATATTCGAACACCAGATAATTAGTCAATATTGGCACATTTAGTTTATTTTGTTATAATTTATCAACGGTGGCTATTATAATTATTTATAATGTCAAATTTAGTTTATAATATAACGTGACATTTAGATTTTTATGACAGTTGGCGTTCACTTTAGATCAGTGTTTTATACGCGTGGCGCATGAAGTAAAATTTCGAGTTGAGAAAAGCCCGAATTTGGATTTGGACGCTGCGCGTCCAAATCCAAATTCTTTGGGCTTTTCTCAACTCGAAATTTTACTTCATGCTTAGTCTGGGAGTGGAGGCACTCGTTTAGTTTATTGAAAATGTTAATAAAAGTTCACGATTTTACTTAGTTATAAATTTTTTTACAATTTTTGGTGAATATCTAAAGTTTTAGGTAATTGTTAACGCTTATCGGATAGCCAGATATCCGACAAAACTAAAGCTGGATAGCTGGATATCCGGCAAAAATAAAATCGGATAGCCGGATAGATATTAACCAGAGATTAAGTGGAGCTAGATACCGGATATCCGGAGAAAATAAAACTGGATATCCGGATAGATATTAACTAGAGATTAATTTGTGCTAAATACCGGATATCCGGAGAAAATAAAACTGGATATCCGGATAGATATTAACTAGAAATTAATTTGTGCTAAATACCGGATATCCGGAGAAAATAAAACTGGATAGCCGGTTATCCGACAAAAATAATGCCAGATAACCGGATATCCAGCGAAAAATAAGCCGAATAACCGTATATTCGGCAAAAATCAAGACGAATAGCTGAATATCCGGCAAAAAATAAGCCGAATAGTCGGATGTCCGGCATACATAAGGTCGGATATTCGTCTACCAGATATTCGGACACCAGATATTTAGTCTATAATGCCACATTTAGTTAATTTTTTTTTAAATTTTTTTTATTTACGGAAAAAATCCATTTTTATACATTTAAATATACAAAATACTTAAAGCTATTACAAAATGTAGATCATACATGTTATATGTATATATACATATATGGATGTGGCAAGTTACATACAACAACAAACCTGAATACGTTTGAGACCGGATACGAATTTACAGAGACTTACTAAAAAGATGAAAGTTTGGATTAAGCGACAGTTTGTTTGACGTGCGCATAAAGCGAGAGAGTGGACTATTAATTCCATAGTTAGATTTGTGAAATGATATGGAAAATAGTGGTATATTTCCGGTTAAACGATTTGTAGTATTTATATGAAAACCTACTTGATCCAACAAAAATGTACACTCCACTTGACAAGAAATTAATTTATAGAAAAAACACATATTCACAAATAACCTTTTTGTAATTTTTTTTATTTAATATATCAACGGTGGCCATTACATTATAATTATTTATAATGTCATATTAAGTTTATAATATAGCATGACATTTATATTTTTATGACAGTTGGCGTTTACTTTAGATTAGTGTATTATACGCGTGGCGCATGAAGTAAAATTTCGAGTTGAGAAAAGCCAGAATTTGGATTTGGACGCTGCGCGTCCAAATCCAAATTCTTTGGGCTTTTCTCAACTCGAAATTTTACTTCATGCTTAGTCTGGGAGTGGAGGCACACGTTTAATTTATTGAATTTTAATATGTGTTCACGATTACTTATAAAAGTTTTTACAATTTGTGATGAATTTCCAAAGTTTTAGGTAAGCAAAAATAAAGTCGGATAGCCGAATGTCCGGAAAAAAATAAAGACAAATAGCTGAATATTCGGCAATAATTGAGCCGAAACGCCGGATATCCGGCATACAGAAGGTCAGATATCTGGTCACCAGATATTCGACAAACAGATATCTGACTTATGTATGAGAATAAAGACACAGAAAAACAATAATCTTTCATCGAGTGAACAATTTGATATATTTTGACTGTTATTTATGATGTTTTGTCATAGTTATAATATATTCCGATTTTTTTGATTAGTTATTATATGTTTTAAATTGAATCCTTCTAGCGAACATGCCCATGACCATTAAAATTTAGTCTATTATGCTACATTTAGCTTATATTGTCAGATTTATTTTATAAAGTCACATGACATTTAGTTTTGATAATTTTTAAAGTTATAATACATTTAAAATTAAATTTTAATTTTTTATTTTAAATTTATATGTATTGACTACAGATTAATTTGAGCTAAATACCGGATATCAGGCAAAAATAGTGCTAGATACCGGATATCCGGCCAAACAGGACCGGGTAGGCGGATATCAGGCAATGTTAAGGCAGGGTAGTCTATTATGTTTAGAAGTTTGCCTGCAAAAGAATAAATCTTCTTTTATTTAAAACCGGATATCCGGCCACTAGATATTTGGCCAAGGTATAGGAATAAAACTACAGACAAAACAAAAATCAAGTGTTCTATAGGTTTGTTCGTTAGTGCTGCACTAAGTTGAACTGTGTTAAAGTTTGTGACGGCACCAGTTAATGTTAGTGTAGTTGAATTACACATAACACTGACTATGACAGATAGTTTTAAAAACAAAAAACATTCTCGGTAAAACAATAAAAAGTTTTATTACATTAAATTGTACGAGTTCAGTGCTGATTTTATTTCTGCAATTGAGTGGATTTACTTTGCAATATTTTTCGTAGAGCGCGGGTCGATTTTTCTCGCGAGTCTCTCGACTTTTCGGCCGTTTAGCCCTCCGAGGATGATTTGTCGTTTTCAATTTAACTTCTCCTCTTGCGGTGCGAGTGTGTGTCCAATAGATCAACTCTAGCGGAAATATACGCGGCTATTTATCGCCACTAGTGAACTAGCAAACCAATAAACATAAGTGCTTTCGTAATTTATTACCCGTGATCTCGATAAAATTAATAATGCTTAAAATGCTATTATACAAAAGCGGTGGTTTAATTCATTATTTTAGCAGTAAATTGGTTTTATTATATTATCAGTCAATTCTGCTTGTAATTATTACATTTCTTGGTGATATAAAAACACTCGCGATTGGATAATTATACAGAAAAATTAAATAGAAAAAGAAATGATAATGAACTTTGATGAATATTACAAATATCCATGATAGAATAGATTACTAAAAACACATTGAAATTATAAGGGAATGAACATATCGTCGGATTAAATTTTCCAGAAAGACTGGAAGATAATGATTATAATGCTTTATTGTCTCCTCGGTCTAGCAGTTTAAAAAAAAAATATTAAATTGCATTTTTTTATATATCGTCGGCTAACAAGTAAAATCCACTAAGTCCATTTTTGGCTGTTAGTTAAGTCCACCAAATTCTTGTACTCGTGGTTTGCTACATGCTGGTGCAATCCACTAAGTCCTTAGTTAGATTAGATTTAGAAGATTGCACTAGCATGTAGAAAACCATGATTACAAGAATTTGGTGGACTTAAGTAACAACAGCCAATAATTGACTTAGTGGATTTCACTTGTGAGCCGAAGATATATAAAAAAACTGCAACTTAAATAAATAAATATTTTGTCAAACTGATAGACCGAAGAGACAATAGGCCCGTTTATCAGAAACAACAGTTGGGAGGTTACTGCCAACAGTTGGGGAATTCTCTCATGACTAGATTGTTAATTGTGAACTTTTTTTCGTTATTTCCAATCGTACAAAATAGACCGACCGGCGCATCGTTCGTTAGATATCAACATACATCACAAACAAATCCAAACATGTTGATTCTTGAACATTTTGATGAACGGGCCCAATAAAGCATTATAATCATCATCTCCCAGTCTTTCTGTGAAATACTAAAAATATTCTTTTCTTGAGCCTTTAAAGAAGGAAACCGATCCACTCCTAAATATATTCCACGCAAACGACTCTTCCACCCCTTTTCCCTAATCCCTCGACTAGTTTAAACAGCGGCCCTTCAGAAATTAAGGGCTTTTTCCTTCTCCTCCGACCGATCACGGGACTCTTTGAATATTTATATCGGTGGCGTTCGCTTATTACAATTTTAAATGGCCGTTCTATTTTCGCTCGAATTTAAACGGTGGCAAAACCGCCGCCTCCCAACGGAAAAAGCAATTTCACCTCGACAATGTGTTTCTGGTTTATAGACTGAATTTTCCGCGCGTGAATTTTTCCTTTTCCTCCTCGTGCTTACATTTTTTTTTTTTTTATTAAACACGTTACCCATGCCAGGGAGAGCGATAAGCGGGGATTGTGAAAATTGAATTTGTTATGCGGTTTTATGGTTTTTGCTTCAATAAAATTAGCTAAATTTAATGCCACAAAAAAAAATTCATTCCCGCAAAAAAACCTTATTAACTATAAAAATTATTTCGTTCCTGCAAATAAAATAATAATATATAAAATCACGAAAAAACCACTCGTGAAAATGCAAACAATGTCCCAATCAATAAGACAATTTAAGACGACAAATATCCATTGAAACAACTACTTCCCTTGCAAATACACCTCCGGATATTGAATTATACACTGAAATATTTAAAATCTTATTTAATTTGATTTGTTACATAAAATAATGACAATAGTCCAGTCGTCAAAGATCTGACCTTTAAAAATCGCCTGAATTAGCTAAAAATGTGCATATCAAGTACTGGAAGTACTAGACGTTTCCCCCCGAAAACCACCCCCGTAGGGGGTAAAAAACGGAAAACATCGATTTCCCACAAATCTGCACACGAAAAAAAGAAAAATGGATCAAATAAAAAATGCAGCTGAGAGGATTTTGAGGAAAAAAGTTCCGTAGCACTTTTTTGTAAAATGATCCGTTCTCTTAGAAATAACGATTTAAATAACCGGTCATTTTGAATTTAGGTTTCGCGCGCGAATTGATTAATTTCTTAGGTTAGGTGGAAAATAGAGACAATCCAAATATGTAGACCAGCAAAACATAGTTTTTTAAGGACCATACTATTTTTTTTTAAATACTACTAATTGTCATATATTTAAAGTTATACCAATGTTGTAAATTCATGTATAAGGAGATTCCGTATATGAATGAAATGAAATCGTTTATGACACGAATAAAGCTGATTGATCCATCTTTATACAACCATGTTTAATTGTTTTTATCTACAGGGCTTGGGAGTATATTGTATTAATTATATCGAATATGTATGTTTATATATTAATTGTTTATTATATATTATAAGTGTGTAAAATTATAATTTAAATAATGTCAAAAGGTTTATTCCGTAAATAAAGTATTATTATTATTATGTAAATGAAATAAAACTTAAGTGTTAATCGCATTTCTTAAATAATTCTTCTTTCTTGTTTCAATTTCTTTATTCATCGCCCTACCTTTACTGGCTTTTTAAAACAATTTTCGCTCTCCCGATTGAACCGCAATTAAAATCCGCGAAAACCCCGTCTCATTAAAAATAATGGCGAGCGCGGTTTTAATCCTCCGTTTCCTTTCGCCCGCCTTTCGCGCAGACATCCCCGGATCCGCTAATTGTTGCATTTTACGCGAATTATAAATTACTCAACAAAAAGCAAAACCTCCAGAGAAAGAGATAATTCTGAATAATTTATTTCGCTTTTCTCAACCTACAATCCACTCTTTATTGTACAAAATTAACTTACTTACTTGTATTATTATACGAATGTTCACGTTATTTTATATATAATTGCTTACATTTATTTAAACCGAGTGTTTTATTTAAACAGTCGTATAAGTTGGCTACTTTTGTAGAATAAATAAAACGGTTATCTAATTTATTAAAGAAGTATATCTTGTGTAGAATAGTATTTTCTGTGACTAGTACGTAAGACCAAAGTTACTAGCTTCGGTTTTACGCACTAGTCACAGAAAATACTATTCGATGTGTAAATTAATTTGTAAAAATGAATAAAAAATGGAAACCGCTTGATTTAAACTGGGTTTTGATATGGGGTTAAACTTTAATGTTGATAATATCTATTCATGCGTACATATCGAAAGGCTGTGCTATCGTAGAATCTATGCCGATTTGTCATTGTTTTATAAGCTATTTTCGGATGAAGTCAAATGCCCGACACTGTTATCATATATCAATTTTCACTATAATGTGGTAAATCGTCTCATCAGGCAATTTCCAATATTTAGAGTTAAAACTCATAAGACAAACTATGGATACAATAGCTCGCTTTCGCGATTTATGCGGTACTCAAATTTAATATCTCTAAATCCATATTTTGATTTATTTGATAGTTCACACTCACATTTTATGTCACAATTAAAACGCGGGAATATTGTTGAAATAATTTCTAAATCGCCAATGAGTGGTTTTTGTAAGTATTGAAGCTATTTTTAATTGTGCAATCATCTTTACTTGTCGTTCATTTTATTCGGTTTTGTATAGGTCCGTTTTTATTACATGTGTTTTCTTATGTTATATACTTATATCTATTTACGTAGTATTAATTTTATGATTATAATTTTATTATTGTAATTTTTTTTTGTAATATCAAAGGAGATATCCGTAAATAAATACTTTACTTTACTTTACTTTGCTTTACTAATATTGTTTTAATTTCAACTAGTTTCCACTAACAGTCATTTTCAAGGAATGTACATTCACATATCGGCTTGGTATAGTAAGAAATATTCAGTATTCCTCAGCACTAGTGGTCCCGACCCACACTGAAGAGCAACACAAACAAACATATACTAGTGTAAAATAGATAAATATGTTTAAATAAATATAAAATGTTACGTACGTGTTAAAAACAAAAAACTACCAATCGCAACCTATGTTGCGAACTCCCCGCTCTTGTAGTAACTTCGATTTCACGTTCTAGTCACAGAAAACACTATTTTACACAAGATATAGTTCTTTCTTTGTGTTGTTACTATTAAAAAAAATAACAGTTATATAATAAATTAAAGAACTACGTCATTTGTAAATTAGTGTTTTCCGTGACAAGTGAGTGAAATCGAAGTTCAAACAAGATGAAATGCAATAAATTGTTTTTTTTAACACGTACGTAACATTTAATATTTAAATTGTTTTTGTTTTGTTTTTGAATAGTAGCAATATTAAAAATGATTCTTGAACAAACATATATATTGTTCAAGAATCATTTTTAATATTGCTACTATTCAAAAACAAAACAATTACGTAATAAATTAAAGAACTAAATCTTTTGTAAAATGGTGTTTTTCTTAACAACTGCGTGAAATCGAAGTTTATACAAGAGTGGAGTGTTTGCAATATGAGTTATCATCTAATCGGTATATTTTAAACTCTACAATATGTCAGTGTTTTATACGCGTGGCGCATGAAGTAAAATTTCGAGTTTAGAAAAGCCCCGCGTAGAAAATTTGTCGAGGGTCGCGCAGCGACCCGAGAGTGGAGTGGAGTGTTTGCAATATGAGTTATCATCTAATCGGTATATTTTAAACTCTACAATATGTCAGTGTTTTATACGCGTGGCGCATGAAGTAAAATTTCGAGTTTAGAAAAGCCCCGTGAAAATTTGTCTCGGGTCGCTGCGCGACCCTCGACAAATTTTCTACGCGGGGCTTTTCTAAACTCGAAATTTTACTTCATGCTTAGTCTGGGATTGGAAGACACTCGTTAGAAATTGTATTTCACACTCTGGTGTTTGTAAAATTATACTTTATAAATTATATTATGGACAATCTATGTAGAAAAAAAATCGCACAATGAGAAAATATTCGTCGAAAAAATTGTAGAATTGAATGACTTGTAATTTTAAACATTCATAATTTTATTAATTTTGAAGATATCGTTATGACACTTATTTGTGGGTATTAAGTGAACCTTGCCCTTTGAGAATATACTAAAATATGAAAATACGCCATCAATAGTTTTTGAGTTATTTGCAGTAAATTTTCTACGCGGGGCTTTTCTAAACTCGAAATTTTACTTCATGCTTAGTCTGGGATTGGAAGACACTCGTTAGAAATTGTATTTCACACTCTAGTGTTTGTAAAATTATACTTTATAAATTATATTATGGACAATCTATGTAGAAAAAAAATCGCACAAGGAGAAAATATTCGTCGAAAAAATTGTAGAATTGAATGAATTGTAATTTTAAACATTCATAATTTTATTAATTTTGAAGATATCGTTATGACATTTGTTTGTGGGTATTAAGTGAACCTTGCCCTTTGAGAATATACTAAAATATGAAAATACACCATCAATAGTTTTTGAGTTATTTGCAGTTAAGCGTTTTAGAAGGTGATTTTAATAAAAGTTAAGTTTCAGACATTCATAACTTTGTAAATGTTTAGAATTTGGTCTTGAAATTTTAGGTGGGTTTTAAGTAAATATTGCGCTTTCAGAATATATCAAAATATAAAAATACCCCATCAATAGTTTTTGAGTTATTTATAAATTAGCTTCATTGGAAGGTGATTTTATCAAAGTTTCGATAAAATTCCAGTTTCAGACATTCATAATTTTGACAGTTTATAGTAGTAGGCCATGAAATTTTGTGTGGATAATAACTAATCTAAACTCTTTCAGAATATATTAAAATATGAAAATACCCCATGAATAGTTTTTGAGTTATTTACAATTAAGCGTTATGGGAAGGTGATTTTCTCTCAGTTTCGATAAAACTCCAATTTCAGACATTCTTAACTTTGACAATTTATAGTATTAGGCCCTGAAATTTTGTGTGAATAATAACTAATCTAGGTTCTTTCAGAATATATCAAAATAGTAAAATACCCTATAAATAGTTTTTGAGTTATTTACAATTAAGCGTCATAGGAAGGTGACTTTATCCAAGTTTCGATGAAATTCTAGTTTCAGACATTCATAACTTTGGCAATTTATAGTATTAGGCCATGAAATTTTGTGTGCATAATAAATAGTCTAGGTTCTTTTAGAATATGTCAAAATAGGAAAATACCCTATTAATAGTTTTTGAGTTATTTACAATTAAGCGTCATTGGAAGGTGACTTTATCTAATTTTCGATGAAATTCCAGTTTCAGACATTCATAACTTTGGCAATTTATAGTATTAGGCCATGAAATTTTGTGTGCATAATAAATAATCTAGGTTCTTTCAGAATATGTCAAAATAGGAAAATACCGTATTAATAGTTTTTGAGTTATTTACAATTAAGCGTCATTGGAAGGTGATTTTATCCAAGTTTCGATAAAATTCCAGTTTCAGATATTTATAACTTTGAAAATTTATAGTAGTAGGCCATGAAATTTTGCGTGGATAATAACTAATCTAGGTTCTTTCAGAATATGTCAAAATAGGAAAATACCCTATTAATAGTTTTTGAGTTATTCACAATTAAGCGTCATTGGATGGTGATATTATCTAAAAACATTAAAAGTGCGATTCTTTTCGCAATCTACAACAAGTTAGTCTTACAAAGACTATATCAAACACTCATTGAAACAACTACTTCCCGGGCTAATACCCCGACGGACATTGAATTATACAACAAATGTTTGCTGTTACATACAGTAACCTACTGCAAATGTAACAATTTGGGTCAAATTATTCAGGCCATCTATAGACGCGTTTCGAGATTTATCTCTCCTCAGTATAGCTTTGCCATTCCCTCTAAACAATTTGACACCTTAGACTGGCGGTCACGTTACCGTTCAAACATAAGTATAAATGAAATTGCTAATTCTTGGTTGCAACTTGCAACTTGTTGTATAATTCAATGTCCGTCGGGGTATTAGCCCGGGAAGTAGTTGTTTCAATGAGTGTTTGATATAGTCTTTGTAAGACTAACTTGTTGTAGATTGCGAAAAGAATCGCACTTTTAATGTTTGAAGTATTCTGCAACCAAGAATTGGCAATATCATTTATACTGATATTATCTAATTTTCGATAATATTCTAGTTTCAGACATTCATAACTTTGACAATTTATTGTATAAATCCATGAAATTTTGTAATAACTAATTTATGCTCTTTCAGAATATATAAAAATAGGAAAATACCCGATTTATAGTTTTTGAGTTATTTACAATTAAGCGTCATTGGAAGGTGATTTTATCTAAATTTCGATAAAATTCCAGTTTCAGACATTCATAACTTTGATAATTTATGCTATATAGCCATGAAATTTTGTGTGGATAATAACTAACCTAGGCTCTTTCAGAATATATTAAAATAAGAAAATACCCTATTAATAGTTTTTGAGTAATTTACAATTAAGCGTCATTGAAAGCTGATTTTATCTAATTTTCGATAATATTCCAGTTTCAGGCATTCATAACTTTGACAATTTATAGTATTAGACCATGAAATTTTGTGTGGATAATAACTAATCTAGGTTCTTTAAGAATATGTCAAAATAAGAAAAGACCCTATTAATTGTAAGTTATTTACAATTAAGCATCATTGAAAGGTAATTTTATCTAAGTTTCGATGAAATTCCAGTTTCAGGCATTCATAACTTTGACAATTTATAGTATTAGGGTATAACATTTTGTGTGGATAATAACTAATCTAGGCTCTTTCAAAATATGTCAAAATTTGACAATACCCCATTAATAGTTTTTGAGTTATTTACAATTAAGCGTTATTGAAAGTTGATTTTATCTAATTGTCGATAATATTCCAGTTTCAGACATTTACAACTTTGACAATTTATGGTATAAAGCCATAACATTTTGTGTGGATAATAACTAATCTAGGCTCTTTCAGAATATATCAAAATAAGAAAATACCTTATTAATAGTTTTTGAGTTATTTACAATTAAGCGTCATTGAAAAGAGATTTTATCTAAGTTTCGATAAAATTCCAGTTTCAGACAGTCATAACTTTGACAATTTATAGTACTAGGAAATGAAATTTTGCATGGATAATAACTAATCTAGACTCTTGCGAAATATGTCAAAATAAGAAAATACCCTATTAATAGGTCTTGACTTATTTACGATTAAGCGTCATTGGAACGTGTTATTATCTCAGTTTTTTTATGCAATTACATTTTCAGGCATTCATAACTTTGTATATTTTTAGTATTAGGTTATGAATTTTTGTGTGGATATTGAGTAAATACTTCTTTTCTAGAAAATATGAAAATATGGAAACACCCAGTTAATAGTTTTTAAGTTATTTACAATTGAACGTCATTGAAAGGTAGGTTTTTATCCAAATTTTGATAAAATTCCAGTTTGAGATAATTATAACATTGTACATTTTTACGATTAAGTCATCTAATTTTGTGTGGATAATAATTAAACATCACCCGTTTAGAATATATAAAAATACAAAAAGACCTAAATATTATTTTTTGAGTTATTTATATTTAAGCGTCAGTGCAAGGTGATTGTATTTGAATTTTGATTAAATTTCAGTTTCAGACATTCGTAACTTCGTAAATTTTTAGGATTTGTTAATGAAATTTTGTGTAGATAATAACTAAATATTATTCTTTCAGAATATAGCAAAATATAAAAAAAAAACATTAATAGTTTCTATGTTATTGACAATTTAGCGTCATTGAATAGTGTTTTATAGAAGCTGTATTGGTATTTCAGTTTCAGACATTCATAACTTTGTAAATGTTGATTGAATCATAAAATTTTGTATGGATAATAACCAAATATTATCCTTTAAGAATATATTGAAATATAAAAATACCTAATTAATAGTTTTTCAGTTATTGACAATTTAGCGTCATTGAAAGGTGCTTTATACAAGTTGTAATGGTATTCCACTTTCAGATATTCATAACTTTGTAAATGTTGGAGATAAAGTCATAAAATTTTGTAGGGATAATAAACAAATATTGTCCTTTAAGAATATATTGAAATATAAAAATACCCAATTAATAGTTTTTGAGTTATTGATAATTTAGCGTCATTGAAAGGTGCTTTATACAAGTTGTAATGGTATTCCAGTTTCAGACTTTCATAACTTTGTAAATTTTTAGGATTGATTCATGAAATTTTGTGTGAATATAAACTAAGTATTTCTCTTTTAGAATATATCAAAATACCCCATTAATAGTTTTTAGTTATTTACAATTAAGCGTCATTGGACGGTGATTTTATTAAAATCGAAGTTTTATGATTTAATAAAGAAAACACTTGGTTAAATTTCACTAATATTAGTGAAATTTAACCAAGTGTTTTCTTTATTAAATCATAGTTAAATATGTTTCACTACGTGAAAGATGAAAAACTTGTTCAAGATCGAAGTTTTAGTGAAGTTCTAGTTTTAGACATTCATAACTTTTAACATTTTTAGGATTAGGCGATGAAATTTTGTGTGGATAATAACTAAATATTGCCCTTTAAGAATATTTTAAAATATGAAAATACCCTATTAGCAGTTTACGTGTTATTTACAATTAGGCGTCATGGGAAGGTGCTTTTAGTCAGGTTTTTATAGAATTTAATTTTCAGACATTCATAACGTTAAAAATGTTTAGAATTATTTTATGAAATTTTATATTAATAATAACTAAATATTGCTCTTTTAGAATATATCAAAATATAGAAATACCCTAACTAAGTTTTTGAGTAATTTACAATTAAGCGTCATTGAAAAATTATTTTATTGAAGTTTATATGGAATTCCAGTTTCAGACATTCATAACTTTGAAACTGTTTAATATTATTTTATAAAATTTTGTATGGATAATAAATAAATATTGCCCTTTTAGAACACACCAAAACATGAAAATATTTTATTAATAGTTTTTGAGTAATTGAGTCAGTGCGACGTATTTTCATCCAAGTTTTTATGGAATTCAAAATTCAGGCATTCATAACTTTGTATATTTTTTTAATTAGGTTATGAAATTTTGTGTGGATATTAACTAATCTAGGCTCCTTCAGAATATATTAAAATAAGAAAATACCCTATTAATAGTTTTTGAGTTATTTACGATTAAGCGTCATTGGAACGTGTCTCAGTTTTTTTATGGAATTACAGTTTCAGGCATTCATAACTTTGTATATTTTTAGTATTAGGTTATTTATTTATTTATTTATTTATTCCCAACAGAAATAATCCAATTACAGGGAAAATTTTAAAATATAACTATTATAACATATGAAAAATTAAACTAAATTATATACATATAAAGACTAATCTAAAAATATATTTATATATATATATATATATATATATATATATATACATATATATATATATATATATACTCGTACATAACGATAATTATAAAAAATTAAAATTAAAAACAAAAAAAATTATGAAATTTTGTGTGGATATTAAGTATATATTTCCCTTTTAGAAAATATGAAAATATGGAAACACTCCCTTAATAGTTTGTAAGTTATTAACAATTAAAGTAAACTATAATCAATCAAACTATACTATAGATTTTAATTTTTCGGGAAATAGTTGTTTCAATGAGTGTTTGATATAGTCTATATAAGACTAACTTGTTGTAAATTGCGAAAAGAATTTCAGCACTTTTAATGTTTTAATTTTTCATTTTATCATAGAAAATTCTAGATAATCGTCTACGTATACTTATCTAGAATTTTCTGTATTAAAATTAAAATTTAAGATTTATAGTGTACTTTGATTGCTTGTTGAAACGGTTGTTGAAATTTACGACACATTACACACATAAATAACAGTCATTAGACGTTCTAAACCTTAGGTGGTTTTGTTACGTTGAAATGAATTCCATTTGCATGCAAATAAAAGAAATAAAACACTGAAATTACCTTCCCCCTAGTATTTTTTGTTAATACCACTAACAAGTTGATTTATAAAGAAATATTAATCACACGAGTATTTAAAAGAAATAATTATTGTAATCTATTTAACAATTTTAATACTACCAACAAGTTGATTTACTTAGAAAAAAATAATCATACGCGTGTTAATATGACAATAAAATGATTTAAATCTATTAATAAAAAACGGTTTAACTTTGTTTGTATAACACAATTGTGTATTGTTTATTTATACACTTAAATGTCGCTGTGTGCATAGAAATGCAAGAACGTTAATTTAATTAAACACAGACAATCCAACTTATTTGCATTATAAATATATTATTTTCGTTAAAACATAACTAAATGTCGTAAAGTACTGCTAAATACAATACAACATAAAATAAATCTGATAATTTTAATTGAATAATAACAATCGTTGACTAAATTTATTTGTCAATTGGAATAGATTTTCCATCTTATAAACATCAATGTCAAGTGAATTGATTAATTTTTTGACATGTATGTAACTATTACTAAATTTTAATTGATGAATAACTATTGGTCAATTTAATTGACGTTGGTAAAACCCGTCATAAGCATACTAGAATAATAATACTTTTAATAATAATAAAAATAATAATACAAAACGTTTTAACTTTGTTTGTATAACACAATTTATTTTTATGTGACTGCAGTTTCGGCAAATTTAGCTTGCCATTATCAAACATAAAGTGAATAAATTGAGTTATTCTAACAAAGTTAAAACGTTTTTTATTGATAAATTAACATGTATAGTCACTAAAACAACTGTTACTTCTAAATAGGTATTAAAAATAATAGTCATCGTCTAACAGATATCGTCACCATACTTAAAATCAAGTTATTGCATTTTAGGGATTTCTTATATTCTATCTAAAAGTGGCGACGCGAATACCGATACATCGGCTCCGTTCCATTATTACAAATTGTGAGTGTTTAAAGTGAATTAAATACAACATTTTAGTAAATACTGAGTGAGCATTCCTTAACTAGTGAAGTAGTGAATAACCCAAGGTACTGAAGGTCGGTAAGCAGTGTTTTAATAACAATAAATAATCGGAAATATAGGTTAAAACATCAATAAAAGAAACAAATCGTATTTATCAACGTCCTAGGGGTCGACCCGCGTTGATAAAGCGTGAATCGCGAACGCGAAGAAAATCACCTCGATCACCGGAGCAACCGACGCGGTGCGGTCGAATCGAGACACCGGCCGGCGGAGTACAGCCAAAAGAATACGGACAGCGCATCACATACTGCTCGCTTATTTAAAAGTTTACGCAAATTGAAATTAATATTATTTTAATTAAACGGAAATATAAAAATGAGTGATATGTCGAGAGTGGAACAAATGTTTGCACAAATAAATAGTAATATGATAAATATGAATGAAAAATTCGAAGCATTTGTCATAGAAATACAGGGCATTAAAGGGGAAAATGAAAAATTAAAAGAAATAGTCATAAAGCAAGAAGAGAGAATTAAAGAGTTAGAAAGAGAGAGTAGAAAAAATAATATTATAGTAAAGGGAATTAAGGATGTGGAAAATGAAAGCAATATAGAAACTAAACAGAAAATAAAAATGTTAATGAATAAATTTGAAATTAAAGAAAATACTGAAATTGAGACTGTTGAAGTTAGAAGAATTGGAAGATATACAGATGGGAGAGAGAGACCTATTTTTGTGAAACTTATAAATGAGAGTATAAAAAAAGACATTGTTTTTAACTCAAAACAATTAAAAGGTACAGATATTTGGATAGATGAAGATTACCCGAAGGCCATTCAAGCGGAGAAGAAATCTTTAATACCAAAACTAAAAGAAGCCAGGAATATGGGGTATAAAGCATACATAAATTATGACAAGTTGATAATAAAGGAAAATGAAGAGAAAAAAGAGATGAAGACACAGCTTGATAACGGAAGAGAAAGAAACAATAGTATAAAAAGATCAATAATGGACCGCTCGCCACAAGGAGAGAATGGAGATGAACATTTACGAAAACTTAACAAACAAAAGGGAACAAAAAACTTAAAGTAAACGCACTTAAATACTCTGAAGATAAAATAAAAAGAAAAAAGACAATAAAAATATAAATACTGTAATGAATACATCAAAATCGACATATGCAAATGAAATTAAGGACAAAGAGAAGGAAAATATTCATACAAAAGTACAAACAAATAAAGCACAATTTATATATTATGGGACTTGGAATGTTAGGAGCATAAAAGGAAAGGAAGATTACCTAATTCAGGAATTTGAAAGGGCCAGGCTAGAACTATTGGTAATAACAGAAACTAAAAAAAGAAATAAAGGCATAGAAGAAATAGGTAACGGACACATACTCATATGGAGTGGAGTTGATGAAAATGTTAGAGCCAAAGCAGGCGTTGCTTGTCTAATAAACAAGCAAAAAAATGGATATCTTAATAAATGGAAAGGCCTCACTGAACGAATTTTATTGCTTGAATTCAAATATAGAAACGAATATGAAACAATAATTGCTGTGTATGGCCCCAATGAGGATGATAAAGTGGATAATAAAAATAAATTTTGGCTGGAACTTGAAGCAACAATAACAAGGGCGAGAGGAAATGTATTTATAATAGGTGATCTGAATTCAAGAGTAGGGAAAGCAGATAGTATGTATAAAGTTCTAGGTCAATATGGTGAAACCGTAAGAAATACAAATGGCACAAGGTTATTGGACTTCTGTACAACTTATGATATGCTCATAGCAAATACGTACTACAAACATAAAGATATCCATACGTTTACGAGGGTAAATAATGAAGGAAATGAAAAGTCGATTATAGACTATTTTATAATAGAAAGGAAGTGTAGGAAATTAATTTGTGATGTAGTGGTGAAAAGGGGATATGAAATCAATAGTGACCACTATTTAATAGTGATGAAACTAAGGAAAAAAGAACAAGAAATTAAATATAGAGAGGAAAAAGGAGTACAGATTGAAACCATTAGATCATACAAGCTTAAAGAAGTAGAAACAGCAAATAAATACAATAAAATTTTAGAAAATAAAATAAGACAGAAGTGGAATACAGATGTAAACATCGATACAAAATGGAACAATCTCAAAAACATAATATTACAAAGTGCGAAAGAAGTGTGTGGTATATTTAATAGACGAACAAACAAAAACCTAACTGCTTGGTGGACAAATGAAATAAAAGAACAAGTGCAAATGAAGAGAAAAACATGGAATAAATACTTACAGTGTAGAAATAACGAAAATTATGTGGAATATAAAAAACAGAGGAGAATAGTTAAAGATCTTGTACGTAAAGAGAAGGAAGCAAAATGGAATGAGATTGGAAATAAATTAGAGAGAGAAAGTGGTAGTAATCAAAAACTATTTTTTAAAGCGCTAAAATCTATTAACAGTGATAAGAAAAATCAGCTTGTAACAATTAAGACGGAACATGGAGAAATTATAAGAGACTCAGTAAAGATAATGATGAGATGGAAAAATCACTTCCAAGAGCTTCTCAGCAACGACATAACATACAACAATAATGATAATGAAAACGAACAAATATTAATAAACAGCGACATTGATATTACTGAAGAAGAACTTCAATCAGCAATAAGAGATCTAAAAAATGGTAAATCACCTGGCCCAGATAAAATTACATCAGAAATGATAAAAAGTATGGGAGAGATGGGACAACATAAAATATTGGAATTATTCAGAGATGTATGGAAGAAAGAAAAAATTCCCAGAGAATGGACTACATGTCTAATTCTCCCAGTGCATAAAAAAGGAGATACTACTGACTGTAATAATTACAGGGGAATATCGCTAATTAGTACGGTAGTGAAAATATTTGAGAAGATTATAGAGAAGAAGCTAAGAAGAGAAATAGAACCAAAACTCTCAGAGGCACAAAGTGGATTTCGGCAAGCAAGAAGTACACAAGATCACATATTCGCATTGAAGGACATAATAAGCAAAATTCTAGCTGCAGACAGAACAATATATTTAGCATTTCTAGATATGGAGAAGGCCTTCGACAAAGTACCCCGGAAAGAAATATGGAAGTGTCTCAGAGAAAACCAAATTAATGGAAAACTGTTAAAAATTATAATGTGCCTTTATAAATAAACAGAAAGCAGAGTAATATGGAAGAATAACATATCGGAGCCCTTCGAAACAATGGAAGGAGTAAGACAGGGGGGCAGTCTGAGCCCACTACTATTTGTTGTCTTCATGGATTCCATTATTAAGAAAGCAGAATCATCAACAAAACCATTTCAACTAGGATATAGAAATTTAAGTATTGTGAAAATTACAACTTGTGCATTTGCAGATGATGTAGTTATATTGGCTAACAGTGAAAAGGACTTACAAGACAATTTAAACACCTGGAACGAGTTACTAACAGAAAAAGGAATGAAACTAAATAAGTCAAAAACGAAAGTAATGGTAGTATCAAACGACAGCAGGACAATGGATGTGAGAATGGGTGGTATACCAATTGAGCAAGTAGTGGGATTCACATATCTGGGGGTATTTATAGATAATAAGGGCAGTACGACAGCTGAAATATCAAGAAGGTTAGACAGCGCAAATAAGTTATATTACCAACTTAATAAAGGATTGTTAAACAGAAGGGAGGTATCGTCGCAAACCAAAATCAAAGTGTATAAAGCCTTATATCGGCCTATTTTTACATATGGGTGTGAGTCTTGGATACTGAATGATCAAGAGAAGAGCAGATTAACAGCAGCGGAAATGCGCTACTTACGAAAAGTGAAGGGAGTAACTAGAATGGACAAAATCAGAAATGAGTATATAAGAAAAGATCTAAAGATAGAATCTATTGAAACGTTCATCAATCGAAGGCAACTGGCATGGTGGGGACATATCCACAGAATGAAGCCGACTACACAAACAAGAGAAATTTGGGAGTCGAGGGTTGAAAGGAAGAAGAAAAGAGGAAGGCCAAGAAAGACATGGAGCAGTGGTATAGAGAGAATACTAGAAAAAAATGGAACATCCTGGAAAGAAGCAAAGACAATCACACAGGATAGGAAACGATGGAAAGAATACATCCAGAATTGCTGCTAATTTAATTTTATATTATTTTTTTTCTTTGTTCTTGAAGTATTATATTTTTGTTTAATGCTGTTGTTAAACCTTACACCCCATGAGGGTATTTTGGGATTCGAATATATATATATATATAATAAAAAAAATATATTTAGATATTTAAATAATTTTCAAAGCATATTATTACTAAGCAAACTTAGTGAGCCTTAGGTTGATTAAACTATCCTTTGATTTTATTTATACTCCTTCAAACATACATTTGATTTAAGTTACGTAAACACTCAAATGAAAATAACAATATCTCTTATTGAGTTACGTGAAGAGTTAAATAAAAATAATAATAATAACACATACAGCAACAAAACATTAACTAATTCAGCACATTATAGCTCAAAATGTGCCAAATTATTTAATGTTTTGTTGTTGTACGTGTTGCCGCAAATGAAAAAATAAAACTCGAAACACCGCCGTTATTTATTTCTGGGTTTTTACGGTAGAAATTATTAATAATAATAATAATAATAATCATTTATTTCTCAGCAGAATAAATTCTATTTACAGAGAAAAATACAGTTTTTTTTTAAATATACTAACTAAAAATAAACATTAATACTAAATATAAACATTAATACAAAATGGTAGAAATAAAGTAGAGTAGTGGATAAATTATATGGCATATTTGATAACATAAAAAAAAAAGAAAAGACTTATATTAACGGTGACAATGAGGTTCTGATATCAAGGAAGGTTACATTAAATATATCCATGTCTGGAACATTGTTACAGTGTCGTACCATGCAGTTTAAGGGAGAATAATTAATGGAAGAAATTAGAAATCTCCGCCAATTTGTCTTTTCTGTTGGGTAACTGTCATATTTAATTTGTTATGATAATTTTTGAGAACTTCGAAGTTTATACGTAGTAATTTTTGTAATTTGAACTCACCGACGACGCTGAGATACATATTTATCCCCATCGGTGGCGTTGTTCCAACTTGGCATTCGTAAATGCCGCTGTCCCTCTTTTGAGGGTACTTTACTTGCAGCGTCCAATCCTCCGTCATCGGGTTGTGGATGCTAGCAAACCGCTGGTCTGACGTGTAAGTCATTCTGCCTACTGTTAGCAGATGTAAGTCACGATGCCTAATCCATGTGACCTAGAATGAAAGAAAAGGACAAAAAATTAAAATCGTAAATTCGTAAATAAATTCTCAGTCTTGAAAATGTTTAACCCATTAAACGCCATTGGTGCATATACGCGACATTATTAATTTTATGTTAATTAAATTACTAAATGAATTAATTTCATGTATTATATTATTTGATTTCACTTGAAAATGTACGAAGAAAAACGTAGATATTTAGTTATTTAAATATCTCAATTATTACTCATTAGAAAAAATGTTTTCAGTGTATTTCTAACTTTACAATATTTCAGTGTTTTATACGCGTGGCGCATGAAGTAAAATTTCGAGTTTAGAAAAGCCCCGTGAAAATTTGTCTCGGGTCGCTGCGCGACCCTCGACAAATTTTCTACGCGGGGCTTTTCTAAACTCGAAATTTTACTTCATGCTTAGTCTGGGAGTGGACATACTCGTTCTAAACTTAATATTGTACGTTTTTATACAAAATCGACGAATGCCTTGCATTTACACCGTATACATTATGTTTATTTAAAAGAAACATTCACAGTACGTAATACAACAAGTCTTTCGTAAAAATCATAAAAAGAAGTGTAGAATTTCACCTAAAATCAACTTTTAGAGTTAACTCTACAATTGCTCGGTCGTTAATGGGTTAAGTAATATGTAAAAAATCGAATATTGCCCTTGATTCTGTAAGGGAAGTGAAAAATTGTCTCTGATTTTGCAATGGCGATGAAAAATTGAAATATTGTTCCTTTTGCAGTGGAAATGAAAAATTGTTTCTGATTTTGCAATGAAAATAAAAAATTAAAATTATTAATGGTTACTTACCACTGCGAAATCAGGAATAGTATTTCAATTTTTCATTTCCATTGAAGAATCAAGGGCAATATTCCATTTCCATTGCAGAATGAGAATAAAAAGCTTGTTTTTATGGCTTTATATTCTCATTCTGCAATGGTGGGTTAAAAATGGTTGAGAGGGTCCAAGTTAAATTCACAAAATTTATCTCCTACAAGTTCGGGATTGTCGGCTCCTACAATGACGTTCTACAATCTTTGAATATTCATTCGTTAGAGCAGAGACGAAGGAATGCAGACGTAATGCTAGGATACAATTTAATAAATGAGGCGATTGATTGCCCCTATTTACTTAGTCAACTTAAAATCAATGTGCCAGCTAGAAGTTTGCGTTCCTTCGATCTGTTCCATGTACCATATTGTAGGACGGACTATGGTAAAAATTTTGTTATATCCAGAATCGCCAATAATTGTAACGCCATCAATCCCGAATTTGGTGCAATTAGCAGGAATGCTTTGAAGAACATCTCCCGACAGGGTAAATAGTCTACATATTTTACTCTGTTGTTTGTACCTAAATGTGTTGATCGTTTTTTACTCTTTTATGTACCTATATTTATTATGTATTTGTATCTATAATTCATTTATTTTTATTTTTAGTTTTTATAATATTATTGTACTTAAATGGAAGTCCATTTAAGTACAATAATATTATAAAAACTAAAAATAAAAATAAATGAATTATAGATACAAATACATAATAAATATAGGTACATAAAAGAGTAAAAAACGATCAACACATTTAGGTACAAACAACAGAGTAAAATAAATAAGTGATTTTTTTTTATTATTGGGTTTTGGCTTTTGCCTGGCCTTTTGGCCTTGCCCATTAGCCAACATTATTTTATTTATATTTGTATTTGTTTTATTTCTTTAACTTATTGCTAATTACCTATAACTATATATTTGGACGTCACAACACATTTACACACACCCATGGACTCCGGGACGAATATTTTTCGTTAGAAAAATTACTGGCCCCGGCTGGGAATCGAACCCAGATCACCGCCGTGAACGATTGGCGAAACCAGCGGCTCAACCGCTCGGCCACGGCGGGCCCTAAATAAGTGATAAAAACTAAAAAATTGTTTCTGATTCTGAATGGAAATAAAAAATTGAAATTTATTAATGGTTATTTTTTACATAAATACAAGCTTTATATTCACACTCGTAATTTTCCGTAAGGAATGGTAAATTTTAGCGCGGAAGTTGCGAAAGGGAGAAAAATAAATTCCACCCCGGGATTTACCAAAAAGCATAAACACACGGGATCCCATGTAGTTTACGCCTCAAATCCCTTCGCACCTGTTCTTCCTATATTTACCACTTTTTTTTTTCGACTCGAAACTTCGCACGTTTTGCGAATAAAGCAAATAAAATTATGATTCAACTTACGAAACACGGTAAAAATTTGTTTTTTTTTAAGGATGGTTTCAACGTCTACTGCGTAAGAATCCACATCGGTTATTTCTAAATTAATTTTAGCACATTAGATGGCGTTAGCTATCGAAATCATTAATAGTTTTTACATTTTAGCACATTTTCTAATTTTTGTGGTTGTATTTCCACGTTTGCGAGCTGAATTTTATTCCTCTTTATCATATCTTAAAATTTAAATAATTGTAAGTGTATTACTAGAATTATAAAACACTGGCGTCAAAAACTGACTTCAATACAAGCAATGTAGTGAATTAAGAATTTATTTTCGCCCGGCGCATCCACCAAAGATTTGAAAAAATTAATTCCATTATAAATACACATAAAACTTGCCTAGAATTGATTACTTGTTGATAAATCACACAGATTCACCTTTTCTGGCAAAAAAGCGTCCAATGCGAAACTAAAAATATAATCTCGCAACAACTTTACATTGTGTAATATATTTCACCTAGTGCCAAGTGAAAATAACTGTTTGTCTGCAGTGTGCAGAATTGAACAATTATCGGATTATTCCGTAATCATCGGAGCATATTGGTATTGTCAGTCCCCTTTACACGTGAGGATATTTGCATTCGCCGAAATGCGGGCGATGATGAATTATCCATTGGGTTCGGTGACGTCGAGCTTGTGACACGTTAAATCTGAAACATAACGCTTTAAGCTTTCCTGGGCGCAATTCGCGATCCACATACACCTTTCATGTAACTGCCATCGTCAATTCCGGGATTATTACAAATTTGTGTTTGTTTAGAATGCACGATTGTATTCTGTGTGATGTAAAAAGAAAAATACTCATGTGCCCGTTCTAGAGAGGAATTAATGTAGAAAAACAACAGCTATTTTAAATTATTAATATGACAAATGCGCACTCTAGATTTCCCGAGAAGAGAAAAGCTTTTCATCTCCCTTAATATCTTACATATTTATCTAATAAAGTATCCCATCTTTTCGTCTTGTTCATAACTAGCTTTCGCTCTTTATTTCGATCCCATTTCTTAGGGATTTTGTGGAGAAAGTGCGCGGACGGAGGGAAAATTCCAAATTCCACGGGCACAAATAAAACTCTCGGCACTGTCATAAATTCGGTCCGGAGGCAATCGAATGCCCTCGGTCCCATCAGGGACGGAATGGGAACACACGGGGATGAAACGAGTTTCGGCTAAGTTTTCTTCGGCTCGAGTTAAACTCGTTTCACTTTCAGATATAACTGGATCCCATAAATTATTTAATATATGAGGCTTTTCAGGAGTTAAAGCGCGCGCCTTTCTTTGCTCTGCGATAAAGGGAAAATCTAGTTTTCCTAAGAAATGTTTGTTTCGCAAAAAGACTGTGTTTTGTTTTTAATTGGTATATTCTTTAATTTTATTGAAGTTCTTTCTTTATTTATATTATTTCCTTGTTTTGTTTTAATTGGAAAATTCATTGAAAACAATCATGCGCTAATTTTATTAAATTTCTTTTTTTATATCAGTTATTTCCTTGTTATAAAAAATACATTTAATAAAAATTGCGCTAGATTTTTTCAGTTATTACCTTGTTTGCCTGTTAAATATAAATTATTATTATATTTGTCCTAATTAGCATATTTCTTTAAAATATACTCGTTCTGGTTTTATTAAAATTTTTCTTTGATTTAGATTATTTATATATTTTATTTCAATTATAAGATTCCTTATTAAGCTCTTTTTTTAATTGTAATTATTTCCCTTATTTTATTTAGAATTTTAAGGTTCTAACGAGTGTTTTATCAATAAAATAAAACACTTTAATTTTGTTTGTATAACACAATATTTTTATTTCGCTACTACAGTTTCTGCACTCAACTTGCCATTATCAAACAGAGTAATTTAAATTACGGTATAGTGCAGTATAGTATAGTGTTTTATTTATTACCTGTTTATTATAATATTGTATTAAACACTTTTTAAAAACAACGAATGCCTGAAAATGTACAGCATATTTATACTTAAAATAAAACCCCCCTGTGTATTTAAAAAAACATAACAACCTTATAATTTCTAATTTCTCACTTTTGAAAACTCGTTCATTTAACATTCTACACCAAAAAGAAAAGCCTACAACGATTATAATTCAGTTTTCAATTTGTAATTTAAAGTTCCAGTCTATATTCACGCCATTATTTTATTCCCGTCATTATTTGCGCGTTTAGCGTTCGTTCCGCAAGAGCCTTTTATAATTTCGAAGTTTGTTTGTTTTACGATACAACATTTAATAATGTGAGGAAAGAAAGGTCTCGTGAAACAACTTTTCTTTTAACAATAAGAGTTTACGTGGGCGTCTCTCTTTTCAAAACAAGTTTTACGTTTTGCAATTTATTTAATTACTTTTTTTTAAATTTACACAATGTTTCCTTTAATAAATTAATTATCGCCGCTTTTATAGTAATCCTACTTAATAATAATATTTATAGTTGAATCTGTGTTCAGTATTTCGGCACCAGAAAACTATTAATGGATAGGCTTGATATAGCCAGTGTTCCGTACTTAATTCATATTTGAAATAGGGAGGCAAATGCGCGCATCTCTGTTTACGCTTTCCTCTTAATGCGCCTGTCTATTTTTTTCTACCCCTCACTCCTGAACCACTAGCGGACGAGAGTCAGGAGGGAGAGACTCAGGCACCGCTATAAGAAAAACATAGTTTTTGGTTCGTGCACCGCATTTAATCGTTTTGGGCTCCGCCACATAATAGTTTTCGCCGCCGGCTTATTAATATCTAATCATTATTTGTATACGCGTGTGTCCGTCTACGAGGAGGAAGTTAAAATCCCGTCCGCAGGGAACGTTAGCCGCCCGGACAGCAGAAAGTCGAGGTTAGTGTCCTTCAACCACAAATTCCTCCCCGTGAACAGCGTGCGTATTCGCCACCCTCGCGCCGGAGATATTCCCCCTTTTTAGGGCCCCTCAAAAAATACAGTCCACTGACATCTACGGGCTTTACCCGCAACAGTCAGAAATGTTCGGTATTCCCCAAAACTGGGTCGGGACCACACTGACGAGGACCGTGAAATCCGAAACGCATCTGTAGGTAGACGCGTTTCAGACTTCACCGATTATACGGTTATACGATTATACGAATATATTATTATACTGGGTGATACATTTTAGTTAATCCACTGGAACATCTCGACAAAACATTTTTTTCTGAAACGCGTCTGTGGGTAGACGCGTTTCGGACTTCACGGTCCTCGTCAATGTGGTACCGATCTAGTGTTAAAGAATACCGAACATTTCTGACAATATCAAGCCTATCCATAAATAGTTTTCTGGTGCCGGAACACTGAACACAAATTCAATTATAATAATTATTATTAAGTAACATTAATATAAAAGCGGGAAATAATTAATTCAATAAAAGAAACATCGTGTGAATTTAAAAAAAAATGTAATTAAATAAATTGCAAAACGTAAAACTTGTTTTAGAAAGAGAGACGCCCACGTAAACTCTTAATTAATTAATAGTTGTCATATATTAAAAGTAATTCATCTTTGTAAAATAAATTGCTCTATTATTTGTACTTATTGTCTATTGTGACATTTTCAATGACATAATTGAAAAATATAAATAATCAAAATTAATCAATAAAAAAACCTCTAGATTGCCATGATTTCATCTTTTTTTACATTCAAGTTGGCTACACACTTCAGGAATTGACATATAAAACGTCAGACAGAATAATTATAATGTATGCATAGATAACATGCATAGATAATATAATTACAAATATTACATATATAAACGCGGAAGTAATAAACACTAACGTAGCAGACCATAAGGGACAAATAATAAAATATTATAGTAATGAAGAAATAAGTAAAAAAATTATAAAATCGAGATCAATAAATTCAAATAGCCTTAATAAGCTACTTATAGAATTGAGCTTCATAAATTGGAATAATCTTCTTGTAAATCATAAAAACGCCGAAGATTATTTCAATAATTTCCAAAACATAATTCTAACATTATTTAACAAATGCTGCCCTTTAAAAACTAAAATACTAAATAATTTTAAACCAAAAACACCCTGGTTTAACGAAACCCTAAAAGAGCTAAAAAACAAAATGGACTTGTATTACCAATTGTACCAAAGTACTAAGAACATGGCTGTATTAAAAGAATATAAATCAACCAAAAAACTATTCAAAAAAACGCTAGAACAAGCAAAGAGAAATTATAACACACAAAAAATGTACAACTCAAATAACAAAAGTAAAGAATTATGGAACATCATAAAATCCAAATCCCAAACTTCAAATAAAAATAATAAAAATAAAAATGTATTAGATTGCATAATACATAACAACGTCAAAATAGACGATCCCCGTAACATCGTCAACACAATGAACGAGTACTTCGGCACAATTGGTAATCAACTCAGCACAACAAATACTCACAAACAAAATACTTATCATACTAGAAATAATGTGCCTGGATCAATTTTCCTAGTCCCAGCTACTGAAAAAGAAGTTATAAATCTAATAACCGGCATGAAATCAAGTAATACAAAAGATATAAACGATCTATCTATGACTGTCATAAAGCATGTACTAATCCATATAAGTTATCCTCTTACACAAGCAATTAACCTCGCAATTACAGAGTGCATATTTCCCTCAGCCTTAAAACTAGGAAAAATAATCCCTATTTTTAAAAAGGGCGATACAAAACTAATACAAAATTATAGACCTATATCTATATTACCAGTTTTCTCAAAAATATTCGAAAGAATCCTCTACGATAGAATATTCGACTTTATGAAGCGCAAAGATGTCTTCTGCGAACAACAATACGGCTTCCAAAAAGGTATTACTACTGCACACGCCATATTCAATTTTCTCAATTATGTCCTCAATAACTTAGACAAAAACAAACACGTATTTTCAGTATTCATCGATCTAACTAAAGCTTTTGATTGTGTACCACACGAGCTCCTATTAAATAAACTGTATACATATGGCTTGAGAGGAAACTGTTTCAACCTCATATCCTCGTACCTAACTGAGAGAAGACAGGTTACAACGGCTTACTTAAATTACGAAAACTATCAGTCAAGCATAATTCAACAAACAATCGGATTGCCTCAAGGGAGTATTCTGAGCCCTTTACTGTTCCTATTGTTCATTAATGACATGCCACACGAGATCCACGGGCACATAACAATGTTCGCAGATGATACGACAATTAATTTGGAAGATCGGGACATCCGAACCCTAAATAATGCCACAAATCAAATTATGAGGGACCTAGATAAATGGTTAACCAAGAATAACCTTAATGCGAATGTGTCGAAAACACACATTATGAACTATCATGCCGATGGAACAGACAGAGGTACAGCTTAAGGGTGAGCCAATACAGGAAACAGACCACGTAAAATTTTTGGGAGTAATTATCCAAAAAGATATAAAATGGGATAAGCATGTTCAATACATTTGCACTAAATTAGCAAAATATTCGTATTTAATTTATATCACCAGGTTAGATATTCATGAAGAAGCTGCACGAATAGTATATTTGTCATACTGTCAATCACAGATGACATACGGCATTATATTCTGGGCCTGTACCACAGATATAAATTTCCAAAAGATATTTACGACGCAAAAGAGACTAATTAGAGCTATTTGCAACGAGAGACCAAACACCAGTTGTCGACCATTATTTAAAAAACTAAAGATAATGCCTATCGCAAGCATATACATATATGAATGACTAAAGTTTGTCAAAAATAATCTCCAGTCATTTAGTACACACCAGAGCCAACACCACTACAATATTAGGATGCGGTACCTAACTCTACCAAAACACCAACATAGCTATTACCACAATTCTTGTATAGTACAATGTGCCAAACTGTATAACTCCCTACCAGGCAATCTAAAAGATTTAACCAATAAGAAATTCAATCAAAAAGTTAAACAAATAATAATGGAAAACGTGTTTTACTCAACCAGTGAATATACAACATTCTGTGATACGATGAGAAGTACGGCGTAATATTGTAACCATTTGTAGTTATAACATTTTTAATGTGTTGTTTCGTTGTCCTTTACAAATACAGCCTATTTATTTTTTATGTATATTTTAACTTATTGATATTTTAATTGTATATTTATATTTTAACTTATTGATAGTTTTAACTGTATTACTATATCTTGTTTTTAATATGTATGGATTGTCCATTTATTTAGAATTTTAATTATTGAATGTAATAAGCTTAATATGTAAGCCACATCACACAATTTGACACTCCCAAGAATGTAATCATTTGTTTCTGGAAATAAATATATTATTATTATTATTATTATTATTATTTTTAGAGTTGCCAACCTAGAATATTTTCCATGTCACTCTTGAGATTTTCTTTAATTGAACATACGATATATAGTATCAAATTTAAGTTGGCTACACACTTGAAAAGTGACATATAAAACGTCAGACATAATAATTATAATGTATATTTTCAGAGTTGCTAACCTAGAATATACCTTGTCTTTGTACCGATTTGTTGATTTTATCTCAAAATAATGTATTCACTCTTTAGTACTTTTTATTATTATCATTTTAACTCGCGTAAAGTAAGAGTAACATGAACATGTCTAATACAATTATTATTTTTCTGTTATCCACTCTGTATATATAAATATACTAATATTATAAATGTATGTAAAAGGAGATTCCGTAAATAAATGAAATGAAATGAAATATATTTTATGGCACTCTAGAGATTATTATTAATTGAACATACGATATATAGTAAAAATAACTATGAAAAGGCGTTACCAACCTATATTCGTTACCTTTAAGTCGACTTTTACTGAAGTCAGTTTGGGAATTGATTATCAAACCCATTAATATTTAAAATCAGCTTTAACTTAACCCATTTACGGCCGAGCAATTATAGAGTTTTACCTATAACTAACTAAAACATTTAGTTGCAAACATTTTGCACTTATTTTTATAATTTCTATGAATAGCTTATTGGTGTACCCCAAGGTTCAAACTTTGGTCCACTACTCTTCCTTCTTTTTATAAATGACTTGTGCTTTATTTTAGATTGTAAACATTTATTATTTGCCGATGATCTTACATTGTTTTCAACTATCTATGACTCTTCATCTTGTTTGCAATTACAAAATATGCTTGACAAACTTTGTACATAGTGCCAAACTAATAACCTCTATCTTAATGTAGCCAAATGCAAAGTTGTGACTTATTCGCGTAAAAGAAATCCAATCATATATACATATACCGTTGATAATAAGTCAATTGAAAGGCTCTATGTATTTAAAGATCTAGGGATAACCTATGATTCGCTTTTTACATTTAAACATCATTACAGCGCTATTATCTCAAAAGCTAACAGAGCTCTTGGATTCATCATACGTAATACTAGATCATTTAATAATATTCATTATTTAAAAACGTTGTATAACTCATATGTGAGATCGATTCTTGAATATGGCTCAATTGTTTGGAATCCAATTTATATTTCATCTATTCAATCTGTCGAGAATATTCAGCGTAAATTTTATAAATACTTGTGGTATAAAAAGCATGGTACCTACCCCCCTCAAGGTTTCAGTCATGAATTACTTTTAGAAGATAAAATAAAACACTTTAACTTTGTTTGTATAACACACTATTTTTATTTTCGTGACTGCAGTTTCGGCATTCAACTTGCCATTGCACAAAACAAAGTTAAAGTGTTTTATTTCATTGAATTAACATGTATAACGAAGTAGAAGCCTCCACAGTTCATAACTTTTAGAAGAGTTTGATGCAGTTACTTTGGTCGAACGTAGGAATATTCACGGTCAAATCTTCTTGATTAAGTTACTACCTAATTCAGTTGATTGTTCGGAACTTTTGCAAAACATACAAGTAACCTGGGCTACAATACAGACATTATATTATTTTAATTATAAGTACTTCTTTGTCTTTATATGTATTTCACCACTTTATGCAAGCTAATGTTATTATAATCTTATCTCTTCGCTTATTCAGCTTCCTTTTCCATATATAATCTTTGTTTCCATATTGCGAGTTTAGTGTTAGTAAGTAAGGCGAATCGCTGTTATTCTGTATTCTAATGTATAACAAAAATAAAAGTTCTTTTTAAAAAGTAAATTCTCCGGAGTAATCTTATAATTTACATTTTTATGTACCTAGACTCTCGACACGTCATTGTACCAGCTTTTATGTTCAAAATGCTCAAACTAATGTCTTGGAACTGTGCCCAGTGCGTCGCATTTGTGTGTATCACAACACATTTGCCACTCATTGTGATATTTTTCGCTTGGACTTACGTGAATTCAAGAACATAATTTCTGGTACTTGATATTAATAACAACAAACGGCTGCATAGACTAACTATTGTTATTTCTTTGTTATTTTGTCATTATTTTATTATTATAATTTCGAAATATTTAATTTATTTTGTTTAAATAGAGCATGATGTTATATCACGTGATCTTTATTTTTGCAATTTTATTTTGTTTTGTTTATATATTTAATTTTAAGAATTTTTACTTTTGTAATATTACTCTGTAATTGGGATGTCCTGTTGGGTAATAAATATTATTATTATTATTGTATGACATACCGTGAATTTTTCTTTTAAATATACATAATGTATACGATGTAAATGTAAGGCATTCGTCGATTTTGTATAAAAACGTGCAATATGAAGTTTAGAATGAGTATTTCCACTCCCAGACTAAGCATGAAGTAAAATTTCGAGTTTAGAAAAGCCCCGCGTAGAAAATTTGTCGAGGGTCGCGCAGCGACCCGAGACAAATTTTCACGGGGCTTTTCTAAACTCGAAATTTTACTTCATGCGCCACGCGTATAAATCACTGATTCTAGGTGAAGTTTAAAAAATACTGCCATTTTATATTTTAGGAAGAATAATGAAAATATTTAAATAACAAAATATTTACTGTTTTCCTTATACATTTTCAAGTCCGGTGAAATAATATATTATATCAAATTAACTTATTTAGTAATTAACAAAAAAATGAAAATGATACGTGTATGCATCAATTGCGCTTAATGGTTTAAAGTCGACTTTTGTTAAAGTCACTTTAAGATTAGGTTTAACAAGAGTGAAAGCAGCCGTAAGACTTTTCTAGTTTTCATTACTCATATACTCTAATACAGGGAGTTTTTTTTAAAAAAAAAAAAGCTCTCACCGATTAAGCTTTCGTTTGTTCCATTTTTTCTCCTCTCTCTCTTTCTCGCTTTTTCTGTGTGTGTGTGTGTAGCGTTATTATTATTATTTAACAATGGAAGGTTGCAGTGTAGCGCTAATGGATATGCCCGGCTCGCCCGACAAAAAGTTTAATGGCTTATATTATTAATTCCCTTCTCTATACTCGTAAAAGAAAAAAAAATACAAACGAGAAATGGAGAGAAAGAGAACGAAGAACAAAAAGGATTTAGTATGAAAATATGAGCGATATTCGGATTTTTTTTTTTAATAGGGTTAACAAAAACGTTTTATTAATAATGAGTTTTATTCATATTAGTAAACAGGTAGATAATACTATTACGATACGATATGATACGATTATACGGTTATACGGTTATACGGTTATACGGTTATACGGTTATACGGTTATACGGTTATACGGTTATACGGTTATACGGTTATACGGTTATACGGTTATACGGTTATACGGTTATACGGTTATACGGTTATACGGTTATACGGTTATACGGTTATACGGTTATACGGTTATACGGTTAAACGGTTATACGGTTAAACGGTTATACGGTTATACGATTATACGTGTATACGATTTTACGATTTTACGATTATACGTTTATACGATTATACGATTATACGATTATACGATTATACGATTATACGATTATACGATTATACGATTATACGATTATACGATTATACGATTATACGATTATACGATTATACGATTATACGATTATACGATTATACGATTATACGATTATACGATTATACGATTATACGATTATACGATTATACGATTATACGATTATACGATTATACGATTATACGATTATACGATTATACGATTATACGATTATACGATTATACGATTATACGATTATACGATTATACGATTATACGATTATACGATTATACGATTATACGATTATACGATTATACGATTATACGATTATACGATTATACGATTATACGATTATACGATTATACGATTATACGATTATACGATTATACGATTATACGATTATACGATTATACGATTATACGATTATACGATTATACGATTATACGATTATACGTTTATACGATTATACGATTATACGTTTATACGTTTATACGTTTATACGTTTATACGTTTATACGATTATACGATTATAGGAATTTGACGAATAAAGCACTAATAACCTTTCTCCACACTTTTATTTGAATTACCAAATATACATTTCGGACACAAAGTGACCATTATTATTAGATTAACACAGTGTTAATCCATTGATAATGGTCAGTTTGTGTCCGAAATGTACATTAGGTAATTCAAATAAAAATGTGAAGAAAGGTTATTAGTGCTTTATTCGTCAAATTAATTTGATCTTCACGCAACTCACAATCAATTTATGATTATACGATTATGCGATTATACGATCATACGATCTTACGAAAATACGATTACACGATTCTGCGATTATACGATTATACGATTATACTGTCACGTTTGGTATAATTCACATTAGAATTATTCAATAAATGAGCGGAAATATACCAGACGCTGACGCTAGAAGTTAGAACGCGTGATGGGCGATTCGATTCACCTTTGCTTAGTTTGCAATACCTGTTACTAAGCATGTTACAAAGTCAGGTGATGTGTATGTGTAACTTGCCTAGTGATGAGAAGAGGAGTTGAAAAAGAAGAGTTAAAGATAAGACAGTGATTAGAAAAGCATTTAGGAAATTAAGTATTAGAAGTAAGTAAATATTTATGTTACTAAGTAAATAAATTTATGTTAAATGTGATATTGTGTCATCTTTGATAATCCTTCACAACCTCTGGGATGGGGGCGTGGCAATACGATCATAGGATTATACGTTTGCCCGATTTTACGTTTATACGGTTACACGATTACACGATTATACGATTATATGGTTATGCGATTACACGATTATACGATTTTGCGATTACACGATTATGCGATTATACGATTATTTTACGATTACCGACACACGTTTGTTTGGCACAGCGATATACATACCTACAACACGCGTAATCCATTGCTCTTTAAAACTGCATCACATGTAACCAAACTCTATGAATAATTGGTAAATTATTCCTCAATAACAATTTATAATAAATTGCCTGCTAGAATTAAAAATTGTGAAAGCTTCATTGATTTTAAAAAATCGCTTAAAGGTATTGTCTAATCCCTAAGATTAGACATACATTTAAATATTAATTATTCTATTACGATTGCATCATTCGTTCAATAATGCAATCATAACACAAAACAATTCCGGACAATTACCTGATGCCCCACTTACGCAAGAATGACGAGCGGCTGTCCGGCCGATCCACGGCAACAACTTCTGCAACTCAGCAACGGACTTGTGGACTTTGTGACCGTTGGCGACCCAAATCACCGGGCCAACGCTACCAGTCAGCACCAACACCAAATATAAATACCCGCGAGGAGGCCAACTGACCAGAGTTATTTCGACTCTCAAACCATTAACTACCATGTCATGTATTTAAGTTAGTATGTTACAATATATACCTCTTTTAAATCCACTACTCTACCCTGAACTATTACATGGTCCTTCGAACAAAACAGCTAACTGGGTCAAGCCCGCACCAAGCCTAAGCGCCAGTTAGTTCCTATCAATCCGAAAGCTGGGTCTAGCACGCACCAAGCCAAAGCGCCAGCTTTCATTCCAAAAAATAAATCCAAATTAACTGGGTCAGCCCGCACCAAGCCTAAGCGCCAGTTAATTTTCCTACAAACCAAAAGCTGGGTCTAGCACGCACCAAGCCAAAGCGCCAGCTTTCAATCCAAAAATCAAAATTGACTGGGTCGAGCACGCACCAAGCCTAAGCGCCAGTTAATTTTCCTATCAACCGAAAAGCGAATCTACGTCCAGAAAGCGACAGATTTCAATTTCAATCAACCAAAAGCGAATCTACGTCCAGAAAGCGACAGATTTCAATTAATCAACCAAAAGCGAATCTACGGCCAGATCAGTACACGACACCGTAGCGTGAACACGTACGATCGATTTTAAAAATGCCACCAAAGACAAGCGGTAAAGCTGCCAAGAAGGCCGGCAAGGCCCAGAAGAACATCTCCAAAGGGGACAAGAAGAAGAAGCGCAGGAGGAAGGAGAGTTACGCAATTTACATTTACAAAGTACTGAAGCAAGTACATCCCGACACCGATATCTCCAGTAAGGCGATGAGCATCATGAACAGCTTCGTTAACGACATCTTCGAACGCATCGCCGCCAAAGCTTCGCGTCTCGCTCACTACAACAAGAGATCGACCATCACCAGTAGGGAAATTCAAACTGCTGTCCGTCTCCTCCTGCCCGGTGAATTGGCCAAGCACGCTGTCAACGAAGGCACCAAGGCTGTCACCAAATACACCAGTTCCAAGTAAATTCCAATTGTTTGGACAACATCCAGAAGAACTTCAAATGGTTCCAAGTCCAGCTTCCAGAGCATCTCCAGAATACTGTACAGTCCAGAGGACACCAAAAAATGTCAACAAACACCCACTTCCAAGGAACTTATCACCGACAGAGTCCATCCAACTACGACCGCTGATATCCCACACTCCCGGCGGGCAGAATGTCTAATCCCTAAGATTAGACATACATTTAAATATTAATTATTCTATTACGATTGCATCATTCGTTCAATAATGCAATCATAACACAACACAATTCCGGACAATTACCTGATGCCCCACTTACGCAAGAATGACGAGCGGCTGTCCGGCCGATCCACGGCAACAACTTCTGCAACTCAGCAACGGACTTGTGGACTTTGTGACCGTCGGCGTCCCAAATCACCGAGCCAACGCTACCAGTCAGCACCAACACCAAATATAAATACCCGCGAGGAGGCCAACTGACCAGAGTTATTTCGACTCTCAAACCATTAACTACCATGTCATGTATTTAAGTTATTATGTTACAATATATACCTCTTTTAAATCCACTACTCTACCCTGAACTATTACAGGTATACTAGTAGAAACAGGCTATTATACATTGGCAGAATTTATGTTCGACAAATCGCTAGCATAGTTATCCACGCATTATTTTTATTTTAAATTGTAACTTTTTTATCCTACACCTTTTTTAATTATGTTTTGTCAAATTTCATATGTATATAACGTCCATAACAGCAACACGATACATATATATGTATACTACTACCTGTACACTGTGGCACAATGAATAAAGAATTGAATTGAATTGAATACGATTATACGATTTTACGGTTATACGATTATACGATTATACGTTTATACGATTATACGATTATACGTTCACTCGTTTATACGATTATAAGATTATACAACTATCCGATTATACGATCATACGATTATGCGATTATGCGATTATGCGATTGTACGATTATACGATTACACGATTACACGGTTGTACGATTATACGATTATAAGTTTACACGACCATGCGATTATACGATTATACGATTATTTTACGACAACCGACACACGTTTGTTTGGCACAGCGATATACATACCTACAACACGCGTAATCGATTGCTCTGGTTTCTCTCGATATGTGCGAGGATTTTCATCCGACCAAATTCTCATAGTTTGGGAATTAATGTACCTATCCTTGTAAAACCATGCGTTATCAGTAAACAAACTAATTTGTATAACATCCTCGTTTACATTTTGTAAAAACCACTGACAAAATTCCAGTCGTTTAGGTTAATCAATGGGTAATAACTCTTGCACCGATGTTATGCGATAAGGGTATACTTGGAAATCTTTTCGTAGAAGCTTGTGGCATGTTCCTACCGATAAATTCATTTGCTGTGATAAACGACGAAGATAAGTCGTAGGATCATCTTCCAAAATTACTTGCGCTTTGTTAATTGCATCATGAGTACGTTTAACTGGTCTACCACTTCTTGGTTTACAGAGAATACTACCCGTTTCACAAAATATTGTAATTAATCGTGATACGGTATTTTTACTTTTTTATAAATAATCGGAACGCTTCGAAATTCTTCCTAAAACTCTGTCAAAGTTGCGTCCAATAAATATGCCCAATTTCCGTCAACTTTAGTCCCATTCCGGAAATAACTTTCATTGTGACTTTTTAAAAGATCGACGTTTTCTAAGTCAATTTCTAACATGTTTGCCAACTTATTTTTGTTTTAAATAATAAATCATGGCACTCTTGCGGTTTTTTTTAAATGAACATACGATACATCCATGGAATGATGGAATAAATTAGATTGGCACTACTGACTGTTAACACATAGTTTACCATAACCTCAAATGTATTCCGTCATTCAATTAGCATTCTGGGCCACCGCACAAACCAAAATGCCGCCTACTCTAAATCATAATTTAAATGATCGCACGATATTAATTTGTTACTTACATTTTGATAAGAAAATATTTACTCCGTGTCTTTGTGAATATTTACTCTATGTATTTGTGAATGTGTGTATGTATATGTGTGTGTCTATGTGTGTGTGTCTATGTGTGTGTGTCTATGTGTGTGTGTCTATGTGTGTGTGTGTCTATGTGTGTGTGGTTGTGAATTTGTATTCATCGTTCGCGTTGAATTGGATTAGTGAGATGATCTCCGAAACCGCAACATGGCGATGATATTCCTCCAAAATTTCCGCCCACTAATGCTATTTACTAATTAAGTTTGTTTTGTGTGTACAACATACACACACACACATACGCTCATCAGCACACGAACACACACACACACATGTGTGTAAGTTAAGTGAGGTTGGCGTATTAGCCTCGAGCTTCAATTGAAGATTCATTTCGTCTGTGAATATGAGAATACTCCCCATTCTCCTACTTTACGCAAATATGTATAATTATGCATGATACACAGAAGCCATAATTGATAACCATAAATTATTCGCATTTTTTCGTATCAATCGATAAATGTTATAGTTATCTTAAAACAAAATATGCTCCTAGATTCCTCATCAAAAGTGCCAAATGTCAAAGTTCTAAATGTTTAGAGTCTATTCTTTTTGATTAATAAAATAAAAACGATTTAAAAAAAAATCAGTAATCGACTCTCTATCTCTCGAAATAACTAAGATCCACATTTTTACAATATAGTGATTAGTGGCTGATTAGTGGCGATTGATTGCCCCTATTTACTTGGCCAATTTAAAATCAATGTGCCAGCTAGAAGTTTGCGTTCCTTCGATCTGTTACAATTATTGGCGATTCTGGATATACCAATATTTTTACGATAGTCCGTCCTACAATATGGTAAAAATATTGGTATATCCAGAATCGCCAATAATTGTAACGCCATCAATCCCTTTCTTTCTTTCGACAGGGTGAATAGTCTTCATATTTTAATCTGTTGTTTGTACCTAAATGTGTTTATTGTATTTTACTCTTTTATGTACCTATATTTATTATGTATTTATATTTATATTTCATTTATTTTTATTTTTAGTTTTTATAATATTAATGTACTTAAATGGACTTCCGTTATTAAATAAATTAATCAGTAAGCTTAAACATCTGGTATATAATAAAAATTGTGAAGAAAAGTTAAAAGTGTTTTAATTAAAGTTATAATAAAACAAACACAAAACCCCACACCCATGCGGGTAGAGCGGGTCATTGAATATATATATATATATATATATATATATATATATATATATATAATCTTCAGGTAACTTACCCAAATTCAATTGATATTTTGAAGTTTCAACAACTAACAGCCTCAACTATACAACCAATATTAACCTTCTGTAATTATTTGCACTGCGTAAACATCCGGATTTTCCCAAGGAAAAACAATCCCACTGAAAACTGAGAAATGACCGGCTCAGGTAAATAATTCGTGCGATCCATCGCGAGCGGAAGTTTTAATTTTCATTAATGGCTTGTTATTATCTCCACCGGCTCTCTTCCCCTTCCCCCGTTCTCCGGGACTTATCAATTTTCAGAGATTGATAAGTCTATTTCGTTCGGGGCGTTTCTCCAAGATCGATATTGCCTCCCCCCCACCCCCTCATCCACCTTCTGGCAATTTTGATAACAGCCACTGAGAAAATTCCACTCTTTCTTATTTCCCTCTAGAATTGCGTAATTTACAGCATGAATAATAAAATACGCCTAAAGAATTAGCAAAAGATCGACAGTTATCCCCCCAACTTAAAATTAGTAGTAAATTACGAAAAGTGAAACAGTCTTATTAATATTTATTCAGATGATGTTAACTTAGTGTATACATAATGATTTATTTTTGTATGTTACCAGGTCTAATTTCTTGAATTAATTTCTCAGCTGGCACTTGGTGAAACATATATATATATAGACGGAATAAAGTTTTAATTTGTGAAACAATACCAATTGTTTTTAATTTAAATAACTTTACATATGTTACCAGGTCTGTAGATATGAAACCGGAATTTGCTTATAAATGGCTTTAGTTGTCAATATATTGACTGGCAAGTCGCGTTATTGGTCCATTATTTTTGTGTTTACATTTGTCAAACATTTTTAACTCACAAGAATACAAATTTAATAATCATAGCGTTGAAGATGACTGTTTTTGAGCATAAAAATTATGATTCGCCGACAGCATTGATTTTCTGCTACCATTCGAAGAAATCTGCCGCAGAATCGTATCGAACGCTTGTCAAAGCTTACCCTAGGGTATATGGTAACCATTTCAACTTGAATTCAACCCTAGAGTTGTTGCAGCAGCGAATTCTA
Source organism: Philonthus cognatus (assembly GCA_932526585.2). Classification (NCBI taxonomy): domain Eukaryota; kingdom Metazoa; phylum Arthropoda; class Insecta; order Coleoptera; family Staphylinidae; genus Philonthus; species Philonthus cognatus. The sequence continues at coordinate 54,280,479 of OW052249.1, read as the reverse complement.
CCCTAGGGTTGTTGCAGCAGCGAATTCTACCCTAGGGTTGTTGCAGCATCGAATTCTACCCTAGGGTTGTTGCGGCAATGCAATATACATTGCTGCAAAAACCCCAGGATATATAGAGACCATTTTATACTTAAATGTGAACCTATTCGAAGCAATATACGTTGTTGCAACAACCCTAGGGTATATAGTAACCATTTCAACTTGAATTCAACCCTAGAGTTGTTGCAGCAGCGAATTCTACCCTAGGGTTGTTGCAGCAGCGAATTCTACCCTAGGGTTGTTGCGGCAATGTAATATACAATGCTGCAAAAACTCCAGGATACATAGAAACAATTTTATACTTAAATGTGAACCTATACGTTGTTGCAACAATCCTACGGTATATGGTAACCGTTTTAAACTTGTATTCTACCCTAGGGTTCTTGCGTAACGTAATATGCATTTCTGCAACAACACTAGGATATATAATAACTATTTTGTACTTGAATTCAAATCTAATCAAAGCAATATACGTTGCTGCAACAACCCTAGGGTATATGATAACCATTTCAACTTGAATTCTACTCTAGGGTTATTGCAGCAGCGAATTCTACCCTAGGGTTGTTACGGCAACGTAATATAAAATGCTGCAACAACCCTAGGATATATGAAAACCGTTTTATACATAAATTCAAAAATATTCGAAGCAATATACGTTGTTGCAACAACCCTAGGGTATATGGTAACCATTTTAAACTTGAATTCTACCCTAAGATTGTTGCAACAATCCTAGGATACATAAAGACCATTTCATACTTAAATTTAGACCTATTTGAAGACGTTTTATGTAACACCGAACATTTTCATAACGAGAATTTTTCTTTGAAGTATCTATATGCATACGCTGCACATTTTCCGATGCTCGGTTTATTAAAAGAATCCAATTTGAAGCTTTAAGCTAGCGTTTTCCACTCCCAGGCTAAGCATGAAGTAAAATTTCGAGTTTAGAACAGCCTGAAAATTTGGTTTGGTCGCGTAGCGCGAAGCGCGGAGCGGCCAAACCAAATTTTCAGGCTTTTCTAAACTCGAAATTTTACTTCATGCGCCACCGGTACAAAACACTGATTCCATGCAAAGTTTAGCGGTATGTTTTAAACTTCGTAATATGTCAGTGTTTTGTACCGGTGGCGCATGAAGTAAAATTTCGAGTTTAGAAAAGCCTGAAAATTTGGTTTGGCCGCTCCGCGCTTCGCGCTACGCGACCAAACCAAATTTTCAGGCTTTCCTAAACTCGAAATTTTACTTTATGCTTAGCCTGGGAGTGGAAAACACTCGCTTAAAGCTTCAAATTAAATGAAACACTTTTTAAACTTAAATTCTACCCTAAAGTTAAAGCAGCAACGTAATATATATATTGATGCAACAGTCCTAGGATATATGAAACGACCCTGAAACCCATTTTAAACTAAAATTGGTTGAGTGAGCTACGCGAAGATTAAATTCAAATGATATTGACCTTTCTAGACACTTTTAAACTTCCTTGATAGCAAGGAAAAAACTGAATGCTCAAACTAAATTTAAATCCTTTAGAAATGAAGGAAAGAAGATGCTACACAATTCCAACGCCACACGTAAAATTAGTTGGTGAAGAAAAATTAATCAATTTATTAAAGACAAAAACACGCTTTCTTCCACATTAGTAAAATGAAACATACTAAACGCTAAGAATGATTGAATTTTATGCTCTTGGTAAATCACAGTGCTTTGAGTGATTTAAAATATTTAAAAGTGGCGATTTTCACGTGAGAAACCAAGAACGCGGAAGATCACCGATAAAGTTTGAAGACGCCGCAATGCAAGCATTGTTGGATGAGGATGATGCTCAATCGCACCAACAACTTGCGTATCAGTTAAATTTGACACGAGAAGTCGCCTCCATACGTTTGAAAGCCATAAGAAAGATCCAGAAGGTAGGAAGATGGGTTCCATATAAAAGACGACAGGAAAATACTACGAAATACTGCTCACCAGGTACAAAAGAGAATTATTTCCTTATTGTATTTTGACTAGCGATGAAATACGCATGCGGCATGCGAGTATGCCGCGGCATACTCGCCAGACTTGTCTCTATCTGATGACTGCTTATTTGTATCGATGGGACACGCACTTGCTGAGCAGCGCTTCACTTCTTACAAAAATGCACAAAAATAGCTCAATGATTGGTTTGCCTTAAATATTCAACAATTTTTTTGGCTTGGTATCCACAAATTGGCGGAGAGATGAGAAAAATGTATAGCTAGCGATGGGAAATACTTTGAATAAAATATTCTGCACCATTTTCATACAATAAATGTGTATTTTCTATTAAAAAATTCCGGTTTCATATTTACAGACCTGGTATATGTATTTTTTGAATAATTTTCTCACTTATCACTTGGTGAAACATTTTTAAATATTGATAATGAAGGTTTAAATTAAATTACACTTGGTTTGTTTCACAATTTTTTACTTTACTATTTACTCGACTAGTTTCGCGTTTTACAGCATTATCATTATCACTCCTGATAATGCTTTAAACGCGAAACTAGTCGAGTAAATAGTAAAGTAAAAAATTGTGAAACAAACCAAGTGTAATTTAATTTAAACCTTAATTATCAATAAAACTGGTATATGTTATATAATCTATATTTGAGAACTGTTTTTCAGTAATATAAGTCCCCCCCCCCAAAAAAAAATGCACTCCATCCCTAGTGTATTAAAAAGGCAAATATTTCACCATAATTCATAATTAAAAACAGCCCCGAAAGCCGGGTTACATAAATAAAAGCGCGGGGTGCGACAAAAATCTGCTGATGATGAAGAACAACGGTTTTCGCCCTCCGGGAATTAACGTCAATTATATTTTTGCTTGCGCGCTCGAAATAGGAAAAGAGATTTATGCCAATAAATGCGCGTTTAAATAGTCGAGTCGATAAAGTACAAAAAATATGGACTATTATTAGTGACACACAAAATGACACACCGAAAGATTTAGATTGATGGCCATTAGTAACTCCACAGTTTATATATATGTATATATACATATATATATATATATATATATATATATATATATATATATATATAGAGAGAGAGAGAGAGAGAGAGAGAGAGACAAATGTTCACTGATTTAAATTGAAGCTAAAAATGCACTGAAAACAACCCAACTTCAATATTTTTTTAAAAATCGGTTGGTTTCTTTCGTTTCGACGCTGTAAACCTTCAGATATGCGTTGTTTTTTTGCAAAAAAACTTCAATTCCCTGTAGTCCTTCGGTCTCCGAAGACCATCATTGGTCCTTCGAGCTGCAGCCTTTGTTAGCCAGTCTCTATATACAATTTGGTAACTGCGTTTGGATGCTGCGTCCAGAAAGAAAACCCCATATCTTAACCATAGTCTCTCCTTTTCTACTCGATTTTCAGTTCTCCCGTAAGCATTGGCCCTTAGTATCATGTTCAACTTTCTAGCAATGTTTAAAATGTTTCCGTGTTTAGTAGGTAGTTACTAGTTACTCAGATAGTTTATAAAATCGTTTAATTAGAAGCTTTAACGAGTGTTGTCCACTCCCAGACTAAGCATGAAGTAAAATTTCGAGTTTAGAAAAGCCCCGCGTAGAAAATTTGTCGAGGGTCGCGCAGCGACCCGAGACAAATTTTCACGGGGCTTTTCTAAACTCGAAATTTTACTTCATGCGCCACGCGTATAAAACACTGATTTAAATTGAAGTTAAAAACTCACTGAAAACCAACCCAACTTCAATATTTTTTTCAAAAATTGTATGTTTTCTTTCCTATCCACGTTGTAAACCTTCAGATATTCGTTGTTTTTTTGTAAAAAAATTTCAATTCTCTGTAGTTCTCCGGTCTCCGAAAAGCATCATTGGTCCTTCGAGCTATAGCCTTTGTAAAATGGTCCTTTAAGTAATAAATTTGGTAATCTAGAGTGATTCTTCAATTTGAAACTTCTAAGAACGAGTGTTGTCCACTCCCAGACTAAGCATGAAGTAAAATTTCGAGTTTAGAAAAGCCCCGCGTAGAAAATTTGTCGAGGGTCGCGCAGCGACCCGAGACAAATTTTCACGGGGCTTTTCTAAACTCGAAATTTTACTTCATGCGCCACGCGTATAAAACACTGATTTAAAGTGAAGTTAAAAATGCACTAAAAAACAACCCAACTTCGATATTATTTTTAATTGAATATTTTTTGTCCTATCCATGCTGTAAACCTTCAGATATTCGTTGTTTTCTTGTAAAAAAACTTCGATTCCCTGTAGTTCTTTGGTCTCCGAAGACCATCATTGGTCCTTCGAGCTGTAGCCTTTGTAAAATGGTCCTTTGAGCAATAAATTTGGTAATCTAGAGTGATGTTATAAGTTGAAGCTTCTAAGAACGAGTGTTGTCCACTCCCAGGCGAAGCATGAAGTAAAATTTCGAGTTTAGAAAAGCCCCGCGTAGAAAATTTGTCGAGGGTCGCGCAGCGACCCGAGACAAATTTTCGCGGGGCTTTTCTAAACTCGAAATTTTACTTCATGCGCCACGCGCATAAAACACTGATTTAATGCGATGTTCAAAACAGATCGCTTCAGTATTACCAGTTTAGAAGTATATCGTTGTCTATCTTACTCGTACCCAACAACCTGAGCATAGTCTCTCCTTTTCTACTCGATTTCCAGGTCCCCCATAAGCATTGGCTCCGCTTGGTAACTCTAAAAGCTAATAAAATAATAAAAACTGAAACTTTTGTTCATGTCTGAGCTTCAGATTACCGTCAAATTTATATTCTTATATTTATTGTTCAACAGCTTTGGTAAATAGGCACTTTCAACCCACCGCAGTCTATTCTTGTTTTCGGCTGTTGTGTTAAATTTGCAAATCGTGCCCAAAAGCCCTATTTCGCACACCAGTTGCCTACATAACTATTCTAAGGAATCTAATACTGGATGGTTTAAATTAAATTTAAATATTGATAATGAAGGTTTAAATTAAATTACACTTGGTTTGTTTCACAATATTTTACTTTACTATTTACTCGACTAGTTTCGCGTTTTACAGCATTATCAGGACACTCCTGATAATGCTGTAAAACGCGAAACTAGTCGAGTAAATAGTAAAGTAAAAAATTGTGAAACAAACCAAGTGTAATTTAATTTAAACCTTCATTATCAATATTTAAAAATGTTTCACCAAGTGATAAGTGAGAAAATTATTCAAGAAATTAAATTTAAATTAAAACACTTGATTTGTTTCACTTATTAAAAGTGAAACAAACCAAGTGTTTTAATTAATAAATTTAATTTAAATCATCCAGTATTAGATTCAAAAATGTTTCACCACGGGTCAAGTAAGAAATTAATTAAAGATATTCTAAGGAATAATAATGTAATTTGTGGATATTCTGCAGACTATTTGAATTTGTAAATAGTTCGTAGAATATTTACAAATTACTTAATTAAAATAATAAAAGTGGTAAAACAAAGTAAAGTGTTTTTATTTATATATTTATTTATTTTATACGGTATCTCCTTTTTACATAAATTTTTACAAATCAATTATATAATTTTTAACTATTGTAACAAATTAATACAATGATTCACTTCAATAAAAAATATAGATTAAATGAAATTACTATACATCAAAATCAAAATAATCCTTAAACATATAAAGAAAAAAAATATACAAAATAATAAAACAATATATTATTTTAAAATAATACCAAATGACTATAGGCTATCTGTCAAGACGATTTAACATATCTCTAAAATGTGCATAAGGTTCATTGAAAATATTTACATTATCACTGGCAGTAATCTCGTTCAAATACCTCAAAATCCTAGAAATGGGACTATTGAAACCATTTTTAATTAAATAATTACTTAATTGTTGAGGCAGTGACTAGTTGAAAGTTCATTTTGACTTTGATTTAATGTAAATAAAACACTTATTACTTTACAAACAATTTATTGTACTCGCGACAATTGTTTTTATATTTATATTTATTATATAATTATATTTTTTTGTATGTTAAATTTTTATTAAAATTCTATTAATAATATATAAAATTACGAAAAAACTATTCGTGAAAATGCAAACAGTGTCTTAATTAATAAGACAATTTAAGACGATAAATATCCATTGAAACAACTACTTCCCGTGCAAATACACCTCCGGATATTGAATTATACAATGAAATATTTAAAATCTTATTTAATTTGATTTGTTACAACGCTCTATTAAAGTATATGTAACGTTTAGGTCAAATTCTCTTCAAACCAACTAACAATACAATTTAAAATGAAAGGAGAGATAGCAACAAATTAGAAGTGAAAGGACTTGGAATAAAACTAATGTCTTAGGCCATCTATTAATGTTCCATTCCGCAGATTGATTTAGTAGTTTAGACACGAACTGAATTTTGTTAGGTGTAGTTGTTAATACTATTGGTGGATATTATTTCGGTGTGCGAAATGAACTCGAACTTTACAGAGCGTGAAATATTAGTGTTTCGCGATGAGAAACGGAAACCGGGTTCTTATCGTGGAAGCGAGTGGAAGTTAAAAGCCGGATCTCGTGAAAAGCGGCACGAAATATACGCTGTATTAAGATGTCTATCCCGAAAGGTGAAGAAGAATTCAAACTTTCCAACACGGAAACATTCAGAAATAGGAACACCTTAAAACTCCAACTACATTACTCAAATTAAACGATTTAAAGTGCTATTAAAAACTAGTATTTGGGGTAGTGGATAGAGGCCCTGCCTCCTAACCCAGGGGTCGCGGGTGTTGTCATTTTAAAGTACAAAATGATTCCACCTGGATCCATGGATGTGTGTGAACGTGTTTGTGGCGTCTAAATATAGTTAAATACAAAAATATAAAGGTGAAATGGGGGAATGGTCAGAGACCAATATCTAGAAATTAGGAAGGCGCTAAAGCGGGGAAAGCCGATTGTAAATAATATGGAAGAGCTTTGGAACTCTCCGATAGCGTCCGCCCTTATTGCCGATATTTTATGATAGCCTGTATTTGTATATAAATAGTTGTTTAGATATTTTTTGTACATTCCTCCCCGAAGATGACCAATGGTCGAAACTAGTCGGAGAAAATATAAATTAGTGAAACAAAACCAAGTGTTTTAATTAAATATCCAGAATTATATTCAAAAATGTTTCACCACGGGTTAAGTGAGAAATTAATTAAAGATATCCAGAAAATGTATAAAAAAAACTATTATTTTTTTTATAGCACTCTAAATACCTCAAAACTACAACTAAATTTTACAATTCTTAAATTTTGGAGTTGTTTACTGAAAACTAGAACTAAATTTCATAAATACAATGAATGAATGATATACACCTCTAAACTACAAATAAATTTCACAATTCTTCATGAAACAAAAAAGAAGCCAAAGGAAATGTATTTAATTCAAATGTTTATGAGAAAAACAGTAAATTGAAACATTAAATGATTTGTTTAATTCTCCTAATACGAAAATCAAATTATTGTTGGATAATGCTAATATCCGCGAATGCGGAGAGTAAAGTTTTTATTCCCGTGTATATCTGTATAAACGGAGGGATGAGCTTCACCAAAGCAAACTTTTCCATTAAGTATATTTAAAGTTCATCGGAAGGAGGAGGACGAGATAAAAAGCCGGAGAGTAAGAGTCAGAAGATGGATAACTTTTAGAGCTTTAACCTTCGACGTTTCAACCTTATAAATAAATCCAACTTGTTTACAATTACTTTATTCTGTAAATACGAACGAAAAAGCTCACTGAAATACACTCAATAATAAAGTATGTAATTTTATCAATGAATTATGTATAAAAATACCACTTAAATACACTCAATATTAATGTCGGCATCCCCGTAGGTTCTGACTTCAGAAACATATGTCGTAATTAGACATATAATTAAATTTATTTGACGCTTTCGGGATTCACCAAATTGTACGACTTAATCTAAGGTATGTAATTTTATCATTGAATTAAATAAATATATTATATAATGGAATTCAAGAAAGGTGTTTTATGATTACAGATTTTAAATCTATGGTACAGTTTTTTTTTTTTAAATCTTTATTTCCACTTTAATGCTTTTTACAATAATTAAATTAACAATACATTACACAAAATACGGCAGCATAGTGAAAAAAGGCAGAGTTCAGCATATACATCTCTAGGAGATATTGCTGATCTTCCACTCAACCTTTAAGAACAAAACAAGAATATTTACTTAATTACTATATTACTATAAACCTAACAGTATATACGCATTTACATTATTTTTGTATAAATATAAACATACTCTGTGTGACAGATAATGTTAAGCTATTATTTTCAGAGTTACTTTAAATTTATTGTAGCTAGATGTTTGGAACAAGTCATGAGCCGAGTTGTAAGCCTGATAGATTTGATACGTGAAAGAGCGTTGAAATAAACAGGTTTTGTGTTTTGGAGGAGATATTCTTCCCCTGAATCTAGTGTTCAGGTGATGAACGTCATTCCTAAAAGTGATTTTGTTAAATAGGTAAGCCGGCATTTTGTTATTAATTATTTTGAAAAATAGACACATAGCTTGAGTCCTCCTTCTAGCTTCCATATCTAACCATTTAGCATCCTTTAATTTATGCGAGATATGGTCAAATTTCCTGAGACCATAGATGAAACGCAAACAAGCGTTCTGTACCCTTTGAATGCGTATGCGCGTGTTGCAATCAATCGCCGCGTGATATAAGGTTGAGCAGTAGTTAAAGTGGGAGAGAACTAAACTTTCACATAATGTTATTTTAGTATTTGTACTAAGATAATGTCTATGCTGGTATAGACATCTTAAGTTGAGGTATGCTCTTGAAATATATTTATTAATTAACGTTCTAAAACGTAATGAGGTATCCATATAAACCCCTAGATGTTTAGCTTCCTCGGCATGGGGAATTGGTATTCCATTTATGCGAAGGTCTAGTTTCTCCGCTGTAATCTTACGAGCCTTACGATTTCCAAATATCAGAAAAGATGATTTTGTAGGATTTATGCATAGGTCTAAAGTTTTTGATATATTTAGAATGCTCATAAGATCCTTATTTATCTGGGTTTCACACATATCTATTGTTTCTGGCGGGAAGGAAAGGTAGATTTGGATATCATCCGCATACATATGACTGGAACAGTACGTTAATTGATCCAATATACCACTAGTATAGATAGTAAATAGTAAATAGCAGGGGTCCTAAAATCGATCCCTGCGGGACACCTCTCCGTATATCTATGAGATCAGAGATATTGTTATTAATTTTAACGCATTGTTTACGGTTTCTGAGATAGCAACTGAGGAAGTTTACAGCATCTTCCCCAAGACCAATGTATCTTAAGATAAGTTGTAGAGTATTATGTGTTACGGCGTCAAACGCCTTGCTATAGTCTAGTAAAACTAGGACTGTAATATTTCCCTCATCAACAGATCTAATGATATCATCAGATACTGCAAGTAGCGCTGTTTCGCAGCTGTACCCTCTCCTAAATCCAGACTGTTGTTTCGGCAAAATATTCATGTCTGTCACAAAATAAAAAAGTTGTTCAGTTATAATTTTCTCCATCAGCTTTGATAAAGCTGGTAGGATACTAATAGGTCGTAACTGTTTTAAATCTGTTGGTTTAGGAACTTTAGGAATTGGTCTAAGTACAGCATGCTTCCAACATTCAGGAAAGACCGAATGCATAAAGCATGTGTTGATTATATGTACAAGATATGGCAATATAGTTGGGCAGCACATTTTTAGCATTGTAATATTGATTCCATCAAGCCCGTAAGAAGAGGTTTCTATTAAATTTAGGAAGTTTGCAACCACATGTTCATTCACTAATTGAAATTGAAATTTATTGTTATTATGTACAAATTTATTATTTAAGTATTCCTCAAATTCCTTCTTGTCGGAGTTAAAACTATCTGGAATACTACTGATAAAGTGTGTATTGATGCGATTTACATCTGCTAATGAGTCTGGTATTTGATTTATATCTTTTTTTAGCCCCAGGTATTGAAGATGTTTCCACAGAAACTTATTACTTTTATTACTAGAGATGTATGAGAAGTATGCTTTTTTCTCATTTTTTAGTGCAGTGTTCGTATAGTTCCTCAACATTTTATAATATTCCCAGTGAGATATGTTTTTCGTTTTTCTATACCTGGCTTCAGCTTTATTACGAATGTTAATTAAAAGTTTTATATTGTCCGTAATTTTTCTTTTGGGTATTTTCATATTAACATTAATTCTTTTGCTTTTGTGTGCTCAATTGCAACTAAGAGATTTATATTAACACAGTTATTTTAATTTAACCATAAATGTCACAGGACACCTCTTGTGAACTGGATTATAATTGTTTATAATGATATAATATTATTATTTATACAATTTAATTAAAAAAATCTGTGGAAGAGATTAAAAAAAAATACATTGAACAATATCAACTGCGGTTTTGTTGAGTTTGCAGTAAACTGATTTATAGACTATGTGTATTTTATCAAAATATAAGATATAAAGAAGGCGGTTTATATTTTTAATACACGCCGCAGAAATTTCAATATCGTTTTTACGAGCAACCCTTAAGTAAGGCGAATTGGTAATTTTCCCTTCGCGTTTTTGTTTCAAGCGTCTAAACAAAACTTAAGTGGAAATTTTGCATGTTTGTGTAAGACGTTTGTTAATAATAACCTTTTGTTTGCAATTTATACAAAAATTGTCGTAATTTATATGTTATAAGAAAATAAATTGTCAAATCACAAGAAAATGCGTAGAAATGATTTTTTTGAATTTTATTGGCTTTGGCTTTCGCCATTGTATTGTTTCAAGTATTTAATTTAAGTAATTCGCAAATAATTATTTAATTCATTTGGACTCTACATTACATTTACACTACATCCATGGACCGGATGGAATAATTTATTATTCATAAATTATTCCACCGAACGGAATTTAAATCCGCGACCTCTTCGCCTGTGGGCAGGGTCTCTACCCACTTGTCTACCAGTAAAAATAAAAAAAAAATCACCCAGCCTTTGCGATTTCAATGAATATCAAGAAAAAAGACGTGTAAAACTTTATAAACTAAAAATATTTATAAACCTTCGGTATGTACGAAGGTTTATCAATTTGTTTAAAATTAATTTAATATACTCTTAAAAACAGGGCTGTCCTCATTTGTACTTAAACCAAAGTTATTTCTGTTATAAAATCAAGTTTCATAACGTTTCACATAAAACATAATGTATTTTTAATTTTATCAATATTAATGAAGACTTCTTTTACTTTTTCGCGCAAAATTCGCTCGGGTTAATTGGAACTACATTAATTAGGCTATAAATATGAAATGCGCGATCGTAAAACCGGCTCCCCATTTTCTTGCCATAATTACGAATTAAGGCTGCGCAATATCCGGCTTTACGCGAAAAAGGGGTGATTCTTTTTAATTACGTTGATTTAATAATGAAAAGCGCCATAATTTTTATAATATAGGTGAGTACATTTCGCGAAAACTAAACAGAATGGAATTATAATATAAATTAGGTGTGAAATTTTAGAGAGGAAATGAAAATAAAAATTAGAGCAGAATTCTAAAATAAACTAGTTCATAAATTCAAGACAGGAAATTGAAAAACAATAAATAATAGGAGTTCTTTTTAATTACGTTGATTTAATAATGAAAAGAGCCATAATTTTTTTAATGTAGGTGAGTAAATTTCGCGAAAACTATGTAGAATGGAATTATAATATAAATTAGGTGTGAAATTTTACAGAGGAAATGAAAAAAAATTAGAGCAGAATTCTTAAATAAACTAGTTCTTAAATTCAAGACAGGAAATTGAAAATAAATAATAAATAATAGGAGTTCTTTTTAATTACGTTGATTTAATAATGAAACGAGCCATAATTTTTATAATAAACGTAAGTAAATTTCGCGAAAACTAAGCAGAATGGATTTATAATATTAATTAGGTGTGAAATTTTAGAAAGAAAATGAAAACAATTAGAGCAGGATTCTAAAATAAACTAGTTCTAAAATTCAAGAAGGAAAATTGAAAAAAAAAACAACAAATAAATGATAGGAGTGTATCAAATTGACCGAATAACGTAAAACAATAAAGCACACTGTCACTTTGTTTAAAACTTTACTTATTTTCAAGAAAAAAACAGTTGAATTTCAAAAACTGGAATGTTTATTCAAAGTGAGACCAGTTCACATAGCCAAATATTTTGCTGTACTAGTTTTCTTCTTTCGCAAACTGTACAGATATGTCTTCTAAATTTACGTAATATACTCTTACAAAAACTGAGCTCTTCTTATTTCTACTTAAACCACAGTTATCTGTGTTATAAAATCAAGTGTGTTTATACCTTTTTATGTTTTTAGGTGAGATATAAACGAAGTTAAGAGTGTGTTTTATTAATAATGGAGGATACATTAAAAATAACACTTGGTTTCTTTGATCACTGAGGCAATTAATTTTTAAAAATCCATAATTACTTTAATAAATAAAATATTTCTAATTTTCAACTTTTTGTAGTAAAAATAAATACAAAAAGTTTAAAATCAGAAAAATTGTATTTATTAATTTATTTGAGTAGCCTAGTATCAAAGACGGACATTCGTTATTTTGGTAAAAATAATAGTAATATTAAAATAATTAAAATAGTTAGTAATGGTAATATTAAAACAGCTGTCATTATGAAAGTAAGGAGTATTTGTGCTAAGATATACGCATGCTCAAAATAAATCAGCTAAAAAAGAAGAATCTCGAAATTACTTAAAGTTTTGTCCCCAGAAACACAAAAAATGATGTGGCGAATGTTCGTCTTTGATACTAGGCTACTCATTGTTTCTCCTTGAGAATGACTTAAAGTCGAAACTAGTTGGAATAAAAAAACAAAAATATTAGTAAAATTTAACTAAGCGTTTTCTTTTTTAAATTATAATTTATAATAATAATAATAATAATAATAATAATAATAATAATAATAATAATAATAATAATAATAATAATAATAATAATAATAATAATAATAATATTTATTTATTACCCAACAGGAAAAATTTATCAATGTAACACTTGGTTTGTTTGACTATTTGTGATCAGCAAAAAAGTTATTTAAGATATGTGTGTTTTATTATTAAACTAACATGTGCAACGAAGTACTTTACAATTTAAAATAAGAGTTTTGTTAATTTAATTAAAACACTTAATTTTATTTCACCACTTTTATTTAACTTTTCAGTGACTATAGTTTCTAAAGTTATTTAAATAAAAAACACTTGGTATTGTTTCACAAATTAAAACTTTATTCCGACTATTTTTGGTTTGTTAGACCATTTTCAAAGGAATGTACATTCCTTTGAAAATGGTCTAATAAACCAAAACTAGTTGGAATAAAGTTTTAATTTGTGAAACAATACCAAGTGTTTTTTATTTAAATAACTTTACATATTCTAATATGTTTCACCAAGTGCCAGATGAGAAATTATTTCAAGAGACTATAGATTCGACTACAAGCTAGTCATTATCAAACTAATAGTTTTGTTCATCTTTAGATCATCCAATAGTTCTTCTAAATCAACTCTTGTAATAGCCCTAGTAATCCAAAACATTCTCCTATTTTTGTTTTTCGTCTGAACAGGAATATATTTATTCCCTCTTAATTCTAAATTACCTCATTTATTTTTTCTTCCAAGTCGAGTGTTTTTCTTTTTCTCTGCGTTTCTCTTTGTATCTGGGTATAGGGTAGGAAGAATGCAATTTGTTCGTTATTTTCATTTAGTGCTATACGTGGCCCTCGGAGAAATCCGACGCACTAATTGAGAGAGGCAGCGATCCAAGCCGGCCGTGGAGCAGAAAGCACGAGTTCCCATTATTGGCCGTTACCCGTGCGACTCGACTCGCCCGGAATTATTGCTATAGTCGAAATCTGCCCATTTACTATTATTAGATGGCATTTTTTATCTCTACTCCAAAATGTCTGTCCTTTTTTACAAGAACAACAGTGTTCTTTAATTCTTTCATCAGTGTTTGTTCGGTTTTGTTTAATTCCCGTGAAAAGGACCAAATGTAAAATATTTGATTTTTGATTTATATTCTGAATATTTGCGCGCTTGAAAAGTGTGCGCACAATAGGTGACGCTCATAGCGCCACTTGCAGAGAAGAAGTCGAGTGAGACACGTGTCGTTAAAATAGTGTGTTCGTTAAAATACAACTTCAACTTAAACCAAAGCACACATAACACAAAGCCGGGGTAAGTCACCCTCAATACACCACTTTCCAGCGGAGTCCGCAGATCAGTAAAATAAATAATTAGTGTAAAATAATTTTCTGTGTTACTCCTTGAGAATGACGATAAGTCGAAACTAGTCGGAGAGAATAAAAAATAGTAGTGAAACGAACCAAGTGACTTTTATTTAATTATCAATATTGTAAACATGTTTCATCAAGTGATTAATGAGAACCAAATTGAAGATATTAGTGTAAGCCCCTGTATACGCCCATTTTAACACTTCAGCCAAAAACTAAAGTTGTGAATTATACAGTGTTCTTACACAATACATTAAAACATTGAAACATCTTTATTTCATTTTTTTTTGTTTGTTTGTTTGGCATAGGTTCTAGCCATTCAGCCACTAACGATGATTATATTAATTAATTTAACATATATTTGGACGTCACACACATTCACACCACACCCAGGGACACGACGAAAAATTATTTTTAAATAAAGTCTCCCCGTGCACGGGAATTATTTCATTTTATTAAATATATTTATAAGTATATATATAATTGCCAATACTTGGTAACAGAATACTTCAAAAATTAAAAGCGCGATTTTTTACGCAATCAACAACAAATCTATTTAAATTCAACATTTTTTTTAAATAATATGTGCTTAGATTCGTTCGAACCAATTTTATTTCGGTTATTCAATCTTTCAATTTATAGACAGACGTAAACTTTAAATAAGAATCAAACAACATCTCAAACTCGCGTCACTTCCTATTCCACATTTTTTTTTTCTTCCTTCGCGGAGCGTCAAATTCGATTTCGAAGAGTATTTCCTCCTGTCTTTGCGGCCCGACAAGAAGAGGAAAAAACCCGCCGGCGACGGCTCAATCCGAAAAGTTCATTCCGACGTCGCCCGCCCTCAAAATTGAAAAAGTTTCCCTCGGACGGGACGCATTATTAAAGAAGTTGTCCGATCAATTATTTTCGCGAGAACACTTTATTTATTAGGATGTGAGGAATCGGATTTGAAATGTAATTCACATTCTTATTTATTTATTTATATTTAATTCGAATTCATAGAATCCTATTTATAAGGATTCAATGAATTGGAATTAAATATAAAAGATTGTACTATGTAAAAAAAAGAAATGTTTCTTTACATAGTGTAATATGTTTCACCAAGTGCCAGATGAGAAATTAATTCAGGAAATTAAATAAAAGATTGTAATGCAAAATAATTGTTTTTCTTTATAAAAATGAAACACGATTTTAACTTTGTTTGTATAACTGAGTCTCAGTTGTACAAACAAAGTTAAAATCGTGTTTCATTTGTAAAATATAATATATAACTAAGTAGAAACCTCCAGCGTTCACTGTTTTTAAATTTTAATTCAAGTGAAAATTGATCGATTTGTTAAAGGTTTAACTGTATTGTTTCGAGTTTACGTGAAGTGATTAATCACAAATAGAAAGACTGTTATTCCTTACTTCACTATTTATTTTTTGTTAGATGTACATTTCGAGACACAAGGTGCTCATTATCAATAACAGTTTGTTATTGATAATGAGCACCTTGTGTCTCGAAATGTACATCTAACAAAAAATAAAAAGTGAAGTAAGGAATAACAGTCTTTCTATTTGTGTTAAAGGTTTAATTACAAAAATATGCTTAATCAGATTTCGCTAGGTGGATCAATGAGAAACAAGTTTAAAATTATACACATGTTAATTTTAAACTTGTTTCTCATCGATCCACCTAGCGAAATCTGATTAAGCATATTTTTGTAATTAAACCTTTAACAAATCGATCGATTTTCACTTGAATTTAAATTTTAAAAACAGTGAACGCTGGAGGTTTTTACTTAGTTATACATTATATTCTACAAATGAAACACGACCAATAAAGTATAGATATCTTAAATGAGTCGTTAGAAATACGAAGAACTATACAGGATGTTTTATTTTATAAGATATGATTTTTTTTATGACACATGATTTCGAACTCATAATTCCTGCTCTATCCAACGGCGCAAAAACAAATAAGGCTGCCATAAGAGAAATCTATTTGATGTGGTATCTAAAAAATAGGACACAATGTACAAAATATGTTAATTTTGCTCCTCGGATATTATTTTTAGTAAATTCAAATTTCAGCTCATTAGACATGAAATTTTCCTTTTAGAAATAAACAAACAATCAATTAAATTCTTTGTAATCAGATTTTGCTAAGCGATCAACAATAAACAACTTAAAAACGTAAAATATCTCTTCTAGAATAAAAAAACTAATAAAAAATTAATTTTGTATAAATGGTGAATGCGCCGGGCCAACAGAACTACTAAATTTAATTTGTATTTATTTATTTATTAACGGAATCTCCATTTTATTACATAAGTGTACATATACATATTGTAATATATGATAAAAATAACAAAAAACATAAAAATCATATAAAGAATTACATTGAATACAACCGACTAAGATTACTGAACAAAAATAATTTGACTAATAAAGCACTAATAACCTTTCTTCACGCTCTATTTGAATTACCAAATGTACATTGCGGACACAAAGTGGCCATTATTGATGGATTAACACTGTGTTAATCCATTGATAATGGTCTCTTTGTGTCCGAAATGTACATTTGGTAATTCAAATACAAGTGTGAAGAAAGGTTATTAGTGCTTTATTCGTCAAATTAATTTGATCTTCACGTAACTCACAATCAATTGACTAAATTTCAATTTAGAATGTCCTACGGAACCAATTGTTGTATAGATTTCAGCCAAAATGAATTATTATGAGGCTCGTTAATACTCCTTTCTACAGAGAGTTTTATGTAACACGAAACATTTTCAGAACGAGATTTTTTTGTAAGTATCCATATGCAAACGTTGCACATTTTTCTATGCTCGGTTTTTTAAAAGAATTTAATTTGAAGCTTTAAGCGAGTGTTCTCCACTCCCAGGCTAAGCATGAAGTAAAATTTCGAGTTTAGAAAAGCCTGAAAATTTGGTTTGGTCGCGTAGCGCGAAGCGCGGAGCGGCCAAACCAAATTTTCAGGCTTTTCTAAACTCGAAATTTTACTTCATGCGCCACCGGTACAAAACACTGATTCAATGTAAAGTTTAGCGGTGTGTTTTAAACTTCGAAATATTTCAGTGTTTTATACCGGTCAGTAGATTTTTTTTTAAGTATCCATATGCAAACGTTGCACATTATTCTATGCTCGGTTTATTAAAAGAATTTAATTTGAAGCTTCAAGCGAGTGTTTTCCACTCCCAGGCTAAGCATGAAGTAAAATTTCGAGTTTAGAAAAGCCTGAAAATTTGGTTTAGTAGCGCAGCGCGAAGCGCGGAGCGGCCAAACCAAATTTTCAGGCTTTTCTAAACTCGAAATTTTACTTCATGCGCCACCGGTACAAAACACTGATCCAATTTAAAGTTTAGCAGTGTGTTTTAAACTTCGTAATAAGTCAGTGTTTTGTACCGGTGGCGCATGAAGTAAAATTTCGAGTTTAGAAAAGCCTGAAAATTTGGTTTGGCCGCTCCGCGCTTCGCGCTACGCGACCAAACCAAATTTTCAGGCTTTTCTAAACTCGAAATTTTACTTCATGCTTAGCCTGGGAGTGGAAAACACTCGCTTAAAGCTTCAAATTGAATTCTTTTAATAAACCGAGCATAAGAATATGTGCAACGTATGCATATGGATACTTCAAAGAAAAATTCTCGTTATAAAAATGTTCGGTGTTACATAAAACTCTCTGTATATTCGCTTTTATACTCCTTTATATATTAATTTAACATTTCTTGTGAAAATTATAGCACTTTTATAAATTTTTTTTAAACCTATAGTTTTCATCTTTATAATTTTCTGTATAATTCTTATTTTCTTGCTACTCGTTTTTCATTTAATAAACTTATAGTATTCATCTTTCTAATTTTCTGTATAATTATTATATTCTCGTTACTTCTCTTTTATTTATTAAACTTAATGCTCATCTTCCCAGTTCCCATTTTTCATCACTTGCCTTTCTCTATACTTAACTGGCATCAATTTAATTATCTTGAACAAGTTTCTCATCTTTCACGTGGTGAAATATAATAATAATAATAATAATAATAATATTTATTTCCAGTGTTAAGTACATAATACATTTAGATAATATATACCAAACATTCAAACAAGTCAACAAAAAAATCCTTATTTATACACAAACAGAAGTGATAAAATCATCCGTATGGTAAGGTTCTAGATCGCACAGGTATTCAAACAACCCATGCCTCATTTTCTCAATTGTCTCTGAGATTTTTAGATGATTGGGTAGGTGGGTGTATAATTTTATACAGCTATATAGTGGCCCTCTCTCAAACATACTCATCTTATGTATTGGGTAGGTATAAGTTATGCCGTGTCTTGTATTGTGGGTGCTATGTAGCAGATATGGTGAGAATAAATGTTTATGTTTGTACAAAAACTTTTCACATTCAAAGATATAGATTGCTGGTACCGTCAACATTCGTAGCCTTTTGAAGATTCCCTTGCAACTTTCCATTTGTGTCATTTTACACATAATGCGAATGGCTCGTTTTTTAATGAGAAATAATGATTGTGCGACGCAACTTCCACTCCATTTCTTCCACTGACCGTTACTTCCACTACTTCTTATTTCCACTAACCATCACTTCCACTAGTTCTTTTTTCTACTCCATTTCTTCCACTCCATTTCTTCCACTCCAGTTCTTCCACTTACCAATACTTCCACTACACCTTTACTTCCACTAACCACCAATTCCACCATACCTTTTTTCCAATTCAAAATAATTTTACAATTTATTCAAATTACATTATATTATTCCACATTTTATACAGTATAAGAATCACAGAGAGATATTGTGGCCTACAGTTTGTAGGTACTCCAGAATCCTATTTTCTTCGTCGAATTTACTAAATTTTTTGACAATGTTAGCTATTTCGAATTATGGAAGAACTAGTGAAAAAAAGAACAACCGATTCTCCGTGGTGGTGGGGCGCAATCATCTCAGCATGTATGCATTCCTTTTGGAAGTATTGGTAAGTGGAAGAACTGGAGTGGAAGAAATAGAGTGGAAAAAAGAACTAGTGGAAGTGATGGTTAGTGGAAATAAGAACTAGTGGAAGTAACGGTCAGTGGAAGAAATGGAGTGGAAGTAAAGGTGTAGTGGAAGTATTGGTAAGTGGAAGAAATGGAGTGGAAGAAATGGAGTGGAAGAAATGGAGTGGAAGAACTGTCCCCCTACGAGTAAAAGGTTTTGGCAATATCCTTGTTAGTGTTTTTTTGTGAGAATCTTAAGGCTATAGCAGGATTTACTGAGTTTGAAAGATATATTACTGATGTGATTAGTGTAATTCAACGATTCATCGAGTATCACCCAAAGAAGCTTTGCACTACTAGAGATTTTAAACGAAGTATTGTTTAATATTATATGTTCCGGTGTTGGTGACGACTTAGTAGATTTAAAGAAAATCATATTTGTTTTTTCTGTATTTAAAATTAATTTAAGATAAATTCAAATTCAAAACTATTTGAATTCGAGAAAATAAGCTTACGTTTCTTATAGTTTGCACACTTTAAATATTTCATTGTATAATTCACTATCCGGAGGTGTATTTGCACGGGAAGTAGTTGTTTCAATGGATATTTATCGTCTTAAGTTGTCTTATTAATTAAGACATTGTTTGCATATTCACGAATAGTTTTTTCGAAATTTTATATATTATAAAATTAATTTATTTGTACTAAACCAATCGGTGATATTCTTCATTAGGTAATTTCCATTTTGTATGACATTATCAAATGTCCTACCAAATATTAATAAATTCGTATCATCTGCATAACAGGTGATACTGTTGTTCTCACTTCCATTAACGGATATATCATTTAAAAACATTATAAAAAGGAGGGGGCCTAGTATACTCCCCTGCGGTATGCCCATATCAGTATGTAAACCATCCGATATAACTTCTTGCTTGCCATTATTTATTTTAACCGATTGTTTGCGGTTATTTAAGTATGATTTGATCAGATCATTTGCTAAGCCTCGTACACCGTAGTGGGAGAGTTTCGTTAGGAGTATAGGATGCTGTATGGTGTCGAATGCCTTAGACAGGTCCAATAGCACACCACAAACAGTGTTTTTATTGTCAATAGATGACAGGATAATTTAGACAATTTAACTATAATTTAATAAAAAAAACACTAGGTTAAATTTCACTAATATTAGTGAAATTTAACCAAGTGTTTTCTTTATTAAATCATCAATTTAAATATTTCAATTTTTTTGTTGGTCGTCTATGTAGGAACAAATAATTAATTTGGTACACGCGTAAAGATACTCTCTTTAAATGATTCTGGTTTCATCTCATTTATTCCTCGTTCCATTTTCTAATTTACCTGTGACACTCCAGGAAATTTATCCGCGAGATAGATAAATCCCGTCTCATCTTTATTCATCGCCTCCGGCGGGATTGCCTCATTAATTTCCCGGCGAACGAAAGTGCGGATCATATTTTAATAAACAAAAACCCGGAGCCTGGAAATACGCTGTTACACTTCATAAAATTACTCTTGCAACTATACAGAGCTTTTATTTTAAGAAACAATTAAATTAAAAGTCGGGTTTCATCAACGCCAATTAAATCGGCCAATTGATTTAAATCGAGTAATAGTTACATATACTTAATTAAACACAGTTATATTCCTTTCTTAACTTTTATTTTTCTTTTTTGCTAGATGTACATTTCGGGTACTAAGTACCAATTATCAATAGCTAATTCAATTCAATTTAAAGCTTTAAGCGAGTGTTTTCCCCTCCCAGGCTAAGCATGAAGTAAAATTTCGAGTTTAGAAAAGCCTGAAAATTTGGTTTGGCCGCTCCGCGCTTCGCGCTACGCGACCGAACCAAATTTTCAGGCTTTTCTAAACTCGAAATTTTACTTCATGCTTAGCCTGCGAGTGGAAAACACTCGCTTAAAGCTTAAAATTAAATTCTTTTAATAAACCGAGCATAGAAAAATGTGCAACGTTTGCAAAAGGATACTTAAAAAAAATCTCGTTCTGAAAATGTTAGCTATTGATAATAGGTACTTAGTACCCGAAATGTACAGTAAAAAGAAAAAGAATAGTGAAGAAAGGAATATAACTGTGTTTAAATTAAGTGACTTAACACCTTCACGTAACTCATACAACTACAATAATAGTTACATACATGTCAAAAAATCAATCAATTCACATGATTTTGATGTTTATGACGTGGAAAATGTTTATTCCAATCGACAAATAATTTTAATCAACGAATAAGATTTAATTAAAGTTGGTGAAACCGGACATTAGAGTTTTTTGCAGAACTATGTATTTTTAATTAACTATTTCTATAAATTCTCTTGTACTCAATTATACAGAGCTTTATTTAATAAAACAATTTAATTACAAGTCGGGTTTCACCAACGTCAAATAAATCGGTCAATCGATTTGAATATAGTAATAATTACATACATGTTAAAAAATCAATCAATTTACACGATATTGATGTTTATGACATGGAAAATGTCTATTCCAATCGACAAATAAATAAATTCAATCAACAAATAAGATTTAATTAAAGTTAGTGAAACAGGACATAAGAGTTTTATTGAAGAATTATGTATTTTTAATTAACTATTTCTATGAATTCTCTCGTATTCTATCAGTGATAAAATTTGATATGTATTGAAACACAGTTCCTCGACAGATAAATACGTGTGCATGAAAATCAATACATAATTACCACACAATTGACCTCGTTAATTGCGACGTGTTTGCTACTCACAAGTGCCAGACATTCAAGTCCTAGAATAATACTAATTTGATCTATATCTCTGTAATAGTTACAAACACATTCATCAATTATTAAAAGCAACGAATAATAAAATGTTACAATTTACTTTTGCTACTGTTTTTCTGAAATGTCTTACTTTCGAGTCCATCAATTTAGTTTTAAATTTACCTAGTTATTTTATGTTATAATTAATATTGTTATTTTTGTATGTTCCTTAAGCTAAGCCTGATGTCATTTATCCTAAAGACCCTGGAAAAGGTGCTGGATGGCTACATCAGGAGGGAGATACTGAGTATTAACCCTCTTAGTGTGCACCAGTATGCCTACCAAAAAGGGAAGTCAACGGACTTGGCGCTGAATAACCTAGCCGGGAAAGTTGCGCAAACCCTGGACTACAAGGGAATTGCGGTAACAGCTTTCTTGGACATAGAAGGGGCCTTCAACGCTGCTCTGACGGGATCACTCTGCAAATCCGCGAGGGACAGAGGGGTTCCACCGGCTATTACAGGCTGGATCAGAGCAATGCTCGACACCAGAACCGTGACAACATCACTATGTGGCGACACGGTCAAGCTGAGGACTGCCAGGGGATGCCCGCAGGGAGGGGTTCTTTCCCCCTGCTGTGGTCTTTACTGGTAGACGATCTGCTTGCAATAATAGATACGCTTGACGTCGAAGTGCAAGCGTATGCTGATGACATAGTCATTCTTGCAAGGGGCACGGATGAAAACCAAATCTGTGAAGCCATGCAGGAGGCACTGGATGCGACTCAGAACTGGTGTATAGGGGAACGGTTAAACGTAAACCCTAGCAAAACATTAGTTGTTGCGTTCACGAGAAAGAGGATCCTGAAAGTGAGACCTCTTACTCTACGGGGAGAAACCATACCATTTGTGGAGGAGGCGAAGTATCTAGGAATCACCCTGGATAAATCGCTGAATTGGAACTCCCACTTGGACAAGACAATCCGCAAAGCAAGGTACGCCCTGTGGACGTGCCATAGAATTTGCGGGAAGTCATGGGGATTAAACCCCAAGCAAATGTACTGGCTATATGGTTCGGTCATAAAACCAATAATAACCTATGGCAGTATCGCCTGGTGGCCGATTACAACTCGAAAAACGGCCATATCAAGGCTCTCCTCACTACAGAGAATGGCGACAGTGGCGGTAACTGGAGCCATACGCACTACCCCATCAGCGGCGCTAGAAATGCTACTGAACCTCACCCCCCTGCATATCCTAATACAGGGCGAGGCCAGATTGGCAACGTATCGATATCACCACGCGGCCCTATTGGATCCGAAGGTGATAGTCTTCACACCAAATGGGCTGTCAACTGCCATTGAGGCGGATGACACCCTAAGTATGAGGACTGACTACGCAGTCACGGACTACTGCGAGGATCAGCCGTACAAGGTCCTGTTCCCAAGCAGGGACGACTGGGAGCGACACAAAATCACCCCAGAAAAGGCTGACTCCTACTGGTACACTGACGGCTCAAAACTGTCCACTGGAACAGGAGCCGCAGTCGTCGGACCAAGGACTGAACTTTACTACAGCCTTGGCAGGTATGCTACCATACTTCAGGCTGAAATATACGCCATTGAAATGTGCGCCCACGAAATCCTTTCAAAGGGTTGGGCGGGCAGGACAATAAAAATATGTTCGGACAGCCAGGCGGCCCTTAGGGCCCTGGCATCTTCTAGATGCTCCTCGCTGGCTGTACGGAACTGCAAGGAAGCCCTCTGCCAAATGGCACAGGTAAACGGGGTCAGTCTGATGTGGGTGCCAAGCCACTCTGGCGTGGAGGGAAACGAATTAGCCGATTCCCTAGCCAGAGAGGGGGCGCGTACAGCCTACATCGGACCAGAACCCGCTCTGGGGATACCCAGATCAACAGCTAGAGACCGTAACAACGGATGGATGAGACACGAGGCACAGGATTTCTGGCAAAACCGCCCTGGGATGAGACATTTCAGAGCGGTAACAAGTGGACCATCTGCGGCCAGGACGGCCTCATGGTTGAAGCTGAGCAGATCAGATGTTCACACATTAACTGCTCTCTTCACTGGACACAGCCGTCTAAGGCATCACCTTAACAAACTAGGACTGAGCGACACCACTGAGTGCCGCCTATGCCTAGAGGATGATGAAACAGCAGAGCACGTCATATGTGCCTGTCCAGCTGGCAACCAGATCAGGACCACGGTGTTTGGCACACCAAAGCTAAACCTGAAGGACCTGGAGAAAACTTCACCTGACAAGATCCTTGACTTCATCAAGAAGATGGACTTGGAAGGTGAACTGTAAGGTCGGATGTTCGACCTTAATTGTGAGCCACAATAGATCCTTGCGGTCGCAGTGGAGGGTAGCATAACTACCCACTCACTTTCAATAGAATAGAATAGAAAATGTTCCTTAATAATTAGGCTTCAGCCTGTAAGGGACATAAATATTATTATTATTATTATTATTATCTTTGATAAATACATGTGAGTGGTCTAACTGCAAAACTCACATTCTCCATCTTTGTAATCTTTTAGCAAATTGCAAAGCACACACGACGGACATAAAAAAACCGCCTACTCAATTTCCACAAAAATTGAAAAATGTGAGTTTTGCAGTTAGACCACTCCTGAATTATACGCGATTTTTTATTATGTGGTCGTTGCCGCAGAAACCAGTGTAGTTCTAGATACAATACGTACATTGTAAGTCTAGAACTGTAATGGTTTCTATGGCAATGATCACATAATGAAAACAACCTTAATTGATTACGACTTGAAATACGTGAATCTGACAAAACGTTAGAAATTCCAAATTTTATACGCTCGGACTGCGTTACAGAAACTAAATGGGGGCTCCCGGATGGGTCAATTCCGACGTAAGTCAGTGTCCCCTAATACGTAAAGCCTACTCGCGATATTAGAAGGTGTTTAAAAGCGCACCTCGAAATATTCTACGCTCGCCTTGCGTTACAAAGACCGAATGAGGCTCCGGGACGGGCCAATTCCAACGTAAATCAGTGCCCCTGACACGCGAAGATTACTCGAGACGCTTTAAAGTGCTGAATAAAAAAGTTAAGTAATTTCATAAGCTCGGCTTGAGTTACAGAAACTGAATAGGGCCCCCAGATAAGTCAATTCCGATGTAAGTCAGTGCCCTCGATACGCGAAGCCCACTCGTGAAGTTAAAAAGTGTTTAAACGCGCACCCTAAAACATTCTACGCTTGCCTTGCATTACAAAGACCAAATGCGGCCCCGGGACGGGTCAATTCCATCGTAAATCAGCGCCCACGACATGCGAAGACTACTCGAGACGCTTTAAAGTGCTGAATAAAAAAGTTAAGTAATTTCATAAGCTCGGCTTGAGTTACAGAAACTGAATAGGGCCCCCGGATAAGTCAATTCCGATGTAAGTCAGTACCCTCGATACGTGAAGCCAACTCGCGAAGTTAAAAAGCATTTAAAAGCCCACCCTAAAACATTCTACGCTTGCCTTGCGTTACAAAGACCAAATGAGGCCCCGGGACTGGTCAATTCCATCGTAAATCAGTGCCCCCGACACGCGAAGACTACTCGAGACGCTTTAAAGTGCTGAATAAAAAAGTTAAGTAATTTCATAAGCTCGGCTTGAGTTACAGAAACTGAATAGGGCCCCCGGATAAGTCAATTCCGATGTAAGTCAGTACCCTCGATACGTGAAGCCCACTCGCAAAGTTAAATAGCGTTTAAAAGCGCACCCTAAAACATTCTACGCTTGCCTTGCGTTACAAAGACCAAACGAGGCCCCGGGACTGGTCAATTCCATCGTAAATCAGTGCCCTCGACACGCGAAGACTACTCGAGACGCTTTAAAGTGCTGAATAAACAAGTTAAGTAATTTCATAAACTCGGCTTGAGTTACAGAAACTGAATAGGGCCCCCGGATGAGTCAATTCCGACGTAAGTCAGTGCCCTCGATACGTGAAGCCCACTCGTAAAGTTAAAAAGTGTTTAAAAAAAAACATTTTACGCTTGCCTTGCGTTATAAAGATCGAATGGGGCTTTCAGATAGATCAGTACCAACGTACCCGGTACGTGAAGACTACTCGAGATGCTCAAAAAAGTGTTGAATAGAAAAATAAAGCATAAATCCAAACTGAAACTTTTCGTTTTTTGAATTGAGTGCTGCTGTGCGGTTCAGTGTGTGAGAACTGAGCAATAGTGCGAGGGAAGGGGGCACATCAGGCTACACACTAAAGAAAACCCGGAGGAATCCCGTGTAGAATTGTGCGTATGAAAATTTAAATGGTGAAAAGTAGTGCTAGTTTTATAATAAATAAAACTGAGTTTTTTATTATATGTGTGGGATCCAAAATCCAGGGAGTATTGACTAATATGTTTTAATAATAATAACGTTTATTGCCCAACAGAAGATCCATTTACAGGACAATTTTACAGAATAAAAAATAAGAAATATATTAGAAACAAAAATGCACATATAACAAAACAATCGATCGAATATTAATCAGACACTATATTACAGTTTATCAAAAAATATATCACTATAATGTTTCATAGCACTTCGACACATAACTGGCACAGGCGCACGGCGTAGACAGTTGGTACGCGCTCCGGGAATGTAGAAGGAACTGCTGTGTCTAGAGTTTAATCGCGGTATATGGAAATTTATTTAAATAACACCCGGAATCTTAAAGTTAGCGCGTGATCTCCGACGGTATTATATCCGTGAATCCGCGATCAGATCTGAAATTTCCTCCCCACCTCCAGCACTGACTAGGAGAAAAAGTCATTGTTGAGCGAACCAACGGTGCGAACGTGGTTGACATATCGCCGCTTGTATACCAATCTCAGTCTCAAAACTGCCAGTGGAAATTCCCAGTGACGGGAGCGTGATAGTTGCTGATTTCACCTCGTAGTTTTTGTACAAGCAGTTGCTTTTAAGTCCATGTAACCTTCCTATTTTACATTTTGTTAGAGTACGTCTTTAAAATTCTGAGTGGGGTTTGAATTCAATCTGAAAACTGCATCTGATCGGACGAACAACAAAACACAGCGTACAATTCATACAATACAGTCCACTGGTTATCAGAAATAGAATTATTAAACATTTGTTTGCTCTCTTATGAACAATATGTGAAATCGGACGAACAACAAAACACAGCGTTTAATTCATACAGAGGTTATCAGAATGTAGCATTACAAATTCAAAGAAATTAACTCTAAACTTAATATTTTAATTAATACAATTTAGGCCTGCTAGACGGGTTGTATATATTAAATATCTGCGAACCAACAGAGCGTTTTTGTCGCTTCGGCGTCCACATTCGGACGAATTGATAAAGTCGATTTTAGAAGGCACTCGCCTGAAGCGTACGTACGTGAATATATCGCTATCGTTTCGTGTTATTGTTCTGTGCCGAAGGGTTTCTTCTAAGCGAAGGTAAATCAAAATAACTTTTCTCTGTAAAATTCACCTCTTTTATAATGCTGATTTTAATCGCATAAACTAAGCGATTACAAGGGACTAATGCGCTACATATATATAATTTAGGAACCTTTAAATTTGGATTTTCTCGACGCCATTCTTTTGGAATCCCGGGCGCATCCCGCTGCTAAGAACCTAGACAAAATTGGTCACCGCCACATCGCTACCGCTACGCTCCCGTTCCAGCCGTCATTACTGGGACGCTGCCGTCTTCGCCTCAGCTACCGCAAACGCTACGCTGCCGTTTTTGTCGCGGCTACCGCATCGTAACCGGAGGCTATTTGCTGCGGACGGAGCATAAGATAAGTTAACTCCACGATTTATATAACAAGATTAAGAAGCTATCGCAGTTAATCGCGTTGCGCATTTTCGGCGGACTCGCATATTTTATTTATCGCTACGTCCCAGACGTGTATTCTGGGTGGCGCCCGTTACAGTTTTTTTTTGTAAATAATTTATTCCAATAGTTTATTGAATTATCCATTTAGTTTTTGTTATATTTCTTTTTCTCGCGTACGTTTTCGTTCAAATGAATACAATCTTAATTTTACTAGAGTGTTTATTTTTATTTGTTTATAATAAAATTAATTTAATTTGATTTTTTTTTTTTGCTTAAGTGAACCCTTACCCGCCCCGCACTTTCAGAGCAGCCGGAAGTCACACTGGCGCCCAACGTGGGGCCTGCTCGATTGCAAAAAGGGCACTAAAGGAAGGGTGTAGTTTTTTTTGTATTTTTGTATTAAAATCGTCTAGTAATTTTTGTTATTTTATTCATTTGAATAGAAACGTGAATAGTTATCTAATTACACGTTAATTTATATGTAAAGTAAAATCCTCTGTGTTTGGAACGTTAGCATTTTAAAATGAACGTCACATATTTGCGTAAATCGGAAGTAATTTACGAGTTATCAATACGGGGTTTTACGGCCACTGAAAATGTTGATGTAGGTGATTTGAAGTTTATATTGAGAAAATTCCTTACGGACGCTAAACCGATTCTGTCTGGTGTTCACTCCGCGATGACCGCGCCGGATAAGAAAGAAGTCTTAGATACCTTATCAGATTTAGAAAAAATTGTTTCCGCGTTCCCGGGAAAAGATGCGAAAGTTACAGAGAAAAAGGTACGTTCGCGATTGGAACACGTTCGAGATAGACTTGAACGCTATGTTGATTCAGACCTAGCAGACTTTTTAGATTTTAAAAAGGACTCGTTAAGTAAATGTGATTTAATTGAGGCTAAGTTATCACGGGTGAAGCGTGAACTTACGAAAGCTATGTCGAGTACATTCTTAGATGAACGAGTTTCATGTTTTGAGCCACCTGAAGGCGATCAGAGTGATAGTGATGAGGAAGAGTTATCACAACCGAATCTCAGCTCTATCACTAATAGATCAGTGCCGGTTTATAAATGGGGAATAACATTTAACGGGCAGTCGGGATCAGACGAGTTATTAGATTTTCTAGAAAAAGTAGAAGAGTTGCGCTTAGCAAGGGGTGTATCGAAATTAGAATTGTTTCAGTCCGCGATTGATTTGTTTACTGGTGCCGCTATTCCATGGTTTAGATCAACTAGGACTAGAGTAAATAGTTGGGATGCCTTGGTGAACTGTTTAAAACGCGATTTTTTGCCAGAGGATTTCGATGACTTTATCTGGGAAAAGTTACGTAACCGTAAACAGGGTAAAAGTGAAAGAGTGACCATATTTATTACCAGTATGGAAAATTTATTTACGCGATTGTTTACACTGCCAGATGAAACAATTAGAGTTAAATTAATTAAAAAAAATCTCTTGCCTTTTTTTATTTCCCAGTTGAGTTTGACCGATGTCCATACGATTCCGTGTTTGTTATCGCTTTGTAGAAAAGTCGAAAATTGCAATGCAGCACATTTAAAATTAGAATCTTCAAATTTGCATGTTTTAAATGATGAGAAAAAAAACAATGAGATCATGAATGCGTTTACCGAATTATCTAAACAAATTAGGATCCTCGAAGACAAAGTTTCTAGATTAAATAATAACTCCGTCACTAGTGTTAAAGAGAATGAGGGTGTGTTTGACAAAACTGAGAAATGTTGGAATTGTGATAAAACAGGCCACCGGTTTTATGAGTGCAAAATAGCTAGGAAAAATAAATTTTGTTTCGGTTGCGGAAAAAGGGGAATAAGTAAACAGCAGTGTTCAGATTGTCAAAAAAACTAGTAAAGAGGGAGGTTGACGGCCGACCCTTCCAGAATGTTAATTTAGAGGCCGATAATAATAACATAGCGGATTGGCAAAACTGGTTGAAAACAGTAAATACATTTTGTACACAGCGTGTTAAAATTAATTCAATTTTCCATTTCATACAGGGTGATGACCGCCCCCATATAGATTTCACTATTTTTGATTCAAATTTTAAAGTGTTAATGGACACAGGGGCTAACAAATCAGTTATTGGATCAGAGATGTTGACATTTCTAGCTGATAAAAAACTAAACATATTGCCGTGTGACGTGTCAAATGTAGTAACCGCCGATGGTGAATTACAAAAGGTTGCCGGCCTTATTAGAATTCCTTTTGAAGCAGGAAATATTAAAGGGATTTTTGATTTTTTTGTGGTTCCATCTATAAAAATTAATTTAATATTGGGAATCAATTTTATCAGGAAATATAAAATAATAATAGACTTTGTAAACAATACCTGGCAACCTTTAAATCAGGATAATGACCCCCAAACATGTTTGATTTATGGCATAAGTGATCGTGTTTTATTGTCATCTGATCAAGAAGTCGAATTAAGTAATATTACATGTAAATTTCAAGATATTGGATGTCATAAGTTAGGTAAAACTAATATAGTTGAGCATTTTATTGATACCGGTGACGCACGACCTTTTAAAGCTAGGCCTTTTCCTTTGTCGCCGGCTATGCAAGAACATCTTAACGCGGAGATCGATAAAATGCTAGAGCTTGGCGTAATATCACCTAGTAAATCGCCGTGGTCTTCGCCGGTGTTATTAGTAAAAAAAAAAACGGGGGAGTTTAGATTCTGTTTCGACGGCAGAAAATTAAATTCATTAACGGTTAGGGATGCATACCCTTTGCCGCGACTTGATAGCATTCTGGATAGATTGAGAAATGCACGTTATATTTCTAGTATCGATTTAAAACATGCATTTTGGCAAATACCGCTTGAGAAATCTTCAAAAGAAAAAACAGCATTTTCGGTCTTAGGTCGCGGGTTATTTGAATTTAATACAATGCCATTTGGTCTAAATAATGCCGCTCAGACGCAGCAGAGACTTATGGATAAGATTTTTGGTCCAGAAATGGAACCGCGGGTATTTGTATATTTGGACGACATCATTGTCGTAAACAATAACTTTAACGAGCACGTTGCGACACTAAATGAAGTTTTTACGAGATTAAAAAGTGCATCACTCACCGTTAATGTGAAAAAATGTGAATTTTGTAGGAAGTCGTTGAGATACCTAGGTTATGTTATAGATGAATTTGGATTGCGTACGGACCCGGACAAAGTTGATAGTGTAGTCAATTACCCTATTCCCAGAACTACTACGGAAA
Organism: Philonthus cognatus; assembly: GCA_932526585.2. NCBI lineage: Eukaryota > Metazoa > Arthropoda > Insecta > Coleoptera > Staphylinidae > Philonthus > Philonthus cognatus. The sequence goes on along the minus strand of OW052249.1, from coordinate 54,249,286 downwards.
TAAAAAGATTTATGGGAATGTGTTCTTGGTACCGTAGATTCGTGCCTAATTTTTCAAGTGTAGTTGCGCCCATTAATGCGTTATTAAAGGGCAAAAGGAAAGGCAATCATATAATTTGGGATGAAAATGCAGCAAAGGCGTTTAATGACATAAAGAGCGCATTAATTTCTGCTCCTGTTCTTTCTGCGCCTGATTTTTCGCGCCAATTTATTGTGCAATCCGACGCGTCTAACGTGGGAGTAGGGGCGGTTTTAACGCAAATGTTGGAAGACGGGGAAGAACATGTCATCGCGTACGCAAGTCGAACACTTAGTAAGCCAGAGCGTAATTATTCTGTCACGGAACGCGAGTGTTTGGCTCTAATTTTTGCCGTTGAGAAATTTCGACCCTATATTGAGGGTACAAGATTTAGGGCAATAACAGACCACTATTCGCTGCTCTGGCTTACTAAGATGCAAGACCCCATGGGCAGACTAGCGCGATGGGCGATGAAGTTGTCCCAGTTCAACATGGACTTAGAACATAGGAAGGGAAAACTAAACACCGTGCCTGATGCCTTATCGCGTTTACCCGTTGTAGGTGCGTTTTCATGTGATATCAAAGATGCGTGGTACGTCAAACAACTCGAGAAAGTAAGAAATAATCCCGAAAATTACCCTAGATGGCGAATCCGTGAAAACCGATTATTTAAATTTTTTTCGCGCGATAGTAAAATTCCAACTAACGCTTCTGAGTGGAAAATTGTGGTGCCGCTCGAAGGGAGAACAGATATTATTAAGTTTGCTCATGATGAGTCGATCTCTGCTCATTTTGGATATTTTAAAACTATTAAGAAAATATGTGAACAATATTATTGGCCTAAGTTAAAAGGTGATGTATTTAAATATATTCGGTCATGTAAAATTTGTGGTGCACAAAAATCACCAAATGCGTCCCGTGCCGGTTTAATGGGAAAGGAGAAACAAGTTAGTTTCCCCTTCCAAATAATTTCGTTGGATCTCGTTGGGCCCATGCCGCGTTCAACTAAGGGCAACAGATACATACTCGTGATAACTGATTGGTTTTCAAAATTCGTTTTTGTAGAACCGTTAAGAAATGCTACATGTCCCGAAATTATTAAATATTTAGAGAATCACGTTTTTTTAATGTTTGGTGTACCACAGATAATCATGGCTGATAATGGGACTCAATTCACTAGCGGTGCTTTTAAAAATTTATTGCTGCGTTATAACGTTCAGAAATTGTGGTTTAATGCAAGGTACCATCCGCAAGTAAATTTTACTGAACGCGTAAATCGCGTTATTGGGACAGCGCTTCGTTCGTATATAAATGACGCATTAAGTCATAACCGGTGGGATCAAGAAATTTATCGCATTGGTTATGCAATTCGCGCGGCGGTTCATGAAATTACCGGGTTGTCACCAAATACACTAGTTTTCGGACGTACCGTCCCTATATCAGGCGATTTTTATGGAGAATTGAAGGAAGAAGTAAACGATGAAAAATACGCAATTGAAACAAGTTCGCGGAGTGAATATGCTAAAAAACTGAATGAAATGGACGCTATATTTGAAAACGTAAAAATTCGACTAAATAAAGCTTATTCTAAAAACAAAAAGAATTACGACTTGCGCAAGCGCAATATTCAATTTGAAGAAGGGGATTTAGTCTGGAAATCTAATAAAGTTCTGTCGAGCGCTTCTGATAAGTTTTCTGCGAAATTGGCTCCCAAGTATGTACTTTGTTCCGTCAAAAAGACCTTGTCTCCTGTAGTGTATCAATTATGTGACGTAAATGGTAATGATGTTGGCAGGTGGCACATCAAGGATTTGAAACCATATTTTGGCAGTAATAAGGATTTAAATAACGTGTAGATTGATTTTCTAATAAAAATATGTTTATGTTTTGTCAAGCTGCTTTGACTTTGCCTTGTTTTATATAAAAAATCTTATGAAGATTTTTTATTTTCCGGGAGGAGGGGTAGTGTAGCATTACAAATTCAAAGAAATTAACTCTAAACTTAATATTTTAATTAATACAATTTAGGCCTGCTAGACGGGTTGTATATATTAAATATCTGCGAACCAACAGAGCGTTTTTGTCGCTTCGGCGTCCACATTCGGACGAATTGATAAAGTCGATTTTAGAAGGCACTCGCCTGAAGCGTACGTACGTGAATATATCGCTATCGTTTCGTGTTATTGTTCTGTGCCGAAGGGTTTCTTCTAAGCGAAGGTAAATCAAAATAACTTTTCTCTGTAAAATTCACCTCTTTTATAATGCTGATTTTAATCGCATAAACTAAGCGATTACAAGGGACTAATGCGCTACATATATATAATTTAGGAACCTTTAAATTTGGATTTTCTCGACGCCATTCTTTTGGAATCCCGGGCGCATCCCGCTGCTAAGAACCTAGACAAAATTGGTCACCGCCACATCGCTACCGCTACGCTCCCGTTCCAGCCGTCATTACTGGGACGCTGCCGTCTTCGCCTCAGCTACCGCAAACGCTACGCTGCCGTTTTTGTCGCGGCTACCGCATCGTAACCGGAGGCTATTTGCTGCGGACGGAGCATAAGATAAGTTAACTCCACGATTTATATAACAAGATTAAGAAGCTATCGCAGTTAATCGCGTTGCGCATTTTCGGCGGACTCGCATATTTTATTTATCGCTACGTCCCAGACGTGTATTCTGGGTGGCGCCCGTTACAGTTTTTTTTTGTAAATAATTTATTCCAATAGTTTATTGAATTATCCATTTAGTTTTTGTTATATTTCTTTTTCTCGCGTACGTTTTCGTTCAAATGAATACAATCTTAATTTTACTAGAGTGTTTATTTTTATTTGTTTATAATAAAATTAATTTAATTTGATTTTTTTTTTTTGCTTAAGTGAACCCTTACCCGCCCCGCACTTTCAGAGCAGCCGGAAGTCACAAGAAACAGAATTAATAAACATTTGTTTACTCTCGTATGATCAATATGTAAACAATCGTAAAAAAGTATAGTGTGCAATTCGTATGGAATAGCCATTTCCCACTCGAATAAATTGCTTGCACTCGCCCGCAGCTCGTGCAGCAAGTTTCATACTCACGGGAAATGGTATCATTCCATGCTCATTATACAACATACTATTTCAATATGTCAAATTTAAAAATCCGTACATTTTGTTCTGTTAATTTTTCCTTACATTTATTGTTTCATTTTTAAATTTACGATGGAGTTTCAACCTGAATCCAATATTTAATTAACAAATGTTGCCGAAATAAGCTTTACATCACAATTTCGTGATTCCCGCAATCAGGCTTTCCTTACGATTATTATTTGTTTATTAAAAACGCAAAAGAAAACTAGTCAACGCGTTTTTTTATGTCGTAGCTTTTCAGCGACATAAAATATATAGCGTAATTAAAATTTCAATGATACTAAAAGTGAGAATTTGCCTTTCGTCGTTCGAAAGAAAGAAAAAGTGCTGTTGTAAAAATGAACAAGAATAATTCATAAATGTAAGTAAAATTTATAATAAAACGTGCTTTTATAAAAATTAACATGAATAATTCATAAATGTAAATATTCATTTATGTCGTTGCTTGGTTTTCAGAATGTTTTCAACGGATGTACAAAGGGTGATCAAAAAGTAAGGTTACAACGCGTGTACAATTTCTAACCTTCCTTTTTAATTAACCTGATGTAAAATTTCGTTTTTAATTAATTAATTGTTAACACGTCAATCCCCAAACAATTAAATACTGAATTACTACTTCTGTAACTTAAAGTTTTTAAACAGAATTAACCCCTTAAGCGCCATTGATATATACACGCAACATTATTCATTTTTTGTTAAATAAATTACTAAATAAGTTAATTTGATACATTATTTTATTTGACATAACTTGAAAATGTAAAAAGAAAAATGTAAATAATTTGTTATTTAAATATTTTTATTATTACTCATTTAAATTCTATGTATTTATAACTTTGCAATATTTCAGTGTTTTATACGCGTGGCGCATGAAGTAAAATTTCGAGTTTAGAAAAGCCTAAAAATTTGGTTTGGCCGCTCCGCTTCGCGGAGCGACCAAACCAAATTTTAAGGCTTTTCTAAACTCGAAATTTTACTTCATGCTTAGTCTGGGAGTGGAAACACTCGTTCTAAATTTCATATTGCACGTTTTCATATAAAATCGACGAATGCCTTAAAATAAACAGCGTATACATTGTGTATATTTAAAAGAAAAATTCATTCATTCATAGAAATCATAAGAAGACGTGCAGAGTTTTACCTAAAATCTCTAAGTTAAAATAATTAAGAAAAAGTAATGTGATTTTATAAAAATTATGTAATGCCATTGAATTGAATAATAATAATAATAATTTATTCATGCTAATAACAATATTGTTTTACATACGTCAGGTAGAGATTCTGTGATAGCAAAACCATACAATGATTAAACATAGAACATATTAAAATAGTGACAACAGTGAAACGTATACATAAATATAAAAATTTTAAACATAACGTCAGGTAAGATAAGACAAATTAAAATAAGAATAAATATTAAAATTAAAATATAATAATAATAATAAAGTGGCATATTACAATATTGTATAAATTGATATAAATTATTGACTAGTAGTTTATAGCTTAATAGTGATAGTTGGAGAAGGATGCTACTCTAGGTCTGTTTTGGATTCTGTCTTCAAAAGGTATTCCTCCCAGGTAAAGAACACATTTACCGTCGAGTATTTTTTAATTCTTTTTTGGAACTCATTTGGTGGCAGTTTTTTTATAGTTGTCGGCAGAACGGTATAAAATTTAGGTGCCCAGTATCTTGTCCCATTGAATGATTTAGACAGTTGCATCGGTTCAGTTCTTAAGTTGGATGTTTGTTTTGTTCCATGGTTATGAACTGTTTCGCTTGTTATATAGTTGTGTCTGTTTTTAGTGATATGAGTCAGGTAACTGTATATGTAAAGACAAGGAAGAGTCATGACACCTAGCTTTTTATACAGAGGTTTGGAGTCATCTCTATATTTTGCACCTGCCAGAATTCTGACGCATTTTCTTTGCAGGCTGAATATTCTGTGCCTACTTGCGGAATGACCCCACACAAGTAGACAGTAAGTCATTATAGACTGGCAGGTCGCAAAGTAACATGTTAGTTGCATTTGTTCCGAGACAGAGTTTCCCAGGTTTCTTAGTAGAAATATATTTCTATTGAGTCTGTTTGCTACTGCCTCACCATTTACATCCCACCTGTCTGGTGTCAAGATGCACTCCAAGAAACTTTGTCGATTGAGCCATGTGTAAGTCATGATTTCTGAGCGTAAATAGCATATTGATAGTTTTCTTTTGGTTTAGGTGTAACTTATTCGTGTGGAACCACTCAGTTCCTTTAGCTACAGCTGTGTGGTTTTCTCTTAGTACTTCATTTATGCACGAGTTGGACGTTTTAATTGATGTGTCATCAGCATACAGCACAGTAGTAAAGTTTTCCAGGTGAATTACAATATCATTAATATATATGATAAAAAGAATGGAGCCCAGGATAGAGCCCTGAGGAACACGATACTTAGTGAAAAATGCCTCTGACACATCATGGTTCAAACGCACAACTTGCCTTCTGTTATCAAGGTATGACGCAATTAGATTTAAACTACTATCTTGAAAACCATACATCGATATTTTAGTTAACAGTATATCATGACTTACACAGTCAAAAGCTTTGCTGAGGTCAACGAAAGTAACTATAGAGTGCTCACCTTTTCTCAAATGCGTCCAGAAGTTCATCTACTAGTGTTGTTATTGCGTCTGCAGTAGACATATTCTTTCTGAAACCAAACTGCGTTTTGTGCAAGAGATTATTATTTTCAAGATGTATGGCCATTTGGTTACAAAGGAGTTTTTCAATAACTTTCGAAAATACTGGCAAAATCGATATGGGCCTGTAATTATTGGTGTCGTTTTTATCACCTTTTTTGTGGATTGGTACCAACAATTGCGGATGTCAAAATAGCAAAAGATATCGCAGTCACTTGATTAAAGTGCATGTTTTCGAAATGTAAAAATACACTATACAAGAAAAAATCCTCCTAATAAAGTGGTGTTATGCAGACCACAGTTATCACGATGTATGCGTTATGTTTTTTGTCGTTAATTAAGTAACAGCAATATCTTGTGCTCTTTTGACATCCACAATTGTTGTATAAGTTCCATGGTATGTCATTATTTTTCAATTCAAGATGGCGAACGAGACGGATGCACCAGTAGACGCTCCTCAAGAAAACGCCAAAAAGAATTGTAAAAAGGTGCAAAAAAACGGCTGCAAGTGGTAGAACGTGTATTAAATGTGGTGCAATATTTCATACTAGTTGTGCAATTATAGTGGTTAAGTGTTGTGACCTCCCGCTGGAGGATAACCTAAATGCCGAAGACATCTGTGGTGAGGATTGCTTTCAATCATGAAACTACTAGTTGTCGAACTTAAACTAAGCAACAATCTCCTACTGGAAAAAGTAGGATCACTAGAAAAATTGCTTATGGTCAAAGATGGTGAAATAAACACTTTAAAAGACAAGTTAAATAAAAAGAGCGCGACATTGGTCGAGGTCGTTGATGAATCTGTGAAACTCGCGAAATCACCTTGGCCCGCTGTTCCAACTCGTACACGGACGATCGGCGCACTCGCCTCGGCCGCGCCAGATAAATTAGCGTTGAAGAAATCCACCACTCCTATCCGCGTTATCAGCGATAACAATAAATTTCACAAAACAGACATCGGTCAATCAAGAAAAAAATCTTCAACTCCCACAACCGCGAAGCCAAGTGAATCAGAAGCAGATGATGGATTTACAACTGTGGGGAATAGAAGAAAACAACGGAAAAGAAAAATGAAATCAATTATCGGCTGCCAGGATGACACGGACATCAAAGGTGTAGCAAAAATGGAACACTTACATGTCAGCCGAGTCATTCCGACAGTAACCGAAAAGGACTTGATACAATATTTAAAAAATAAATCATTCACCAACATAGAATGTACACCAATGACTTCAAAACATCCCGAGAAATATTCCTCATTTAAAGTATCAGCATCTGCTGAAGACATTAATAAATTGATGGATCCTGTAGTATGGCCCCGTGGAATGAGTGTTCACCCGTTTTTTCACTGGATGACGAAGCCGAACAAAACACCAGACTCACGCGTACAGCGAGGGTAAAGTCGGATTCACTACCGAAAAAAACAGGATATTTTGATCTACCGCAAGTTACATTTAACATCTTACTGTTAAATATTCAAAGCGTCAGAAATAAGAGTGGCCTATTAGAAGCTCTTATTAATGATGATAATTTTACAATTATTTGTTTAACAGAGCACTAGTTGTCGGATATTGAGTTAGAAGTTTTTAACCTTGAACATTTTATTGTTGCAAATCACTTTTCTAGAAAAATGTTTATACATGGTGGTGTCATGATATTAATAAGAAATGGATACAAATATACCACTCTCGATATTAATATGTACTCTATCGAAAAGCAATGCGAAGTAACGGGTATTTTAATCAATGACTTAAATATTTTAATTATCACTATCTACAGACCCCCTTCGGGTGACTTTAACTTATTTTTAGAGATACTTAATAATATCATGTCCAATCTAGATTTTCTTAAATTTAATATTTTTATTTGTGGTGACTTTAATTGCGATTTTATTAATAGGAAGGACACTTATAACCAACGACTCTGTGACTACCTGTGTGGCTATCGAATGTGTGGTTTAGTCAACTTTCCAACAAGAGGAGATTCCTGTTTAGATAATGCTAACAAATGTATTTACCAACATTAGTCACGTTAAAGCCATGGTCAATCCAGTCATTGTACCATTTTCAGATCATAACGGGGTTAATGTAAGTATTAAGTTAAACCACAGATTGAATAATAATGCTCTCAAATTCTTTCGTCCAATTACATCTTTTGGTAAATTTAAGTTCCACAATATGCTTAGTAATATGGACTGGAGTTTTACCGGCAAAGAGGAAATTAACAATACTTGGAAGACATTTTTGAATATATTTTTACGCTTATTCGAAACGTGTTTTCCTGTAAAGTCGAACAATATTGCAAAAACTCCAAGTAAGTGGTTTACTCATGATCTCAAAATGATGAGAGAAAATTTAAACTTAGTTTGCGAGGCAAATGCAAAGGTTAACAATGCCGCTATGAAACAATTAAAGAAAGACATGCAGATAACATACAAAAATGCAATCAAACAGGCTAAATTAGAGGCAAATGATAGATTAGTATCGTCAGCGAGTAATCCTATAAAAGCCATGTGGAATATTTTGAATAGTCATAGGAATAAATCCATACCTGTGATAGATAAATGTGATATAACGGCACATACTTTCAATGATTTTTTTGTTAACATTCCAAATAAAATCAATAATGAACTACCCATCTGTGATATTGATCCTCTAAATCTAGTCAACTTATATGTGCCTTCTAACTTGCCACCATTCTCATTTCTTCTTGTTTCAGAAGCAGTGGTAAGGGACACAATAAAGGGCATGAAGAACAATGGTAGTACCGACATTTACGGTATCTCGATCAATATAATCAAACATGTATTAGATGTACTAATAGAACCACTGACCAAGTTAATTAATAATAGTATAAGATCGAGTGTATTTCCAGACGTTCTAAAAGTATCGAAGGTTGTTTGGATTCATAAAAAAGGGGACATAAATGATTGTAATAATTACCGTCCTATAAGTCTGCCTCCGATTTTTTCTAAAATAGTGGAAAAGATATTACTCAAACAAATAATTAATCATTTAGAAAGCAATAATATCCTAAGTAAAGAACAGTACGGATTTAGGGAGGGGAAATCTACACTTAACGCCATACTGGATCTTACTGGATCAATTATTGATACTTATGAAAGTGGTAATTTTGCTTTTGCTACTTATATTGATCTATCCAAAGCCTTCGACTGTGTCCCTCACACACTGCTTCTAAGAAAGCTGTACTCGTACAACTTCAACCCACAGAGTTGTGGCCTCTTGTTGTCTTTTTTAACTAGGAGGCAGCAAGCGGTCACGTATAAAGGGGACAAATCTGAATTCCTGGAAACGACATGTGGTGTCCCACAAGGATCAACTCTAGGGCCTCTATTGTTCCTAATTTTTATAAATGATTTTCCTCAGTACATGAATGATGGTAAAGTGGTTTTATTCGCTGATGATACTACTATAATTAATTCATCTCCTAACATCGAGACGACCTATGAAAAAAACAAAGAACTTTTAATAAAGGCTACAACATGGTTTACTGCTAATCGACTGAGTCTCAATGCTAACAAAACTGAAACCTCGATTTATACCTTAAACAACCATCATATGACAAATATGCCTACGGTTGTTAAATTTCTAGGTGTTTATATTGATAATTCCTTGTTGTGGGACAGTCAAGGCGACGAACTCGCAGCAAAACTAAATAAAAACATCTTTGTATTGAGAGGACTAAGAAATAACGTCTCATATGAAATGCTCATATGCGCTCTTTCAGTCCCGTCTTACTTATAGTTTAGCTGCTTGGGGCCACTCTGCAATAAGACACCGTATTTTCGGTTTACAGCGTAAGGCCATTAGAATCATATCCAACCTGGGTTTTCGAGATGACTGCAAAATGGCTTTTATTAATCTCAAAATTCTCACATTTCCCTGTTTGTACATACTGCATTGTTTGTTATCTGTTAAGTCTAGCTATGACAACCACATATTACAACCCATAAATCATATATATCAAACCAGAACGAAGGAAAACCTGTATGTTCCAAATTTAAGATTGCAATGATCTAGAAATGGTGTAAATTACTATGGCCTAAAGTGTTTCAATGTCCTACCAAATAGCTTCAGAAATCTTGACATAATATTATTCAAGTCTAAGATTAAAGCAATACTACTGGAAAAAGCTTTTTATAGTTTGGAGGATTTTCTGGACCACACATTCTGATATCCAACTATAAATGTTTTTTAAATGTGTAGTTATTGTATGTAATTTTTTATATTTTAATATGTATGTGTTCGTTATAATTTTAAGACTTTATAGCTGAGTGGGTTAACACAACCATTTTATTTTTTATTTTTATTTTATTTTATATTTTTTTAATTTCAAACGTTGGGTCCTAAATTTTATGTTTAGGTTCGTAATTTTTAAATTTTGACTTATTAGTTTTGGATTTTTGATCTTACAGTTTAAGTTCTAGATTTTAGGATTTGAATTTCGAATTTTAGATATTAAGTATTGTTTCTTAAATTTTAGCCTTTAAGTTTTAATTTTTAAATTTTAGCTTTTAAGTTTTAGGTTTTAAATGTTATTATTTATATTATATCTTTTCGCGACAATATTTTACTGTATATGTATTACTATTGTAATATTGCTGTGATGTCCTGCAAATTAATTATAATATTATGTAATGTATCTTATCTGACCTGTGTAAAACTTCCGTTATGAGCACCAATAAAGTATTATTATTATTATTATTATTATTATTTATAAAATCACATTACTTTTTCTTAATTATTTTTGCTGTAAATTTTCTGACATTCGTTGATTTTTAAAAGAGTTCAATTTGAAGCTGTAAACGAGTGTTTTCCACTCCCAGGCTAAGCATGAAGTAAAATTTCGAGTTTAGAAAAGCCCCGTGAAAATTTGTCGAGGGTCGCGCAGCGACCCGAGACAAATTTTCAGGGCTTTTCTAAACTCGAAATTTTACTTCATGCGCCACGCGTATAAAACACTAATTTCAAGTGAGGTTCAGATATACATAGAGTTCACAATATTTAAGTGTTTTATACGCGTGGCGCATGAAGTAAAATTTCGAGTTTAGAAAAGCCCAGAAAATTTGTCTCGGGTCGCTGCGCGACCCTCGACAAATTTTCACAGGGCTTTTCTAAACTCGAAATTGTACTTCATGCTCAGTCTGGGAGTGGAAAACACTCGTCTAAAGCTTCAAATTGAACTCTTAAAAAAACAACGAATAACAAAAGATTTAATGAAAATAAGCTGGATTTGGAATACGTATACTTTACGAATTGATGACCAAACGGGCCCGATTTATGACTTTTTCCATCACTCTTGCCAGAACTTCCGTCGATAGGCTCTCGCATTCTTGACGGATTTTCTCTTTAAGAGCTTCAAAAGTCTGAGGCTGGTTGACATAGACTCGTGACCAAGGAACCCCACAAGAAGAAACATTTTCTGACATTCGTTGATTTTTAAAAGAGTTCAATTTGAAGCTTTAAACGAGTGTTTTCCACTCCCAGGCTAAGCATGAAGTAAAATTTCGAGTTTAGAAAAGCCCCGTGAAAATTTGTCGAGGGTCGCGCAGCGACCCGAGACAAATTTTCTGGGCTTTTCTAAACTCGAAATTTTACTTCATGCGCCACGCGTATAAAACACTAATTTCAAGTGAGGTTCAGATATACATAGAGTTCACAATATTTAAGTGTTTTATACGCGTGGCGCATGAAGTAAAATTTCGAGTTTAGAAAAGCCCAGAAAATTTGTCTCGGGTCGCTGCGCGACCCTCGACAAATTTTCACAGGGCTTTTCTAAACTCGAAATTGTACTTCATGCTTAGTCTGGGAGTGGAAAACACTCGTATAAAGCTACAAATTGAACTTTAAAAAAAAAACAACGAATAACTAAAGATTTAATGAAAATAAGCTGGATTTGGAATACGTATACTTTACGAATTGATGACCATACGGGCCCGATTTATGGCTTTTTCCATCACTCTTGCCAGAACTTCCGTCGATAGGCTCTCGCATTCTTGACGGATTTTCTCTTTAAGAGCTTCAAAAGTCTGAGGCTGGTTGACATAGACTCGTGACCAAGAAACCCCACAAGAAGAAGTCTGGAACGGGTAAATCGAGCGATCTGGTCGGGCAGTACAAATCACCAAAACGAGAGATTAGGCGAACCGGAATTACAATTATTCCGTTTTCTTGAGGAGTATAGCGTGTCTTGTTAACGTGTATTTTGTATCTGTTTACTTCACCATTGTCAAAGTAGAACCGACATTTGCCGCCATTTGCAAAAATTATAGCATCTTCCGATAGGGTGATGACTTTTCCGCTACCTAGTATAAGTACATTCCTTGATAATGGTTAGAAGCCGAAACTAGTTGGAATAAATCAAATATTTTGTAAAACGAACCAAGTGATTTTTATTTAAATAATATTCATATTTATATATTTTCACAATTTTGTTAATTTAAATCGACATTATTAACTCCATAACAACCGTAATAAACAAGGTTTTATTCACCAGTGAACTAAAATTTTTTTAGGTCACTAGTGAGTTAAAAAAATTATTTAAAAATAAATGTAAAGTACATTTTCTTTACAATTTCGTCAAAATTGAATAAAAACATATATACGCCACGTGAATTAAACACCTCTATTCACTCAAAGAAATGATTCCACTCGCGCCGAGGCGCTCGTGAAATCAAAAATCTTTTCGTGAATAAAATCGTGTTTAATTCACTTGATGTATAATATTTATTAATCATGTTTTACCAAGTGATTAATGAGAACATAGTGAAAGATATAGTGTACTTAACATATGTACGTTTTATTTGGATCGCAGATTTCTTACAAATAGAACTCTACTTTATTTAATTAAAAAAAATATAACAGATTTCTCAAAAATAGAACTCCACTTTTGTTAAATTAAAGTAATTACTTTCGTTTTGATTTATCTGGCGCGCCTTGAATTCCCCGATAAAAGATAATATTTCAAAATTTACGATCCGGGCGACCAACCCACCCCTAAAATAAAAAAAAGATAAAATCCACGGCGCAGATATTTTCAAAATTTATGATCCATTTACTAGAACAGCACTCTCGTATGTGTGTGTGTGTGTGTGAAAGTTGATTAGGCAAATGGGGCCAAAAGGATAATTAATTCAGCGCGAAATATTTTATAGGTATTAGGATTTATAGCGCGCTCGTGCGCGAATATTTTCAGTGTCAAAATTTCGCCAGTTATTTTATTGACTAATCCCCGCTCTATTTAACACTGGGAGGAAGTCTTGGTCGAGGGAAGGTCGATACCCGGGCTCCGCTGACCCAGCCGTTTGTCATTTGTCATCCGGAATGCGGTTTACTAGGGGGTGGAAAAATCATCAGCGAGTGCATATTTCATATCCCGCAGTTTTGAACTAGAATTTATAGACCTAATTTCTGCCCTGTGAAATAAATTAAGGAGAGAAATCTATAGAAATAATAATAAAACAGCAAATTATATAAGTATAAATGAAATTGCCAATTCTTAGTTGCAGAATACTTCAAACATTAAAAGTGCGCAAATTATATCAAAATAATATTCGAGTTAAACGAATAAAGCACTAATAACTTTTCTTCACACTTTTATTAGTGCTTTATTCGTTAAATTAATTTGATCTTCACGTAACTCACAATCAATTTATTTAATCACAATGAAAAAACTGTTTTTATTCCTTACTTCACTTTTATTTTTATGTGTTAGATGTACATTTCGAGTGCTAAGCACTCATTATCAATAACTAATGCTCTTACAAACTAGGTGCGCAATTATATATACCTGAACAAAAATGGTGGAAACGGGAAAACCTAAATATAATTACATTTGTGTCGCAATTATTAGTATGATATTTAGAACCCTAAATCTGCCTCTTTCAACAGAAAATAGAAAAACAGAACTAACACTAATAAGAAAAATAGCAATTTCATTAGGTTACAAAAACTGCACAATCAACAAACTAATTAATAAACACAAAAGAAACCAAAAATTAAACTTGACCACAAATCTCACACCGCTTAAAGAAAGAAAAAACAACAAATTTGCTAGGTTTATATACAACAACAGCACGGTTAACCAATTTTCAAAGCTCCTGAGTAAATTCAATATGACTCCTGCATTTTATAATAACAACAAATTAAGATCATTACTAGGCAATCAATTTACAAAAAGGAGCCACTTAGAAGAGTCCGGAATTTATTCAATTGCATGCAATGAGTGTGACAAATGTTACATAGGCCAAACCCAAAGGAATTTGTTAAAAAGATTCAAAGAACACATATACCACGTCAAAAATAGAAACATAGATAAATCCGCTTTAGCTGACCATAATTTAAAGACAGGACATTCTTTTTCGAAACATAATATTAAATTACTAAAACAATCATCACATTTCCGATTAAATATGTTGGAGGCCATAGAAATGCACAAACAGAAAGATAAATTATTGAATTTCGATTTAAGCCCGTTAGACAATCCACTCTTAAATCTCTTGAAAAACCCGAAAAATCGTAATCCCGTCAACAGTCCATAATGTAATCCCCTTAATGTTATTCAACCTTCCGACACAAATGTAATTATATTTAGGTTTTCCCGTTTCCACCATTTTTGTTCAGGTATATATAATTGCGCACCTAGTTTGTAAGAGCATTAGTTATTGATAATTGCGATAATTGCGATTTATTGTTATTATTTCATTTGTGTTGTATTCCGTTTTAGTTTTTAATTTAATTTAATTCTTTTTTTTTATATTATTTGTTCATAATTAATTATTATTACATCTAAGTTAAAACTGCGCACTGTTAGTAGAATGTTTTTTTTAAACCTTTTCCCTGTAATTTGATGTATTATCTGTTGGGAAATAAATAAATAAATAAATAAATAAATAATGAGTGCTTAGCACTCGAAATGTACATCTAACACATAAAAATAAAAGTGAAGTAAGGAATAAAAACAGTTTTTTCATTGTGATTAAATACTCCACATAACTCAAATCAAACAATTAGCAATTTATTTAATATTCGAGTAGAAAATATTAATAAAAAATAAAGCTAGTAAAATTTCTTGAGGTGAAGAATGTTGATTAACATTCTCCACCTGAAGAAGCTACAGCGTAGCGAAACAATTGTAGTGAAAATAAATACAAAACGTTGAAAATCAGAAATATTTTATCTATTAATATTTTATATTGTTTTATTCGATTTTACTTTAAAAGTCCATTTTATAAATACTGGATGATTTAAATTAAATTTAAATTTTATAAAATTTATACTCTCTAACTTAATCCTATTGTTTATTGGTGTATCACAGCTCGAGCACGTTTTCCAGTTATCTTTCCATCCCGGAGGGTATCAGAGGGGGTTAATTTTAATTTCGAACACACTAACGAAGGTCGCATTCCCCCCATATTGCCTCAACATCAAAACATCCTTTCCCCCTTTATCCCAGCTTTCTGTGAAGACCCTCATTCTCTTCTTACAAAGATCCTCATTGAAAATGAGGAAGGATAGAAATCCCAGCAGCTACAAACACCAACACAGATAGGAAATTCTAGAGATTTACCTTTAAAAAGCATTTTCCCAGTATTTAACAAATGTTGCTTTTGAACTTACAATTATCATAATATATAAAATTACGAAAAAACTATTCGTGAAAATGCAAACAATGTCTTAATTAATAAGACAACTTAAGACGATAAATATCCATTGAAACAACTACTTCCCGTGCAAATACACCTCCGGATATTGAATTATACAATGAAATATTTAAAATCTTATTTAATTTGATTTGTTACAACGCTCTATTAAAGTATATGTAACGTTTAGGTCAAATTCTCTTCAAACTAACTAACAATACAAATTTATAATGAAAGGAGAGATAGCAACAAATTAGAAGTGAAAGGACTTGGATTAAAACTAATGTCTTAGGCCATCTATAGACGCGTTTCGAGATTTATCTCTCTTCAGTATAGCTTTGCTTATGACGTTTAAAAAAATTAGGAATAAAATTAAAACAAACTTACGTGGAAAAAGTGGTGTGTGTGGAATGATATATATTATGTTTAAAGTGTGCAAACTATAAGAAGCGTAAGCTTATTTTCTCGAATTCAAATAGTTTTGAATTTGAATTTATCTTGTTACAATTATCATTTATTTACGTTGTATTTTTAGAGATGTCATTAGATTTATTCAGGTAGAAGTAACGGTCATACTTCGTCAAAACACTAATTAATTAAAAAAAGGGCGTCAAACAGTGAATAGGCTTTCTTATTTCACTAATCAATCAATGGATTTATTTTTGTATTATTTTTTAACAAAGCCGTTTTGTCTGTTGGATTTTTGAGTCAATAAAATAAATAAATAAACTATGTAAGTTTTAAAGCAACAGTCTTTAAATACAGCGAAACGTTTTTTTGTAGGTGAAACTCATGAAGTTATTAAATAATGAGCTACATGCGCATTTCAGTGTGTTTGTGCGATGTGTCCGGAATTTCGGAATTTCATCCGAGAAAAGGGTGAGCCCGATCCATCCCTTAAACGTGTACGGGCGAGCCAAGGTTCCGAAATTCACCCCTCTTTAGAAAGAAAAGGGAACACAGAGCACGCGAAGAAAAAAATTCCAACCGATTTATATACGTGTTTTTTCCTTTATTTGTCCTTCTACCAAAGTTTACACACTTGAATCGTATAATAGTATATTACATAACACGGGCGAAAAGAATCAAATTACACGCAAGTACGAAAATTCGTAAAATAAATTAACCACGGAGCACCTGAACAATAAAATTCCACTTGTAAATAAAATACTTTTTGTATAAATGAAATTGCCAATTCTTGGTTGCAGAATACTTCAAACATTAAAAGTGCCGAGATTCTTTTCGCAATCTACAACAAGTTAGTCTTACAAAGACTATATCAAACACTCATTGAAACAACTACCTCCCGGGCTAATACCCCGACGGGCATTGAATTATACAACAATTGTTTGCTGTTACATACAGTAACCTACTGCAAACAATTGTTGTATAATTCAATGTCCGTCGGGGTATTGGCCCGGGAGGTAGTTGTTTCAATGAGTGTTTAATATAGTCTTTGTAAGACTAACTTGTTGTAGATTGCGAAAAGAATCTCGGCACTTTTAATGTTTGAAGTATTCTGCAACCAAGAATTGGCAATTTCATTTATACTTATGTTTGAACGGTAACGTGGCCGCCAGTCTAAGGTGTCAAATTGTTTAGAGGGAATGGCAAAGCTATACTGATGAGAGATAAATCTCGAAACGCGTCTATAGATGGCCTGAATAATTTGACCCAAATTGTTACATTTGCAGTAGGTTACTGTATGTAACAGCAAACAATTGTTGTATAATTCAATGTCCGTCGGGGTATTAGTACGGGAGGTAGTTGTTTCAATGAGTGTTTGATATAGGCTTTGTAAGACTAACTTGTTGTAGATTGCGAAAAGAATCGCGCTTTTAATGTTTAAAATACTTTTTACTTTGTTAACCACTATATTTTGACTATAGATTCGACTATCTAGTAGTCATTATCAAAGTTAAATAACATAAAAAATATTTTATTTATAAAATTCCAATCAATTTATGTAAATGGTGTTTCTTTATTTCTGCTACTACATATGTGAATCGTATAGTAGTATATTATATAATGAGGGCGGAAAGAAGCAAATTACACACAAGCACAAAAATTCGTAGAAAAATGAATTAAGAAGCACGCTAACAATTAAATTCCAAGTGATGTCTATAAATTCTGCATTTTTTAACAGAGTTTGTGTTCTACCGGGGTTTACACATGTGAACTGTATAATAGTATATTACATAACGAGAATGGAACACATAGGTACGTCAAGTCATAATTCTAGAATTTAAGAATGTTTTAAATTTGTAAGATATCCTAAACATGTCTCTTTTATCTTTATGACACTTTGTAAATAATTTATACATTAGAAACAAATTTCAGGTGATCACAATAAATATAATTAGTTTTAAATCTATATGATTTAATTGTGATTAGGGGGTGTATTTACCTTAACTACAATTGTTGTAATCTCCTGTAATTTATTTTTATAGGGTGGATTTCTAAAAGTAATCATCGCTAAATTTAGAGGGTAGATATTTTTACAGATTTGTTTAATCCACCGCACTAAACAATTCAGTTGCGCGGAATTTAGGGAATTTAGCCCTTCTCAATTGGGAATAATTTCCATTCGTTTTCCTGAATGGGAATAAAACACGTACACATTCTAGAAAATTCCAGGTGATTACAATAAATTACCCGGTTTTTGTCTTTCGGTGAACAATTTTTATTCTAACCCAACGTATAGGCCTGCTATTTTTTTTGCGTGGCAAACATCGCTGTCGCTTTTCAACCGAACGATTCCCTTCCGCTCGACGGAGCGCGTCATTCTTGGGAATGTTCGGTCCATAAATAACGAATTCAAATAACCAGAGGGGAGGCAGAACGCAAATAGGAATAGGAACTATGTAAGCTCAAACACTGATGGTGTAATTTTATTTGAAGCGCAGGTGAATTAAATTTTATTGCACCTGCGATAATTTCCAACACATTTCTGTTTTCAAACTTCAACGCACGGTTTAATTTTAAGTTTTATTTTATAGGATATTGTTGTTGGAGCTACGTAACAGGTTTGTTTTAATAATAATAATAATATATTTATCACACCACAAGAGACTAATGCTAATTACAAGGTAACATATAAAAAATACAAAATGTAGAATATATAAAATTGATAAAACATAATCCTAAAATTACACAATAAAGATATAGCAAGTTGTACAAAATAATAGTTGAAAATATCCATTACGAATCAATAAAACACTTGATTGAATTTAGAGGGCTGTTGGACAAATCACAACTTTCGGGAAAACTATTAAATAAATTACACATAACATGTTTGGGTGATTTCAAACCAAAATTCGTCTTTAAAGAACTAATACTGAAGGTAGGCTTATGTCGTGTTATAAATTAGTAGTAGTTATTTTTTTTATTTCACTTTTTTATTAAAATTCTAATTGTACAATTCAGGCACTATGTGCCCCATATCAATAGATTTACTCAATCTCTTGAACCATATTTAAATCCTCTAGATATTATAAAAATCTACTTCACACCAAATCCTTGCTAATAGTAACATTTATTTTCATTGTAATAATCATTACTGTGGATAATATCAAAAGATTTAATAAATATATTATGAAAAAACATTAAAAGTGCGATTCATTTCGCAATCTACAACAAGTTAGTCTTACAAAGACTATATCAAACACTAATTGAAACAACTACTTCCCGGGCTAATACCCCGACGGACATTGAATTATACAACAAGAATTGGCAATTTCATTTATACGTATGTTTGAACGGTAACGTGACCGCCAGTCTAAGGTGTCAAATTGTTTAGAGGGAATGGCAAAGCTATACTGATGAGAGATAAATATCGAAACGCGTCTATAGATGGCCTGAATAATTTGACCCAAATTGTTACATTTGCAGTAGGTTACTGTATGTAACAGCAAGCACTTGTTGTATAATTCAATGTCCGTCGGGGTATTAGCCCGGGAAGTAGTTGTTTCAATGAGTGTTTGATATAGTCTTTGTAAGACTAACTTGTTGTAGATTGCGAAAAGAATCGCACTTTTAATGTTTGAAGTATTCTGCAACCAAGAATTGGCAATTTCATTTATACTAAATATGTTATGTTTAATAAATCTCCTAGGCATTATAAAACCTAGTTTACTCTATTAAAAAAGGGCCATCATTATTAGTATTTTTCATTGTAATAATCGTTACTTTTTTTTATTATTGAAATTAACCCTGTTCCTAATTCATAAACTCACGCAAGAATGCTATGTGTTACTTGTCACGTTATTACTGATGGTTATAGATTGTGTTTGTTAGCAGTCAATCACAAATTACGTGTAGTTATGTAATCATAAATCGATAACCCACATACGTGAGTTCGTAATATACTGATAATATGAGAATATTAATAGCAAACCTTACCAAATTATTTGAAGGGCTTATTGTAACATGATATGCCACAAGTAAACAGAACTGAGATATTGATTGAAATGTAGAACAAATTTACAATGTATTAATATGATATTAAGAATTAATAGTAGATTGTTTAACAAGTTTTGAAAGCTTCGAAAATGAGCAACTATAATTTTTGAATTCTGCCGCTTTTCCCTCAAAAAAATGTATGTTTTTGATAATTTGACGTCAAAACACTAGTAAATGTCATTTATAAGAATCTACAGACTATTTTGTAATAATTTTTCATTTTAATGAAATATACGCACATAATAATAACACACAGAGATGAAACATAATAATGAGCTAGAATATCATGCCATGTTTAATTAAATTCCTGAGCAATCAACTCGACGTGCAATTAAAGTAAATGAATAAAAATATGTAATCAAAATGTTGTGTTTGTTCTGGACAGAAAAAAAGTTCATTTATAATGTGATTGAGGGTTCTACTTTATGAAAACGAAATATTTGTGTAGCACTACATAAAGGGCCATTATAACCAAATAATACAATACTGCAGGGTAAATCCGGTATGCGTATTCCCAAGCCGCATGTTATATTGTGTATGCGTATTCCCAAACCACGTATTTCAGTAACGTTTCTCTAATTTTGTATTGTGGAGACTTATACTTTGTTATACATGTTAATTTATCAATAAAAAAAACGTTTTAACTTTGTTTGTATAACACCATTTATTTTTACGTCACTGCAGTTTCAGCTTAAACAAATTTGTGTCCATATTAATTTTACTAGTAAAAATGCTTTGGTCGAGGCAGCAGCGCGCTTTTACCACAGATGCTTATTTTTCAGGCCTATTTTTCACTGTAAACGTGAGTTTAACATTTTTTTGAAAATGATTTAGGAATCTTTTTGCCTGCACTCGAAGAAACTGGACAATCTGTGTGTGGTTTCAGTAAAATGGGGCCACAACCCACACACCTAGGTAGCACTTTAATTCATTTGTTGAAAGAAGTCTTCCCCATTCAGCTGATCTTCCTGAGAGGAGCACGCTTGCCTGATTTAACCCCCTGTGATTAATTCCTGTGGAGAAATCTCAAATCATCAGTTTATATAAATTGTCTACACACCCTGGAAGGCCTACAGAAAAAATCGGAGTCAAAATTGTCAATAAAAAAAATCGAAATGCTTGAAAGAATGGGCAGAAACATTAAAAATTGACTGAGTCAGTGTATTGACAGTAAAGGGCGACATTTACAAGATGTTTCTTTTGTCAATAGTATAAAACCAAATTTCCCGTGGTGTGTGACAGGAGAAAAAAAGCAATAAGTAGTTTTGAAATGTGTAAAGATTTTTAATTTTATTATCAAAAAAGGAAGTTCCTACGCTCCACCCTGTATTGTAATTTTATAAAATTGTTAAAGTTTATATGTATTTTAAATAACTAAATAACTTAAGATTGTATAAATTATACATTCATATTCCTAACGCAATTAATGGCGGACCAAATTCACACCAGCAGCACTAACATTCGGCTTCAGACTATAAACTAAATAGTAAATTAAATTTGCACAGGAATATAAACAGGAATATAAACACGCTGGTAATTAGAATATTCCGAAATTGTTAACATAACAAGTTTATAAAATTAACCCAAGTTACAAATCCACAAGAGTCGACTGTTTATAAAATTAACCGAACTTAATAATTACAAAGGTTACTAGTCCGGAAGAATAGACTGTCATTAAATCTATTTTTAATAGGTACTTATAAAACGTCCACGATTATTAATTTCTTGAACGTTTTATAAGTACCACCACTTTAGAAAACTGCAATTACCATGCCAGGCTAACTAGAAACTACTTCATTATATATTTCTTGGTTCAAATCGTGCCACCGAAAGATGGAGCCTGTACTACATAGCAGAAAGATTTAGCAGTAGTTTTTTTATAGCAAAAAACACAATTTCTACTAGCAGAAAGAACTACTGCTATTAACAGAGCGTCTAGTTCAGATCCTGATAATGCTGTAAAACGCGAAACTAGTCGAGTAAATAGTAAAGTAGAAAATTGTGAAACAAACCAAGTGTAATTTAATTTAAACCTTCATTATCAATATTAATTATATACTTTCTAGTTGCACGTAAAGTGTGAATTTAGCATTCATTCCTTAAAGTCACTAAGCATTATTGGTTTAGTTTGGTTTATTGGTTTCCGTCTAGCCTAAATTATAATTTGATCGTTTAAATTATAATTTAGAGTAGACAGAAACCAATAAACCAAACCAAACCAATAGTGACTTTAAGGAATGGATGCACGTTATATTTAAAAGAAACAGTCTCTGAATATTTTATTCTACATTACAAAGTTCACAAACACTAATTAATATACGGGTCTATTCAAAGTAAAGGAACAGATTTCACACATTTATTTCTTCAAAACGACAAAAGATAGAAACACAATTCCAACGTTTCTTGAAAGAGAAAAGTTCAAATTATATGAATTCATATGACCACCATGTGTTACACGACAAATATCAAAACGGTGGCTCATTTCTTGCCATACACGAATCAGCTAGTCTCTGGTTATCGAATTTACAGCTTCAACAATTCCATGTCGCATATTTTCAAGAAAGGTTTCTGGGCTCCTTTTCGTAAACTGTACGAATACGCTCGACATTTTCAGAGCTGGGACGAATTCTCCTAAAAAGGATTCAAATCACGAATCCGAATCACCTAATATGATTCGAATCACGAATACTTTAATAAAGGATTCGTAAGAGATAAATATGATTTCGAATCCTGTTTTTTCGAATCACGAATACAAATCCTTTAAGAATAAATTTGATTTTATTATTTTTTGCAACCATTAATTTATAAATATCGTTACCAGTTGTTTTAATTTAACAAAAATATTCAAAACCTAATTAATTATTATTAACACTGAACATCGTTGATAACAGACTAAATATCTGATTCCCTGTTACTCTGATTAAAGATGTATTTGTGTGTTTCTGAACTTCTCTTTAAATCAGTGGTTTGTACGCGTGGCGCATGAAGTAAAATTTCGAGTTTAGAAAAGCCCGAAAATATGTCGAGGGTCGCTGCGCGACCCTCGACAAATTTTCACGGGGCTTTTCTAAACTCGAAATTTTACTTCATGCTTAGCCTGGGAGTGGAAAACACTAATTTAAAGCTTGAAAATGAACTTAAAAAAAAACAAGGAATATCTAAAGATTTACAGAAAATAGGCTGAATTTGGAATACGTATACTTAAAAGAAAGGAATGAATATAACAATTAATTCTGAAAAAACACTCGTTAATTAATATTATACACAATTGACGTTTGTTAAACAATGGCGGCGACAATGACAAAACATGTATTTTTAATCTTCTACTAGAAATGCGTTTTATGTTAAAAGAAGTAAACTATCCATCTTTTAGCTAGTAGTACAAGTTGTTTCTGCTAGCAGCAATTGTCTTTTTAGTAGTAGATGAAACAATTACTAATTTGTTCCTTTTACTATTACTAGGACTTTCTGCAACTAGTTGTGGTACAGGCTCCGTCTGCTGGTGGCAAGACATAGACCAGAACCATCTGAACTAGACGTTCTGTTAATAGCAGTAGTTTTTTCTGCTAATAGAAATTGTGTTTTTTGCTATAAAAAAACGACTGCTAGATCTTTCTGCTACCAGTAGTAGTACAGGCTCCGTCTGCTGGTGGCAAGATACGATAAGCCAGAACCATCTGAACTAGACGCTCTGTTAATAGCAGTAGTTCTGTCTGCTAGTAGAAATTGTGTTTTTTTGCTATAAAAAAACGACTGCTAGATCTTTCTGCTACTAGTAGTAGTACAGGCTCCATCTTTCGGTGGCACGATTTGAAACTAGAACTATCTGAACCAGAAGCCCTGTCTGCCAATAGCGGTAG
Source organism: Philonthus cognatus (assembly GCA_932526585.2). Lineage (NCBI taxonomy): Eukaryota > Metazoa > Arthropoda > Insecta > Coleoptera > Staphylinidae > Philonthus > Philonthus cognatus. The sequence continues at coordinate 54,225,479 of OW052249.1, read as the reverse complement.
TTGTTTCTGCTAGTAGAAATAGCGTGTTCTGCTAAAAAGTAAACGTTTCTATCTGTAGTAGTAGTTATTTCAGCTAGTAGTACAATTTCTTTGTGCTAGTAGCGTTCGTCCTTTCAATAGTAGAAAGAACAACTACTATTTTGTTGCTTCTACCTACTCGTAAGTCTTTCTACTATTAGTACGGACGGAACCTGTACTACAGGTTTCGTCTGCTGATGGCAAGACATCTGAAGCTAGAACCATCTGAACTAGAAGCTCCGTGAAAAGCGGTAGTTCTTTCTGATGTAGTAATTCTTTTAGCTAGTAGAAGTTGTTCTCAAGACCGTAGCCGAGGAGGGGGGGTGTGGGGGTTCAAACCCCCTCCCCCCGCCTGAAATTTTCAAAATGATAATTTTTGTATGTAAAAGCGGGACAGTAAGAGCAAAAACAATATTTTATCTTAAGCCCCACCATGATTTTTTTATAATCCCTTCTGAATTTTTTTCTGGCTGCGGCCTTGGTCGTTCTTTCAGCTAATAGTAGTTTTTATTCTACTACCACTAGTTTTTTCTGCTACTAGTAGTAGTAGTAGTTCAGGCTCCGTCTACGGAACTAGAAGCTCTGTCTGCTAATAGCCGCAGTTCTTTCTGCTAGTAGACAAATCGTTTTTAACTGAAAAAAGTAAACGTTACAGTTTGTAGTAGTGGTTCTTTCGGCTAATAGTACTTAGTAGTACTAGTACAGGCCTCGTCTGCTGGTAGCAAGATATCTCAAGCTACAACCATCTGAGCTAGAAGTTCTGCCTGGCTATAGTGCTAGTTGTTTCTGCTAGTAGAAATAGTGTTTTCCGCAAAACAGCCTATTTTCTGTAAATCTTTAGATATTCCTTGTTTTTTTTTAAGTTCAATTCGGAGCTTTAAACGAGTGTTTTCCACTCCCAGACTAAGCATGAAGTAAAATTTCGAGTTTAGAAAAGCCCCGTGAAAATTTGTCGAGGGTCGCGCAGCGACCCGAGACAAATTTTCTGGGCTTTTCTAAACTCGAAATTTTACTTCATGCGCCACGCGTATAAAACACTGATTTAACGAGAAATTTAAAAACACACAAAAGACATTTTTCATGTTAATCCTCACAATTAATTCGAATTATTTTTGACGATTCAAATCCTTTTGTAAGTATTCAAATCTTTTTATTAATATTAGAATCCTTTTATAAATATTAAAATCCTTTTATAAATATTAGAATCCTTTTATAAATATTAGAATCCTTTTATAAATATTCTAATCCTTTTATAAGGACTCGAATCTCCCGCATTTGGATTCGAATCACCCGCATTTGGATTCGAATCACCCGCATTTCGATTCGAATCACCCGCATTTGGATTCGAATACGAATTCTCTTAAAAATACGTAACGAATCCGGATCACGAATCCAGTTTAATTAATGTATTCGAATGCTTTTTTTGAATCCTCTAAAAGGATTCGAATCCAGGATTCGAATCCTGCCCAGCTCTCGACATTTTCATTCGATGTGCGTGGACATCCCGTGCTTTTCTGTTTGCAGATGCAACCATTGTCTACGAATTTTCGATGCCGCTGATAAATCTGCTCATGACGAGGCGGTTGTTTAATAAACTGGCGGCGAAAAGCACGTTGAACTTCAGTAATGGGCTCTAGTTTTGCTAATTGCAGTACACAAAATGATTTTTCTTGTTGTGTCGCCATTTTACTACAGACAATCAACATGACAAATAACAACGCCAATGCGGCCGTGGTTGGAGCTTCTGCCTGGACTGTTCAAATGTTAAACTTTTGTCTGTCCAGGAACGTTGAAATTATGGTTCTAACTTTTGTAGTTTGAAAGAAATAAACGTTTGAAATCTGTTCCTTTCTATCAAATATACAGGGCTATTCAATAGAAAGGAACAGATTTCAAACGTTTATTTCTTTCAAACTACAAAAGTTAAAATCACAATTCCAACGTCCTGGACAGACAGAAGTTTAAAAAAAGAACATTTTTTTAACGTTTGAAATCTATTCCTTTCTATTGAATAGCCCTGTACATAGAAAACAATTTTTTATTGTTGTTGGGTATATTTTTCCACGTTTAAATATTCACATACGAATTTAATTAGCTTGAAAATGTTTCATTTCACATACATTTTTAACAGTACCTTTTCCATTTTCATTTTCTCTCTCTCATTCATTCATTCATATTTTGAATATTTTCCGTGTTTACGCCGGCTTTGATCTCTTTTTTTGTCCGCCCGAACGGAACGTCCTGCATGTTTTTCTGGCCTTCGGTTTTTTTTTCTTTCTGCGGGGGAGGGATGCTAAATTCACTTGACCCAAATCCCTGCGATTACATTTTATATAGACGTTTTGTGTATGGGGAAATCCCACAAACCCCTTTCCCTCCTCTCTTTTTTCACGCACCATTAAAGACGTTCGAAATCATTTCGCGTTTTGTGTCCCGTCCCACCGAAAATGTATAAATGGATATTGACAGAATGAACGAACCGCAAAGTCATTAGTTTGAATAGAAATTGAAATGAATTGATATGTAAATTGAAAAAAAAAAGAAAATAAAAAAAGAAAGGGATGTATTCTGCATACATTGATTTATTTTAAATATTTATTTACAATAAATATGTGAGAATTATTTATTGTATGCAACGATTTATTAACGCCTTTGATAAGTCACTGAATGTCGCAATCTCAAATTCACCCCTTTCGTAGGATTGATGATTTAATTGAAAAAAAAAAGAAAAAAACAATGGGATCTATTCTGCATATATTGATTTAATTTAAATATTTATTTACAATAAATATGTGAGAATTATTTATTGTGTGCAGCGATTTATTAACGCCTTTGACAAGTCAATAAATATTAAAAGTGCATTACAAAGACTATATCAAACACTCATTGAAACAACTACTTCCCGGGCTAATACCCCGACGGACATTGAATTATACAACAAGTCTTTGCTGTTACATACAGTAACCTACTGCAAATGTAACAATTTGGGTCAAATTATTCAGGCCATCTATAGACGCGTTTCGAGATTTGCGAAAAGGATCGCACTTTTAATGTTTCAAGTATTCTGCAACCAAGAATTGGCAATTTCATTTATATTTAAGTCAATAAATGTCGCAATCTCAAATTCACCCTTTTCGTAGGATTGAATGATTTTGTCAGTTAGATCGAGAACTGCATTGACAGTAGACAGGCCTTTTCAAAACCCATACTGATGTATGTATGTTAAAGAGCTTATTTGTTTCAAAAAACTGTACGATTTGATCAAACATTATCTTTTCTATTATTTTAGATAATACAGGAAGTAATGAAAATATATCAATGTGTGGTATAATACATTTCTTTCTATTTTGATTAATTTTATCAATTTACGTATCAATTTATTTAAGCGAATTTCAGTTTCAATTTGAATTTATTTGAAACATAAAATTAAAATTGAATTTGCCAACTATTAATTGAGTTATTTGAGTTACATGAAGATTTTAAGTCACTTAAATAAAGCGCAGTTATAGAACAATCACTGCTAGCATTTAAAATACTGTAAAGTTCTTCGTATTTTCACGCGAATAAAAATAAAAATGATAGTATACCAAGTTCCTGCTGCAATTTTTATAATTTTTATAATCTTTTATTATTTTTAATTATTTCTATTATTTAGTCTTAGCTAGCGCCAGCTAGTGCCACAAAAATTAGAGCTAGCGCCATTTAGACAAGAAAGTTAAGCAGTTGTTATTGAAAATGAGTGCTTAGCACTTGAAATATATATCTAACCATTAGAAAATAAAGTGTGAAGAAAGGATATAACAGTGTTAATTATTTATGATTATACTCTTCACGAAACTCAAAAAGAAATATCGAGAGTTACGGGGGTTTGAACTTTCGGGGGGCTAGGTTGATGCTAGCCCCCCGAGTTTGGATTTTTCGAGTTTTTTTTTACACTATTCGGATTCCTCAGAACTAGCGCCAGCTAGCGCTACCAATTTAAAAGCTAGCGCCAACTCCAAAACCCCAAAGAATGATAAAACATTTTTAACCCTAGCCCCCCAAAATTAGATTTTTTAATCAAATTGGATGGAAAATATAGCTTAGAGCTAGCTCCAGCAAAATATGAAAAAAATATTCAATATAATCAGGTAAAAATATATTTACATCCAAATTTTAATGCGAGAGCTTTCAGATCCTGTATGCGTATTACCATTTACTTGCTGAATTTCAATACAAAATCATGTTGGCATATAAAATTCCGCTTCCAAAAAATATTTCGGCGTTGTAATTACTTTATTTATGTTCATAGACACTGGCTATTAGAAACACAATGCCTAGAAGACAGTAGCATAACTGACAATTGTGTTTTCACTCCTTGCTAATTTAAATCGATATAACTCAAGAACTAACCCTACGATTTAAAAAACTCTTTCGGCATTGTAATTACTATACTGATGTCTATAAACACTGACAACGAAACAGCTAGTGCTAGCAAGACAGTAGCGTACCTGACGGTTGTTATTTTTACCACGTGATAACTTAAATCGTTATAACTCGGCAACTAACCATGCGTTTTTAAAATTTCTTTATGAGTTAGAACACCTAAGGTGATGTTCATAAACACTGCTAACGAGATAGCTAGCGCTAGCAAGACAGTGGCGTACCTAACGATTTTTTTTATTTCTTGATCATTTAAATCGGTATAACTCGGCAACTAACCGTACGATTTCAATATTTTTTTCGACGTTAGAATATCTGAAGTAATAACCATTGCTAATGGCAACAAGATAGCTAGCGCTAGCAAGACAGTGGCGTACCTGAAATTGTTTTCAGGCTTTTCAAAACTCGAAATTATACTTCATGCTTAATCTAGGAGTGGAAAACACTTGTTGGAAGTTTCAAACTAAACGCTTTTCAAAAACAACGAATGCCTGAAAATTTACCAAGTACACATCGGGTTATATATGTACCAGCACTTTCATGTAAAACTCACTATATGTTATCTAACCACCCTAATCGTAACATGAGTATTTTTTCGATACTACAACATTGTGATTTAGCTCCTTTAGTTGCTATTCAATTTACTTTATTTTCATTCTAACACAATCTATCTCAATATTCTAATTCTACAATATACAGCTAGTTTTTCTTTAAAGTATACGTTCCATTTTTTTTAAATCTTTAGATATTCGTTGTGTTTTTACAGGAATTTAATTTAAAGCTTTAAACGAGTGTTTTCCACTCCCAGACTAAGCATGAAGTAAAATTTCGAGTTTAGAAAAGCCCCGTGAAAATTTGTCGAGGGTCGCGCAGCGACCCGAGACAAATTTTCGGGCTTTTCTAAACTCGAAATTTTACTTCATGCGCCACGCGTACAAAACACTGATTTGAAGTGAAGTTCAGAAACACACAAATACATCTTCAATCAGAGTAACAGGAAATCAGATATTTAGTCTGTTATCAGCGATGTTCAGTGTTAATAATAATTAGGTTTTGAATATTTTTGTTAAAACAACTGGTAACGATATTTATATATTAATGGTTGCAACAAAATTATTAAATCATTTTTTTTCTTAAAGGAATTGTATTCTTGATTCGAAAAACAGGATTCGAATCTTTGATTCGAATCATACGAATCTTGCGAATCCTTTATTCGAGTATTCGTGATTCGAAACATATTAGGTGATTTAAATTCGAATCCTTTTTCCGAGGATTTTTCCCAGCTCTGCTCACTCACTCACTCACTTAATTACTCACTCACTAACTCACTTACTTACGTACTTACTCACTCACTAACCCACCTTCTTACTTACTCACTCACTCACTCACTCACTCATTTCTTACTTACTTACTTCTTTACTCACTCACTTATTATTTACTCACTCACTGACTCATTGACTTACTCACTTATTTACTTACTTACTTACTTACTTACTTACTTACTTACTTACTTACTAATAATAAATCAAAATCATCTAAAATCATCTACGGTATTTCAACGGTTTAAAAAAAGTTTATGCACCAGTTCAATAAATTATGTGCTATAAAAAATAAACGTTTTCAAAGAACAACGCAACAAAGGGTAACATTCGGAATTAAAAAATCTTTTCTGTTTTACACACTGGGGAAAGTACAAAATAGCTGTTTATATTCAAAGTAGCCTTTAATAACACATAAATAGCTGCTTACATTGAACTCAATTTGTGCTGTATTCATGTTTACATTAATCCACAAACGAATTTCAATTTTTCACGCTCACATGAATAATTCGTTAAATGCAATTCCGCGTGTGCAGCGCTTTTTACAGCGCCGTAAGTTTCCCGTTTTCCCAACAGGGGAATATAATTTATATTTCCCTCAACGTTTTGTGTATTCACCCTGTTAAGCGCAGTATATTTTATATATATATATATATATATACATTTCCGCGTTCACTCCTAAAATTTACTGGGGACACTTTTCACTTGCATACTAAACATTCTGCCTTCCAACCAAAATAGTGATAACATAAATTATTGCGTAGTATTTTATGGTATCACTATTTTATTCAAAAAGCACATTGTGTACAGGTACATGTAACATAATTTTGTTTTTATTATTTTTTATGAATGGATACTTGCCCATCTAAAGTTGTTAAACTGATTTAATAATAACCTCGTTTCCAAACTAATGGATTTTATTAATTATTATTTTATTATTCAATCAATCTATCATTCAATTAATTTATTAGTCTACATGATTGTTTATTACAATATTAGATACGTCACAATAATAATATAAAAAAAAGTTTAAATGGTAATATACTGATTAAAGTTATAAATTTATGTAGAATATGTAAAAGAACAAATTACAATTAAATACATTACATTCGAATAATAAAACACATTACATTACATATGTGATTTTAAGCTAAATTGGAGAATTTTAACTTGGAAATAGCATAAAAAGCTTGCAAGAAAGAGTTTCAATTTAATCTTGAATTTTTTGTGTGTTAGATTTTGGAATAAAAGGGGACGTGTATTATATAGTTTTATAATAAGAGCTCGGATTTCTAAGCACTAAAAAATTTTAAAAAAGCGCTTTAAAAAGCACTAATTTAAGCAAACAAGCATTATTTCATTTAAAAAAGCATTATTTTGGGCAAAATATACAGTTTGCTCAGTGTAAAGTTATTTAAATTAAAAACACTTGGTATTGTTTCACAAATTAAAACTGTATTCCGACTAGTTTCGGTTTGTTAGACTATTTATTTATTTATTTATTTGGTAATAACCCAACAGACTGTAAAGTCCAATAACAGGGCTTTATCATTATTACAAATTAAATACAATATAACTTATATAAATATATAACAAAAGATGCATGCAGAACAGAAATACATAAAACCATAAAGAAATAAACAATATTAAAAATTAACTCATAAACTAAGGTAACATAGATAATAATTTTATAGAATCACTAACATTATGCGTAAACACTTTGAATGTTGAAGTGAATATGTCGAGATTGTATGCGTAATGATTATAGAGTCGAGATAATCTTATAATAGGTGAGTTTGCATAATAATTATTAGTTGGAGTAGCATACACAAAAGTTTTACAAAATCTAGAACACACTCTAGGAATGTTAAATTTAAAACGATTCAAAAACTGTATGTCGGCAATCATATTATTCATGAGTTTATAAAGAAAACAAATATTTATAAGTAAAATTCTGTTGTGGATAGAAATTAAATCAAATTCAGCAAGTAGGTCATTGTAGGGTATGTCAAATCTGTACTGACGATATTTTACATAATATAGATACCTAAGAAATTTTTTTTGAACATTTTCAAGCATACCAAAATATTTCAAATACATTGGTGACTAAATCAATACACAATACGATACTTTGATTAATACAAAGGTGTTAAATAACAAAAGTAGAAGTTTTATATTTGTAAATTCTCTACAATTGCGAATTATAAAACCCAATATCCGATAACAACTCTTAGTTAACATTTCGATATGAGTATTAAATGTCAATCTAGTATCAAAAATTACTCCAAGATCCCTTGTTTCCGTTAATCTACATAAATCTATACTATCAATTTTATATGGGTACGCAATTAAATTTATTTTTCTGGTGTAAGTTACTATGGAGCACTTTGATGTATTAAGTGATAATTTATTGGCATAACACCAATCTGTAAAAACGTCTATATAATTTTGCAATTGCATACAATCATCAATTTTACTAACAACACTGTAAAGTTTAATATCATCCGCATATAGCACCATATTACATTTCAGAGTTGCACACACATCATCCATAAACAATAAAAACAGCAGAGGTCCCAAATTCGATCCTTGGGGGATCCCGCTGGATGTTACGTACCATTTGGATTTGTGACCGTATATCTCAACAAGTTGCCTGCGATTATGTAGATATGAAGTGATAGTCTTCAAAATATTATTATTTAGGCCAAATGATATCAACTTATGAAACATAATCTTGTGGTCCAGTTTATCGAAGGCTTTCGTTAGGTCACCATAAAAAACATCAACTTGGTGTCCGTCATTCATAGCATCGAGTATGTCCTGCGTTATTCCCATAAGATTTGTTGTCGTTGATCGAGATTTTACAAACCCATGTTGTTATTTACTAATTTACAAAGACATTCATTTGAAAATAGTCTAACAAACCGGAACTAGTCGGAATAAAGTTTAAATTTGTAAAACAATACCAAGTGTTTTTAATTTAAATAACTTTACATAACGGCGGAAAATCTGAATGCCTTCTTTGTGACAGCTGCCGATAACATCATCAGCACAGTTACAGATACCGATACGAACCCCATTGAATTAACAGCCAAATCTCTCAACAACCACTCCGGTAACTATTTGAAATTCGCTTTAGTATCCTGTGTGAAGGTTAGAGTGACTATAATGAAATTAAAATCCATGGGTAGTACGGACATTCATGGAATTAATCTCAAAATAGTAAGAAATATCATTGATGTTATTATCAGTAAATTAACCAAATTAATAAATATGTGCCTCTCTGAAAACGTATTTCCTGATATATTAAAAATCGGAAAATGCATCCCCATTTTTAAAAAAGGTGACCCTTCAGATGCAAACAACTATCGACCAATTCTAATTTTGCCAATTTTTTCAAAAGTAATTGAGATGATAATGCTTGAACAAATCAATTTACATCTAGACCATAACCATTATATAAATAATGCTCAGTTTGGCTTTAGAACTGGTCGATCGACAACGATGGCTGTTGACACATATGTTAATGACATTATTGATGGCTTTGAACAAAACAAAGTAATTACAACTAATCTGTTAGATCTAAGTAAAGCTTTCGATTGTGTAGTGCATGACATTCTACATCGCAAGCTTTACTTCTACAACTTCGATCCTAGTGTCATTAAATTAATAATGTCATATTTGACTAAGCGTAAGCAAATTGTCCATCTAGGTGATGTCAGGTCAGGAGTAGCAGATCTAAAGCATGGGGTACCTCAGGGCTCTGTTCTTGGACTACTGCTTTTCCTACTGTACATCAATGATCTACCATCTAGTACCATACACTCCTCTTTGATCATGTATGCAGATGATACGACTGTATCCGCCAAGGGGGTAACACCTGAACAAGCTTCTGCAGATCTACTGGATGACAAAAAGCTTATTTTGAACTGGTTTAATTCAAATAAACTAAAATTAAATCTAAGTAAAACAGTCGAGCTTACTTTCTCATTAAAGCTAACTCCACCTTCGCCAGTCAAGTCTGCAAAACTTCTTGGTATAGTCATTGACCATAAATTAACATGGGAATCTCACGGACACGAACTAAAAGTAAAACTATCAAAGAATATGTTTCTTCTCCGAAATCTCAAGGATACGGTTTCACTAGCAATGGTTAAATCAGCTTTCCATTCCTTAGTACAATCTCACATACTATATGGCATTATTGTGTGGGGTCACTCAACAATAATGAGCGATATTTTCAAGCTCCAAAGAAGAACAATTCGTATAGTAGCTGGATTGTCCTACCAACAAGAATGTCGTGAAGCATATATTCAACTCAAAATCTTAACTGCACCTTCCCTGTTCATACTGGAATGTTTATCTTGCATTAAAAGAAATGAATACTTACTCTCGAAAAATAAAGCCATCCATGAGTATGAAACCCGCAAACGAGAGGACTATCGCTACAAATCGTTCCGCTTATCCAAAGCTAAAACGGGACCGCGATTTCACTCATTTCGGTTATTTAACGTCTTACCTGATAATTTGAAATATCTGCCGCTTAAAGCCTTCCAATCTCGCATGAAACAGATTCTGATTGACAATGCTTTTTTTTCCTTAGATGAATTTATGCATACAATGAGTATCGATATCTTTACATGTTAAAGGTTATTAACATAAGATTATTTTAATTTTCTATGTATTATAATATATTCTATGATGTAATTATTTAATTGTATTATTTTTGACGTGTGTAAGACTGTTATTGTTATTAGCACGAATAAATATTTCTATTCTATTCTATTCTATTCTATGTTTCACCAAGTGCCAGATGAGAAATTAATTCAAGAAATTAAGGTGTTCAGAATTAAGTGAGCACCATTGCTTACTTTATTTTAATTTGAACTACAAAGGTAGTTCCTCAAGGCTCTATTTTGGGCCCACTTCTGTTCTTAATATATATTAATAATCTACCTTTTCAAATGAAACACGGTTCAACAATTCTGTATGCTGATGACACAAAAATCTCTGCCAAGGACAAAACAATCGAGCGTCTTGAAAACAAACTTCATGACGAAATGAAGACTGTACACTCATGGTTTGAAAGTAATCGTTTAAAATTGAATGATAATAAAACCCAATTTTTTTCTTTCTCAAAAGAAATTTACCTTTAAATAATACCTCACTAAAATTCTTAGGAATTCATATCGACTCTAAATTAACATGGTCTAAGCACGGTCAACATCTAGAAACAAAACTTGCTCGCCAAGTATATGTTTTATAAATTTGTCAAGATCAATTACAACGCGAATGTTAAAAAATATATATTATGCATATTTTCACTCACATTTAGCCTACGGAATAATTGTATGGGGTCACTCCACTATTTTGGCAAATATCTTCCGCTTACAACGTCGCGCAGTAAGAATTTTAGCTGGTATAAGCTACAGAACCGACTGTAGGCAATGCTTTAAAGATCTTGAAATTTTAACAGTTCCGAGTATCTACATATTGGAATGCATTATGCATGACAAAGATCATATGGAGAGATACAAGTGTAATAAATCTTATCATGTGCATTATACCAGACTAAAGAATAAAATACGCATAGATGCCTTCAGACTTTCTAAAGCAAAAACTGGCTCTCGATATTATGGCGTAAAGTTTTTTAACGTTCTTCCAATTAGTGTACAGGTTTTACAAGCCAAAGATCTAAAAGTGTGGTGTAAATCGTTCCTAGCAAAAAATGCTTTTTATTCCTTAGTTGAATATCTTAGTTCAAGTGATTTTTAATCAAACCATAAATATGTACTGTGTACTGTGTATTGTTATTGATATTATTGAGTCTCATTTTTGATGTGTTTTGTTTCTCAAGTTTTTATTAAACAGAGAGTTTTATGTAACACCGAACATACTTTTAACGAGAATTTTTCTTTTAAGTATACATAAGCATACGTTGTACATTTGCCGATGCTCGGTTTATTAAAAGAATTTAATTTGAAGCTTTAAACGAGTGTTTTCCACTCCCAGGCTAAGCATGAAGTAACATTTCGAGTTTAGAAAAGCCTGCAAATTTGGTTTGGTCGCGTAGCGCGAAGCGCGGAGCGGCCAAACCAAATTTTCAGGCTTTTCTAAACTCGAAATTTTACTTCATGCGCCACCGGTATAAAACACTGATGCATTGTAAAGTTTGGCGGTGTGTTTTAATTTTTTTTACATAAGCATACGCTGTACATTTGCCGATGCTCGGTTTATTAAAAGAATTTAATTTGAAGCTTTAAACGAGTGTTTTCCACTCCCAGGCTAAGCATGAAGTAAAATTTCGAGTTTAGAAAAGCCTGCAAATTTGGTTTGGTCGCGTAGCGCGAAGCGCGGAGCGGCCAAACCAAATTTGCAGGCTTTTCTAAACTCGAAATTTTACTTCATGCGCCACCGGTACAAAACACTGATGCAATGTAAAGTTTGGCGGTGTGTGTTAATCTTCGTAATATGTCAGTGTTTCGTACCGGTGGCGCATGAAGTAAAATTTCGAGTTTAGAAAAGCCTGAAAATTTGGTTTGGCCGCTCCGCGCTTCGCGCTACGCGACCAAACCAAATTTTCAGGCTTTTCTAAACTCGAAATTTTACTTCATGCTCAGTCTGGGAGTGGAACACACTCATTTCAAGTTTCAAATTGAACTCTAAAAAAAAAAACAATGAGTATCTAAAGATTTACGGCATATACGCTGTAATTGGGACATACTTGAAAGAAAAACTCCCTGTATGTACAAGTTAAGGCATTAATTGCGATTGATTGGCAACCATTTTTAATGGTCATATAGGCTTCCCAATTTACAGATAACTTAAAAATTAAAGGTGTCAAATTGTATTGGGTGAAAATGTTCGGTGTTATATAAAACTCTCTGTATATGGTATAATGGTTTCTAATGTGTTACTTGTAACTGTTGTTATTATCTGTGTTTTTTATCTTAATCTATTTAATCATTGTTTTGTGCTATTTTATTGTAATTATTAATTTATTTATTGACATTTTACAATTATTTCAACATGTTCACTGTAATCGCTCGTTCTAAATATTTTATTAATAAACTTGTTTGTAATTTATAACTTTTAGGTATTATTGTGATATGTCTGCTGTAGGATGTACAATTCAATTCAATACTAAACTTATGCTGAAACGTTAAATAATTATATATTTTGACTTGTGTAAACATAGTGTAATAGCACTAATAAATATTATTATTATTAAAGCAAAGTATTAGAAAATTGAATGGTGAAACCGGTAAAACAATCAAACGTCGTTATTTGTTTCAAATATCTGGATAATATACATTTTTTTAAACATAAGCTCTTAATTCAAAGAACTCACCCATGAATGTATTATTTTTTTTATTATTATAATGTCTTCATTTAATTTAAAGAAATACAATGTTTACAATTATCTTTTATACATTTCGCGTAGGCGAAGTTCAGGCAGGCCTAAGCCTGTTACTGCTCTTCCACTTAACCTACTACTTCCAAACTTAATAATTAATTCTATGTTTAGCGACTATTTATTATTAGACAAAATAAAATTTGAGATTTGCAACTTTAGTAACTTTAGAGTTCACCACGTAAGATTAGGATACGCACATTTGTTTTAAAATTATTTAAGCTGAGAGATTTCAGGTGTTCCGGAATTTTATTAAACGTTTTGTAAATGTTGTATGAAAATGACCTTTTAAAAAATGCGGTTTTATGTTGTGGAAGTGATATTAAACCCCGAAATCTAACATTGATGTTATGGACATCGGTGCGGAATACAATTCTACTGTATAGGTAAGGTGGAGTGCGTAAATTTATTATTTTAAAATAAAAAAACTGCTGAATGTACTGCTCTCCTATCAGCCATCTTTATCCAATTTATCTCGTTAAATTTTTCTGAGATGTGATCAAACTTTCGGATTCCAAAAATTAAACGAATGCATGAATTTTGTATCTTCTGTATTCGATCAGAAGTTACTTTATCTAGACATGTATTATACACTGTGTCAGAAAAGTTAAAGTGACTTAACACCAAGGTATCACATAATATTTTTTTTGTGTGAATACTTAAAATATTTTTGTTTGCATAAATCATTTTGAGATTAGCGTAGGCTCTAGAGATGCATTTACTAATGTGTAACTTGAAGCGTAATTCCTCGTCAATAATTAGACCTAGATTCCGTATGGAGTTCGTGAAGGATATATCAGATCCATCTAATTTTATTTTAAGTAGGGATTTAGCGACCTCGCGTTTGTTTTTAGGACCAAACACTATTGCGGTAGTTTTCTTAGGGTTTATTTTAAGGGAGTGTTTGCTCGATATATACATCAGACTTGACAGGTCTTTATTTATATTATTGCGGGCGGTTTCAATGTCTTCTAATTTGAAAGAATATAATAACTGAGTATCGTCAGCATACAGATTACAAGTACAATGTTCGAGGCTTTTTGACAAAGATGATGTATATATCGAAAACAAAGTTGGTCCCAAAATTGAGCCCTGCGGTACACCAGCTACAGGAGTGGCATAGTCAGATCTCAATTCATTTATTTACTTATTCTTTCTAGAAGTAAATAAAATTAAAAATTATAAATTTTAGTTTCAGATATTCTGCTTTTAGTTACATGAACTGTTTTTTTTTATTAATTGTTGTAGTTTCAGAAGTGTTAGAAGTCAGAATTAGTGAAACGACAAATTCGCCCGTTCTTTTTCTTTTGTATTTCAAGTGTTGTTGCGTAAATAAATGTAAATTTAATTTTCAAACTGGCGTTTTCCTCTCGCACAAAAGCGGCCTAATTAAATATTGAATTTCCAATTACGCACCATCTGAAGGAATCCCACGCTGCCGGGAGAGGGGGAAATAATTAAGAAGGCGTGTGAAGGGTTTTTTTTTGTTCTCTCGCACCAATTAAAATTATTCATTACGCGTGTATTAAAACAGTTGAATAATTAATTCAATATTCACACGCGTGTGTCGTAAAGAGAGAACGGACTATTTGTATTTGACGAATATAGCACTAATAACCTTTCTTCACACTTTTGTAATTGAATGACTATTTGTAATTGAATGAATTATGAGAAAAAGGGAGATATGGAGAGACGTAATGGAAGAATCTTTCTTCTTATTAAACTACCAAAAACAAACTAACAGAGAAATGACACCGAAAGATGATACAAGGAAGATTCTGCTTTCGTCTCTATCTATCTATCTCTGTCTTTTAATGTTTAGTAGTTGTGTATATTCTGGAAAGAGATAGTGAGTGGGCAGAATGAAAGGAAGAATCTTTCATCCTATTTAAATACTAATAACGAAAAAATACATAGAAAGGATAGAGAGAGACGAAAAAATAATGATTCTGCTATTAATCGAGGTGGCTGATAGTTGTTGAAAGTTCATATTCATTACTTTAAGTAAAACACTTTGTTTATAACTTTCAAAAATTGTTTATTTTGTATTCACAACAAATGTTTCGCCACACTGTGGCTTGTTCAGGTAAAGAACAAGTGATTAACTTAACCTAATTACAACATATATATAGGGCTAGCTGATAAGTAAGAGGGGTGGGGGTTAAAGTTTTAAATTGAGCAATGGGGAGTTATGATCGTTTAGTAATTGATCGCTGAATTTTCTTTTGTTTATTTCGGTGCTTTCCAGGATGTTTAATTTTCTTCCTTTCTTCTCGATGTGTAGTATTTGGAAGTCTTCGTTGAAGTTGTGGCCTTCATCTAGCAAGTGATTGGTATAAGTCGAGTTGTTTTTCTTTTTCTTGAAGCTAATTTTATGCTCGTTCATCCTTTAAAAAGTAAAGTATACGTCGGCCAAACTGGGAGAGCTTTTCAAGAAAGGATGAACGAGCATAAAACTAGCTTCGAGAAAAAGAAAAACAACTCGACTTATTCCAACCACTTGCTAGATGAAGGCCACAACTTCAACGAAGACTTCCAAATACTACACATCGAGAAGAAAGGAAGAAAATTAAACATCCTGGAAAGCACCGAAATAAACAAAAGAAAATTCAGCGATCAATTACTAAACGATCAGACAGATATTAATAACTCCCCATTGCTCAATTTATAACCGTAACCCCCACCCCTCTAACTTATCAGCTAGCCCTATATATACGTTGTAATTAGGTTAAGTTAATCACTTGTTCTTCACCTGAACAAGCCACAGTGTGGCGAAACATTTGTTGTGAATACAAAATAAACAATTTTTGAAAGTTATAAACAAAGTGTTTTACTTAAAGTAATAATGATTCTGGTTTTCTTCTATAATCCACTTCTGATAATGCCGTAAAAAGCGATACCAGTCGAGTAAATAGAAACAAATAGTGAAACAAACCAAGTGTTTTTAATTTATCCTTTAATATTATTTCAAAATATTTCACCAAGTGATAATAGAGAAAGTTATTCAAGAAATATAATGATTCTGCTTTCGTCTCTCTACTTAGTAACCAGTGTTTAGTAATTTGGTGTATTCTGGAGAGAGATAGAGATAAAGAGAGAGTGGGAAAAGAAGACTCGTAATTGATTGTTTGGATGATGATGAAAATTGTCAGACAAGGAGGGTAATTGATTGTAATGAATGAATTTCGAGATGTAAAGTAGGGTAATTTACACATGTACGCGTCGTTAATGAGAAATAAGAGAGCGAGAGAAAGAGAGACATACAGGGAGAGCGACAAAGAGAGAGAGAGAGAGAGAGAGAAAGCGAGTAATAAATTGAGAAATAATGAGCGTTTATTCGTATTAATGTATGCACGATGAGAATTACACACGAGGGAAGTGAAATTGGGCGTCGAGTGAAAATTGAATATATGGTGAATGCGCCGGGAAATCCAATCGTAAATAATCGCAGTTAAGTCTAAATTAAGTTTAGAAGAAGTATTAAAACTGAACGTATGGAACAGGGTAGAAAACACGTTAGAAATATTTGTTTAAACAGAAAAATTCTGTTGCTACAATATAGTTTGCAGTTATTGATACTATATTAATATTCATTACAGATACAATATTCTATAAATAAAGTATAAAAATAATTTAGTCATAATATATAAAATTATGAAAAAACTATTCGTAAAAATGCAAACAATGTCTTAATTAATAAGACAACCTAAGACGATAAATATCCATTGAAACAACTACTTCCCGTGCAAATACACCTCCGGATATTGAATTATACAATGTGTCTAATCCCTAAGAATAGACATACATTTAATTATTAATTATTATATTACGATTGCATCATTCGTTCAATAATGCAATCATAACACAACACAATTCCGGACAATTACCTGATCCCCACTTACGCAAGAATGACGAACGCCTATCCGGCCGATCCACGGCAACAACTTCTGCAACTCAGCAACGGACTTGTGGACTTTGTGACCATCGGCGTCCCAAATTACCGGGCCAACGCTACCAGTCAGCACCAACACCAAATATAAATACCCGCGAGGAGGCCAACTGAGCAGAGTTATTTCGACTCTCAAACCATTAACTACCATGTCATGTATTTAAGTTATCATGTTACAATATATACCTATTATAAATCCACTACTCTACCCTGAATTATTACATGGTCCTTCGAACAAAACAGCTAACTGGGTCAAGCCCGCACCAAGCCTAAGCGCCAGTTAGTTCCTATCAATCCGAAAGCTGGGTCTAGCACGCACCAAGCCAAAGCGCCAGCTTTCATTCCAAAAATAAATCCGAATTGACTGGGTCAGCCCGCATCAAGCCTAAGCGCCAGTTAATTTTCCTACAAACCGAAAGCTGGGTCTAGCACGCACCAAGCCAAAGCGCCAGCTTTCAATCCAAAAATCAAAATTGACTGGGTCGAGCACGCACCAAACCTAAGCGCCAGTTAATTTTCCTATCAATCCGAAAGCTGGGTCTAGCACGCACCAAGCCAATGCGCCAGCTTTCATTCCAAAAATAAATCCGAATTGACTGGGTCAGCACGCACCAAGCCTAAGCGCCAGTTAATTTTTCTACAAATCGAAAGACCGCACCCCATTGACCGCCAAAATGGAACGTGCCAACGAACTCGCAAAAGACCAAGAAGAATTGGGCCAGAAAATCAGTCAACTGGGCAGCAATATCAAGAAAGATTCGGACTCAAGAAAATCAAAAAATTACTTCATCAAACGTCTAGAGACATTGGAAAATCTCTGGGGTGTAGTTCAGAACAACGACTCTCCGAAGAACACACGTATTTCACAACCAGATATTTTCAACAAATCGAAACAATATACAATGAAACGAAAAATTACATAATTAGAAATGCAAAAAGTCTAAATATGTGGGATGATGACACCGATTCATCTCACGATCACAAAAAAGAAACGGATACGAAAACTCCGTCTCTAACGGAGCAGCAAATTCGATTGCAAAAGCAACAAGAAAAATTCAATCGTCTCACGAGAACAATGAATACCATCATCGAAGAAAAGAGCCAAGAGAAACCAAAACAGCGATACCAATCCCTACTAGAACGACTACAAAAACAATGGGACAGTGCGCAAGAACTACATGAAGAAATAATGGGGCATGAGCAGGCCTACACACACAACATGTGATGCTAACGCCTAACCAGATGGAATCCAAAGCAATACTGGCCACATATTCAAAGAAGGCTAACGTTTCACTTATAAGTGGACAAACAGTACCGCCTATAAATCCAATTTCATTCAAATCTATTCTACGATCGCAGAACAATAAGATGGCAATTGATATAATCAACAAAGAAGAGGAACTTAGGGACCAACTTTCGAACATCAACTGGAAACACATCAGATACCACTCGTCCTGGACCAGTGCTGTAACAACCATAGGCATATTTGGCGTATTAGGACTAGGAATTGCAATCATTCGGCACATCTGGAAGAAAAAGCAAAGTGGCGAAACCTCACCGGCAGGAAATCCAGAAGAACTTCAAATGGTTCCAAGTCCAGCTTCCAGAGCATCTCCAGAATACTGTACAGTCCAGAGGACACCAAAAAATGTCAACACACACCCACTTCCAAGGAACTTATCACCGACAGAGTCCATCCAACTACGACCGCTGATATCCCACACTCCCGGCGGGCAGAATGTCTAATCCCTAAGATTAGACATACATTTAAATATTAATTATTCTATTACGATTGCATCATTCGTTCAATAATGCAATCATAACACAACACAATTCCGGACAATTACCTGATGCCCCACTTACGCAAGAATGACGAGCGCCTGTCCGGCTGTCCGGCCGACCAACACCAAATATAAATACCCGCGAGGAGGCCAACTGACCAGAGTTATTTCGACTCTCAAACCATTAACTACCATGTCATGTATTTAAGTTATTATGTTACAATATATACCTATTTTAAATCCACTACTCTACCCTGAACTATTACACAATGAAATATTTCAAATCTTATTTAATTTGATTTGTTACAATGCTCTATTAAAGTATATGTAACGGTTAGGTCAAATTCTCTTTAAACCAACTAACAATACAAATTTAAAATGAAAGGAGAGATAGCAACAAATTAGAAGTGAAAGGACTTCAATTAAAACAAATGTCTTAGGCTTTCTATAGACGCGTTTCGAGATTCATCTCTCTTCAGTATAGCTTTGCTTATGGCGTTTAAAAAAGTTAGGAATAAAATTAAAACAAACTTACTAGGAAAAAGTGTTGTGTGTGGAATGAACAGGTACACAGAAATGGAATGAGTGAAAATTATGGTCGGTATTTATAGGTAAAAAAGGGGATTAAGTCATTAGCAGGTATGAAGAACGTGAGACCTTATTATTTACCTTACGGTACAGTTCAAACAAGATAATTTAGTTGTCAAAACTGTATTAACAATGAATATTTAATAATAGATGTTCAATTTCAATTAATATTATTTAGACGTTCATGTAAAAAATTATGTTAAATGATTTTATAATGTATACAAAATTACAAAAATTATTTTCGTGCAAAATGCAAACGATGTATCTTAATTAATAAGACAACTTAAGACAATAAATGTCCATTGAAACAACTAGTTCTCGTGCAAATACACAATAATTGATTTTAAACCTATTTTGTTATATTTAGACCGTAAACAAAAATCTCAATTAATTTTAATCAGAATTCAACAACAATTTATCACTTTCACTCGAGGCCTATTAATACAAAATTTAAATATCAACGTCACGTTTTGTCACGAATTTCCCATTAATTAATTAATTCAGGTTAACGATACACTCGACTCCCACAAAAGTGGAACGGCCGTTATCTTTTATAAAGATTAAACGCGGCCCGTTGTTTGAGTTGATAATTTGCAATTTTCCGTCCGATTTTATTTATCCATTCATCACAACGAGCGCAAGGCGTCAGAGATAAAAACACAACGGCATTAAATCTAGTCATAAATTACTCAATTTTCGTTTTACACGCAAATACTTTAAGAGATAAGAATGCGCACACGGATTTTCACAAAATAGAAACACATTACTACTTTATTTTTTTATTAAAGTACAAAAAAAGTAATCCGTGATGTGATTGATGAGTTGAATTGGTTAATAAAAGTTGCGATCTTAATTTAACACTATTGGGATCCGTTGTTTTTCAAAAGAGCTTAATTTGTAACTTTAAACGAGTGTTTTCCACTCCCAGACTAAGCATGAAGTAAAATTTCGAGTTTAGAAAAGCCCCGTGAAAATTTGTCGAGGGTCGCGCAGCGACCCGAGACAAATTTTCTCGGGGCTTTTCTAAACTCGAAATTTTACTTCATGCGCCACGCGTACAAAACAAAAATATTGTGAATTTATGTATATTCGAACCTCACTTGACATCAGTGTTTTATACGCGTGGCGCATGAAGTAAAATTTCGAGTTTAGAAAAGCCCCGTGAAAATTTGTCTCGGGTCGCTGCGCGACCCTCGACAAATTTTCACGGGGCTTTTCTAAACTCGAAATTTTACTTCATGCTTAGTCTGGGAGTGGAAAACACTCGTTTTAAGTTTTAACTTAGCTGTATTAAAAAAACAACGGATGTCGGAAAATGTACAGAAAGAAAAATTCGATGTATAACCAAACAGGTGATTTATAAAACGACACACAAACGAACTGACTGCAAAAATTAGAGGTTATAATCCAGTGTTACCTACATGCAAATATGAAATTTACCACAATCTATTGCTAACAGAGCTTAAAATTGCATTGACTTAAAAACCCTTTACAAAGATTCATAATACACACGACAATTTTAAATGTACCTCTTTAACCTATACCTCATTGAACTAAATGCCTGTTTAAAAAAAGTTGATAACACCGGGCGTGTAACAATTTCAATGGCGATTTAACTTGATATTTCTAGATTTTAGGTTAAATTACAAAGATTCATAACACTCATGGCAATTTAAAATGTACCTTTAACCTAAACACAATTTAATTAAATGCCTGTTTAAAAAAAGTTAATAATACCGGGCGCGTAACAATTTGAATGGTGATTTAACTGGACGTTTCTGATTTTGAGGTTAAATTACAAAGATTCATAATACACATGAAAATTTTAAATGCACCTTTAGCCTAAACATCATTGAACTAAATGCCTGTTTAAAAAAAGTAGATATTACCGGGCGTGTAACAATTTGAATGGCGATTTAACTTGACGTTTCTAATTTTGAGGTAAAATTACAAACAT
The DNA here is from genome assembly GCA_932526585.2 of Philonthus cognatus. Taxonomy (NCBI): domain Eukaryota; kingdom Metazoa; phylum Arthropoda; class Insecta; order Coleoptera; family Staphylinidae; genus Philonthus; species Philonthus cognatus. The sequence goes on along the minus strand of OW052249.1, from coordinate 54,204,031 downwards.
TCATAACACACATGACAATTTATAATGTACCTTTAACCTAAACATCATTTAACTAAATGCCTGTTTAAAAATAGTTAATAATACAGGGCGTGTAACAATTTGAATGGCGGTTTAACTTGACGTCTCTAATTTTGAGGTTAAATTTCAACGATTCATAGCACACATGTCAATTTTAAATGTACCCTTAACCTAAACATCATTTAACTTAATACCTGTTTAAAGAAAGTTTATAACACCGGGCGTGTAACAATTTGAATGGCGATCTAACTTGACTTTTTTAGTTTTGAGGTTAAATTACAACGATTCATAATACACATGATAATTTTAAATGTACCTTTAACCTAAACCTCATTGAACTAAATGCCTGTTTAAAAAAAGTTGATAATACCCAACGTACACCTATTTTTTTTTCAAATGGATCTAGGGGTTTTTGGAAATAATCGACTAAAATATACAAAACTATTTAAAAAGATGACAGTTCATATTGTTCTTATGCCCTTTTGAACTCAAGTTCGGAGTTAAACAAACCAGTTGCAACTAGCCCTTATTTTCCTAATAAATTCGTTCATTTATTAAAACTTCAACTTTGCCTCACCAAGTGATAAATGAGAAAGTTATTTTAAAAATATTTGTTGTGAGCATTAAAATAAACCAAAATAAATAAAAATCCCCTAGTTATTGGCACTGTCTATTTCTCTATTTATTTCACTTGAAAGTTCGGGGGTGGAAATCGCATCGATTTTATCTTCAGATAGAAAAGAGGCCACTCCTCAACAACGAATGAACGAAATTTCGCTCTCGAGACGTACAATCCTCTTCTCAACTGATTTCATATAGATTTGTAATTTTATTGAGCTTCCACGACTTACGCAATTACAAATCGGGCATCTATACAAGTTGCGGCAGTTTCTAATCAGTGAATGTATTACCTATTTTCAAAGAAAACTTACAATTATATATATAATTAAGACAAGATAAATTCAAATTTAAAACTATTTGAATTCGAGAAAATAAGCTTACGCTTCTTATAGTTTGCACACTTTAAACATAATATATGAAATTACGATTTTCGAAATTCGTAATTTCATAGATTATATATAATTAAGTTTTTGCAATAGATTAAAACGAATTAGAATTAATATAGACTTTCTGCAATCCTTATAAAATTTACAAAATTCATTAAAAAATAAGTAAACTTTAATATCCTAAAGAGAAAACAAAAATATCACAATTGGGTTTTCTGTAAAATTAAGCCAAAGTCGATCTTTTGTTTCAAAATCGTTTAATTTAAGCGACCATTTGATTTGATAATTTGTATAAAATTAGGAGACTCAATGATTCTTATCAAATTTACAAAATTTATTGAAAAATAAGAGAACTTTAATATTCTGAAGAGAAAACATAATTATCACAATTCGTTTTTTCTGTAAAATTAAGCCAAAGTCGACTTATGTTTTAAATTCGTTTGATTTAAGCGTCCATTTTATTTGACAATTGGTATAAAATTAGGAAACTCATTAATCCTTATCAAATTTACGAAATTCAATAAAAAATTAGTAAACTTCAATACCCTGAAGAAAACAGAAAAATATCACAATTAGTTTTTTTGTAAAATTAAGCCAAAGTCGACCTTTTGTTATAAAACCGTTTGATTTAAGCGACTATTACATTTGACGATTTGTATAAAATTAGGAAAATCTTCAATCTTTATTAAATTTACAGAATTCAATAAAAACTAAGTGAACTTTAATACCCGGAAGAAAAAACAATAATATCACAACTGGTTTTTCTGTAAAATTATTCCAAAGTCGATCTTTTGTTTTAAAATCGTTTGATTTAAGCGACCATTTCATTTGACAATTTGTATAAAATTAGGAAACTCATCAATCCTTATCAAATTTACAAAATTCATCAAAAAATAAGTGAACTTTACTACCCTGAAGAAAAAACAAAAATATCGCAATTGGTTTTTCTGTAAAATTAGGCGAAAGTCGACCTTATATTTTAAAATCGTTTGATTTAAGCGACCATTTCATTTGACATTTTGTATAAAATAAGAAATCTCATTAATCCTTATCAAATTTACAAAATTTATTAAAAACTAAGTGAAGTTCAATATCTTGAAGAGAAAATTAAAATATCACAATTGGTTTTTCTGTAAAATTAAGCGAAAGTCGACCTTTCGTTTTAAAATCGTATGATTTAAGTGACCATTTCATTTGACAATTTTTATAAAATTAGGAAACCCATCAATCCTCATCAAATTTACACAATATATTTAAAAATAAGTAAGCTTTAATATCCCCAAGAGAAAACACAAATAATACAATTGGTTATTCTGTATAATTAGGCCAGAGTCGAACTCTTGTTTTAAAATCGTTTGATTTAAGCGACCATTTCATTTCACATTTTGTGTAAAATTAGGAAACTCATTAATCCTTATGAAATTTACAAAATTTAAAAAAAAATAGTAAAGTTTAATATACAGAAGAGAAAACTAAAACATCACAATTAATTTTTCTGTAAAATTAAGCCAAAGTCGATTTTTTGTAATAAAATCATATGATTTGAGGGACCATTTCATTTGACAACTTGTATAAAATTAGAAAACCGATCAATCCTTATCAAATTCACAAAACTCGTTAAAAAATAAGTGGAATTTAATATGCTGAGGAGAAAACGAAAATATAACAATTGGTTTGTCTGTAAAATTAGGCCAAAGTCGCGACCATTTCATTGGACAATTTTTATAAAATTAGGAAACTCATCAATCCTTATCAAATTTACAAAATTCATTAAAAAATAAGTGAACTTTACTACCCTGAAGAAAAAACAAAAATATCGCAATTGGTTTTTCTGTAAAATTAGGCTAAAGTCGACCTTTTGTTTTAAAATCGTTTGACTTAGGAGACCATTTCATTTGACATTTTGTGTAAAATTAGGAAACTTAGTAATCCTTATCAAATTTACAGAATTCATCAAAAAATAATTAAACTTTAATAAACAGAAAAGAAAACAAAAATATCATTATTGATTTTTCTGTAAAATTAAACCAAAGTCGAACGTTTGTATTAAAATCGTTTGATTTAAGGGACCATTTCATTTGACAATTTGTTTAAAATTAGGAAACTCATCAATCCTTATCAAATTTACAAAATTTATTAAAAAGTAAGTAAAGTTCAATACCCTGAAGTAAAAACAAAAATATCGCAATTCGTTTTTCTGTAAAATTAAGCCAAAGTCGACCTTTTGTCTTAAAATCGTTTGATTTAAGCGACCATTTTATTTGACAATTTGTATAAAATTAGGTAACTCATCAATCCTTATTAAATTTACAAAATTCATCAAAAAAATAAGTGAAGTTCAATATGCAGAAAAGAAAACTAAAATATCACAATTAATTTTTCTGTAAAATTAAGCCAAAGTCGATTTTATGTATTAAAATCAATTGATTTGAGGGTCCATTTCATTTGACAATTTGTATAAAATTATAAAACTTATCAATCCTTATCAAATTTACAAAACTTATTAAAAAATAAGTGAACTTTAATATTCTAAAGAAAAAACAAAAATATCACAATTGGTTTGTCTGTAAAATAAAGCCAAAGTCGACCTTTTGTTTTAAAATCGTTAGATTTAAGCGACCATTTAATTTGACATTTAGTGTAAAACTAGGAAACTCATTAATCTTTATCAAATTTACAAAATTTATCAAAAAATAATTAAACTTTAATAAACAGAAGAGCAAACAAAAATATTACAATTAATTTTTCTGTAAAATCGAACCAAAGTCGCTCTATTGTATTAAAATCGTTTGATTTAAGGGACCATTTTATTTGATATACAAAATTAGGAAACTCATTAATCCTTATCAAATTTACAAAATTCATTAAAAAACAAGTGAACTTCAATACCCTGAAGAAAAATCAAAAATATTACAATTGGTGTTTCTGTAAAATTAGGCTAAAGTCAACCTTTTGTTTTAAAATCGTTTGATTTAAGCGACCATTTCATTTGACAATTTGTATAAAATTAGGAAACTCATCAATTCTTACCAAATTTACAATATTTTTTAAAAAATAAGTGAACTTTAATACTCTAAAGAAAATACAAAAATATCACAATTGGTTTTTCTGTAAAATTAAGCCAAAATCGACCTTTTATTTTAAAATCGTTTGATTTAAGCGACCAGTTCATTTGACAATTTTTAAACAATTAAGAAACTGATCAATCCTTATTAAATTTACAAAACTTATTAAAGAATATGTAAACTTCAATTCCCTTAAGAAAAAACAAAAATATCACAATTGGTTTTGTCGACATTGGTTTTAAAATTGTTTGATTTAAGCGACTATTTTATTTGACAATTTGTATAAAATTATGAAAATTATCAATCCTTATTAAATTTACAAAATTCATCAAAAAATAAGTAAACTTTTATACCCTAAAGAAAAAACAAAAATATCACAATTGGTTTTTCTGTAAAATTAGGCCAAAGTCGACCTTTTGTTTTAAAATCGTTAGATTTAAGCGACCATTTCATTTGACAATTTCTATAAAATTAAGAAACTCATCAATCCTTAAAAAATGTACAAAATTCATCAAAAAATATGTGAAATTTAATATCCAGAAGAAAAAACAATAATACCACAATTGTTTTTTTTTTGTAAAATTAAGCCAAAGTCGATCTTTTGTATTAAAATCGTTTGATTTAAGCAACCATTTTATTTAACAGTTTGTATAAAAATAGGAAACTCATAAATCCTTATCAATTTTACAAAATTTATTTAAAAATGAATAAAGTTTGATACTCTAAAGAGAAAACAAAAATATCACAATTAGTTTATCTGTAAAATTAAGCCAAAGTTGACATTTTATTTTAAAATCATTTGATTTCAGCGACCATTTCATTTGACAATTCGTATAAAATTAGGAAACTCATCAATCCTTATCAAATTTACTGTATTTAATAAAAAGTAAGTGAACTTTATTATTCTTAAGAGAAGGCAAAAATATCACAATTGGTTCTTCTGTAATATTAAGCCAAAATCAAACCTTTGTTTTTAAATCGTTTGATTTCAGCCACCATTTCATTTGAAAATTTGTATAAAACTAGGAAACCTATCAATTCTTATCAAATTTACAAAATCAATTAAGAAATAAGTGACCTTTATTATCCTGAAGAGAAAACAAAAATATCATGATTGGTTTTTCTGTAAAATTAGGCCAAAGTCGACCTTTTGTTTTAAATTCGTTTGATTTAACCGACCATTTTATTTGACAATTTGTAGAAAATTAGGAAACTCTTTAATCTTTATCAAATTTACAAAATTCAATAAAAACTAAGTAAAATTTAATATTCTGAATAGAAAACAAAAATATCACAATTGGTATTTTTGTAAAATTAAGCCAAATTCGGTTTTTTGTTTAAAAAAAAACTTACAATTATAAATAATTAAGTATTTACAAAATATAAAAATGAAGTAAAATTAATATGTTCTACACTTAATTTTTACAGAAAAATGTATTTCAATTTATTTTAATATTTTGTATATATTCTGCAAACAATTGTTAATTTCAATTTCATTTTAATTTAATTAAACGTAATAAGATATATATTATTACGTAATTATAACAAGTTAAAGCAGGATTAAGGGATGATTTATTTAATACATGTGATTTTCGATCTGCATCATCGTGCCATAAAGGGCATTAATTTTCCATAAGCCAACGCTGTTAGTCCTGATTGCTTTTAGCCAATTAATTAATTCAACATCGATCGTTCCAAATGCGATTACGTCTTACTTTCATGTTTACATAAAATCAACGAAACAATTATTTTAATTACAAACGCACTTACGTAAAACATCAAAGTAGAAAATCCAAAAAAGTATAACATATAAAATTAGTAACTTAAGAGTATCAGAAGAATTTAAAGACGCTATACAAAACTCAGGCGGCTTAATGGCATAAAATCTCCAAAAACTTAAGCGCCTCCAGTCTCCAGAAGATCAATGAACGTATGTGAGTAAACATATTACAAAATTATGTGAAACTCATGAGGCTTAAATAACTAAATAATAATAATAATAACAATAATAATAATAATAATAATAAACAGTCGAAATAATCGACATTGCTGTTCCGCTCAACAAGAACATACAAACAACACAGGCCATAAAAATAAATAAATACACGGAACTAGCATATGAGATTAAAAATGTGGAAGCTCAAAAATGTAACCATTAGACCTCTAGTAGTATCAGCCACGCGAATTGTCCCAAAGTCACTAATAACACAATTGGATATACTGAAAATTAAAAACTTGATACCGAAAATCCGAAAATCAGTCATACTCGATACGTGTCACATCGTTAGAAGGTTCCTTAACATTGACTAATGCACAGAAGAACTTGACGCTGAAGTCCGTTCAATGTGCAAATCGAACATCTATATATGTAGAACAAAATACCACTTCCTAGAGTACAGCAGCTCAACTATGGAGCAAAAAGAACCCAGTCTCCACAGAGCCTTCCCCGCCCATGACCCCGCGAGGGGAAGGTTAATTTTTCCCAGCACCAGTGCTGAGGAAGTGTGCCGAAATTCAATAATAATAATAATAATAATAATAACCACTTGCTATCGAAATAAAAAGAATATGGAAACAAGAGAAGGTCAGAATATTACCATTTGTCATCTCAGTAACGGGAATCACTCCTAAAACGTTTACACAAAATCTGGACGTACTAAACATACCTGTATATACACACGAAAATATACAAAAAGCTGTGTTACTGTCAACACTTTCAATAACCAGAACATTCTTACAATGAATAAAAAGGTAACTTGGCTTAGCCCGTTTCCTTTTTATAATGCCAGGACAAACCCCTGAGAAACGCTCATAATAATAATAATAATAATACTTTATTGGTGCTCGTTACAATCGTTTTACACAGGTCATGATACATAATCAAAATACATTAAAGAAAACATCACATAAAATTACAAAAGTAATACATATACAGTAAAATATAAAAAAAGATACTATAATTATAACGTTTAAAAAATACTAGAATATAAAAAAATATGATTAAAATGAATTGAGTATATATAAAATATTCTAATATAGAATTTAAAATCTATTACGAACACAAACACAATAAAATATAATAATTTAGGAAGTAACTTCAAAATTAACATAGATAAAATATACAATTTAAGATAAATTTATAGATAAGTGTACAATATGCTTCATATAAAATTACAAAAGTAATACATATACAGTAGAATATTAAAAAAATCTGTAACAAGCACAAACACATTAAAATATTAAATCATCTTCATCCATCATTACAGTCTAATAATAAGATACAATACGATGGATTAATTAAGAAGAAGATAAATTGCACACACTATGTAGCTAATGGATGTCGTAGTTATCAGACATTAAATCTTCAATGGAGTAGTGGCATTTTTGTATAAGGTACGTTTTTAACGTTTTTTTAAACTGTTTAATATTAAGAATTTTTATCCATTCTGGCAGTTTATTAAAGATCTTTGGACCATAGTAGCTTGCACCATTTTGAGATTTTACTAATCGTGATCGATACAAGCAGATATTATTTTTATTTCTGGTATTATATTTATGGATTTCGTCATGCTATTGAAACAAGTTATTACTTTTAAATGTGTAAATTACCTACACGAGTTTGAAGATTTTCTTTGTCATGTAAGAAATGGGAACAGAGTTGTAAACGACTTCATAACAATAAGTGCTGTAAGTTTTTGGAGTTATGAAAACGGTGGTGATATCGACGTGAAAACGGCCACTTTCTCCACATTTCTTAATGGCGTTAAACGAGAAAGGACTCGGTTAACAAAATCCACTTGGGAGATATTTATCCACAATATGAGCGAAAGACGAAGATAGAGAGTAAATTTCTCATGACTTAATAAACTTATTTAAGTAAAATAAGCAAACTATGTATGATTGAAATTATTATTAATATCCATGCTGTAATCCTTCAGATTTTCGTTGTTTTCTTGTAAAAAAAATCGATTCCCTGTAGTCCTTCGGTCTCCGAAGACCATGATTGGTCCTTCGAGCTGTAGCCTTTGTAAAATGGTAGAGAGTTAGTAATCTTTCAATTTGAAACTGTTATGGAGGCAAAGTCTCGTTGGTTCGAAGAAAAACAACTTTTTTATATTTTAGATGTTTACTCTTGCAAAGTTAGAGGAATACTCTCATTTACAAAATTTACAAATATTTACAGAGTTTCAATTTACCCCCACATCTCGGGGGTGTAGGTAGTGGTGGTAAAAATCCACCAATAAGAAAATGGCATTTACACAAAAGATGAGATACACAAACATTTGACAACAATGCACAAAATATGAAATTTCCAGAGATTACCCCGGTTGTGCAGATGTTGTACCAAACACAAAGAATGCAATAAAACAATTTAAGCAAAAGTATTTTAAAACGTTCATTTATGACGCCTCATGTCCATTACGCTCGACCAAAGGTTAGCACCCATGCTGCGCGGGTCGCTCACGCTCTATTGTCCATATTTTCGGAGAAATCGCGGTTTACATCGCGACAGAAACTTTTAAGAACGAGTGTTGTCCACTCCCAGACTAAGCATGAAGTAAAATTTCGAGTTTAGAAAAGCCCCGCGTAGAAAATTTGTCTCAGGTCGCGCAGCGACCTGAGACAAATTTTCACGGGGCTTTTCTAAACTCGAAATTTTACTTCATGCGCCACGCGTATAAAACACTGATGCTAATTGAAGTACTGCCTAAGTTTATCTCACGTTAATAAATATTGCAAATGTTTTTTTAGGGAAAAGAAGAGAAAAGAAGAGAAGAAAAGAACAGAAGAAAAGAACAGAAGAAAAGAACAGAAGAAAAGAACAGAAGAAAAGAACAGAAGAAAAGAACAGAAGAAAAGAACAGAAGAAAAGAACAGAAGAAAAGAACAGAGAAGAGAAAAGAAGAGAAGAGAAGAGAAGAGAAGAGAAGAGGAGACGAGAAGAGAGACAGAAGTGAAGAAAGACAGAAAAGAGACAAAAAAGAGAATTTTAGTTAGTAAAGAAGAGTAGAGAAGAGTAGAGAAGAGTAGAGAAGAGTAGAGAAGAGTAGAGAAGAGTAGAGTAGAGAAGAGTAGAGAAGAGTAGAGAAGAGTAGAGAAGAGTAGAGAAGAGTAGAGAAGAGTAGAGAAGAGTAGAGAAGAGTAGAGAAGAGTAGAGAAGAGTAGAGAAGAGTAGAGAAGAGTAGAGAAGAGTAGAGAAGAGTAGAGAAGAGTAGAGAAGAGTAGAGAAGAGTAGAGAAGAGTAGAGAAGAGTAGAGAAGAGTAGAGAAGAGTAGAGAAGAGTAGAGAAGAGTAGAGAAGAGTAGAGAAGAGTAGAGAAGAGTAGAGAAGAGTAGAGAAGAGTAGAGAAGAGTAGAGAAGAGTAGAGAAGAGTAGAGAAGAGTAGAGAAGAGTAGAGAAGAGTAGAGAAGAGTAGAGAAGAGTAGAGAAGAGTAGAGAAGAGTAGAGAAGAGTAGAGAAGAGTAGAGAAGAGTAGAGAAGAGTAGAGAAGAGTAGAGAAGAGTAGAGAAGAGTAGAGAAGAGTAGAGAAGAGTAGAGAAGAGTAGAGAAGAGTAGAGAAGAGTAGAGAAGAGTAGAGAAGAGTAGAGAAGAGTAGAGAAGAGTAGAGAAGAGTAGAGAAGAGTAGAGAAGAGTAGAGAAGAGTAGAGAAGAGTAGAGAAGAGTAGAGAAGAGTAGAGAAGAGTAGAGAAGAGTAGAGAAGAGTAGAGAAGAGTAGAGAAGAGTAGAGAAGAGTAGAGAATAGTAGAGAAAAGTAGAAAAAAGTAGAGAAGAGTAGAGAAGAGTAGAGAAGAGTCGAGAAGAGTAGAGAAGAGTAGAGAAGAGTAGAGAAGAGTAGAGAAGAGTAGAGAAGAGTAGAGAAGAGTAGAGAAGAGTAGAGAAGAGTAGAGAAGAGTAGAGAAGAGTAGAGAAGAGTAGAGAAGAGTAGAGAAGAGTAGAGAAGAGTAGTGAAGAGTAGAGAAGAGTAGAGAAGAGTAGAGAAGAGTAGAGAAGAGTAGAGAAGAGTAGAGAAGAGTAGAGAAGAGTAGAGAAGAGTAGAGAAGAGTAGAGAAGAGTAGAGAAAAGTAGAAAAAAGTAGAGAAGAGTAGAGAAGAGTAGAGAAGAGTAGAGAAGAGTAGAGAAGAGTAGAGAAGAGTAGAGAAGAGTAGAGAAGAGTAGAGAAGAGTAGAGAAGAGTAGAGAAGAGTAGAGAAGAGTAGAGAAGAGTAGAGAAGAGTAGAGAAGAGTAGAGAAAAGTAGAAAAAAGTAGAGAAGAGTAGAGAAGAGTAGAGAAGAGTCGAGAAGAGTCTAGAAGAGTAGAGAAGAGTAGAGAAGAATATAGAAGAATATAGAAGAGTAGAGAAGAGAAGAGAATATAAGAGAGACAGCAAAAAGAGAATTTTATTTTGTAGGACAAATTGATAACTAATTAAATAAAAGATAAGTTTTCTTGTAAATATCTTGAACAAAATAGAAAACAGAAACATAATTCCATTTCTGTCTGTAGAGACACAAAAGAGTGGACTGCTGTAAAGAACGGTACTTTACGGTATTCCGGTCGGGAAATAAGTGTAAAGTTATGTGGACGTTTATGCGTTTGCGCTATTTTTAAGGGAAGCCGGGTGTAAATGCGAAGGTCTTTTGTTGCGGACGGCGAATTGATCGCCTTGGTAATGTTCCAGGTCGTTATATTTAACATATGTATTCTTTACAAATACTCCAGACAAGTTTCTTCTTACTGAGAGAGAATACGAGAGGGAGAGAGTTAATGCACTCCGCGAGGAAATAAAAATTAATTTACATTAGGAAATAGATAAATAAATGCGTGTACAGGGTGCAGCATTATAACTGAGAGCGAATAAGAAAGAGAGAGAGTTAATGCACTCCGCAAGGAAATAAAAATTAATTTACATTAGGAAATAGATAAATAAATGCGTGTACAGGGTGCAGCAGTTTCACTGAGAGAGAATAAGAAAGAGAGAGAGAGAGAGTTAATGCACTCCGCGAGGAAATAAAAATGAATTTACATTAGGAAATAGATAAATAAATGCGTATACAGGGTGCAGCATTTTGACTGAGAGAGAATAAGAAAGAGAGAGAGTTAATGCACTCCGCGAGGAAATAAAAATGAATTTACATTAGGAAATAGATACATAAATGCGTGTACAGGGTGCAGCAGTTTCACTGAGAGAGAATAAGACAGAGAGAGAGTTAATGCACTCCGCGATTAAATAAAAATTAATTTATATTAGGAAATAGATAAATAAATGCGTGTACAGGGTGCAGCAGTTTGACTGAGAGAAAATAAAAGAGAGAGAGAGAGAGTTAATGCACTCCACGAGGAAATAAAAATTAATTTACATTAGGAAATTGATAAATAAATGCGAGTACAGGGTGCAGCATTTTCGATGGTTTCTTCAAGTAAATATGAATGATAGACAAAAGCTGATATATACTTCCAGAACTTTTTTAATGAGCTAATCAAAATTTGTTTTCGAGTTATACGTGAAAACTCAAAATTAGACTATTTTGAAATATTGAAATAACTTATTTATTTAAAGAGATATTAAAATGCGGTAAACACGTTCTAATAACACTTTTTTTAGTAGAATATACTGATTATATCAGATTTTTCTTACATTTAACCTTTATGAGATATGACATAAAGTTGGGTTATTTTTTATACAAATCATAGTTTGCTTTCACTTCAGTCGATTGCGCTTTGTGCAAGCCTTCCTAAAATACAATCAGCGTATTCTACTTAACAAAGTGGATAAGAAAGTGTTTACAGCATAACTGTATGTTTTTGAGTTTACTTGAAGTGATTATTACACTAATAAAGACTGTTATTCCTTATTTCACTTTTTATTTTTATCGTTAGATGTACATTTCGAGACAAAAAGTGCTCATTATCAATAACAAACTGTTTGTTATTGATAATGAGCACTTTGTGTCTCGAAATGTACATCTAACGATAAAAATAAAAAGTGAAGTAAGCAATAACAGTCTTCATTAGTGTTTACAGCATGTCAATATCTTTTTAAATAAAGCAGTTATTTCACTCATAAAAATTAAAGTACCATTTTTATGAGTGAGATAATTGCTTTATCTAAAAATATATTAAAATTGAATTTGTGTTCAGTATTCCGGCACCAGGTACCCACAGACGCGTTTCGGACTTCAAGGTCCTCTTCAGTGTGGTCCCGACCCAGTGCTGAAGATTACTGAACATTTCTGACTATTTCAAGCCAATATGTGAAAACTATTAATGATTTCGATAGCTAACGCCATCTAATGCTTCATAGTGGCATCGTCCGAAACGCGTCTGTGGGTACCTGGTGCCGGAATACTGAACACAAATTCAATTTTGATATTTGTTTTCTGGTTTCACAAACAGAGTTCTGCTCGCTCGTGGACGAAACAGTGACCTGTATATGCACTTTGTGCATTCGTGTCACTGACGATGCCACTATGAAGCATTAGATGGCGTTAGCTATCGAAATCATTAATAGTTTTAAAAATATATTGACACGCTGTAAACATTGTATGTACAGGGTGCAGCATTTTCGATAGTGATTTCAAGTGCGAAAATATAATCAGCGTATTCTACTTAACAAAGTGCATAAGATAGACGCACTTTGTTAAGTAGAATACGCTGATTATATTTTCGCACTTGAAAACACCATCGAAAATGCTGCACCCTGTACAAACAATATTTATAAAGAATTTTTATATTATTCTCATTCAACGCAAGCAACAGCAACAACATCACAAAAAAAAACTCTGTAAAATAATTACGAACAGCATTAATAAGCAGAGCGCGCAGTGTGCTTGAAAAGACAAAAAAAAGAAACAGACACACACTAAATTGATTGATATGCAACTCGTCTCGCTTTCGGAAAACCGGAGCAAATAAAATCGTAGCGCTGGCGCTGAAAGGCTTCAAGTGAAATTGATGTATAGCGCAAAAAAAAAAAAACGATCGACACAAACGAAAACTGCACTTCTGGGATTTTCAGTATTTCAGCGCGAGGCAGTGAATTCGCGCTTTAATTGCAATTGCGACACTCAATTACGGCTTTAATAAACGATTGTTTCGAAGAAAGTGTAATTGCTAGTGCCAATTAAAAATTACTTATATGAAAAACCATATTGGGTTTGTAGGAATTTGATTTAGTTGAAATTATGTAATACAGAGTGCCAATTCTCGCAATTATAAAATCGGTTGAATAATCAATTATGAAGAATGCATTTTTTAACTGTTTTGTGTTGTAGGCGTTCACTTTGTGATACATCTTAAATTTGTAAATAAAACACTTTTAGGGCAGGTGGTGGCCGAGCGGTAACGTCGTCGGGCTGTATCGCTCGGCGAGCCACAAACTCGGGTTCGATTCCCGTGCACGGGGAGACTTTATTTAAAAATAATTTCTCATCGTGTCCCTGGGTGTGGTGTGAATGTGTCGTGACGTCCAAATATATGTTAAATTAATTAATATAATCATCGTTTGTGGCTGAATGGCTAGAACCTATGCCAAACAAACAAAACAAAAAAAAAACACTTTTAACTTTAAGATATTCTTGTTTGAGTTACGTGAAGGTTAGTTTAATGGTAATTAGTTAAGTTATTCCTTTATTCCTTTTACTTCACTTTTTATTTTAATTCTATATGTACATTTCGGGTACAATGTACCCTTTATCAATAGAAAAAACTAATTAGTTTTTTCTATTGATAAAGGGTACATTGTACCCGAAATGTACATATAGAATTAAAATAAAAAGTGAAGTAAAAGGAATAAAGGAATAACTTAACTAATTACTTTTAACTTTGTTTATCCACTGTATTTACACTAATGCATTTTTTGTATAAATTGTTGATATCTGTGGCTCAGACGGCAAACTAACATTTAACAGAAATTCGACGAAGTACGGCCGTTACTTCTCTGCCTGCTTCTTTCTATTTTTATATAAAATTATTCATCCTAGTGGAATTTCCCCAATTTTTCCACATTGTGCATACTAGAACTAGCAGAATGCCTGATTCCGGCAATTTGGAATGAAGCTCGGATCCATTGTGTCCACGTTTTCTTTGCGAGAGACGGGCAACATTTTTATAGCGCGTCGGACGTACAAAAATTTGAATGCTACGTGTTACACTTATTATTCAAACTCAAATCTCCAAGATAAATCTTATACAGTATTACATTTAAAAGTTTGCACATACATATAGATTTATGCAATACCAAACAATTTTAATGTGAATTTTTGCATGTATGATTTGCACTGAATCGTAGTTGATTGCCTGCCATTTCTAACAATCTAACCACTGAAGACGTTTAATTTTGAGGTTGAGTGTAAATTGTGTTGCCTATAGCACAATTGACAATTAACCTCAAAATTAAACGTGTCAAATAGTCTTCAATGCTTAGAGTCGTTTCAGTACAAATCAAACATACGAATCGGGCATACGTTGGAGATGTGTTGGAATTTCTTGAATAACTTTCTCATTTATAACTTGGTGATCTGGATCTGGATCTGGATCATAAAGGGGGTGTGTACATAGACACAGCAATTAGACCCCAATGGGTCCTTTTATCACTTGGTGAAACAAAAAGAGCAAAACTTTGCTCTTTTGTACACCATTCTTGAAAATGGCATTAAACCGAAACTAGTTGAAAATAAAACAATTTACTAGTAAAACAAACCAAGTGAATTTCAATCAAATACCTATATATTATACCGAATGTGTTCGATTGTTCAGTTTTTCATAAAACTCTCTGTAATTATTTCATTTCATGGAGACAGTTAGATAAAATTTTATTGCACAATTCTTGATTGCATTTTAATTTAATTAAAACAATTATGCTAATACAACCCAAGATATCTTATAATAATACGACAAATTGCTGAAATGCTTTCGGTACGTGTAAATTCATTATTAATTTCGAATTTCGCGTCTCCAAGGAAGTGCAGGCAATTCATTTTAGTTGGTGTGTGCGGGGGGATGAACGAACAATGAGCGTAATCTAATTATAAACACACCCCGTGCATTAATTTAATTCGATATTCCTTCTCTTGAGAACAGCGCGTTTAATTCTAAAAGTGGGAATTGCCTAGAAAATCTACACGAAACCGACAAACATTCAAATATAAAGAGAGTTTTGCTTTTAAGTTAAGCGATCCTTAAAAACTGAATGTTTTTGAGTTTACGTGAAGTGATTATTACACTAAAAGAGACTGTTAATAATTGCTTCACTTTTTATTATTATCGTTAAATGTACCGGGCTATGCGCTATCTCAATATACTGTACACGCTGTAAATCTTCAGATATTCGTTGGCTTTACAAATATTTTAAATTTAATTTTCAAACTAGTGTTTTCCATACCCAGACTAAGCATGAAGTAAAATTTCGAGTTTAGAAAAGCCCCGCGTAGAAAATTTGTCGAGGGTCGCGCAGCGACCCGAGACAAATTTTCGCGGGGCTTTTCTAAACTCGAAATTTTACTTCATGCGCCACGCGCATGAAACACTGATTTCAACTGAAGTTAAAAATGCACTAAAAACCAACCCAACTTCGATATTTTTTTAAAATTGGATATTTTCTTTCCTATCCATGCTGTAAACCTTCAGATATTTGTTTTCTTGTGAAAACACTTCGATTCCCTGTAGTTTTTCAGTCTCTGAAGACCATGATTGGTCCTTCGAGCTGTAGCCTTTGTAAAATGGTAATAAACTTAATAATCCTTTAATTTGAAACTTCTAAGAACGAGTGTTGTCCACTCCCAGACTAAGCATGAAGTAAAATTTCGAGTTTAGAAAAGCCCCGCGCAGAAAATTTGTCGAGGGTCGCGCAGCGACCCGAGACAAATTTTCGCGGGGCTTATCTAAACTCGAAATTTTACTTCATGCGCCACGCGTATAAAACACAGATTCAGTCTGAAGTTCAAGAAAAATTCGCAGTTTAAATATTTTTAAACTTTTAACTATTGTGAGTATATTTACATTCCAAGTATATCAATATTTCTGAACGTTTGATTGTTTTGAGTAGATTTTTTCTACAATCCCCCGGCGCATTCACCATTTATTATTACAAGCTCTGATTATTTAAAACATCCTTTCTTTTACTTATATACAAAAAAACTGCAAACTATTTATACGCAATCTGTGAGAAAAACTGTTTACAAACATTAACAAACTACAATTTTTATTTTCTTCTAATATTTATTTGTATTTTTTATGTTTTTCAACTCACCGTTCGATTTCCCACGTTGCGCACTTTACAATTGAGATACGCTGTTTTTCCAACTAGAGCCGTGACATTTTTCGAGGCGCTCTTTTCAAAATACGGCCCCCTATTTATTATCAGCGGCTCTAACTCGGCGTCGGAGTCCAAATTGTTTCCGCTCTGTTCACCATCATCGGGTCTCGAACTGCTCCAACCTAGAACAACAAAAATACAAACAAATATAACATGTATTACATCTATCACATTTTTACATATTATATATCAATAAGTAGAATAGTTGTGTCAATTTTTTCGGGTATCTAACAATTATTAAGGTCCTAGATGGGAGTGGAATCAAACATAAAAGTCGATTCTTACTTCTCTGAAATAGGTTATGACTTTACAAACGTCAGATGCAATCAAATTTAGGTTAGAATCAACATTCGTGTTTAGTTCCACAGCCACCCAGGACTTATTGAAGTCCTGGGTGGCTGTGAAACCAAACAGGAATCGATATTTATGTTTGATTCCACTGCCACCCAGGACTTTAATAATTATTCCTGAGTTCTATAAATCTAAAAATCTTTTGGGTGTCAAATAGATTTTTAAACATATAGAATTCAGGAATAAGAATTAAAGTCTTGGGTGGCTGTGGAACCAAACATAAAAGTCGATTCTTACTTCCCTGAAATAGGTTATGACTTTACAAACGTCAGATTCAATCAAATTTAGGTTAAAATCAACATTCATGTTTAGTTCTACAGCTACCCAGGACTTCAATAAATATTCCTGAATTCTATATCTCTAAAAATAAATCGGGTGTCCAATAGATTTTTAGACATATAGAATTACACACGTCAGATTCAATCAAATTTCGGTTAGAATCGATATTCATGTTTGGTTTCACATCCACCTGCAATAAATATTCCTGAATTTTATATATCTAAAAATCTTTTGGGTGTCCAATAGATTATTAAACATATAGAATTCAGGAATAAGAATTTAAGTCTTAGGTGGCTGTGGAACCAAACATGAAAGTCGATTCTTATTTCTCTGAAATAGGTTATGACTTTACAAACGTCAGATTCAATCAAATTTAGGTTAGAATCAACATGCATGTTTAGTTCTACAGCTACCCAGGACTTCAGTAATTATTCCTGAATTCTATATATCTAAAAATCAATCGGGTGTTCAATAGATTTTTAAACATATAGAATTACACACGGCAGATTCAATCAAAATTAGGTTAGAATCGATATTCATGTTTGGTTTCACAGCCACTCAGGACTTCAATAATTATTCCTAGATTCTATATATCTAAAAATCTTTTGGGTGTCCAATAGATTTTTAAACATATAGAATTCAGGAATAAGAATTAAAGTCTTGGGTGGCTGTGGAACCAACATAAAAGTCGATTCTTACCTCCCTGAAATAGGTTATGACTTTACAAACGTCAGATTCAATCAAAGGTGTTTAGTTCTACAGCTACCCAGGACTTCAATAATTATTCCTGAATTCTATTTATTTAAAAATCAATCGAGTGTCCAATTGACTTTTAGACATATAGAATTACACAGGTCAGATTCAATCAAATTTAGGTTAGAATCGATATTCATGTTTGGTTTCACAGCCACCCAGGACTTCAATAATTATTCCTGAATTCTATATATCTAAAAAATCTTTTGGGTGTACAATAGGTTTTTAGACATATAGAATTCAGGAATAAATCGAGAGTGAAACAGTTAATTGAATTAATAACTCAATTATTGTTGAATTTTCCGTATTCCCCGTAGTAAGTTAGTTACAAATTTCACTAATATTATGCAAATATCCGAAATTCTTAATCAAACCCATCCTTGTGTCAATTAGAGCAGTTTGCGCTTGTTTCATAAGGCGAAGGAGGGGGGGCGGCATTAATTCAGAATTCAGGCGCAAATGTCGGCCGACCGTTCCACGGGGGGGCGCATTGTGTGTTCTGTGTACTGCATGTTGTTGTGGAAGGGCCTTCAAAGGGGTGAGCGCAATATTATTATTCCACGATCTCCAGCGGGCCGCGGGGCCTTGTCACCGCCAGATGTCGCCGTTAATGAAGATGCGATATTTCAGAGAGAATAACATGTAAATAAATATCGGTGGGATCGCAGAATATGGAGCATTGCTGTTTTCTGAAAATACGTAGTTGAATGAAATATCCGGAGCTGAAAACTAGGGAATCTTTACTTTACGCGAGAGCGGCAAAAACTGCTATTATCTAAGGTTTCATCTCTAAAATAATTAACATTAGTGTTGCAAGATTCTATGTTGAAAAATTATAATTATTATTGTAAACATTTATAAGTTTTCAAGTAAAGTTTACATTATACTACTAAAGCAATATTTTAAAGCAGTATATGTTAAACTTTCACTTCTAATTTTTTTGTTAGTTCTCCTATCATTTTAAATGTGTATTTGTTAGTTAGTTTGAAGAGAATTTGACCTAAACGTTACATATACTTTAATAGAGCGTTGTAACAAATGAAATTAAATAAGATTTTAAATATATCATTGCATAATTCAATATCCGGAGGTGTATTTGCACGGGAAGTAGTTGTTTCAATGGATATTTATCGTCTTAAATTGTCTTATTAATTAAGACAGTGTTTGCATATTCACGAATAACATATTCGTAATTTTATATTATATTTTAAACTTCACTTGAAATCAGTGTTTTATACGCGTGGCGCATGAAGTAAAATTTCGAGTTTAGAAAAGCCCCGTGAAAATTTGTCTCGGGTCGCTGCGCGACCCTCGACAAATTTTCTACGCGGGGCTTCTCTAAACTCGAAATTTTACTTCATGCTTAGTCTGGGAGTGGACAACACTCGTAATAAGCTTCAAATGGAACCCTTTTTAAACATCTCGTTGATTGTTAAGGCACTTATTTTTTTAAAATCCATTATCACTTAATATAATAGCAGACTATTTATGATTTTCAACTTTTTATTTACTCAGTACAATTGTTTCGCTACACTGTAGCTTCTTCAGGTGAAGAAATATATATATTTCTTCACCTGTAGAAGCTACAGTGTAGCGAAACAATTGTAGTGAGTAAATAAAAAGTTGAAAATCATAAATAGTCTGCTTTTTAAACACATCGAATATCTGAAAAATTACATATCTCAATTTTTAAGACATTCGATGTGTTTAAAAAGGGTTCAATTTGAAGCTTTTAACGAGTGTTGTGCTTAAAAGAAGAATTCCCTCTAAATACTCAATTATCTCTTTCCTCCATCTATCTAATTTTATTTTAAACATATAGTATATAACTGTATTGTGTTGTTGGCGTTTACTTTGTGGTACATCTTCAATAAACTTAAATACAGTGGTTAAACAAACTTAAAAGTGTTTTATTTACAAGTTCATATAGTATATATATTTTGTTATAATCCAGGTGATTTTCATGACAATTATTAAATTTCAGTTCGTGTGTGCTGAATATAATCCCTCTTTATTAATTCGGAAAAACTCTGGCTATGTAATAAAAACTCGTAAAAGCGTTTGCATCTGACGGAAGAGGAATTACTGAAAATATTAGTTTTTGCGATGGAGCGACAGCGAACATATGAACATTGTCCAATTTTTATTATATTTTCCGTACAAAGAAATACAAAATAAATACCTAACAGAGCTGAAATTATGGATGCGAGAGTGACACCGCATGGAAATTTAATTTGTGCGCATAAAATTTCGCGAAATAAAACGGCACAGTTTTATAAACGTGAAAAATACACCGACTAATAAAAATATAAACGAAAAATTCGAACAGTGGATATGTACAGTTGCGAGAGTAAACAAACTAGTACAGCAGGTAGCTTTGGCCACTTCTAAAATATACTATTTTTGTCTTGTAAAACAAACTTGTCATGTACAGGTTAACAGCAATTTTTTCCTTGGCCAACAAAACGGTGCTTATGTTGACATGTTTTTCATTAGCCAGAGATAGCAAAGTCTCTAGCTAATGAAGTATATGTCAACAAAAGCGCCGTCTTGTTGGCCAAGAAAAAATTGAAGTGCATGTCAACAAAAGCACCGTCTTGTTAATGCCGTCTCTAAACGGGTCGCTATTATCGTTTTTTGCGTTTTAGTCAGTTGTGGCATGTCGACGTTCATTAAATTTAGTTTTACATTCCCGCAGATTTGTCAATTCGATTGACAATTTGAAAAATCACATAACCCAATATTTTGCTGTACTCGCAACTGTACATTGGGTGTTTTTTTTGTCACATGAGTTCGTACCACTTAGCGTCCTTGAACTGTGGTCTCCGTGGTCCTTTTGTGCGCCTCTGGATGGTTCACTCCCTGTGTATTCCTGTATCTTCTATAAAATTCAGGAGTTTTAGCCAGGAGATTTTCTTGAGCTCTATATCAGGAAGCACAGGCTTCCCGAATCGCTCCGTGCTTTGCCTTTTATAGGCTTCGCATGTACACAGTAGGTATTAGGGAGTTTCTTCCTCTTCCAAGCACCCACGACATAGGGTTTTTTTCTCAATTCCCATCCTATGTATCTGGTACCTGGTATAAGGGAGAGTGCGCATTGCTGCACTGTATTTAGACCTCATTAGGCCCATTGTGCTGCCTCCCACTACGGGTCACTCATCGTCAGCTCAACCATCCCACCTTGTCTAGGTTGTCCAGTATTACTGGGGTGCGCAAATCCCTGAAGATGTCCATTTCTCACTCAGTATAGATTCTCTCGTAGACGAGAGTGCCGGGCATTCGCTGAGGATGTGCCTCGCAGTCTCGTCTCCCATTTCACACCCTCTACATAGATCCTATGTTTGTGCTTATTCGGGACCCAGTGTCCAGTGACTAATCCTGTGATTCTTCGTAGTTTCATTCTACTCAGTCCTGACAGCGTCAATGTACTGCCGGGTCATCTAGGAAGAGTCTTGTATGCCTCATTCCCTTTTAGTTGTGCTATGCCTTGTTGTGCTTCTCTGCTAACTTGCGTCGGATTATTGTCTTTCCGGTTTCATGAGGTATTCCGAAAGCGGGTTCAGGTCCTATAAATTCCCCTGATGCTCCTTGCTTAGCCAGCGAGTCGGCCTCCAAGTGTCCAATAATTCTTGGTCCTTGGGTATCCATACTAGCTGTGTTCTTACTGTTGTCGACAGTGCATTCAGTCTGTCTACGCAGGCCATAACCAGCCTGGACTGCACCATCGGCAAGGCAGACGCTGTCAGGGCTACCTGGCTGTCCAACATAATGGTAATTAGTCCTCTGTTGTGTTTCGATTCCATTATGTGATGAGCACACCAGTCAATGGCGAAGATGGATGCATGTTTCCCGAGAGTACCCGCAAATTGTTTGCTCCGGTTGCAGTCTCCATAGATTCCAGCCCCGGTTCCTTTTGTATTTTTGGCCCCGTTTGTATACCAGTTGGTTCCTTTAGAAGTTCTCGGGTATGTTCCACTTGCCTATTCTGTGGTTATCCTATAATGACTACTGTAGGGGGAGCCTTTATGAAGAGGAGGAGAAAAGCGTGCTCCACTATCTCTGTTAATGTCCCTCTCTGGCTGGAATAAGAAGTTCTTTCCTCGGTTATGCTATATCGACGGACCCTCTGATCTCGAGTCGCTAGACGTCAGAGATCTTGCAAAATTTGTCATTGGCTCTAAGTGGTTTCCGTTAGAGGAAAGTTCCACTTGCCTATTCACTCCGCTGTGGTATGGTTACTTTGAACCGGCGGGATGGGTGTATGATTTTAGTGAAATCGGACCTCACTTTTAAGGTTTCTTCTTCTTGTAGCACTTTGAATGAAAGAATGGACCACTTAATAACTGGGCTAGTGAGGGACCCGATGCAACTGGCAACAGAACATCTAAGGAAGACTGGCAAACCGCCAGGAAAGTGGTCACTTACGACTTTGTCAAATGGGTACTAAGCTCATTTAAACCTTTTAAATCGCCAGGACCTGATGGAATATTACCCATAATGCTGCAGAAGGGATGGGAATTTCCCTCGCGAAGGCTCTGTAAAACCCTAAAGGCTAGAATGGCTTTACGTTGTCTACCAAGAATATGGAGACTTACCAGGCTGGTTTTTATACCAAACACTGGCAGAACAGAGTATTCTCGGGCAAAGTCATACAGGCCCATTAGCCTCATTTTATTTGTACTGAAGACAATGGACAGTGGACAATGGAAAAGATACTGAAGACAATAAACAATGGAAAAGATACTGAAGACAATGAAAAAGATATGGACAGGCATATTAAAGATAAGATATTGATGGCCTAGCCACTCTCCCAAAATCAATATGCCTATCTTCCAGGTCGATCAACGGAGACAGCTCTTACCCGACCAACAAGGAGTGCAGAAACTGCTCTAGAAAACAAAGAAATCCAACTTGCTGCCTTCTTGGATATAGAAGGTGCATTTGACAGCACAGCCTTTAACTCCATAATTGATACCTTGAGGAAGCGTGGGCTGGAAGAAACTAGCTACAGGTGGATCGACTGCATGCTAAGACAAAGGATGGTTTATTCAACGTTTGCTGATCAGACACTAGCATCCAGGGGGGTCGCTGGTTGCTCTCGGGGAGGAGTTCTCTTACCCCTGCTGTGGAACCTGGTTATGGATGGACTGCTAGTGGATCACAAAAACGAAGGATACTCTAACCTAAGATACGCAGATGACCTTGTGTTTGGTAGCTCTATAGAAAAGCGTGTCAGCCGCGGAAGCCTCTCTAATTCGGGAAGAATTAAAGGACTAACCTGGTTTTATCCTCGTACGTCTTCGGAAGGACTGACTGTTTCGTCTTCCCCCTAATTCAACTTTGGGTACACTAATAAGCCGGAGGTAATTCTACAGCCGGGGGCAAGTTCAATAAGCCGGAGACTGCACTATTTAAGATCAGCAAAACGCAGACTTCTTTTTTGGATTCGCACGTTACAATATATGGTTTTTGAGGAGGGGATGCATGGGTTAGAGAAACTTCTACCCGATTTGCACCGAACACCTTGTCATTCGCGTTGAAGAAAAATATAACAACACGATCAGAGAGCGCATGCAACGTGCACTGAATGAGGTGAACACATGATGTACTAGAAAAGGACTGAAAGTCTCACCCTCTAAGACCACCCTTGTACCATTCAGACGCAGAAGAAAATTAGGACTAGGGCCTTTCTTTCTAAACGGTAATGATCTTAAAATGTCAGGTAAGGTGAAGTAATTAGGAGTAATTTTTGACTCCCAACTCACACGGACCTTGCACTTCTCAAAAATAAAACGCAAATCGAAAATTACCCTTGCGGGATGTACGACAGGCAATGGAGGCTCAGACCAGGGATGGTATACTGGCTGTATACCTGAGCATACTGTTTTAGTGTGGTCGCCTAAAGTCACGAAACTCAACTATACAAACCATTAGCAAGATTGAAAGGCTTGCTTGCATCAGCATAACGTTGGCTAGAAGAACCACGCCATCAGCAACCACGAAGACACTATTAGACCTCACACTACTTCATGTTCTGAGGCGAAATTGGCACTCTACAGGCTGCAGTTCTAATTGACCGAATAAAGAGTGAATTTTTAAGATACCTGTCATATAGTCCGACCTTGTTTGCAGAAGAGATCCTCCTATGTCTGCCAGGAGTCTTTTATGTGGTGTATTAACTCTTATAAAAGTGGGGAGGCAAAATTGGCACTCTGCCATATCTTTCATAAGAGTTGATACACCACATAGAAGACTCCTGGGAGACATAGGGGGATCTCTTCTGCAAACGAGGTCGGACCATATGACAGGTATCTTAAATAGAAAGACTGTTATTCCTTACTTCACTTTTTTTCACTAAAAAGTGAAGTAAGGAATAACAGTCTTTCTATTTGTGATTAATCACTTCACGTAAACTCGAAACAATACAGGTATCTTAAAAATGTACTCTACAAGATCACTATTGCAGACCTCAACGAATGAAATAGCGTCAGGGATGATAACCACAAAAATTATGATCTGGTATACGGACGGTTCCAAATCAGACACAGGTACTAGATCAGGAATCTACAATGAAAACAGGCTATGCCTAGTCACTGGGCAGCCTGGCATCAGTCTTTCAAGCCAAAATGTTCGCAACTGTAGAATGCGCGAGAACCAATATATAGAGAGACTGTTGAGACAGGCAAATCTATATCATGTCCGTAAGTCAAGCGGCGCAGAAGGCTCTCCAGTTTCTATATTTTTAACAGAATGAGAAATTCATCTGATAAAACGAACATTTTATTTAATACATGGTAAAAATCAAATGGAATGGATTTGACCCAGCCATTAATATATCTTTATTCATTTTTAAATAAATTATTTTTATTCAATTTTCTTCTTCTAGTTACGTGAAGTGTTTTCTATTAATTATTGTAGTAATTCCTTTTTTCACTGATTAGTTTTATTTACTATATCTACATGTCGAACACTTACACTTTATATACACATAGTGTTCGACATGTACATATAGTAAATAAAACTAATCAGTGAAGAAAGGAATTACTACAATAATTAATATTTAAATTCAATTGAAAATCCTAAATATATATTTATCAATCATTACATTTTTACGATTACTGATTATTTAGATTTTCTCCTATATGAATATGAACATGAACATTTCTCCAGCATTATTGATTTTATTAGAAATACACTTCTTTGTTTTTTTTGTTATGTAAAGTAATATATCACCAATAAAACACAGTTTAATTTCATTCCTTTGCCAATTTATTTTTAACTGTTGATGTACATTTCTAGTACGATGTATTCTATTAGTTTATATCCTACTTACTCACACTGTAAACCTATATTTAGTTTATATATATATATATATATATATATATATATCTCTGTAATTAGGCTATGCTTGTTGAGAAATAAATTATTATTATTATTATTCTATTTCAATGACTGAGCCAATAAATACACTATACTAAAAAATGTATATCTAAAGGTGAGAAATAATGATTTTCTCCTATATGAATATGAATATGAACATTTCTCCTGTATTATTGATTTTATAAGAAACGCTTTTTAGTGTTCAACAATTTCTGTAATAATCCTTCGCATGGATTATCAATAATAATTGCTTGTTGATAATTGTGTTGATTGTGTGAGCACACACACACAGAAGATTTGATGTATAATTAATGGTAGGTCGAGGCAGGCGGCGACATGACAGGAGGGCCGTGTTAATGCCGAACGTTATTGCAGTAAAGCGTATTTGCTTTGACGATTTAATCGCGTTATACGCCGGATGTGCGAATGCCAATAGTCAATACACACTCGTATAAATATCCAACGTTTGCCTGACTGCACTAACTGCAATCAAGCAAACTAACCACAAATTTTAATACGTTGCCATGTACTTCAATGCTTTACATATTTAACATTGCCAATCAATGAAACTAACTACAAACTTTAATACTTTGCCATGTATGTACACACTTCAATACTTAAAATATGGCAATTAAACAAACTATAAACTTTAATAGTTCAAATATTCAGAGAGTTTTATGTAACACCGAACATTTTCATAACGAGAGTTTTTCTTTGAAGTATCCATATGCATACGTTGCACATTTTCTGATGCTCGGCTTATTAAAAGAATTCAATTTAAAGCTTTAAGCGAGTGTTTTCCACTCCTAGGCTAAGCATGAAGTAAAATTTCGAGTTTAGAAAAGCCTGAAAATTTGGTTTGGTCGCGTAGCGCGAAGCGCGGAGCGGCCAAACCAAATTTTCAGGCTTTTCTAAACTCGAAATTTTACTTCATGCGCCACCGGTACAAAACACTGATCCAATTTAAAGTTTAGCGGTGTGTTTTAAACTTCGTAATATATCAGTGTTTTGTACCGGTGGCGCATGAAGTAAAATTTCGAGTTTAGAAAAGCCTGAAAATTTGGTTTGGCCGCTCCGCGCTTCGCGCTACGCGACCAAACCAAATTTTCAGGCTTTTCTAAACTCGAAATTTTACTTCATGCTTAGCCTGGGAGCGGAAAACACTCGCTTAAAGTTTCAAATTAAATTCTTTAAATAAACCGAGCATCAAAAAATGTGCAACGTATGCATATGGATACTTAAAAAAAAATCTCGTTATGAAAATGTTCGGTGTTACATAAAACTCTCTGTATACACACTTCTATTTCATATCCACCTTCTCATTGAGTTTACAATTCTCGTTTGAAATTAATAATAGAAGAATGGTTAATATTACACAATTCTTGTTTGAAGTTAACCAAAGAATAATTGTAAATAATATACAATTCTCATGTAAAGTTAATCAACTGAGAATTGTTGAGATGATACAATTCTTGTTTGATCAACTCCAGCCGAGATTGTTTATCAACGCCAAACTTTTAAAGCTCTCGCAATCCATTAAAGCGCTCGCTGTTAATTTTTGTTTAAATTAAAACCGACGTTTTTCGATTAGACCGAAGCGAAGAGGGGGGGCGTTTCCATTTATTCAACGGTGTACATTTAAGTGCTCGACGATTAAAAAGACAAATCCCTTTCGCGCAGGTAATTTCGTTCCCGCCACGGGGAATTAACCCGGATCGGGAATTAATCGGTTTTACAGAGTTTTATTCATTAGATTACGGGATTTAGGAATCTTTGTCAAAATGAGAAAATAAAATAAAAACAGAATTATGACTATTTTAAACAAGAATAATTCCAATATAAAAATTTTTGAACTCGTGAAAATAAGCTTACACTTCTTATAGTTTGCACACTTTAAACATTCGATACAATTTTTGGAAGCCAACTTCTAAATCAGGATTTAAAAATCTTGGAGACAGAAAAAAACACACAAATTTGGTTTGGTCGCGTTCATTTTAGATTTATTTATTTTGTATGGAAGCCTTTGTTTAGTTAATATTTTTTTATAATTTTATAAAATGAGAGAAACGCCGTGTTAAATATATCGGACACCTTTTTCTTATTAATCACTTGGTAAAACATTTTCAAAAATATATTGATTTACAAATTAAATTCACTGATGAGGGATAAATCTCGAAACGCGTCTATAGATGGCCTAAGACAATTAATATTCATTCCCTGTATTTTTTTCAATTTATTTCACTTCCTATTGGTTCATTTAGTTTGGTGAAAGAATGATTTGACCTGATGTTGCATTTTGCATATAAATTATGCATAGAACAGTAAATCTGTCGTGTAACTCAAATATTCATTGTATAATTCAATATCTGTCGGGGTACTACCTCGAGAAGTAGTTGTTTAAATCAATATTTGCAGACTTGTCTCAACAAGACTTAATTTTTGCAGAAAGTCGATATTAATTTTAATTCGTTTTTATATTACGTAAATTTTCTGCAAACTATTGACAAACTCAGTTTTGCTTTATGTTAATTTATTTTTTGTTAAATTCACTTGGCTTTGTTTCACTTAAATGTATTTTATTTTCTACTAGTTTCTAGTGTTGATAACCAAATGGATTTGTTTGGGAATATATGCAGTTTTGAGTTTTATTGGGTAATAAAAGCATTTAATATCGGGGAATTTCAAAGGTCTTCGTTGTCGTTAACCACATTTTTACTTGCCCTAAAGGCTTTTGAAATTACTAAACCCTCCCTATAATTATTAAGCCGAAACCAGTAGAAAATAAAATCCATATAAGTGAACTAATTGGATGTGTAAAAACATACTTATAGAGGAACAGCATGGATTCCGTAGTGGCAGATCGACATCAACAAATCTTCTAACTTATACTTTATTTATCATTAATGCATTCGAATCTAGCCATTCAGTAGATGCCGTGTTCACCGATTTTGCCAAAGCTTTTGATCGCGTTAATCACGAAATTTTAGTGGCGAAATTATTAGCGTTAGGGTTCCATGCCGATGTTGTTAAGTGGGTATATAGCTTTTTAATCAATCGTGTGCAGTGCGTAAAAATTAAGAATTTTATATCCAACACCATTCAAGTGCCCTCAGTAGTTCCCCAAGGCTCGCATTGTGGTCCATTGCTGTTTTTACTATTTGTTAATGACATTTCACGGGTTATAAAACATTCCTCATTTTTGCTCTTTGCCGATGACCTGAAATTGTATAAGGAAATTGTATCGGTTGACGATTGTTCATTGCTGCAAGATGATTTATCATCTGTCTTTAATTGGTGTCTACAAAATCATTTGTTTTTTAATTATTGATAATGAAGGTTTAAATTAAATTACACTTGGTTTGTTTCACAATTTTTTACTTTACTATTTACTCGACTAGTTTCGCGTTTTACAGCATTATCAGGAGTGAATTACAAAAGATACCAACAAGCTTATATATGGTCAGGTAATAAGGGATTTTAAGATTGGGGAATTCCAAATATTTTAATGTTCAAAAATGCAAAACAATGATTTTCACCAGAAAAACAACTGTTGTACGGTTTGATTATGCAATTCATGGTCATCACTTAGAACAACTAAATGTTACCAAAGATTTGTGTATTACCTTTGATAGGAAATTATGTTTTGCCAGTCATTTTAACGCAATTTGTAATCGAGCTTTGAAAATGTTGGGTTATATAAAAAGAATGGCTAAGGACTTGTCGCCAGCAGCATTTAAACGGGTTTATTTCGCTTTTGTACGTTCTCATCTAGAGTATGGATCTTGTATATGGGCACCATCACAACGCGTTTATATCAGTGCTTTGGAAAACGTACAAAACAAATTATTAAAGGTGCTTGCGTACAAGTTAGGTTTCGATTCTAGCACAAATTTAGAGTTATTATCATCGGAACAATGTATTGATAAACTATGTTATCGCCGGGTGTATGCCGACTTGTTGTTTTTTCATAAATTAATTTGTAATGCTGTTAATTGTCCATATCTTTTATCACAAATTAATTTCAGTATTAATTTAACCAATCGCCCAACTAGACATTTACCTATATTTCGTCTTCAACTTCATAAGACAAATTACGGATATAATAGCCCACTTTCAAGGTTTATGCGAACAGCCAATACATTATCTGTACATCCAAACTTTGACATTTTCAACTCTTTCTTACCCTCACAATTCATGGCAAGACTTAAGCGAATAAATATTTGTAATGTTTCTTAGTTTAATAAGTCAAATTTATATTATATTATATTATTATATTTTTGTTGTTGTTGTAGTAATTATATTTAGTTAAATATTCATTTGTAAAATGGATTTTCCGTTAAATAAATAAATAAATAAATAATCAAAACCAAGTGAATTTAATTTACAAATCAATATACGCTGTATTAATAATAATAATAATGGTCGATAGCCGATTGGCAGAAAATTATTTATGTACCAAATTTATTGTAGTTAAAATATTTAAATGTTTTTTATACGAAAATTCTGTCAATAAAGATGTTAAATATATAATAATAATAATAATAATAATAAGACCATTTATTATCCAACGGAAAAAATCCAAAACGGACAATTATCAAATACATAATATAATTCTTACATAATATAATTCTTACATAATATAATTCTTACATTAAGGGCCAATTGCACCAGAAATCAGATTCAATCTAAACTCAAGTTGAAGATGACAATTCCTATTGTTCTAATGTCTCTTTGAACTTAAGTTCAGAGTTGAACCAGTTCAAGGTGCTTGGCGCAACTGGCCCTAATTTTATTTAATTTTATATAATTATAAAAATAAAGTTGCTCGTCATATTTAAGTATTCTACCTCAAAAAGATAAAAGCTTTAACTCTAACAAGACTTTTATTGCAACGTACACCAATTTTCCGAGGAAAATTAAGTCGGTCTGTGCATTCGTCAGTCTCTCGTTTCTTTTTTCGCGCTCGGTGGAAAGTTTCGCAGTAAGCCAAATTGTATCTATCCTCCTCCTCCTCCTCCTCCTCCTCGTCCTTCTTCTCCACCCAGGGCTTTTACAATCGGAACGAGATTTCAGTTTCCGAGAGCTAGCTCCGCTTTTCCCGCTCCTCCCACTTCTAATGGATGCGAGGGATATAAATTTTTCAAAGATCGAAGATCGGCTTTCTTTTCTGACTATCGTATAATCAATAAAATTACAGATGGAAAAGTAAGTGGGCGAGCTTAAGAAAGAAAGTAACATTTTTGGAAAGGGATTTTATTTAAAGAATAATTACAAATGTTATTTGAATAAAATCCAACCAATTCTGATAATTTCTTGAATTAATTTCTCATCTGGCACTTGGTGAAACATATTACACTATGTAAAGTTAATAAATGGAAAGGCACTTGGTATTGTTTCACAATTAAATCTTTATTCCGACTAGTTTCGGTTTGTTAGACCATTTTCAAAGGAAAGGAATTCTGATAAATATTTTTTCTACTCCCATCTGTAAAACACTAATTATTGCATACAGAGAGTTTTATGTAACACCGAACATTTTCATAACGAGAAGTTTTCTATTAAATATACATATGCATACGTTGTACATTTTACGATGCTCGGATTATTAAAAGAATTTAACTTGAAGCTTTAAACGAGTGTTTTCCACGCCCAGGCAAAGCATGAAGTAAAATTTCGAGTTTAGAAAAGCCTGAAAATTTGGTTTGGTCGCGTAGCGCGAAGCGCGGAGCGGCCAAACCAAATTTTCAGGCTTTTCTAAACTCGAAATTTTACTTCATGCGCCACCGGTTCAAAATACTGATTCAATGTAAAGTTTAGCGGTGCGTTTTAAACTTCGTAATACGTCAGTGTTTTGTACCGGTGGCGCATGAAGTAAAATTTCTAGTTTAGAAAAGCCTGAAAATTTGGTTTGGCCGCTCCGCGCTTCGCGCTACGCGACCAAACCAAATTTTCAGGCTTTTCTAAACTAGAAATTTTACTTCATGCTTAGTCTGGGAGTGGAGCACACTCATTTTAAGCTTCAAATTAAACTCTTTAAAAAAACAAACAACGACTATCTAAAGATTTACAGCATATACGCTGTAATTATGACTGTGTACTTGAAAGAAAAACTCCCTGTATTTACAAGTTGAAGCATTAATTGCGATTGATTGGTTACAACTTTTAATGGTCATATAGGCAACCCAATTTATACATAACTTAAAAATTAAAGGTGTCAAATTGTATTGAATTAAAATGTTCGGTGTTACATAAAACTCTCTGTATGTTTTCATAACTCTAAGTGATCATTTAAATACACATTCGACAAGCCGTTTTAACCATGGGGTAAAGTAAGGAACAGATTTTCAACCACCAGCTGAAGCAAGCTTTGATTATTTGTCAGACCCAGTCCATATGCTTCTGTAAGTTCACATATATAGTTGACCGACCCACTCGATGAGAGGGCGCATATGTCGGAGTTTCAAATTTCCTTCAATTTCTAACGTGGGCTCTAATTTCAATCAACATCTGTCAGATCCGTCAGATCTGAAGGCGCAGCGACCCGAGACAAATTTTCTGGGCTTTTCTAAACTCGAAATTTTACTTCATGCGCCACGCGTATAAAACACTGATTTCAAGTGAGGTTCCAATATACCTAGAGTTCACAATATTTTAGTGTTTTATACGCGTGGCGCATGAAGTAAAATTTCGAGTTTAGAAAAGCCCAGAAAATTTGTCTCGGGTCGCTGCGCGACCCTCGACAAATTTTCACGGGGCTTTTCTAAACTCGAAATTTTACTTCATGCTTAGTCTGGGAGTAGAAAACATTCGTTTAAAGATTCAAATTGAACTCTTTTAAAAAACAACGAATGTTGGAAAACGTACAGCTTATGCATATGTTTACCTAAAAGAAAAAATCACTGTATGTAACACTACTTACGCCAGCATCCATTCTCCGGATAAGGAGTCCGCTTAGTTTATTTCAAAGATGCATTTTTTGACGAACTTCAGCCTTTTTGCTGAGAAGTGAAATGTAATTGACAAACTGTGATGAGGTTTTGACATATAGGGAAATGTAGTGGTATGTAGGGAGATGTATTTGATAAATGGGAAATATATTTGAGATATAGGGATACATATTCGTTATAAACTGAAACTGAAACTAAAAATCTCTGTAATACCTTTTAAAATATACATTTAACTAGCGATGGCTCGCAGCCTTACTTCAGGGTAGGCCACAGCATCAAGGCACACAAAATTTGAGGTTAGGATCGCGCTTTGTAAATACAAGGACCTGCACAACAAAGTCACCTTTCAATAACGAATACATATTACCTTGGGTCTCTGGCTGACCCTGAAGTTAGGCTGCGAGCCGTCGCTGTATTTAACATGTTCATTATGTCTTTATTATTTCTCGCATCGCACGGTAATTTAATACCGTGCGGTACCCCCCCACCGCACTTACCATTCAATGTTATAACCCCCTGCGACTCGCACCTTGCTTAGCAAGAAGTCCGCCACCTCCCCGCCAATGACGTCATTGGCGATTGTAGCGCCGTCCCATCGAGTGGGTCGGTTAACTAAAATCATAATACGTAGAGCCCCTAGGAGTTATCAATCTAATTTAATCTGTGTTATTAGTTGTTATATGTCAAACATTGCAACGCGACGCGTATTAATTTTCAGTTTTGCAATAAAAAAGTACCTTTCGTATGAATAATGAACGACAGTGAAAGTGACGAGGATCCCCCGAAATTATTCAAGCATCAGCATCGGCAACTGCTATTTTACTGCCGCCGAAATCAAAAAACCAATTCAAACGTACATATTAACTTTTCCAAGATTGTCGTCATAAAAGGTAAACAAATTAATTCTCTGAAAATGTGCTACTTGCATATTTCGATGAACTTTCGAAAAGGATGAGACCGTCATCTCTGTGGGCAATCTACTCAATGTTGCGGATGACAGTAAACATTGAAAAGAATGTTGATATACGCAAACAGCGGCGGCTAGCAGCCTAACTTCAGGATAGGCCAGAGAGCCAAGGTAATATATATCTGTTATTGAAAGGTGACTTTGTTGTGCAATTCCTTGTGCAATCCCAACCTCAAATTTTGTGTGCCCTGGCGCTGTGGCCGACCCGTAAGATTCCAAATTGTACCGTTCCTGAAACGGAAATCAGACGGTTACACACCTAAGAAATAAAAAACTTTGACATCGCAGCAACTTAAAGAATTTTTATCGTCTGCTCCAGATAAAGAATACCTATTTACAAAGGTAAAATATAAAACCAAATTAAATACAATTATCAAACTTATAAATATCTTAGGTTAGCTTAATTTTCGGCATAATGGGAGCTTTCCGGAGAACAGAATTGATAAAAATTGAACAAGTCATATTGAAGACCTCAACTTGCAGGTATGATAGAAAGTCCCTCCAATAACAAATTGACCTACCGTTTTTTGTCTTTTTATCCGTAATGTTTCTTATTGGAGGTACTTTCTATCATACCTGCAAGATAAACATGGAACTTTTACCTCCAAACCTAACAAGTACTCGATTTTTCGTAAATTACTAGAAAGGAAAATGTACAAAACAGCCATACCTCCACTTTAAATAAAATGTCGGAGAATCAATGATTTCCTTTAGCAATTGCTATAATGTCTCTAATGTGGCTGTTAATTTATATTTACCCAAGTAAACTCATTTAATAACACTGTACTGTTACCATGTTAGTTTTTGATAATAAAATTATTTCAGAATGTTTGCATTTAAGTCGTAGAAAAAGTATAGTATGCAATTCGTGTTATAAACTTCTCTAGACACTCGTATTACGAAATACTTGCTCCGCTGCGCTCCCCTCGTGCTTAATAAAACTCGTGACTAAAGTGCAGTTTATAACACCTGTTGCATAATATACTATTTAACTTAAAATGTGTCAAAATCGACGATAAATGAAATTTTCTGGCGTTCATATTGAGTGGAACTTCAATGTGAAGCTTCTAACGAGTGTTGTCCACTCTCAGGTAAAACATGATGTAACATTTCGAGTTGTGAAAAATAATAATAATCCAAAGTATTATACTTTATGAATTTTAATTCATTTCTATAATAATATTACAAAAATGATTAACTCCTTCATTAAATGTAAAAGTATTATAGAAAAAAAAACACGCAATTCAACGTTTTTAATTTTTCTGTAATACTTTTACATTTTATGAAAAAAATAATATTTTTTGTAATATTTTTATAGAAACGAATAAAAATTCTGTAACCTTAATTTGAATATATACAAGGTGACCCATTTTAATTTATTCACTGGAACATTTCGACAAGTATGCATCGTATAAAAAAATGTTTTCAACAAAAGTTTAATGGTTTCGAGGGGGCCATCCGATCCTACGATATTTTTTTCACCCCCTATATTAGGAACCCCTATTTTTTGTTTCAGGTTCGGATTCTACAACAAAAATTATGTAGGTTTCATTAATGACTTTTTTAAAATTCTTGATATATGGCGCTGTAATCGCTAACATAATAATAATAATAATAATAATAATAATATTTATTTGTGTCTTATAACATGAAAATATCTAAAAAAAAACGGCCTTTAAGGAGACGGTGAGTTCTTGTATGAAACATGTTTTTGTACTATGCATATTTGTTGAGATATTCCAGTGGATAAACTAAAATGGGTCACCCCGTATATAACTATCTTTATTAGCAGAATTGGTTACATAAATCTAATTAAATACGAATAAAAATAAAATAATTTGCTATCGACCATTGGTCTTTCCGCCTGAATGTGTTTCTGTCACTGTCTATTATGGTGTACAAAAGGGTTGTGATTGTTAATGTCGTCAGTTGTCTTGGTATTGTCCTTCAATTGTCGTGATCGTTAATGTCATGAAAAAATGAAATGAACTCATAAATAGTGGCTATTTGATTATTTTAACACTAAATTACTATTACAATAATGAAAATATTCTGTGATCCTTATCAATTTTCATTATTTTATCAAATTATTACAATTTCTACGTTTTTAGTTAATTTCTTTTGCTGAATATTTTTTGTACATTTTCACGTTTTTCTACTATAGATTCATATAAATTATTCAGTAATTCAATGTTTGAAATAATAATAGACCATAATTTAATACAAAATCCAGCAATGAAATGTAAATATTCCAAACTACGAAGATGTGTCTCGTAAACGGGCAAACTGTTTTGGTTTAAGTGCGGGTCCGGTATGTGGATGACTTAATTAAACTTGATGATGAAGCTCGCTAAATAAACACTTAAGTTGATAATAATGTTTGTTTGTTTGTCAGGCGGAAAGTTAACTTTCATTTTAGGGCGTGCGATCAATAAGGAAATTACTAAATTGGACGTAATAACGTACATTTGGGACAGTGCATTTTGGCTCCGCGCCAAATTGTTTCGTGAAAGCATAAAGAAACAGATAAATTCGGGGTTTTAATGAATCTAAAATAAAGCAGAGAGTGTTTTGTATTACAGATAAATTTTTATATATTTTTACTGATACAATACCTAACAGTCCAATTACAGTTACATTTATAATAATAATAATATTAATAATAAGCACTTGCGAGACTTGGTATAACCCGTCAGCAAGGAAGACCCCGGCTGATTAATCGCCGAGAAAACAAAAAATATAATAATAATAATAATAATAACTTTTATTAGTGCCAACAACATAGAGTTTTACACAAGTCAATATAATAGTATAATAATATGGTAGTATTTAAGTATACGTATACATATTAAAGCACTTGCGAGACTTGGTATAACCCGTCAGCAACGAAGACCCCGGCTGATTAATCGCCGAGAAAACAAGAAATATAATAATAATAATTTTTATTGGTGCCAACAACATAGAGTTTTACACAAGTCAATATAATATTATAATAATATGGTAGTATTTTAGTATACGTATACATATTAAAAACAAATTAAAATATTTGAATAATGTATTATAAATAAGACAAAAAATTACATTTAAAATTGAGCGTGCTAACATTTCATCTCCGAAAGATTGCTATTTAAAAATTCTTCAATAATATAGAAGGCTTTGTTCTTTAAGTAACTTTTTATGCATTTTTTGAACC
This sequence comes from Philonthus cognatus, assembly GCA_932526585.2. Classification (NCBI taxonomy): domain Eukaryota; kingdom Metazoa; phylum Arthropoda; class Insecta; order Coleoptera; family Staphylinidae; genus Philonthus; species Philonthus cognatus. The sequence continues at coordinate 54,167,779 of OW052249.1, read as the reverse complement.
TAGGTGCAGACAGCGGCTTTACTATTTCTGGTAATTTATTATAAAAGTTCAGGTCCATAATAATTCACACCCCTACGTGACTTACTGAGTCTAAGTTTAGGCAAATTCATTTCAGATGCTCCCTTTGTATTATGAGAGTGTGTTTGATTGCGTTGACTATAGGATGTTATATGTCCACGCACATAGGTTAAGCATTGAAGCATAAAAATACAGGGCAAGGTTAATATTTTCAACTCCAAGAATACGTGCCTACAGTCTTCGCGGTAGCTAAGAGAGCCAAGAGTCCGTGTTGCTCTTTTTGCAATTTAAACAGCCTAGTAATAATGCCGGTGTGGCCCCACACAAATACAGCATAATTTAGATGCGCTTGAAATAAGGCGTGGTATATTTGTACTAGGGCACTTCTAGGAAGCCAAAATTTTACCTGTCACAACATGTAAGTTGTTTTGCATGATTTTCTCGCAGTTTCATTTGGTGCTTTTGGAAATTTAACCCACTGATTATTTCTTGAATAACTTTCTCATTTATCATTTGGTGAAACATTTTGAAATAATATTGAAGGATAATGTATACTCCAAGAAATTCGACGTACGTTACAGTGGTACTATTATTTAATGAAAAAGTAATGTTAATAGATTTATCCAAATTTAAGCATAGTCTGTTAATGTTAGTCAAACCAGTAAGATATCTAACTAACTGACTCTTCATTTAACAATACGGATTGATCGGCTGATTTTGCAGAGGTCTTAATTGTCGTGTCATCGGCAAATAGTATAACTAATGATTTTTCCAGTTGATATAAAAGGTTGTTAATGTAGATTAAAAATATGAGTAGTCCCAGAATAGATCCCTAGGGAACCCCAAATGTAGATTTACTTCTGTTCGATAGTTGGTTATTAACAAGAACTTGTTAATGTCGAAAGTTCTAATATGAGTTTATTAATCTACAATTTCTGGGATAAAAATTGTAATAATACAACTTTTGCAAGAGCACATCATGTGGAATGCAATCAAAAGCCTTGCTGAGGTCTAGAAATGTTGCTAATGAAAGAGCACTATTTTCAAAATCATTATATATTTGGTCGACAAGTGCAATGATTGCATCGCTAGTAGAATAACCCCTACGTAAACCATACTGATTATAATAAATGATATTAAATTTATTAAGAAAGTTAACCATTTGTTCAAATATGATTTTTTCTAATATCTTAGATATAGTATAATTCTTTCCTGTTTGAATTAATATTAATAATACCCTATTTCTTAAAAGACACAGAAGTGTAAATTTACAAAAAATGACAAATCATATATATTTGGATTGATTGAGTTACTTGAAGATAATTATACTTTGATTAAAAAACTCTTAGAACCTTTCTTCAATACTTTATTTTGTAACCAAATGTACATTTCGGACACGAAGTGTCCATTATCAATGGTTTGATACTAATAAGTATCAAACCATTGATAATGGACACTTCGTGTCCGAAATGTTATTATTTCTATGATTTATGTTATTCAATTTATGTTATTTCTATAATTACTATATATACACGCACAATTACGTCGATTAGCTGTTATATTTGATTTTTATATATTTTTTTTAATTAATTATATTACGTTGTAATTTTATGTACAAATGGTGTTTACCGTAAATAAATTTACTTTACTTTACTTTACTAAATGTACATTTGGTTACAAAATAAAGTATCGAAGAAAGGTTCTAAGAGTTTTTTAATCAAATCATATATAAATGAGATAATATTAAAGGATAAATTAAAAACACTTAATTTGTTTCACTATTTGTTTCTATTTACTCGACTAGTTTCGCTTTTTACGGCATTATCACCAAGTGATAAATGAGAAAGTTATTCAAGAAATATAAATGAGATATTAAAAATATTTAGGGACTGTATAGAATACTTTAATATTGTGTGTACCTTCTTTATATTACATATTTCTTTGTTTGAATTTGTAACACTTAACGATTTTAAATCATAACCATTTTTTTTTAATTTTCTCCAATTAATTTTAATATTCATTAAAAATTTCGTGTGTAAGTTTTTATTTAAAATAAAAAATGGGCTGTTTGGGTAATTTTTATATTCATTACTATGCTAAATTTTTAAATTCGTTTCAAGATTTATTTTTATATTAAAAAAAAGTGGCGCGGTCTTCGTAAATTATTCATAAGAGCACATCACCGGGAAAACCATCAAAGTTGGCCAGAAATACCCCTCTCAAATTCCACCGGGGGTTTAATTTCGCGAGAGAGAATCTAGATGTAAATATATATTTTTTTAATTTCAGCAGTTAATTTACTGAAAAAAAGGTAAAATGTAAGAAGCGCCTTTTTGGAGTACTTTAGATAGGATTTTTATGAATAGGTTATTTGTTTGGTTTTAGATAGATTTTTGTAAATGCTATTACAATAGCATTTACAAAAATCTATCTAAAACTACACAAATATCTATTCACAAAAATCCTATGATAGCCTAAGATTCTTTCAATTATTATTCATTTCTTGTAATTTTTTCATTTTATGTCACCATACATTGTGAAATAAAGTGAAATTAATTTAAATAAATTGTGAAATAAAGTGAAAAATTACAGGAAATGAATATTAATTGAAAGAATCTTAAGCTATCTTAAAGAAGAAGTCTTAAGCCATCTATAGACAATTGTATGGATTATTTGTCTGCTTTTAGAGAATAATTAAAATATCAATATTAATATGTTTTTGGTTTTAGCAGCGGAATCTATATTATCAATTAATGTCATTAAAATATCTTGAATAAGTCATCATTCACGTGGTGAAACATATTTTACTATGATTTTAAAAATAAAACACTGTGTTAAACTTTACTAATATTAATTATTATTAGTGAAATTTAACTAAGTGATTTCTTTTTAAACTCATAGAATAATTACAAATTAAAATTCTTTCGTAACACAAATCTACATAATTCACTTTAGAAAATCTGTTTTGCTTTTTTCTTTCTTCTTCTAGTAAACACACAAACATCAAAAAAAAGTCGGAAGTGGCTTTTAAATTAACACATTAAACAAACCCCAAATTTTTTCCTTTTTCCCAGCGAAGACGTGCAGAGTGGCCCGCGTGATTAATGGCCGACATCTCTGGACTTCTTCTCCTTTCCTCACACACACACACTAACACACGCACTTTTAACATATAGACGTTTAGTGTGCGAATCGAGAGGCCTAATGCATTCATTTGGAAATGTCTTATTTATTTCTCGATAGTTTTTCCCGTTACCGATCGAAAGAAAGATTTTACAAAGAGAGCGAGGGAGTGCGAGTTTTTTTTTCTTGGCTGGTTTCTCGAGAGTCCGGTTTTATTTTCACCGATTGGTGGGAGGAAGGAAATAAGGGGGATTTACAGGAGGTGGGGAATCCCCGGCCGCCGACGCGCGACCTGAATAGTTGATGGCTTGCATCTGGGAAATAAGATATTCTGCAAATCGAGTCGATTTGTACCTGATTCTGGAGGGAGGGAAAAAATTGAAGGTGAAGTTTGTAGATTTCGATGGATTTTATTGGTAATTTGCTTGCTCTTTTTTTCCTGGCGAGGCATATTTTGAAAGTACTCACAACATAAATAATTATTTAAAGTAGTTAGCCTCATATGTACAGTTATTTAAATAAAAAACACTTGGTATTGTTTCACAAATTAAAACTTTATTCCGACTAGTAAAAATGGAAAATAACATAGTTAACGACAACGAGGAGATTTGGAATTCCCCAATTTTGATTTCCCTTATTTGTAATGTACCAATGTATTATGTTAATGTCTTTATTATTGTATTATTATTTCAATGTCTTATTGTATATTTTCGATTATCTAATTTATATGTTATATTCTTATCTCTTCATTTATGTATATTGTGTTTATGTTCATTTTATAATTACGAGCGAACGCCTATAATACTGGGAACAGCAAACATTTAATTCCTCTTTTAAAACTTTCTAATTTCCCATCAATAGTCATTTTCTTATATTATCTAATTCTTTGTCCAGCATTATGCGCGTCCGCACTAGATTTTGGAGAGTTAACTTCTAGACTTCGGCCGAGAAGGTTAGAAACAATAAATTCGAAACTCTAAAAGTCTTCATTCAAATTATAAATAAAACTAACTGTTAAAGTCAAATTTCTAAGTCTGAAATAAAACAACACTCTTAATAATAATAATAATAATAGTATTTATTTCCCAATAGATACAGAATATCCTATTACAGGGAAAATGTATATAAGAACATAGAACAGTATACAGTATATTATAGATAACAATGCATAATTAATGTATAATAAAATCAATACAAATATATAGCAATCGGATAATTAACAAATAATGAATAATTTATAAATGAATATACTAAATTTAACATAAATTTAAAATTTAAAATAACATTAACATAACATTAGACTGGAAATTGAGCCAGCGTAGGACCCAATGGTATTGTGAAGTATATCGAGCGAATGTTGCACAGAGTTGTATAGTTTCATTATGCGTACTAATGGTGAATTAATATGGGCATTGGTATTTGACCTAGCATACCTAAACAAGGGTGGATTTCTTGATGACACCCTAGGTACATTTATGTTAATATTACTCTTCTGTTAAACTTGGATAATTACTTCAGAGAAATCACACACCCAAAATAGAACTTATAACAATTAAAGAGTACAACAAAAAGTATTCTTTACATATTACCTGAAACAAAAACATGTATATATACCTAGACAATAATTTCTCCCGTACATTCCTTGGAAAATGGTCTAACAAACCGAAACTAGTCGGAATAAAGTTTTAATTTGTGAAACAATACCAAGTGTTTTTTATTTAAATAACTTTACATATTCTAATATGTTTCACCAAGTACCAGATGAGAAATTAATTCAAGAAATTATAGTTAGCCTCAAGTTAAAAATGGCTCGCTTAACATGAGGCTAATTTTAGATTAACTTAATTTAAAGAATTAAACATAACAGGCAATTAATTTCAACGGTTTCTCAACTAAATTTCAACTTTGAGTAAATATTATAGAAAAACCAAGATTGAATTTTTTTATTTCCCTTCAAAATTAGAAAATAGAATACTGACTACTTATTAACTTAATTTTTTATGTAAAATATGTGAATTTTGAGTTAATTAAAAAATCCAGTGAGTTCTCAAAGAAAAAAAACTTCAAACAAAGCAAGCGCTCAAATTTGGCGATTTCTTAACTATATTTCAACTTTATAATAATAACAGTAATATATTTAACCCATTAAGCGCCATTGATGCATACACGCAACATTATTAATTTTGTGTTTTAATTAACACAAAATTATTAAATAATTTAATTTACATTTTTCTTCATATATTTTCAAGTCAGGTCAAATAATAATATATTATATTATTTGACCTGACTTGAAAATATATGAAGAAAAATGTAAATATTTTGTTACTTAAATATTTCGATTATTACTCATTAAATTTTAATTTAATTTAATTTATTTATGGAATCTCCATTTTACAATCTATATTTTCATTTACAAAGAATAGTAATACTAATAGTAAAAACATAACATAATTGGTGCGTTAAATTTAAACATGTTACTTCACGCCCCAAAATGGTTCAATAAATCCTTCAAATTATAAATTTATTATTGTTTAACTTTACTATTGAATGACAAGACAAACAATCGTTAATAAAAGTAAAAAAATACAGGAAATGAATATTAATTGAAAGAATCTTAGGCTATCTTAAAGAAGAAGTTTTAAGCCACATATAGACAATTGTATGGATTATTTGTTTACTTTTAGAGAATAAGTTAATAAAAGTAAAAAAAATACATAATTAATTAATCTAAAAAAAAAAAAACAATGTCTGTGTATTTCTAACTTCATAATATTTAAGTGTTTAATATGCGTGGCGCATGAAGTAAAATTTCGAGTTTAGAAAAGTCTGAAAATTTGGTTTGGCCGCTCCGCTTCGCGGAGCGACCAAACCGAATTTTCAGACTTTTCTAAACTCGAAATTTTACTTCATGCTCAGTCTGGGAGTGAAAACACTCGTTCTAAGCTTCTTATTGCACGTTTTTATATAAAATCGACAAATGTTTTAAAACTTACAGCGTATACATTATATATATTTATAATAATAATAATAATAATTTATTACGGAATCACCATTTTAACAAAATAATACAAACAAATATATATCAGTTTTACAATAAAATAAATCATAACATATGCAAATAAATTAAACCAGAAATAAGAAATAATATTTAAAAGAAACATTTACAGTATAAAAATAAGTGCAGAATTTTACATTAAATTAATATTTAGAGTTTATTTATTTATTTATTCTCTCACGGGAAACCCCTTTTACAAAGAAAATGTACAAAATAATAACAATAATATTTAAAAATTGATAAAACGTATGAACATTAATAACTAAAATTTAATAAATGGTGGTAATAATTACAGCAATTATTCTATATAGAAATAACAAAATCTAAAAACAATAAACATAAGGAAAACTAATAATGAAATTGATTTATTAACTCTATATCTATAATTGCTCGGCCGTTAATGGGTTAATGACACAAAACTCTATTTTTACATTATATTACACAATAAAATTAAAATTAAAATAAATAAACGATTAATATCTCTAAACATTAACGACGTGATGTCTATTGCCCATTTTAATTAATATTTTAATAATTTATCACTAAATATTTTCTCATTAAGTATTCAATAATTTCTAAATAATTCTTTATTCATATCCAATTTATTCGCTCGTTTCTTTTTCAATAATGTATTATAAATTTCTCATTAATTATTTAATAATTAATTCTTATTTAATTTCTTATTTATTTACCTTTTTTTTCTTCAATAATTTATTATATATTTCTCATTAATTATTTAATAATTAATTCTTCATAAATTTCCTATTTATTTGCCTGTTTTTTTTTCTTCAATAATTTATTATAAATTTCTCATTAATTATTTCATTAATTTCTCAATTTAACAGATATTATTGACAAAGAATTATTAATTACCCCCTCATTAACTATTCATTAATGTATAATTAATTATTCATTAATGTATAATTTATTATTCATTTATTTCTTGTACGTTCCCCTTAAATTTTATATTAATTTATCAATAATTCCACATTAATCTCTCAATAATTCTTAATTTAATTTCTTAATTAATTTATTCTAATTTATTTATTGTTATATTTTTATATGTACCAGGCTTATGTTTTGTTTTTGTCTTGTAATTGGGAAATGTTTCCTGTTGGATAATAAATGGATTATTATTAATATTATTACTAATTCAACAGAAATTGTTGACACAGAAATTAATAAAGTTTAAAATGTATTTATTTAAAATTCAATTGAACTCTGTAACGTACGCCCTGTATCTTGCATCTCGGTACGCCTATGATCAACGCCGCCCTTATGATGTGATATTAGTTATGTTGCTAAGATATAATTATAATAGTTTTTTTCTAATAAACGTTAACTGTGTCCAGTATCTCTCTCGAATCTACAAAAAGAATTCCACACAAAAGTATAATAGTGCTGAACCCTGTTACAACTCTTATTTTATTACGAATATAGTTGTAACAATCAATTGTTCTTTTTTTGTAAACGGTGGATTTTCATCTACTCTCGCTCGATTTGCACATGTTTTACTTTTTACCGGATGTGCACTTGTTTTATTTTTACCCGATTTGCACTTGTTTTACTTTTTTTTAACGGACTGAAATGCACTCGACATCAATATATTGTCGAGTTGAATAAAAAAAATTGACAGAGAGTGGATTTGTAATTGAGTGCAGATAATTCCCGATTAGGAATTTAAATAAATGTTGTTAGCATATTTAGTATATCTCTGTATTATGATATATGTACTTTGTTTGCACCATTTTGTGTTTTACAGTTTATATCCATTTCCACAACACTCTATATGACATGTTTATTTTAGATCAATAAAACTAATATCCGATCAACTCATTTGGTGCTGCAGGAATATTATTTGTGACGAACAACATGGATTTTTAAAGGGCAGGTCTACAACGTCTAATTTGCTTTCCTACCAGATGTATCTGATGAGTGCTTTGGAAAGGGGTCGTCAGGTTGATTCTGTTTACACTGATTTTTCCAAAGCCTTCGATCGTGTTAGTCACTCTGTTCTCTTAAATAAACTTGAAGGTTTGGGATTTAGTGATTTTGTGACAAAATGGTTCGCAAGCTATTTACGGGAACGTAAACAGTTTGTTAAGATTGATAACTTCGTCTCCAGAGCAATCAACGTTACATCTGGGGTCCCCCAGGGCTCACACTGTGGGCCAATTCTGTTCTTGATCTTTATAAATGACATTGGGAGTTATATTAAAAATAGTCAATTTCTGATGTTTGCTGATGATGTTAAAATATTCAAAGTAATTGAGAGAAGTTCGGATCATGCGCTTTTACAATCTGATTTATATAACTTGGCTAATTGGTGCGCATGCAATCATCTTCATCTCAATTTGAAAAAATGTATGTCAATTTCTTTTTGTCGCCATAGCAATAATAGCAAGTTTAACTATTCAATTAATGATAATAAATTGCCCCTGGTCGAGACAGTGCGTGATTTGGGTATTATATTTGATTCTCGCTTAAATTTTGTTACCCATTTGAATAAGATCTCTAGTAAAGCTCTTTCTATGCTCGGTTTCATTAATAGATTTTCGAAACACTTTGGCGTGGATACGTTCAAAACCCTTTACGTCAGTTTGGTAAGGCCACATTTGGAATATTGTTCTGCAATTTGGTCTCCTTACCACAACTGTAACATTGAAATCATTGAAAAAGTTCAGAATAGGTTCTTACTACTAGTATCTTTTAAAATGGGGATCGCACGCATTGACTAGTCGGTCACTCATACTGAATTGTCTTAATTTAAAATCTTTAGTATATAGAAGAATATCATTTGACTTATGCTATGGGTTCAAACTGATTAATGGACATGTCAATTGCAGTTTTTTATTATCATTGTTGAACTTTAATTTTTTTTAACAACTCCAGTTCGTTGTAGGCCCTTATTTCGTTTAAACTTCCATCGAACATTGTATGGTTCCCATAATCCTGTGGCACGTATAATGCGGTATTGTAATGTCCTTATGTTGTATCCCAACTTTTACATTTTTAGTAATTCTTACAGTGTATTCAAACGCCATTTACAGTTTATTAATCTGGATATTGTTAATTAGTGTATTTTTGTTTGTTGTATTATATTTCTCACTCTATTTATATGTTTTTCAAAGTAATATTATGTTTATCTTACATCACTATTTTTAATTGTGTATTGATGTATAAAGGAGATTTCCGTTGATAAATAAAATTAAAAAAAATACAGGATGGTGAAGAAAAGATAGTAAAAGTATTTACGGGGGTAGTATTATATATTTATTTATTTATTTATTTACGGAATCTCCTTTTACATAAATCTACAAAGATTAGTTACATATATAGATGTAGTAAAAATTACATTAAATTATATAGAAATACAACAATAACAAAAAGTACCAATAACCTAACAGATAATAATACAAATATACTAACGTAAATGAATAATCAAGAGAACATACCAAACGGTGCATCAAAGCGTGAAAGTTAATTAATGCCTCAAATTCAAAACTATTTGAATTCAAGAAAACAATCTTACGCTTCATATAGTTTCCAGAATTTAAACATAATCTATAGTATGACATTTCTTAGATATAAATTGAGTGTTATTGCTACTTTCTTTATTGTTTACTTGACACAAATTCATTTATGTTTTTCAGAATTATTATTTTGTAAATATTTCCTGAAATAAAGTTAGTGTAGTATTATCATTGCTGAAAATAGAATAATGGGTGTGTTGTTGTTGACAAAATTATTGGGTCAGTTGTTAATATTTATAATTTTTAATATCTTTTATATTTGTTTAAAAAAACACATTTTGTCAATTAAGTAATAATAACAATAAAAATAACACTTTTCTTTATTATTATTTTCGCTCTGTTTATTATTTATGTATTTTCAATATTAATGCATGGATATATGGATTATAAGAAGGCCATTAACACGCGCCCCTCTTTCTCTGTTGCTCTCAAAAAAAAGGAAGAAAAATGATAGATGATTTTCCAATCGACGTTGAATAGAATAGAATGGAACACCCCCCAAGATTGATCTACACGTGTTAGCTTGTAATAACACGCGCCATAAAAAAATAGAACGGAAACCCATATTTTATACACTTGCCTGTATATGTGTGTGTGTGCGTAAGGTAAATATATATATATATATATATATATATATATATATATATATATATATAAATAACAAGCGGTTTATAGATTTTTTTGAAAGGGCTATTGTATAAAAGCAAGTAGGTTTATGTTAAATACTGTATCCTATTATTATTATTATTTTATTTTATTTTTAAATAGTTATTATCATTTATATTTTTGTGTTATATGTTTAGATATACAGAGTGGCTGATTTTTTAGTGTCTAGCTTATATCTGCTAAAATATTGAAGATACAAAAAAAAGGTTAATATAAAACTTATCATATGCAACGTGATCTATAAGATTTAACAAATATTTTCTTTAAAAGGCCAATTTATTCTACAGAAAAAGTCAATATTTATTTTTTTTAATCTAGTGACTTTTTACAAAACTTCAAAGAAAACAAGTAATTCTTTAAGTAAAATGGTACTTGTGATACAGCATTGTAAAGAGAATTTCATTAAGAATCTGATTCTCAAAAATATTTATGGCATCCCATACCATGAATATGTTTAAGAATCAGATTCTTAATGAAATTCTCTTTACAATGATGTATCACAAGTACCATTTTACTTGAAGAATTAATTGTTTTGTTTGAAGTTGTGTAAAATGTCACTAGATTGTTTAATTGACTCAAAATTCGCTAATTTTACACGAAACCTATTCTTCTTTTTCATTCGAAAGAGATATTGAAAATTCCCCTTCTAGATTTTCTACAATTTTTACCCAAAGTTGAAATTTAGTTGAAATATAAGCGAATTTCAGCGCTTGTTTTGTTTAAAGTTTTGTGAAAGCTTATTTAGATTTGACTCAAAATTCGCTAATTTTACACAAAACCTATTTTATTTTGTCATCCCGAAGTAATATTAAAAATTCCCCTCCTAGTTTTTCCATAATTTTTACTCCAAGTTGAAATTAAGCTGAGAAATCAGCGAATTTCAGCGCCTGCTTTGTTTGAAGTTTTGTGAAAGCTCACTAGATTTTTTAATTAACTCAAAATTCGCCAATTTTACACAAAACCTATTCAACTTTGTTATCTCGAAGAGATATCAAAAATTCCTATTCTGATTTTTCCACAATTTTTACTCAAAGTTGAAATTTAGTTGAGAAATTACTGAATTTCAGCTCTTGTTTTGTTTGAAGTTTTGTGAAAGCTCACTAGATTTTTCAATTGACTTAAAATTCGCTAATTTCAAACAAAACCTATTCTACTGTGTCATTCCGAAGAAATTTTAAAAATTCAATTCCTGTTTTTTCTATAATTTTTACTCAAAGTTGAAATTTAGTTTTTTTCAATTGACGTAAAATTCGCTAATTTCACACAAAACCTATTCTACTGTGTTATTCCAAAGAAATTTTAAAAATTTAATTCCTGTTTTTTCTATAATTTTTACTCAAAGTTGAAATTTAGTTGAGAAATCACAAAATTTTTGCTCTTGTATTGTTTGAAGTTTTGTGAAAGTTCACAAGATTTTTTAACCTAAAATCCACTAATATTACACAAAACTTATTCTACTTTGTCATTCTGAAGAGATTTTAAAAATTCCCCTTTTGATTTTTTTATAATTTTTACTCAAAGTTGAAATTTAGTTGAGAGATCGCCGAATTTTAGCGCTTGTTTTGTTTGAAGTTTTTTGAAAGCTCACTACATTTTTTAATTCACTCAAAATGTGATAATTTTACACAAAATCTATTTTACTTTGTCATCTAGAAAAGATATCAAAAATTCCTCTTCTAGTTTTTCTATAATTTTGACTCAAAGTTGAAATTTAGTTGAACAATCACCAAATTTCAGCGCTTGCTTTGTTTGAAGTTTTGTAAAAGTTCACAAAATTTTTAAATTGACCAAAAACCACTAATTTTACACAAAACCTATTCTACTTTGTCATTCCGAAGAGATTTCAAAAATTCACCTTCTGGTTTTTGAAAGTTGAAATTTAGTTGAGAAATGACCGAATTTCAGCGTTTGCTTTGTTTGAAGTTTTGTGAAAGCTCACTAGATTTTTTAATAGACTCAAAATTTACAAATTCCACAGAAAACTCATTTAAATATGTTATTCTATAAAGAAATCAAAAATTTCACTTTTGGTTTTTCTATAATTTTTACTTAAAGTTGAAATTCAGTTGAGAAATCACCGAATTTTAGCGCTTGCTTTGTTTAAAGTTTTATAAAAGCTTACTAGATCTTTCAATTGACTCAAAATCCGCTAATTTTACTCAAAACATATTCTACTTTCGTATCTCGAAGAGATATCAAAAATTCCTCTAATGGTTTTTCTATAATTTTCACTTAAAGTTGAAATTTAGTTAAGAAATCACCGAATTTCAGCGCTTGTTTTGTTTGAAGTTTTGTGAAAGCTTACTCAATTTCTTAATTCACTCAAAATTTACAAATTTTACACAAAACCCATTCTACTGCATCATCCTGGAAAGAAATTATAAATTCAACCCTTGGTTTTTCTATAATTTTTACTCAAAGTTGAAATTTAGTACAGAAATCTCAGAATTTCAGCCCTTGCTTTGTTTAAAGTTTTGTGAAAGCTTACTGGATTTTTTAATTGACTTAAAATTTACAAATTTGCTACAAAACCCATTCTACTCTATCATTCGAAATAGAAATTATAAATTCAGCCATTGGTTTTTCCATAATTTTTACTCAAAGACGTAATTTAGTACAGAAATCTTCGAATTTCAGCGCTTGCTATGTTTGACGTTTTGTGAAAGCTTACTCGATTTTTTAATTCACTCAATACTCTCAAACTTTACACAAAACCCATTCTACTTTATCATCCCTGAAAGAAACTATAAATTAAACCCTTGGTTTTTCTATAATTTTTACTCAAAGTTAAAATTTAGTACAGAAAACTCAGAATTTCAGCGCTTGCTTTGTTTGAAGTTTTGTGCAAGCTTACTGGATTTTTCAATTAACTCAAAACTTACAAATTTTACATAAAACCCATTCTACTTTATCATCTTGAAGAAAAATTTGAAATACAACCCTTGGTTTTTCTATAATTTTTACTCAAAGTTGAAATTTAGTACAGAAATCTCTGAATTTTAGCGCTTGCTTCGTTTGAAGTTTTGTGAAAGCTCACTAGAATTTTCAATTGACACAAAATTTACAAATTTCACACAAAACTCATTCTACTTTATTATCCTGAAGAGAAATTATAAATTGAACTATTGGTTTTTCTATAATTTTTACCCAAAGATGGAATTTAGTACAGAAATCTCCGAATTTCAGCGCTTCCTTTGTTTTAAGTTTTGTGAAAGCTCAATGGCTTTTTTAATCTACTCAACATTTACAAGTATCACACATAACTCATTCTGCTTTATCATTCCGAAGAGAAATTATAAATTTAACTCTTGGTTTTTCTATAATTTTTATTTAAAGTTGAAATTTAGTACAGAAATCTCATAATTGCAGCGCTTGCTTTGTTTGACGTTTTGTGAAAGCTTACTGGATTTTTCAATTGACTTAAAATTTACAAATTGTACACAAAACCCATTTAACTTCATTATTCCGAAGAGAAATTATAAATTCAAGTCTTGGTTTTTTTATAATTTTTACTCAAAGCTGAAATTTAGTACAGAAAACTTAGAATTTCAGCGCTTGTGAAAGCTCACTGGATTTTTCAATTGACTCAAAATTTACAAATTTTACACAAAACTCATTCTACTTTAATTTCTCGAACAGAAATAATGAATTTAACCCTTGGTTTTTCTATCATCTTTACTCAAAGTTGAAATTTAGTACAGAAATCTTCGAATTTCAGCGCTTCCCCTTGTTTGAAGTTTTGTGAAAGCTTACCAGATTTTTTTATTGACTCAAAATTTACAAATTTTACACAAAACTCATTCTACTTTAATTTCTCGAACAGAAATAATGAATTCAACCCTTGGTTTTTCTATCATTTTTACTCAAAGTTGAAATTTAGTACAGAAATCTCCGAATTTAAGCGCTTCCCTTTGTTTGAAGTTTTGTGAAAGCTTACCAGATTTTTTAATTGACTCAAAATTTACAAATTTTACACAAAACCTAGTTTACTTTATCATTTAAAGATAAATAATAAATTTAACTCTTGGTTTTTCTATAATTTTTACTAAAAGTTGAAATTTAGTTATAAAATCGTCGAAATTCTGCGTTTGTTTTGTTTGATGCATTATAAAAACTCACTAAATTTTTCAATTCACTCAAAATTCACATATTTCACGAAAAAGTCGTTGCACTTTGTTATGCAGAAGAATAATACAAAATAGCACCTATAGTTTCTCTATATTGTTTACTCAAAGTTGAAGTTTAGTTGAGAAATTGTTGAATTTCAGCTCTTGCTTTGTTTGAAGTTTAGTGAAAGCTCACTAAATTGTTAAATTCGTTGGAAATTTATATATTTTACACAAAACTGATTGCACTTTGTTATTCATAAAAGGAAGTAAAAATAACAAGCATAGTTCTTCAATAATTTTTACCCAAAGTTGAAATTTAGTTTAGCAATCATTGAATTTCAGCCCTTGTTTTGTATAAAGTTCTCTAGAAGCTCTATTTTATATTTTTTTTGCGCGATTTTGTGTGTGTGTTTTTTTTTATTAATACAGGTTTTGTTTTAGTTTAAGTATACCAGCATACCTAAAGCAAATTGTTAGGATTGTGAAAGGGGTAGATTTTGTTGTTAAACGAAATTGAATTATTCTTGCGTTCACTTCGTGGTACATTTTCAATTGAATTAGAATTTAATAATCCAAAATTTAATATGAGAGGTATATTAGGAACTTAACATGAAGTTAGTGTTTTATGCGGGTGACGCATGAAGTAAAATTTCGTGTTTAGAAAAGCCTGAAAATTTGGTTTGGCCGCTCCGCTTCGCGGAGCGACCAAACCAAATCTTCAGGCTTTTCTAAACACGAAATTTTACTTCATGCTTAACCTGGGAGTGGAAACACTCGTTATAAAAACAATTAATTTATAAAAAATAAAAGGATGAGTTCACTTAACACAAAAAAACGCTCTGTATATAGATATTAGCACCATTAATGAATCTATCATGATTATACTCGCATCGCGAAAATGACAGATGAAAATCCGATATGATACGGTAATGATATTTCGTTATTGTTCGCGAACTATTCATCATTTTGATTATTATCCGTTATAGAATTATCCGGGCGATGTTACATAAATACATATATCATTGTCTAATTTCGGCTGTTTTGCATTAGCGCGACTCCACTCGTCTCCTCTCCTCTCCTCTCGCAGATAAATCATCAAATTTCAAAATGCGCCCAACGCTACATTAATGAATGGATATGTGCGTAATGTATGCGAACTGCGGATACACAAAGCGAAATTACGTTAATTATCACAATTTTTGTATGCGCAACATTGTTAAATTAGTGGAAAATATCATTCACAGCAAGGCTGAATTTTAACGTATCGTATATTCAATAAAATAAAAGCTCTAGAGTGATATGGAAAATATTGTGGGTTGGCAAGTCTGAAATTATACAATATAATTGTGATTTGCATAGATTAATAAATTATACTTTTACTCCTATTTATATTTGAGCCGTTTATTTTGAAAGTGACTTAACTCCATTTCTTATTTTGTGTTGTTGACTGAAATAATCTTCATAATTTGAGATTTTCTGTCATAAATAACAATTTCTAGTTAAGTATATCTAAAAAATATAATATATATTTTAAATATACTCAACCACAAATTATTTTTTATGGCTAAAAACCTCAATTTATAAAGGTTAATAATAATAATAATAATAAACAAACTTTATTTCTAAATAAATGGTCACAAAAATTATCACAATTTCGGAACATAAAAGAAATTGTGTCATAACAAAAAAAAACATACATATATAATTATATGCTGTTAAATACTCAGACAAATAACATTATGTAAATAAATTACATGCTTCAAAATATTGTTCCACAGTGTATATCTCTGATTCCATGAGAAGTTTATATACCGCTGACTTGTATGGCTTTAACGAATCTAAATTCTTTATTTTGCTTGCAGAACATTATAAAATTTAACACACCTATGAAATGAATTTCGCTCAGATAACGTGAGTCTGTGTCTCGGGTACAATATATCCCTATTTCGTGTATTGTGACACTTCTCTGTGTTGGTGCTAAATTGATGTTTATTTTTAAAAATAAACATCAGACATTCATAGACAAAGACTGCAAAGACTGTCAGAACTTTATTTGCCTTAAAAATACCTCTACACGGCTGCCTGTACTTTAATGAAAAAATAGTTCGTATATATCTTTTTTGTAGTACAAACAATTTCCCAATTGTTGAACTATTCCCCCAAAAAATTATCCCAAATCTTAAAATTGAGTCAAAACATGCATAATATATTGCCTTATTTGTCTCAACATTAAGATATGATTTCGTTATATTTATTATATAGCACATTCTCGCAAGTTTAGTTACCACATGGTCCACATGTGAGCGCCAATCAAGCGATTCAGTAATTATAATACCTAGGAATTTTATATCACTATTTAAATCAACAGTGACATCTTCTAAAACTAGCTGAGCTGGTGTTTCAATCTTTCTCTGTTTTGTTTTAAATATCATAGTCTGCGTTTTGCCCTTATTTAATTTTCACATGTTTATTTTGAACCATTCAGCTAGTTTTCGATAGAAGCGACTACTTATATTGGCTAGCTCAATGTAGGTTTTCGCTGTTACTATGAAACTGGTATCATGCGCATAGTTAGATATATGTGTACTATTATCTGGTAATGATACTGTATGTATGTCATTTATATGTATTATGAACATAACAGGGCCTGAAATACTCCCTTGAGGTATTCCTACGCCCTCACATCTCTTTATTTTTGATTTATAAATTCTACCATCACTCTCTATTGCTGTTCTTTGTTCCCTATTTGCTAAAAATGACCTGAACCAATGTAAAGCGTTGTCTCTTATACCATAATATTTTAGCTTTTTTAGCAATAGACAATGATTGATAGTATCATAGGCCTTTGAAAGGTCCAGGAATACCCCAAGTGCTAATTCGCTATTTTCAATGGCCTGGTTAATATAGTTTGTAAATTCAAATACTGCGGTACTTATAGACTTTCCTTTAATATACGCGTGTTGCGAGTTATTAATGATATTGCAACTATTCAGAAATCTCATCAGATGGTCACAGATAATGATTTCAAAAATTAAGATCAATAACAAAAAATTATGAAGATGCTGAAAGTTGGATACTACAAACTGGAAATCACAAAAATAGCGGAACTACTCTTCGCAGACGATATGGCAATAATTATAAACTATGAAAAGACAAAAACAATGATAATTGCCAAAGGAACAAAGAAACACGAAATAAAAATACACGGTAAAAAAATCGAACAGGTAGAACAATATAGATATTTAGGAACCATTATTCAGAGTAATGGCAAACTAGATAAAGAAATTGATGATAAAATAGGAAAAACGGCAAAACTCTATAACATGTTGAAAAACACATTTTTTAGTAAAAAGGAAATATCAAGAGACACAAAAACAGAGATAGTGAAAAAAGTAATTAGACCAACGCTAACATACAGTAGTGAAACATGGACGATGACAGGAAAGCAAATAAAAAGAATTAATACAATGGAGATGAGATTCCTAAGAAAAATCGAACACAAAACAATAAGAGACAGAATAAGGAACGAAACACATAGGAAAAACCTACAAATAAAGCCAATACAGGAAAAAATCACGGAAGGACAAATGAGGTGGTATGGACACATAAGAAGAATGAGCGAAGAAAGAAATACCAAAAAAATATATGAGACACGAGCAACAGGAAAAAAACAAAGAGGAAGACCAAGAAGAGAATGGAACAGCGTAATAAAAGAAGAGGCAACAAGAAAAGGGAACACGTGGGAAGAAATAAATGAAATAACAAAGGACAGGAAGAAGTGGAGAGATTACTATAAAAATTAGTAATGTAAGCCTTACACCGAAAGGTAGATAGGCAAAGGAATAAATAAATAAATAAATAAACAAAAAATTAAGAAATGGAGTTAGGCCACTTTCAAAATAAACGGCTCATTTATACTTTAGTAGTCGCCTAGGTTATAAAACTTATGCCTGACGTTTTATATGTCAATTCCTAAAGCGTGTAGTGTAGCCAAGTTATATTTACATGTTTCACATTTTTTTTATCGAACATTCGATATATTTTTTTAAAAATAAAATCACACTTTTTACTTGTTTTGTATAACACTATGTTGAGATGTTGATAAAGTTAGTTAACTTAACAATTCCTTCACACAAATTTACCTGAAACAAACCACGTGATTATGTTTTTTACCTAATTGTTTAATCGTGTTTCGGCGAGTGTTTAGTGAGAAATTAGTTTAAGAGTTCGCTTGATGTACTTGTTGTTTTCAATTATCGTGGAAAGCGTATGCAGTTTGTCTCAAACTTCTCTAGCAAAAGAGGCAAACACACTGGGAGACAAGTAATATGATTGTGTTGGAGACCAATCTTGCTTGAAACCAGTAAATTCCGATCGGTTTCTCCAGAAGCAACTCGTTCACCTATTCTAATTCAAGTGCGATCCGTAATTTGGGTTTATTGGAGTTGCACGAGAGTTTCAGTTTCAGCCTTCAGGCTTCAGCATCAAATGTGAATTGTGTTGATGGAAGTGAACATTACGTTTGATATCCCTACACATGTGATAAATGAATGAAAAATAGCTTACACTTTTAGTTTAAACTGTTATTCAAGCTAGAGTAATAGAGTTCACGACAATCTTCTAATATGTGCATTATAGAATTGTGTAGGCAGCATAAATGGGGCGCATATTACACTCAAGTATATTAAACACGGGGTTTGCGTAATAAATGTGGTACAAAATAAATGTGGTGTGTTAATGTAAGTAAACATTACGTTTGATATCCTTCCACATGTGATAAATGAACAAAAAATTGCTTACACTTTTAGTTTAAACTGTAATTTAAGCTAGAATAATATTTTGTTCACGACAATCTTATAATATGTGCATTATTTAATTGTGTAGGCAGCATAAATGGGGTGCATTTAACACTCGAGTACATTAATAATAATAATAATAATAATAATAATAGCCTTTATTGTCCAACAGGATTTCCTACTTACAGGACAATATAATAGAAGGTACAGTGCAACACGGAATTTGCGTAATAAATGTGGTTTTAGTTAGTTAGTTAGTTACATTTTTTACCGTTATGCACTAACAGCGCTGTGCTAGTCAAATCAGCTTCTTTTGTCTTACATTTGACCATGGTGGTGATGACGTCGACGCCATTTTGTTAAAGTACGAAGCAACGTGTCAACATCTCCGCCGTTCTTAATAGTTTAACCCGCGTAAAATGCGTTTGTTAACAGAAATCATGCTTTAATCGGTTTAACAATTGTGCTTCTATCCGTCGTGAGTGTTTTTTTTAAGCGGAATAAACCTCAACTCTATCCAAACGGAAGAGTTGGTTTTTTTGTGCCAAGAGCGTGTTTCTATGTAATTTAAGGAAAAGGGTAGACTGTGTGAGGATTATTTATTGTTGAACGGTTATTCATATTTGTGTTAAGGTGGAATTAACCTTATTACACATTCAAATTATAATACCGCAATCTGTCATGATTTATCTTTCAAATTATTATAAAACAAAACCGACCATTAAAACTGACGCATATTTGATAAATATATATAATAAATGTTGTGTTGTATATTGTTGTCATGAACAAAGAATAGTGTGCAACTCGCATATAATGGCTATTAATCACTCAAACGACTTGTTCCACTCGCCTTCGGCTCGTTCTATAAACCTTGTTCTCGCGATTAATAGTTATCATTTTATGTTTGTTGTTGTAGAATATACCATTAAAAAACCTCATATTGTCACTATTAAAATTCATGTGACAAAACTGGTTTGAATTCAAAAACGAACAAAAAAATAACTTACACTATTAGTCTATAACTTTAAATATAAATCACTTTTTGTATTTTATAAAAAAAAAACTCTCTTTAAATTGCGTTCTAATGATGTCTTAAAGAACTTCTCCACTCACTGAATTTTTTTTACTTTCCTAAATTTAAAACTATCACGGGGATAAGAAACTTTTGCTCCTCGGCCTCATTTGAAATGCAATTGGCGCTCCCTGTCCGAGATTTAATTGTTTACAAACAAGGAGAAGGGGCGAGAGGAAAAAAAACGAAACTCGCCCCGAAGTTGGCAGACCCTTAAAGTTCGTGCATCGTCTCCGGCATGTAAACTTGTTTGCTCACTTGAAAATTCATGAATGATTTATTAAGCGAGCGGAAATAATTACTAGCAATTGGAATTAGAGATTAAAATGCGAATATTATTTAGCTAGCCCTTATCAATTAATTTATTAATTCATAATCGAATATTATTGAATGTTGTAACAATGTTTCTAACTAATTAATTTATTATAATTCTTTATTCATCTGCCTTGTAGTGAGTAATAATTATTGATAGGTTTGCAATTAATAGTTCAATAAACTATTACAACAAATTGGAACAAATTGCAAGCCTATAATGCTGAATAATTATTAATCACTTAGCAACAACATTGTGCAAGTATTTATACGTTCGGTGAGTGTACAGAAAAGGCAGTGTTAAATAAATCGTCGTACAGAGTAGTTGAACCAGGAATAAAAGTAGTTATTATAGTTTCCATGTAAACCTCCCAAAACCCAACATTACAGCCTGATGAAGCCACTGTGTGGCGAAACAATTGTTGTAGTGTCAATCAATAAACAGTGAAATCTTAACCAAATGTGTTATTTACTAAAAGTGTTGATATGGAATTTCACCAAGTAACAGCCTCAGCTATTAAATTAATTAATTTATATCAGATGTAAAGATTAGTAGATAATAGCTTATTGTACAACGAGGGCGGGTATAAAATGTTTTATCTCACTCTTATGTATATCATTTCAGAGTAGGAATAGACAAATATTATTGAAAATAAGCTGAATATACGGAATAAATAATTAAATAAGTTAATAAAACTAGTATTTTTTTATAATCCAAGTGAAAGTAAAGGTCGTACGATGAATTAATTTCTCACTTAACCCGTGGTGAAACATATTTAATTAATACGCTTTGATTAAAACACTTGGTTTGTTTCACTGATTTTTTATTTTTACTCCAACTAGTTTCGACCTTAGGTCATTCTCAAGGAGATATGTGAATGACCTAAGGTCGAAACTAGTTGGAGTAAAAATAAAAAATCAGTGAAACAAACCAAGTGTTTTAATCAAAGCGTATTAAAGGTCGTACTTCGTCGAAAAACTTAATGATTAGTAGCATGGGCCTCGCCTACTCACTGGCCGACATCCCTGTCACTAATCCCTGAGTGTTTTTTTTTAATGTTAATGGAAATTTAAAATTGTGAAATTTTTTATTTATCCATTATTTTTACTAGTTCATAGAAATATTACACGTTATTAAATCATAGTCGAAAGGTCAAACTCACACACACATACACA
Organism: Philonthus cognatus; assembly: GCA_932526585.2. Classification (NCBI taxonomy): domain Eukaryota; kingdom Metazoa; phylum Arthropoda; class Insecta; order Coleoptera; family Staphylinidae; genus Philonthus; species Philonthus cognatus. Next base: position 54,145,919 of record OW052249.1, on the reverse strand, counting down.
CATATACTCATATACCCTCTGATAGCCTCTAATTAAGCCACATGCGCGTCCTTATTAATTACTGTTGGAGAGATTTAGTTTATGGACGTCCACCCACTAGATGATTTAGAACTTTCATTAGCCCTCTCTCCTTTCTCGTAAACTCAACTCTGGATGGTTTATTTATCCAGGGAATTATTCGATAATTATTCAGTCCAATAAAATGATCAAACAATATTGATAAATTACTCTGCTGGTATAAAGATTATAGAAAAACCAGCAGTGACATTTTTTATTTCTTTTCTGAATTGCAAAGTGTAATGAATTTTGTGTAAAGCACGTTAATTTTGAATGAATTTTAAATTCCAGTGAACTTTCAGAAAGCAATAAAAAAACAAACAAAAAACAAAACTGAAATTCAATGATTTGTTAACTAAATTTCAACTTTGAGTGAATATTATAAAAAAATAAGCTATGACATTTTTAATTTATTTTCTGAACTGCAAAGTGCAATGAGTTTTCTTAAAAATACGTTAATTTTAAGTGAATTTAAAAATGTAGTGAGCTTCCAGAAAACTTCAAACAAAACAAAGGGCTGGCATTCAATGATTTCCAACTAAATGTATATTTTAAATAATTAATATAGAAAAACCATAACCAACAATTATATTTTCAATTTCTTTACTAAATTGCAAAGTGCAATGAGTTTTGTGTAAAATACGTTGATTTCAAGTAAACTTAAAAATCCAGTGAGCTTTCATAAAACTTTGAGCAAAGCAAGGGCTGAAATTCAACGATTTCTCAACTACATTTCGACTTTAAATAAAGATTATAGAAAAACCAGCAGCTATATTGTTAATTTCTCTACTAAATTGCAAAGTGCAATGAGTTTTGTGTAAAATACGTTAATTTTAAATTAACTTAAAAATCCAGTGAGTTTTCATAAAACTTTAAACAAAACAGGGCCTGAAATTGAATAATTTGGTAACTAAGTTCCAACTTTCAGTAAATATTATAAAAAAAAAACAGCTGTCATATTTTTAATTACTCTTCTGAATTACAAAGTGAAATGAGTTTTGTTGAAAATTGGTTAATTTTAAGTGAATTTAAAAATGTTGTGAGCTCTCAGAAAATTTTAAACAAAACAAGGGCAGAAATTCAACAATTTCTCAACTAAATATCTACTTTAAATAAAGATTATAGAAAAACCAGTGCAATGAATTTTGTGTAAAAAAAAACCTTAGTTTTAAGTAAATTCAAAAATCCATTAAGCTTTCATAAAACTTTAAACAAAACAAGGGCTGAAATTCAATGATTGCTAAACTAAATTTCAACTTTGAGTAAAAAATATGGAAAAACTAGGGTTGGTATTTGTATTTTCTCTTCTGAATTACAAAGTGCAATGCGCTTTGTGTAAAATACGTTAATTTTAGATGAATTTAAAGATCTAGTAAGCTTTCATAAAACTTTAAACAAAACAAGGGTTAAACTCAATATATCTCAACTTTGAGTAAGAATTATAAAAAACCATGCTGTTATTTCTAATTTTTTTTCTGAATGACAAAGTGTAATGAGTTTTGTGTAAAATATGTGAGTTTAAAGTGAATTTAAAAATTCAGTGAGTTTTTATAAGACATTGAACGTAGCAAGCGTTAAATTTTAATAATTGCTTAACTAAATTTTAACTTTGACTAAGAATTCAAGAAAAATTAGGGTTGGTATTCCTAATTCCTTTTTTTACGAAAAAATATAATGAATTTAGTGAAAAATATGTGTTTTTTGAGTAAAATTAAAAATGCAGTTAACTTCATAAAACTTTAAACAAAGTGAGCCCTGAAATTCAACGATTACTCAACTAAATTTCAACTTTGAGTGAGAATTATAGCAAATCTATAACTGATATATTAATATTTTCTACTGCATATTGAAGTGTGAACATTTTTACGTCAAATACGTAAATTTTAACCTAATCAAAAAATCCAGTGAGTTTTTACAAAACTTTTAACAAAATTAGAGCTGAGATTCAATGATTTCGCAACTAAATTTCAACGTTGAGTGAAAATTATAGTAAAACCAACAGAGATATTTTCATTTTTTAGCAGAATTATGAAGAGTAGATATTTTCATATAAGGTACGTGAATTTATAGGTTAACAAACAAAAAGTGAGCTTTTACATGATTTTAAACGAAATGAGCACTGAAATGCAATGATTTTTTAACTAAATTTAAACTTTGAGTGAGAATTAAAGAAGAACTAGCAGTGGTAGTTTTAATTTTTTAATGGAATCATCAAGTGTTGTGAATTTTACGTATATTACGTGAATTTTATAGTTAACATAAAATCTAGTGAGTTTTTACTAGACATTAAGCGAAATGTGCGCTGAAATTCAACGACTTATCCAAATTTCAATTTTGAGTGAAAATTATAGAAAAACCAGAAGTGATATTTTTAATTTACTTATAGAATTATAAAGTATAGCCATTGTTACGTAATATATGCGAGTTTTAAGTTTGTTAAAAAATCCAGTGAGCTTTCATGAAACATTAAGTAACACGAGCTCAAATTCAACGATTTTTAAACGAAATGTTAACTTTGAGTTGTAATTATACAGAAACCAGAAGTGGTATTTTTAATCAATCTACGGAATAATGAAGTATAATTATGTTTACATAAAATACGTAAATTTTTAGCTTATTCAAAAATCCAGTGAGCTTTTACAAGACTTCAAGCGAAATGAAAGCTGAAATTCAACGATTACTCAACTAAATTTTAACTTTGAGTAAGAATTATAGAAAATATGGAACTGATATTTTAATAATTTCTCCTGCATATTGAAGTATACACATTTTTACGTAAAATACGTAAATTCTAACCTAAACAAAAAATCCAGTAAGTTTTTACAAAACTTAAACAAAATTAGAGCTGAAATTCAACGATTTCTCAACTAAATTTCAACTTTGAGTGAGAATTATAGTAAAACTAACAGAGATATTTTTTATTTTTTAGCAGAATTATGGAGAGTGAACATTTTCATATAAGGTATGTGAATTTATAGGTTAACAAAAAAAAGTGAGCTTTCACATGATTTTAAACGAAATGAGCACTGAAATGTAATGATTTTTTAACTAAATTTAAACTTTGAGTGAGAATTAAAGAAGAACTAGCAGTGGTAGTTTCAATTTTTTTATTGAATCATTAAGTGTAGTGAATTTTACGTACATTGCGTGAATTTTATAGTACACATAAAATCTAGTGAGTTTTTACTAGACATTAAGTGAAATGAGCGCTAAAATTCAACGACTTATCCAAATTTCATTTTTGAGTAAAAATTATAGATAAACCAGAAGTGATATTTTTAATTTACTTACAGAATTATAAATTATAGCCATTGTTACGTAATATATGCGAGTTTTAAGTTTTTTTAAAAATCTAGTGAGCTAGAAACTTTAAGTAAAATTAGCTCAACTTCTACGATTTTTAAACGAAATGTTAACTTTGAGTGGTAATTATACAGAAACCAGAACTGTTATTTTTAATTAATCTGTGGAATAATGAAGTTTGATTATGTTTACATAAAATACGTAAATTTTTAGCTTATTCAAAAATCCAGTGAGCTTTTACAAAACTTCAAGCGAAATGAAAGCTGAAATTCACGATTACTCAACTAAATTTCAACTTTGAGTGAGAATTAGAGAAAATTTGGAACTGATATTTTAATATTTTTTACTGCATATTGAAGTATGAACATTTTTACGTAAAATACTTGAATTCTTACCAAAAAAAAAAAAAAAACAGTGAGTACAAAACTTTAAATAAAATTAGAGCTGAAATTCAGCGATTTCGCAACTAAATTTCAACTTTGAATGAGAATTATAGTAGAACCAATAAAGACATTTCCATTTTTTAGCAGAATTGCGAAGAGTGGACATTTTTATATAAGGTAAGTAAATTTATAGATTAACAACTAAAAAGTGAGCTTTCACATGATTTTAAACGAAATGAGCACTGAAATGCAATGCTTTTTTTAACTAAATTTAAACTTTGAGTGAGAATTAAAGAAGAACCAGCAGTGGTAGTTTTAATTTTTAATTGAATCATCAAGTGTGGTAAATTTTACGTATATTGTGTGAATTTTATAATTAACATAAAATCTAGTGAGTTTTTACAAGACATTAAGCGAATTGAGCGCTTAAATTCAACGATTTCTCTAAATTTCAACTTTGAGTGAAAATTATAGAAAAACCAGAAGTGATATTTTTAATTTACTTTCAGAATCATAAAGTATATCCATTGTTACGTAATATATGCGAATTCGAGGTTTGTTTATAAACATATTGAGCTATTACGAAACTTTAAGTAAAATGAGCTCAAATTTAACGATTTTTAAACGAAATGTCAACTTCGAGTGATAATTATACAGAAACCGAAGTGTTATTTTAAATTAATCAACGGAATGAAGTATGATTATTCTTACATAAAATACGTAAATTGTTAGCTTATTCAAAAATCCAGTGAGCTTTTACAAGGCTTCAAGCGAAATAAAAGCTGAAATTCTCCTATTTTCAACTAAATTTCAACTTTAAGTGGGAATTATAGAAAAACCACAGTTGGTCGTGTTAACTTTTGAACTGAATGGTGAAGTGTGGTCAATTTGACGTCAACTAGGTACATTTTTAAGTTAACAAAAAAATCTGCTGAGTTTTCACAAGACTTTAAGAAGAATGAGCGCTCAAATTCAGCGATTTCCTAATAAAATTTCAATTTTGTGTGAGAATTATAGAAAAATCAGTAGCGATATTTGTAATTTATCTACGGAATAATAAGGTTTTAACATTTTTACATAAAATACGTGACTTTTAAGCTTGTTAAAATGTCCAGTGATTTTTCACAAGACTTCAAACAAAATGAGAGTTGAAATTCAACGATTTCTTAACTACTTTTTAACTTCGGGTGGCAATTGTAGAAAAACTTAACAGTGATATTTTTAATTTCTTAACTGAATAATAAAATATAATGAAGTTTACTTAAAACACGTTGATTTTAAGGTAAACGAAAAATCCAGTGAATTTTCAGAAAACTTCTAACGAAATGAGTGCTAAAAATCCACGATTTTTAACTAAACTTTAACTTTGAGTGTAAATTATAATAAACCTAGCAATAAAATTTCAATTTCTCAGCTGAATAATAAAGTGTAGTCAGTTTTACATAAACTTTGTCAGTTTTAAGGTTAATAAAAAATCTAGTGAGCTTCCACATGACTTCAAGCGAAATGAGCGCTAAAATTCAACTAAAGTTAAAATTCAAATATAAATTCCTGTATTAACGGCAGTAAGCCTTATTACATCAGAATATAAATATTATAAATAACAAATTATACTGCTATTGAGGCAACAGAGACTAATTCTAAATATTGGCGTAAGATAAAATGCAAGTAAAAGTAATAATAATCAGAAATGTACTTGCTTTAGTTTTGACATTGAGTGAGAATTATAAAAAAATCTGTAAGTTATATTACAATATTATTTATTGAATTATAAAGTGAAGTGATGTTTACGCCAAATGCATAAATTTTAAGTTAAACAAATAATCTAGTGAGCTCTAAGACAAGACTTTAAACTTAAACAAATTTTTAAACTAAATTTCAACATTGGGTGAGAATTATAAACAAACTAAATTGTATTTCTTGAATAATTTTCTCACTTATCACTTGGTGAAACATTTTTAAATATTGATGAAGGTTCGAATTAAATTTCACTTAGTTTGTTTCACAATTTTCTCTTTACTATAGTAATGAGAAAATTTTGAAACAAACCAAGGTTAATTTAATTCAATTTACCAGATAATTTAAAATATTACAATTTAGTTTGATGAAGGTTTCACAATTTTCTCTGTACTATATTAAAGAGAAAATTGTGAAACAAACCAATTGTAATTTAATTCAAACCTTCGTCAAACTAAATTGTAATATTTTAAATTATCTGGTAAATTGCAAAGGGCAATAGTTTTAATGTAGAAAATGTCAAATGAATGATCTAGTAATTAAACTTGTTTCATAAGGTGATAATTTAATGATTAACTAATTCATCTATTTGAAGATGAAGCCAAACAATTGCTGCAATGTGAACTAATAAAATGTAAAATCTTAACTGAGTAAATTATTTACTAAAGTGTTGATATGAAATTTTAACAAGTACTAGCCTCGGCGATTACATTTTAGATTAACTAATTTATTACGTTATGAAACATTTGTAAACTTCAGTTGAATAAAGAATTACTCATTTAAATTGCTATTTTTTTTCCAGGGCACGATTTATTAGTCAATTATCCAAAATTCCCCTTTCGCTAATTCCCCTCGTTAGTTAACACAATGCGCAAAAAAAGAAAAACACAAAAATTACAAGCGTTCCTTGTACTTATTTTCTTTTCTCTTCCGTCTTTCAGTAGACAATAAATACAAACGAGTTCCTCGTTTTCTCCTTTTCGGAGGGTTGGGTTTTTTTATCCGGGAAACCGTCGAAAATAATTCGACGTCAGTCTCTTCGTCTGTATATCTGTGTGTATGTTATTTTTGTGTGTAACTTGTGTGTGTAACTTATGTGTGCATTTGTGTGTGTATTTGTGTGTGTATTTGTGTCTGTATTTGTGTGTATTTGTGTCTGTATTTGTGTGTGTATTTGTGTCTGTATTTGTGTGTGTAACTTGTGTGTGTATTTCCTTCTTTTTTTCCCCATTTTGCAATGAATTAGTGCGAAGAATCCGGCGGAATGATGGATGTGCTCATCAAATATGTTCGTGAGACTGGCGAGTGAAAGAAAACGAGAAGATATAAGATATATCTGATATGTACAAATTCACTAGAATATTTATTTGTGTACATATGAGTAAATGTTGAATGTAAGTCTGACCTAGTTTTGTTTAGATATAAGAAATATTGGATATTAAATATTGACAGTAATGTGGGTAACTGTTATTACTCTATCCATCTGTCATAATTACTCCATGACAAATTATTACTGATGGATTTATAGTACTTTAATTAATTTCTCTATGACTTTACAGTTTGTAGATAAAATTATATTAATCATCTGGGATTGAGAGATAGAAAAAAAATTACGCTAGTTTATGTGTTGAGTTTGGCTGAGGGGGCTGATTTTTTGTTTGCAGCGTAGCTAAGTTTCACACAAACTCTCGCCCGTGTTTTGCCGAAGGACCCGAAAACTCCTTCCGCCCGTCGATTTTATGAAGAGGACACCCGGGGCTCGTAACTCAGCCTCCTCCTGAAGGCACAACGCGCACAAGAAGTGATCTTGCAACATTCCCAACGCACTCGTATTTTTTTTTCTACTCCCTTAATAGACACACAAACAAACGGAATGAAGGAATAAGTAAATAAATCTTGTCTTTGTAAGATGTTTTAAAGTAAATAATTGTTTTAGTTTGTAATTGAGGAAGAAATCTCAACTTATGTATTGGTTTGAATTACATGAAAACAAATGTAAATAATAATAACATAAACAGTAGAGATAGTGTTTTTTTTAGTTATTATTTAAAATCAAAACTCTTCACTTAAAACAAATAAAGGATTTCCGTGAATGAAGTTATTATTATCTTGTATCAAAATGAAATTAATTCGAATTCAGTCTGAATTATCCACATAATCAATAAATACACATCTATTTTTTTGCCTTCTCCACTTCCCAAATTTCATATTCTAATATCGAGCGAATTCATAAATTCAAATTAATCCAGAAGCGCGGGGAAAAGACGGCCAATATGAATTTTAACTCGCCCTCTTTTCTGGCGGAATTTGCATCGGGCGAATCAAGGAGATGAAAGTCGGATTAATTTTTTTATATAAATATATTCCAGAAGAAGAAGAGAGAGTTCCTTTCCCCTATCCCCGACCCGGAATTACCCTAATTTAAATATTTCAATTAAAAACCCTGAAATAGAGAAAAGAAAAGAAAAATAATCTCAATCAAGATTTTTGTAGAAACTCAATTGTTTAGTAATAAATAGACTTTCTTTTAAAGGTAGAAAGAACAAAATCTAAGAGGTATTTATATAATTACAGAAGCTCGAAGTTGAAACATTTTTAAAGTTAAAGAAATTCATGCTTCCTGTAAAAATATAATATAAAAAAATTATAATAACTCAGATTTTAATGAAATCTTTACCCATTGTTTATAAATAAATGAGCTTCGTTTTAAAGTTAGAAACAACGAAATCTAAGCGCTATTTATAAAATTACAGAAGCTTAAAGTTGAAACAATTTTAAGGTTTAAGAAATTCATGCTTCCTGTAAAAATAAAATATAAAAAAAATATAGTAACTCAGATTTTAATGAAATCTCTAACGATTGTTTATAAATAAATAAGCTTTGTTTTAAAGTTAGAAAAAACGAAATCTAAGTGCTATTTATAAAATTACAGAAGCTCAAAGTTGACACATTTTTAAGGATAAAGAAATTCATGCTTTATGTAAAAACAAAATATAAAAAAATTGCCGCAACTCAGATTTTAATGAAAACTTTAACGATTGTTTATAAATAAATAAGCTTCATTTTAAAGCTAGAAAGAACAAAATCTAAGTGTTATTTATAAAATTACAAAAGCTCAAAGTTGACACATTTTCAAAGATACAATATATTATGTAGAAATCGTTGCCTTCTCTACTACAAATTATAAAAAAATAATCGCAATCAAATTGTAATTAAATGTAACAAATTTTATTAGGGCATAAATAAGCTTTGTTTTAAAGCTAAAAGTAACAAAATCTAAGCACTATTTATAAAATTACAGAAACTTAAGGTTTACATATTTTAGGGGATAAAAAAAGGCATGCTTTCTGTAAAAACAAAATATAAAAAAATCATCGCAACTCAGAGTTTAATCAGAACTTTAAAGATTGTTTATAAATAAATGAGCTTCGTTTTAAAGCTAGAAGGAGCGAAATTTAGGTACAATTTATAAAATTACAGAAGCTCAAAGTTGACACATTTTCAAAGATACAATATGTTATGAAGAAATCGTTGCCTTCTCTACTAAAAATTATAAAAAAATAATCGGAACTCAAATTTTAATCAAACCTAACAATTTTTACTAAGACATGAATAAGCTTTATTTTACAGCTAGAAAATACAAAATTTAAGCACTATTTTTAAAATTACAGTAACTTAAGGTTTACACATTTTAAGGAATATAGAAATTCATGTTTTCTGTGAAAACAAAATTTAAAAAAATTATCGCAGCTCGGATTTTAATGAAAACTTAAATGATTGTTTATAAATAAATTAGCTTCGTCTTAAAGCTAGAAGGAACAAAATCTAAGTGCTATTTATAAAATTACAGAAGCTCAAACTTGACACATTTTCAAAAATACAATATATTATGAAGAAATCGTTGCATTTTCTACTAAAAATGATAAAAAAATAATCGCAACTCAAATTGTGAGTAAAACTAACAAATTTTATTAGGACGTAAATGAGCTTTGTTTTAAAGCTAAACAGAACAAAATCCAAGACTATTTTTAAAATTACAGAAACTTAAGGTTTACACATTTAAGAGGATAAAGAAATTCATTCTTTCTGTAAAAACAAAACATAAAAAAATTGTCGCAACTCAGATTTTAATGAAAACTTTAACGATTGTTTATAAATAAATGAGCTTTGTTTTAAAGCAAAAAAGAACGAAAACTAAGTACTATTTATGAAATTACAGAAGCTCAAAGTTGACATATTTTCAAAGATACAATATATTATGTTAATTTAAGTATTTTTTTAATGTGTTACTTTACTTACTTTTTGCTGTACATTTATGTTTTCTATATTGTCCTGTAATTGGGTCTTTTTGTTTCCTGTTGGGCAATAATTGTGTTTATTTATTTATTTTATTTATATTATGAAGAAATCGTTGCCTTTTCTACTAAAAATTATAAAAAATTAATCGCAACTCAAATTGTAATCAAACCTAAAAAATGTGATTAGGACATAAATAAGCTTTGTTTTAAAGTTAAAAAGAACAAGATCCAAGCACTATTTATAAAAAACAGAAAGTTAAGGTTTACACATTTTAGGGGATAAAAAATGTATGCTTTCTGTAAAAACCAAATATAAAAAAATTGTCGCCACTCAGATTTTAATGAAAACTATAACGATTGTTTACAAATAAATGCGCTTCGTTTTAAAGCTAGAAAAAAGAAAATCTAAGTGCTATTTATAAAATTACAAAATCTCAAAGTTGACACATTTTCAAAGATATAATATATTATGTAGAAATCGTTGCCTTCTCTACTACAAATTATATAAAAAATAATCGCAACTCAAATTGTAATTAAACCTAACAAATTTTATTAGGGCAAAAATAAGCTTTAATTTAAAGCTAAAAGTAACAAAATCTAAGCACTATTTATAAAATTACAGAAACTCAAGGTTTACACATTTTAGGGGATAAAGAAAATCATGCTTTCTGTAAAAACCAAATATAAAAAAAATTGACGCAACTCAGATTTCAATTAAAACTTGATCGTTTGTTTATAAATAAATGAGCTTCGTTTTAAAGCTAGAAAGAACGAAATCCAAGAGCTATTTGTAAAATTACAGAAGCTCAAAGTTGACACATTTTCAACGGAAAAATATGATATTATTAGAAAGTCGTTGCCTTGTTTATTAAAAATTACAAACAAATAAACGCAGCTCAGATAATAATATAACCTTTAAAAAAAATTGGAATAAATGAGTTATCTTTGAAAGCTGTAACAAACCAAATCTTAGCTCTATTTTTTAAATCAAAGAAGCTTAAAATAAACACATTATCAAGGATCAAATATGATATTTTTTAGAAATTAATGCCTTCTTTAAAAAAAAAAATATGAAGAATAATCGCAACTCATTATTTCACTGCCGCAGTTTAAAAACCGATTAAAGCGCATTAAGTTGACAAATTTCATACAATGACCAGTGATCATAGTTATTTATATTTATCTTTTAATTCAATATTTTATTCCTACATGTTATTTATTGCTTTAATGTTGTTAATTTCAATTGTAAAAAAGGTGAATTCCGTAAATAAAGAATAATAATAATAATAATAACTCATACTTCAAAAAAAACTTTAAACTATTGCTTGAAAAAAACTATACTCACTGGTTTAAAGTTAAGTTCAAAATATACTAATATTATGAAATTGTGTAAAAATGTATACCTTCTTTCAAAAATTATATACAGGGTGTTCGTATTTCAACAGAATGGGTGGGGATCTCGGTTATTTGAAGAGATAGAAAGTCGGTTAAATTCGGGCAAAGTTGCGTAACTTAGGGCCCAATAATAATCTAAAAAGAAATTTTAAACATCTTCCTTCATTTTTGAGATATTGTCAAATAACGGATTTTTTGAAATTTCGTTTTTATTTTTTTATTTAAAAACTATTGAATCCAGGCATTTACAATATTGACAATATGGAGGCACTCTTTAAAAATAAATCTAGTAACATATTTTATTTTAAGATATCTATAACATTTACCAAGGGACCATAGCTACCTTTTGTTTTTCTTGTGAGCGCCATTTTGGATTTTCATATTTCTTTAAAGAATATTTTTTACTGAATTCAATGATGTATCAAACTTATAGTTTATTGTACATTTTATATGTAAAATTTTGTAAAGAGTGCCTTGGAAATAGTTGAGTAACTCCCTCATTTGGCAACTCCAAGAACCCATAATTTGCATAGATCCAAACTTGAATATTGTTCGCTAATCTGGTCGCCTTTTGTTGCACGTCGTAAATTACAACTGGAAACAATACAACGAAAATTCCTTAAAACTCTGTATTTCAAACGCCATAGAATGTACCCAATACAGAATTATGACTACGGTAAACTACTGGCGGAGTTTGATATACCCCCTTTGGAGTTGCGAAGGAAAGTGGCATCGACATTATTTATGTTTATGATAATAAACGGCCAAATTCATAACCCCTTTTTACTTTCAAAGCTAAACTTTCACACACTTCGGCTAAATGCTAGATGTTCGATCTCTTTTCAATACCCAACTGAAAATACAAATGCTTTACAATACTCTCCTCTATATCGCATGCTGATGTTATGTAACGACATAGACGATGTCGACATATTTAATATATCACTTTCCTCTCTTAAAAAACGGCTTCTTCAATAATATTGCAAGCGATTGTTTTTTATATCTTTTTGTATAATTTCATTCTTTGTACTTGTCCTCTTTACCGTTTTTTTAAGTTTACAATTTTTTAGTTTTACATTTTTAGTTTAAGTTAATATTAAGTTTCTCTGTAAATGGTTTTATCTGTTGAGAAATAAATTATTATTATTATTGTTATTATATATATCACCCCTGAAGACGGGCATCCGACGATACAGATTTTAACAGTTGTGATTTATTTTAAACTAACGAGTGTCTTCCACTCCCAGACTAAGCATGAAGTAAAATTTCGAGTTTAGAAAAGCCCCGCGTAGAAAATTTGTCGAGGGTCGCGCAGCGACCCTCGACAAATTTTCACGGGGCTTTTCTAAACTCGAAATTTTACTTCATGCGCCACGCGTATAAAACACTGATTTAAAGTGAAGTCAAAAATGCACTGAAAACAACCCAGCCCAATCCAATTTTAAAATTCCATGTTTTCTATCCTATTCATGCTGTAAACCTTCAGATATTCGTTGTTTTTTTTTGTGAAAAAACTTCAATTCCCTGTAGCTCTTCGGTCTCCGAAGACCATGATTGGTCCTTCGAGCTGCAGCCTTTGTAAAATGGTCCTTTAAGTAATTACCTTAGTAATTTAGAGTGATCTTTCAATTTGAACGAGTGTTGTCCACTCCCAGACTAAGCATGAAGTAAAATTTCGAGTTTAGAAAAGCCCCGCGTAGAAAATTTGTCGAGGGTCGCGCAGCGACCCTCGACAAATTTTCACGGGGCTTTTCTAAACTCGAAATTTTACTTCATGCGCCACGCGTATAAACTACTGATTTACAGTAAAGTTAAAAACTTATATACAATGCTTAGATTTCCCGAGATGTAGCGAGAAAATGCAAACTCAAATATTGCTAAAAACGTTGACCGGTTGTTTAAAAAACAATAATTTTGTTTCAAAATCAAAATAAAAAAACTACTTGAAGCAATATAAACAAAATTACTCATTCTAAATTTATGATTAATGCTTCTATAATTCAAAAAAATAATACGTAATCTCCTGTATCTATTGCATTTTAGTGCGAGGATTTCTGGATGTGTGATTAATGCGTCCTGGGGTCGAACTAATATTTACTAATTCAGCGCCGCCCGCGATTATTCACGATTTTCCCCCCTTTCCCGATAGGAAACTATGCATATTATCGGAATAATAATAAATCAAATTTCGCAAAGGTTAACGATGCCCGTTTATTATTCATCATTTAATCGCGACACAAATTGAATACGCAGATTAATCTATAATATAACAATACACGGGGTTTTAGAGAGGGATTATCAACTGATTATTGTGCACAAATAATAATTAATTGAAATCAGACTGAGAGAGATTATGGGGATTATTGTGAGAGGTAAAATGGATTCATTTATCATCTAATAAAAGTAAATATGCTAATTATTAAAATTGCATTTGTGTTCAGTATTCGGGCACCATATACCCACAGATGCGTCTTGGACTTCAATGTCCTCTTCAGTGTGGTTCCGACCCAGTGCTGAGGAATACTGAACATTTCTGACTATTTCAAGCCAATGCTGATTATTATCTGCGGAATATTTCAAGAAATATAAAAATGTGTTAAGTCTCGCTTCATACAAATATTTTAGTCTCCAAACCGAATTTCAAGACTCTTCTAAACTCATGCTTAACTAAGGAGTTGAAAATCTTCGTTATAAGTTTTATTAAAAACAAAAAGAATACGAATTGGTGGTCCAGAATGGGATGTTTAAGCAACCACTAAGGTATAAGGTATGATTTTGTTTTTAAAGAAGGCATGCATTTCTACATAGCATCATGTTTTATTTTTGAAAATGTATTACCTTTAAATGTTCTAGCTTTAAAACAGCGATCAGTCATTTCTGAATAATCAATAAAAGTTTTTATTAAAATCTAAGATGCGATTTTGTTTGAGAAAGGCATGCATTTTTACATATCATAATATCATAAATAATTAACACTGTTGTATCCTTTCTTCACACTTTATTTTCTAATGGTTAGATATATATTTCAAGTGCTAAGCACTCATTTTCAATAACAACTAATGTTGTTGTTATTGAAAATGAGTGCTTAGCACTTGAAATATATATCTAACCATTAGAAAATAAAGTGTGAAGAAAGGATACATCAGTGTTAATTATTTATGATTATCTTTGAAATAAAACAACGCAGTTGGGAGGGTTTCACTTTTATTGTTGAACACTGCAACATGTTTCACCACACAGTGGCTTCATCAGGCAGATGAAATAATGATTTTACAAAGTACAGGTAAAAGCTTTTACCTGTACTTTGTAAAATCATTATTTCATCTGCCTGATGAAGCCACTGTGTGGTGAAACATGTTGCAGTGTTCAACAATAAAAGTGAAACCCTCCCAACTGCGTTGTTTTATTTCAAAGAGTATTATGGAGTTTCATCATGTATCCGCCTCATCAATTAAATATTTATGATTATACTCTTCACGAAACTCAAAAACAAATATCGATCATAATATCAGTTTATATTTTTGTTTATATTGCTTAAATCATTTATTCTAATTCACTTAGAAACAAAGATTATTGATTTATAAACAATCATTACAAGTTTTTTATCAAAACCTGAGTTGCGGTTAATTTTTTATATATTTTATTTATGAAGGCATGAATTAATAATATCATAATATTCGTCGTATATTTTAAACTTCACTTTGAACCAGTGATTTATACGCGTGGCGCATGAAGTAAAATTTCGAGTTTAGAAAAGCCCAGAAAATTTGTCTCGGGTCGCTGCGCGACCCTCGACAAATTTTCACGGGGCTTTTCTAAACTCGAAATTTTACTTGATGCTTAGTCTGGGAGTGAAAAACACTCGTTAAAAGCTTCAAATTAAACTCTTTTATCAATCAGCGAATGTCAGAAAATTTACAGCTAAAATAATTAAGAAAAAGTAATGTGATTTTATAATAATATTGACATACTATGGAATTGATACAACTGCGGATATTCCCTGTTTTTTCTTAATTTCAATTTGAAGCTTTAAACGAGTGTTTTCCACTCCCAGACTAAGCATGAAGTAAAATTTCGAGTTTAGAAAAGCCCCGTGAAAATTTGTCGAGGGTCGCGCAGCGACCCGAGGCAAATTTTCTGGGCTTTTCTAAACTCGAAATTTTACTTCATGCGCCACACGTATAAGACACAGATTTTAAGCGAAGTTCAAATATACATAAATTTGACAATATTATAGTGTTTCATACGTGTGGCGCATGAAGTAAAATTTCGAGTTTAGAAAAGCCCAGAAAATTTGTCTCGGGTCGCTGCGCGACCCTCGACAAATTTTCACGGGGCTTTTCTAAACTCGAAATTTTACTTCATGCTTAGTCTGGGAGTGGAAAACACTCGTTTAAAGCTTCAAATTGAAATTAAGAAAAAAAACAGGGAATATCCGCAGTTGTATCAATTCCATAGTATGTCAATAGTATTATAAAATCACATTACTTTTTCTTAATTATTTTAGCTGTAAATTTTCTGACATTCGCTGATTGATAAAAGAGTTTAATTTGAAGCTTTAAACGAGTGTTTTCCACTCCCAGACTAAGCATGAAGTAAAATTTCGAGTTTAGAAAAGCCCCGTGAAAATTTGTCGAGGGTCGCGCAGCGACCCGAGACAAATTTTCTGGGCTTTTCTAAACTCGAAATTTTACTTCATGCGCTACGCGTAGAAAACACAGATTTTAAGCGAAGTTCAAATATACATAAATTTGACAATATTATAGTGTTTCATACGCGTGGCGCATGAAGTAAAATTTCGAGTTTAGAAAAGCCCAGAAAATTTGTCTCGGGTCGCTACGCGACCCTCGACAAATTTTCACGGGGCTTTTCTAAACTCGAAATTTTACTTCATGCTTAATCTGGGAGTGGAAAACACTCGTTTTAAGCTTCAAATTAAATATATTGTCTTAGAAATTAGTGATGGGATTAATCTGGAGATACGATCATCGAATTAGTCGATCAATAAAATATTTTGATATAATCGATTATTGAAGATTAATTAATAAATAGATAATTTTATCGATTTAAATCGATTGTTTTATTGAGTATTGTATTGATTATTATATTGATCATTTACAATGTGTTTCTTCTAAGTTATATTGCCCTCTAAAATAATTCTTTATATTTTATTGTTTCAGAAGTTTAAAGGACTTTCTTTAACATTTTTCCAAAATTTCTGGAAAATTTAATTCCATTGAAATTGTGTTTATTATACGTCAATGCTTTAGAATTTTCATTGCAATTACACGTATTTGTTTTAAAATAATTATGTGACATTCGAATATAATAATAATAATAACATTTAAAACTTAGAAAAAACAGTAACTTTTATTTCAATATAAACAATTTATTTACTCTTAAGATTAACATTAATAATCCTTTTCCATTTTGACCTATCAATCAAGAAATCCTCGTGTATTTGCACGGGAAGTAGTTGCTTCAATGGATATTTATCGTCTTAAGTTGTCTTAATTATTAAGACATTGTTCGCATTTTCATGAATAACATTTTCGTAATTGTATATATATATTATAACAATAAATCTTTGTTACATTATATGCCACCATATTACAATATAAAGCCATAAAGGTATTTGTAAATATATGCGTATTGTATGAGTATAACAATGATTATAAATAAAACACTGTTTTTCACTTTGTTTGTATAACAATTGGTTTATCTGGTGACTATAGTTTCGATACTACACGTATCATTATCAAACCGTTAGTAACAAAAAACTACAAAGGAACATTATTTATATTTGCAAATTTTCTAATAACAGCGTTAAAGAGGGGGGTGTATTTATTTATTAGAAAATTTGCAAATATAAATAATGTTCCTTTGTAGTTTTTTGTTACTAACGGTTTGATAATGATACGTGTAGTATCGAAACTATAGTCACCAAATAAACCAATTGTTATACAAACAAAGTGATAAACAGTGTTTTATTTATGTTCAACAATGTATAACGAAGTACAAGCCTCTATAATCAGTGAATAACAATGATTGTTTATTATTTTACCTGCAACCACATAAGAAAACAGTGTTTTCTTAACCACCTTACTGATCTAGAAAACACTGTCATAATCACGCGTTTATTGTAACAAAAAAATGATAAATGTCAGTTTTGAAAAGTCATCGTACAAGTGCGACACGTTATTCAGATCAACCTTCCACTTCACATGGCCCTAGAAGAACAGCTGCACAAACTCCTGAAATTGCAAGCAACAGAGAAAACTGTGATAATGAACACACGGAAACAGCTATTGAGCCTGCGGTAATTTGTGATAAACAACTTTACATTTCACGAGCACCTGAAGTCAGAAGCAATGCAGAAAGCAATGAAAACCAACATATTGCAGTTAATACACAAAACTCAATGCGAAATGGTAGCTTTTCTTTATATAACTGTTCTGTAGTTATGAATAATCATTATCATTATAATAACTAGTTTGCACAAAATAATATGAAAATAGATAAAAATAATACTTTTTGCCAGTTGCTACTTAAGTCTACATTACTATATTTGGTGTTCGCATGAAAACTATATAGGTGGTTGCAGGTAAAACTATGTACAATACGCGTGTGGTAGGCATATTACGTGCTCGTGGAGTTAACACACTCGCCACTGCGCGGCTCGTGTTTAACTCTACACTCGCACGTAATATGCTGTTTACCACACTTGTAATGTAATATACTATGTTTGTACTAGTTTTTAATTTATAGATTAATAAGTGCTGTATATTAAAAACTAGTGCAAAAAATGGCGCCGACTGTGAAATGTAAGGAGCCGTGTATTTCCTGCAAAGTTCAGTTAAGTGTTAGTGATAAACACATTCAGTGTTTTATATGTGATGGCAAACTACACCTATCATGTGGACTGAAAAGGGCTGACGCTGGATGCCTAGAAAATAAAAACATTAAGTGGGTATGTGATTCTTGCTTAGTACAATATCCCAAAACCAAAGCTGCTAAAACATCTACGGCAGATCCACCAACTACCGATCCCAATAATAACACTAAGATCGATGAATTATTTGAAATGATGCACATTATGAAAAAGGAAATTTTAACCTTAAATAACAAAATAATAAATAATAACATTCAAACGCAGCAGAAATCTGTAAATACTATGGTAACTCAATCAACCTACAAAAATAAAACTGAGATGTCGTTACTTGCACCTCAAAATGGAAATTCAAATTTAAAAATAAATCCAAAAGCAGCAAAAAAGATAAACATCGAACCATCGAACGACGAAAATAAACCAGGCGAGATTACAAAAACCGCTGATGATAATGAGGGATATATAATGCCAAATCGTAGAAAAAGACGACAATCGGCGAAACGTGTTTATGGTTCATCAGAAACAACAACTTTAGAAGTTGCAGCCCGTATGGGACACATACATACGTCGGGATTTAAACCCCATATGACAAGTAATGATATAAAACGCCATCTTCAGGATAAAAATAAATTTACAATAATCGATTGTGAGAAAATAACATCTAAACATCCCGAGATTTATACATCGTTTAAAGTAAGCGTCCCAATTGATGAGCTGCCAGCACTAAAGGACCCGTCTACGTGGCCAAAGGGCATTAGTATCAACCCTTTTTTCCATTGGCTAATAAAAAAGAACGCACATCCGGATGCAACGCCGAAGAACTAATATTATTACATCTTAATATACAGTCTATTGGGAACTGTTTAAATGAACTGAGCGTATTCTTAGAAGAACATGATTGTAATTTCGTCTGTTTAACAGAACACTGGCAATCTCCTGAACAGCTGACATTGCTGAATATTATGAACTACACTTGTGTTACAAATTTTTGTCGTCCTCGTCATCAACATGGTGGCGTTGCTATTTATTGTAATCGTAATTTTAAGTTTAATATATGTAAAGATATAAACCGTTTAGCGGAAATTAAAAATTTTGAATGCGCAAGCGCTCACTTTAAAATAAATAATAACAACCCTATTAATATAACATGCATTTATAGATCTCCTGACAGTGATGTAAATATTTTCTTTAATAAACTAGAACAGATCTTGTCATTATTAATCAGCAATAACGAAAACTTTTTTATTTGCGGAGACTTTAATATTGATATACTTAGACATGATAGAACATCTAACGATCTGTATATGTTAATTCAATCGTATAACTGCAGATTCTTAATTAATGAATATACTAGAATTACGAACAGAACTAAATCGTGTATAGACAATATCATTACAAATTACGAGAGTATAAAATGTTGTGGAGTCGCAAGTACGGGGTTCTCTGATCACCTTGCTCAAATTGCTACATTTGTAAGTAATGAACAAGAAAATATTTCACAAAAAATATTTAGACGTATTACCAGTAATAAACTCAAATTATTTAATAGTGCACTACATTCTGAAAACTGGCTAACGATGTATGAAAATAGAAACGTAAATGAACAATTTAATGAGTTTACGCGCATTCTTCTAAGTCATTTTAATAAAACATTTCCTTTGGAGACAGTTAAATCCAGTAATAAAAAACAAAAAATAGTACTATCAGCAGAAACTATTGCCTGCAAGAGAGAGTTGGAACTATATGATATTTTGGCACATTATTTTACCGAATGTAAAGAAACTTTAAAGCGTTGCAAACAGAGGTACAATATATTGCTAAAAAATGACCGGCAACAACAGTATAACTATAAAATAGCAACATCAACCAACATAAACAAAACAGCATGGACTGTTATAAAAGACATCACTGGAAAAAAACAAATCACAAATTACGAAAGCTCTACTCTAGAAACGGACGTGAATAAAATAAATAGCTATTTTGTAAATGCTGCACCAGACTTAATAAATTCGAAAAAACTAATTACGAATCTTGACATAAATGTTAACATGCACGAACACTCCCTGTTTTTTAATCCTGTTACGCAAAATGACCTAATGAATGTTATAAAAATCATGCCAAATAAAAAAAGTTACGGGATTGACGAAATATCAATGTTCGTTATCAAAGAATGCGCGGAGCCATTATGTGAGCCTTTGTGCTTTCTTATAAATAACTCAATTAGTTTTGGTATATTCCCGGAAAAACTAAAAATTGCCGTTGTTAAACCTATCCACAAAAGTGGAGATTCATCAAAAATAGAAAATTTTAGACCAATTAGTCTCTTGTCATCTTTCTCTAAAATATTTGAATACATAGTCACCGAACAATGCAAATCATTCTTCAAAAAATTCAAACTATTTTCCGACCGACAACATGGCTTCAGGAAAGGTAAAAAACATCAACACAGCTTTATATGATTTTACCCAATTTATCATAGAGGGAATGGAATCAGATGAGATGGCTTGTGGCATATTTTTGGATCTGTCCAAGGCGTTCGACTGTATCGACCACAGTCTGCTGCTCTCTAAACTGTACAATTATGGAATTAGAGGTGCAGCATATGACTGGTTCAAAACGTATCTGACTGACAGAAAACAATTAGTAGAAGTGGTATCGGGAAGCACTACATATAGATCGAATGCCTTGGACATAGTTCTGGGGGTGCCTCAGGGGAGTGTCCTGGGTCCATTCCTCTTTAATATATACATAAATGATATGTTTAAAATAATTGACAATGACAAATATAATATCGTCAACTATGCCGATGATACGAATATTTGTGTACGATCTAAAAATATCTCAGATTTAGAAAATAACATCACGGTTTTGTTGAACTTAATAAAAACCTGGTTTGATAACAATCAACTTGTTTTAAACGAGAGTAAAACAAACTACATTATATTTAAAAAATCCGAGGCTACAAACCTTCCACAGCAAATCACCATCAACAGCACTAGAGTTGATATAACATGTAACACAAAATTTCTGGGAATATTTATAGATAACAAATTAAAATGGCAAAAACATATCGGATATTTGTCTTCCCGCTTATGTACAACATGCTATATGCTGAAAATTTTAAAACCAAATGTATCGTTTAGTATATTAAAACTAGTATATAGTTCAAATTTTCTGTCATTAGTTCGCTATGGCATAGTTTTCTGGGGCAGCTCCACGCATTTGAACAACATATTAAGTCTACAAAAACGTGCGCTGAGAACCATGTTAGGTTTAAGTCCGTACGATTCTTGTAGGACATTATTTAGAAATAATGGTTTATTAACGGTCGCTGGTATATACATCATAGAATGTCTGATATTTGTCAGGAAATACAATTATTATTTCAAATCTGACATAAATGAACATTTTTATGCAACGAGGCATAAGAGTAAGTTTATGTACCCTTTACATAAATTTACACTGACTGAGAGGGGTGTTCATTACTCGTGCTTGCGATTTTACAACAAATTACCAGTATTTATTAGAACTGAAATTAGTCTCGTAAAATACAAAAAATATTTGCATGAAATTGTACGGCAAGTTGAACCGTATACAGTAGAGAAATTTATGTGCTACAATTTAAATTCCATTATATTTTGACGATTTCTAATATTAAGTAGCGGCTGGTAATGTTCATATCATTGTATGTGTTAATATTGTTAAGTTGTCTAATAATTTATTGGAATAAGCTTATTATTATTATTATTATTATAATAACTAAGAACAATACGTGTTATACAAATATGATTGTATAACAATTATTATTTATTCTTTTTTATATTTGTTCGGTACAAACAAGCGGTTTTTCTAATCGGTTAGCAACATGCTCGCTTTTTCCTATGTACCCTTTTTTTGCTATGCACAACACTTTTCCCAACCTTGTTCGGTCCGCTGATCGAGAGAGGAGAGTCGTAAATGTACAGCGACACGCGACGGTCGATCTCGCGCCACCCCGGAGATTAGTTAAGTAATAACGATCACCTCGGAACTATACCCTCAGGAGAAGCTGTAAGGACCCGGATACCGACACACCAAAGGTCAGTTTCCTCTCGCTACCGTTCCCTAGCAATTTCTCCGACTTTGTTGTCGACCGTCGCAAAAAACCGCTATGAAAGTCACGGCAGCTCCTGCTGCGAGTTGCAATATTTCATAGGGCGCAACCCCCCCAACAATATTAGAAAAAATATTACAAGGATTAATTAGACGAATTCATTAAATGTTCTAAAATAAATAAAGATATAACAACAATCTACACCCTGTATATTTATGGAGAGAGAGAGAGAGAGAGAGAGTAAAAAAGGATAGAGAGAGAAGATCAACTCTTAATGTGATATATCCCACACTTAATTACCCCAAAGTGTAATTTAGGATGGAAAAATTAAAATTTCACGGCTCTCACTGGGGGTCGTAATTTTCAATTAACGGTCCGAGCCGGCCATTTGTTAATTAAAGTTTTTTTTTCCTAATTCGGAGGGGGCGAAAAAAACCGAGCTCGAATCACCACAAATCATTCAGAGTGGGTATTTTAAAAATAAATCATTAAAAAAACAAAATATGTGAAAGATGCTACAGAATATTTTAAAGAATATCTTCAATTTGGTTCTCATTAATCACTTGATGAAACATGTTTACAAAATTGATAATTTAAGTTTTGAAAAAAGACTAGATGAACATAAAAAGTATATCCTAAATAACAAACAAATAACGGGGTTTGCCCGTCATAGCATCGCATCCAATCATTTCTTTTTAATTGAGACGATTTCCAAATTTTATATTCATAATAATAATAATAATAATAATATGAGTTTATTTTCGAAGTGTCAAAATTTGTACAAAGTGAAAATTGCATCAGGTTAACTAAATATAATAACAAAGCAGAACAAAATAAGTAAAGTAGACATTCACACTACATTCCTATACATAAACACACACATACACAAATACTCAAAGTATACAAAACTAATTATAATAATAAATTAGTTATAATTATAAGTCTTGCAGTGAGTATGGTTCCTTCTCAATTAAAATATTTATTAAGGATCTTTTGAATCGTTTTAGGTCATTTTTTTAAGTTTTTATGTTCTCTGGGAGAGCATTAAAGAGCTTAATTGCCGAATAATGTATTCCATCTTCTGTAATCTTTCTTTTATGGCGAGGAATCATGTAGTGGTTAGTTCTGGTTTTATATATGTTTAATTTGTTATCCCCTCCCTTTACGTGTTTATGATAAAATATTATGGTTTCCATAATGTATATTCCATAGAAGGTGAGGATGTTATTTGATTTGAAAACCCTGCGGCAGGATAGTCTATTTTTCAAACCATATATGATGCGAAGTGCTTTTTTCTGTAGTATAAAAATTTTCTTTGCGTATGACTGCTATCCCCAAAAAATTATGCCATATCTCATGATGCTTTCAAAATTAGCGTTGTATGCTGTTTTTACCACCGATTTAGTAAGATATTTTGAGAGCTCTCTAAGAGTGTATAGAACAGAAGTGAGCTTACTCTCTGTTTTTTGTATGTGATTTTTCCAGTTTACTCTGTTATCAATGTGAACACCTAGAAATTTTACTGAGTCGGATATAGTTGTTTTTTTATTGTCTAGATTTATGGTTATAGGATCAATGTTATAAGATTTTATAGACGGACTGAACAGCAGAACATTTGTTTTTTGGTTATTTAATAATAGTTTATTTTTTCTAAACTATTTTTGAATCTGGGTAAACAGAAAGTTTGTGTCAGTTAACAATGTGTTGATATCTTTACCTGCAACAAGTACATTTGTGTCGTCGGCATAGTTGACGATTGTTTTATTATAGGATTTTAGTTGGAAATTTAGGTCGTTGGTGAATAATAAAAGGAGCGTGGGTGCTGTTAAACTGCAACCCGGTAGTTATCGCAGCTGGTTCGGATTGGGCCGCAATACCGTCCACCTCTACAACCACCCGCTGATTTCGATTACTTAGGTACGACCTAACCCAGCTTATAGCGTTACCTCTAATTCCATTTTTTTCGAGCTTGGGCAGCAACATTTTATGATCCACACAATCATAGGCTTTTGTTAGGTCGATAAATATACCTATATTGTTTCCCTGTTCTCTGTGTGCGTTATAATTTTTTTCTTTTTTAGTTTTCAACATTTTCTGAGTTTCCTTTCTTGAATATAGGTTTAATTATGGCCGTTTTTAATTTATCAGGGAATATTCCATATTGAATTGAATTGTTTATAATATAAGTTAGAGGTTTTATTAATTCTAGTTCACAAAATTTGATTGCTATACTGGGAATGTTGTCGTACCCACAGAAAAGTGTGTTTTTTAGTTTGTTGATTAGATTATAGCATTCGGATTCAGTTACTGGTTTAATAAAGATACTATTGGTGTTAGGTGGAATGTTGTCGGAGTAAACGATACTATTAGTATTTTTTGTTAGTTCGTCAATAGCACTCTTATAGTATTTGTTGAAAGTACACTCTATTTCTTTAGCTGTTCCAGGTACATTTATTTTTGACGTTTTCTTTTGCTTTTCCTTGATGTTGTTAATAATATTCCAAACACATTTGCCTGTATTTTCTGAGTTTTGAATTTGCGAAGAATAGTGATTTGGTCGATTTTGAATAAGTAGCTTGTTATATTTCTTCTTTGTTGAATTATATTCTTCAAGATAGTTCAAGAATATTCAGGTGATATGGGACGAGAATTGAATTTTAGAGAAGGCCTGGAAATTAGCAAGGCAATAAAGCAGGGAAAACACATCGTAAACGAGTACGAAGACATCTGGAACTCCCCAATTCTTAAAGCCCTTATTACCTGACCTTCAAAAAAAATGTCTATATAACTTGTAAAATATTTTTCTGTATTACTCCTTGAAAATGACGATAAGTCGAAACTAGTCGGAGAGAATAAAGAAAATAGTAGTGAACAAACCAAGTGACTTTTATTTAATTATCAATATTTTAAAGAATATCAAAAGTATATTTTTCTCTTGAATTATTCTATATTGTCAAATAAAAAAGATTAGTTTAATATTTAAGAATAAATTCAATTTAATTGCTAATATTGATAAACTTTCATTAAATGCTGTTAGTATTCATTTTTTAAATTATCAATCAATAATTTTTGGTAAAAAAGATGTATTGAATATTTAAAAAATACATAAGTTAACGGTATTTCTTTCAACTAAATTGAATTAAAAAGGATAGAAAGACGTCTGGTCGATTGGCTAAATTGACGATAAGTATTTATTCAAAAAATTAGATTTATTATGTATTGTAATAATATTGTATTATCAATGAAAATATATTTTTATTGAATGAAAAAAAAAAAAATACAAATGGTCCTAGATTTAAGCTTATCAATATTACTAATTAAAATAATTATTCTTAGGTGAGAAAACTTTGTTAGTCAGATTGAGAAAAAATTAATATATCTAATATTGTTATTAGAAAAGATATTTTACAGATTTTTATCTTTATTTATTGATTGGTATTTTAATTAATTTTCATCGAGTCGGATGATGTAAAATTCACACAAAATCTCGATTTAACTTGGCCACTTTTCGAGCCATTAATCAAAATCAACTCGTGCCATAATTAATTAATTAATCGGTTCGAGTTTTAATTACGGCCGCTTGTGTTAATTGTGTTGTGCTGAAATTTCAGTGAACCGACAGGTTTTTAACACGAAATATTGGAGTAAAAATATTGTTACTTCACGAAATTTTAATGTTTGTCCTGTAAATGCTTTGTGATTGCGGACATTAAATCTGTAGTGCGCATTTTCTTTGAGATATATTCATATTGACCAGGCGTGTACCCTCCTGGGCTTCAGTCTCCCCAACTAACCAACTAAATTATAGTATGTTAAAGTATGTGTTGCGAATAAAACACGAAATACGGATAAAACGCGTTTTGTCTAGAGAAAATGCGAATTGTCCAATGTTTTTAGACAAATAGAGGAACAAAATTGCATTTGTCTGTCATTTTGCACTTTGTCTAGACAAACCGTGTTGTGTCTAAGGGCTATTAAACAAAATGTGTTGCAAGCTTTTACATTAAAAAAATAAAAATTATTAGAAAACATAATATTATTTCATAAACAAAGTGACAAATTATTTATAAGGAATATATTTTAAACTTTACTGTAAATCAGTCGTTTATACGCGTGGCGCATGAAGTAAAATTTCGAGTTTAGAAAAGCCCCACGAAAATTTGTCTCGGGTCGCTGCGCGACCCTCGACAAATTTTCTACGCGGGGCTTTTCTAAACTCGAAATTTTACTTCATGCTTAGTCTGGGAGTGGAAATACTCACTAGAAGTGTCAAATTGAACGAGACAAATTTTCACGGGGCTTTTCTAAACTCGAAATTTTACTTCATGCGCCACTCGTATAAAACACTGATCTCCAATAAAGTTAAAAATGCATTGAAAACAACCCAACTTAGATATTTTTTTCAAATTGAATATTTTGTATCCTACTTATGCTGTAAACCTTCAGATTTTCGTTGTATCTTTGTAAAAAAACTTCAATTCCCTGTAGTCCTTCGCTCTCTGAAGAGCATCATTGATCCTTCGAGCTGTAGCCTTTGTAAAATGCTCCTTTGAGTAATGAACTTAGTAATCTAAAGTGATCCTTCAATTTGAACTTCTAAGAGACAAATTTTCGCGGGGCTTTTCTAAACTCGAAATTTTACTTCATGCGCCACGCGTATAAAACACTGATTTCAAGCCAATATGTGAAAATCATTAATAGAAATTATATAAATTTGAATGCAAATACCACAGGACATATTTCGTTAACTCTACTATACATCATTTTCTACACAATATTTCATTTTTCTATTGTGAGTATTATGGTTTATATTTGTTAAGAAAAAAAAACAAAATTCATTTTCCTTATCCCATTTTTTGTGGATATACAATATTTTATTCTTACGTTCGGTAAGAGAGTATCTATAAAAATTCAAGCAGGCACATATTTCAGGTTCAGCTTATCTTTACGTCCACGTGATATTTCCCGCAAAAGAGGGTTTTTCTCTCATAAAATATTTCCCTCTCCCGTTTCATTCCATCCCAGGTAGTTTTTATTTATCCGACCACCCGAAAAAAAAAATACAGAAAAATATAAATCGGATTAATCCGGATTGATTCCGCAATACAATTTCCCCGGATTATCGCTGATTATATCCATACACTGATAATCACGAAAACGCCATTATTGAATATCCCCGAAGATGAAGATAAGGGTAGGGATTATTTGACGCGACTGGAGGCTCGCATTACACACTCGGGGTGATTCTGTTCGGACGATAAACGCTCCAAAGGGTCGGAGTTGCTTTGCTTAGGGGGTAGTTAAGGGTGGTCTACACCTTACTTTCTCTCTCTACCCATTCTCTCTCTCTGTTTTTCTTTGTATTTCTCTCTCTCTCTTTCTCTCTGTATCTCTCTCTTACTTTTTCTATGTATCTCTCTTCCTCTTAGTCCGTGTATGTATGTGATAGTTTTTCTCTCTGTCTCTCTTTCTTTCTATCTGTATCTCTTTCTTACTCTCGGTGTGTGCACGTGTGTCATAGTTTCTTTCTTTGTCTCTCTCTCATTCTCTCTGTATCTCTCTCTTTCTCTTAGTGTGTGTATGTGTGTGATAGTTTTTCTCTCTGTCTCTCTTTCTTTCTCTCTGTATCTCTTTCTTGCTCTCGGTGTGTGCATGTGTGTCATAGTTTCTTTCTCGGTCTCTCTCTCTCTTTCTCTATGTATCTCTTTCTTCCTCTCAGTGTGTGTATGTGTGTGATAGTTTTTCTCTCTGTCTCTCTTTCTTTCTCTCTGTATCTTTTTCTTGCTCTCGGTGTGTGCATGTGTGTGATAGTTTCTTTCTTTGTCTCTCTCTCTCTGTCATTCACTCTGTATCTCTCTCTTTCTCTTAAGATGTGTATGTGTGTGATAGTTTTTCTCCCTGTCTCTCTTTCTTTCTCTCTGTATCTCTTTCTTGCTCTCGGTGTGTGCATGTGTGTCATAGTTTCTTTCTCTGTCTCTCTCTCTCTTTCTCTATGTATCTCTTTCTTCCTCTCGGTGTGTGTATGTGTGTGATAGTTTTTCTCTCTGTCTCTCTTTCTTTCTCTCTGTATCATTTTCTTGCTCTCGGTGTGTGCATGTGTGTGATAGTTTCTTTTTTTGTCTCTCTCTCATTCTCTCTGTATCTCTCTCTTTCTCTTAGTGTGTGTGTGTGTGTGATAGTTTTTCTCTCTGTCTCTCTTTCTTTCTCTCTGTATCTCTTTCTTGCTCTCGGTGTGTGCATGTGTGTCATAGTTTCTTTCTCTGTCTCTGTCTCTCTCTCTCTCTTTCTCCATGTATTTCTTTCTTCCTCTCGGTGTGTGTATGTGTGTGATAGTTTTTCTCTCTGTCTCTCTTTCTTTCTCTCTGTAT
Organism: Philonthus cognatus; assembly: GCA_932526585.2. Classification (NCBI taxonomy): domain Eukaryota; kingdom Metazoa; phylum Arthropoda; class Insecta; order Coleoptera; family Staphylinidae; genus Philonthus; species Philonthus cognatus. The sequence continues at coordinate 54,117,396 of OW052249.1, read as the reverse complement.
CTTTTTCTTGCTCTCGGTGTGTGCATGTGTGTCATACTTTCTTTTTTTGTCTCTCTCTCCCTCATTCTCTCTGTATCTCTCTCTTCCTCTTAGTGTGTGTATGTGTGTGATAGTTTTTCTCTCCGTCTCTCTTTCGTTCTCTCTGTATCTCTTTCTTGCTCTTAGTGTGTGCATGTGTGTCATAGTTTCTTTCTCTGTCTCTCTCTCTTTCTCTCTGTATCTCCTTCTTCCTCTCGGTGTATGCATGTGTGCAATAGTTTTTCTCTCCGTCTCTCTCTCTCTTTCTGTCTGTATCTCTTTCTTGCTCTTGGTGTGTGCATGTGTGTGATAGTTTCTCTCTCTGTCTCCCTCTTTCTGTGTGTGTGTGCGATAGTTTGTGTGTGTGTGTGTGTTTTGGGTGTTCAAAGATAATACCGAAAAGGGGGGGCCCTTTGCTTTACATTGTCCGCGTTTCAATTAATTACACACCGGTCTGGCTTAAATTAATCCCCATGAGGAGTAAAGTTGAAACTAAACTGATTTTCTGAGGATGATTTTGAGTTGAAAATTCTTAAATTGAAGCTTTAAAAGAGAGTTTTCCACTTACAGATTGAGCTTGAAGTAAAATTTCCAGTTTAAAAAAGACTGAACATTTTGTTTGGTCGCTTCGCTTAACTTAAAAATACGACGAATATCTGAAAATTTTAGTATATTTGGGTATGTATACTTAAAAGAAGTACTCACTGTATGTATACAAATAATAAACCTCCCTGTATATTTTTCATTATTTTAATCAAGTTAGAGCTTCAGTATACAGGGTGTCTACAGAGTGTCTACATTACTATAGACATCTTAAACTTTAGAGTTTTGACATTTGAGCCAGACTCTAAACTCTGCATTTTGAGCAGTCACCTTATCTAGACTAAATTAAAGTTTCTGACAGTCTAGACTAGCTTCGAGCTGTAGCCTTTGTGAAATGTTAATAAACTTAGTAATCCTTCCATTTGAATATTTTAAGAACGAGTGTCGTCTACTCCCAGACTAAGCATGAAGTAAAATTTCGAGTTTAGAAAAGCCCCGCGTAGAAAATTTGTCGAGGGTCGCGCAGCGACCCGAGACAAATTTTCACGGGGCTTTTCTAAACTCGAAATTTTACTTCATGCGCCACGCGTGTAAAACACTGATTTAGTCTGAAGCCCAAAATATACTAGTTAGGTTAATTTATGATCTATGCAAGATCGCTTAAAAAATATTATAAACTTGGTAATCTAAAGTGATCCTTCAATTTGAACTTCTAAGAACGAGTGTCATCCACTCCCAGACTAAGCATGAAGTAAAATTTCGAGTTTAGAAAAGCCCTGCGTAGAAAATTTGTCTCGGGTCGCGCAGCGACCCGAGACAAATTTTCACGGGGCTTTTCTAAACTCGAAATTTTACTTCATGCGCCACGCGTATGAAACACTGATTTCAAGTGAAGTTTAAAATAAACTCCTTATAAATAATTTTTCACTTTATTTAGAAAATAATAGTATGCTTTCCAGTACTTTTTTTTTCAATGTAAAATCCAGCAACGCATTTTGTTTAATACCGGGATGGGCCCCCTTCAAGACGCGTGAGCCCCCTCTAACGAAGACAAATTTCTGGGTGCGCGCCTGATATTGACACACTATTTCTTCTTCTTTTCAGTCGACTTATGTAGACTAAATTAAAGTTTCTAACAGTCTAGACTAGTCTGTGGACTAGTTTGTATACATTAATCTGTGAACTCTAATCTGTGGACTATATCTAGTCTGTAGACTCTAGTCTATGGACTCTATCTCTTGTTTTCTTGTAAAATAATTTCGATTTCCAGTAGTCCTTCGGTTTCTGAAGACCCTGATTGGTCCTTTGAGCTGTAGCCTTTGTAAAATGGTAATAAACTTAGCAATCCTTCCATTTGAATCTTTTAAGAACGAGTGTCGTCCACTCCCAGACTAAGCATGAAGTAAAATTTCAAGTTTAGAAAAGCCCCGCGTAGAAAATTTGTCTCGGGTCGCGCAGTGACCCGAGACAAATTTTCGCGGGGCTTTTCTAAACTCGAAATTTTACTTCATGCGCCACGCGTATAAAACACTGATTTCAAGTGAAGTTTAAAATAAACTCCTTATAAATAATTTTTCACTTTATTTAGAAAATAAAAGTATGCTTTCCAGTACTTTTCTTTCAATGTAAAATCCAGCAACGCATTTTGTCTAATACCAGGATGACCTCCCTTCAAGACGCGTGAGCCCCCCTTAACGAATTTCTGGGTGCGCGCCTGATATTGACATACTATTTCTTCTTCTTTTCAGTCGACTTATGTAGACTAAATTAAAGTTTCTGACAGTCTAGACTAGTCTGTGGACTAGTTTGTATACATTAATCTGTGAACTCTAATCTGTGGACTATATCTAGTCTGTAGACTCTAGTCTATGAACTCTATCTAGTCTGTAGACTGTATCTAATCTGTAGACTCTAGTCTTTGGACTATCTAGTCTGTAGACTATCTAATCTGTAGACTCTAGTCTGTGGGCTCTGTCTAGTCTGTAAACGCTAGACTGTGCCCTCTATCTAGACTGTAGACTCTAGTCTGTAGATTTTATCTAGTCTGTATACCAGTCTGTGAACTTTATCTAGTCTGTTTGTTGACTCTAGTCTGTAAACTCTAGTCTGTGGACTCAATCTAGTCTGTAAACTAGTCTTTGGACTCAATTTAGTCTGTAAACTCTAGCATGTGGACTCTATCTAGTTTGTAGACTCTAATTTGTGGATTCTATATAGTCTGTAGACTCTATCCAGTCTGTAGACTCTAGTTTGTGGATTCTATCTAGTCTGTAGACTTTATCTAGTTTGTAGACTGTAAACTCTATCTAGTCTGTGGACTCTGTCTAGTCTATAGACTAGTTTGTGGACTCTATCTAGTCCCTAGAGTCTATCCAGTCTGTAGACTCTAGTTTGTGAATTCTATCTAGTCTGTAGACTTGATCTAGTCTGTAGACTGTAAACTCTATGTAGTCTGTGGACTCTGTCTAGTCTATAGACTAGTTTGTGGTCTCTATCTAGTCCCTAGACTCTAATCTGTAGACTCTATCTGGTCTGTAGACACTATCTAGTCTGTATACTCTAGTCTGTAGACTCTATTTAGTCCTTAAATTCTATTTTGTGGACTCTATCTAGTCTGCAGACTCTAGTCTGTGGATTCCATTTAGTCGGTAGACTCTAGTCTATGGACTAGACTATAATATCTGTGGACTATATCTAGTTTGTAGACTCTAGTCTATGAACTTTATCTGGTCTGTAGACTGTATCTAATCTGTAGACTCTAGTCTTTGGACTATCTAGTCTGTAGACTATCTAATCTGTAGACTCTAGTCTGTGGGCTCTGTCTAGTCTGTAAACGCTAGACTGTGCACTCTATCTAGACTGTAGACTCTAGTCTGTAGATTCTATCTAGTCTGTATACCAGTCTGTGAACTTTATGCAGTCTGTTTGTTGACGCTAGTCTGTAAACTCTAGTCTGTGGACTCAATCTAGTCTGTAAACTAGTCTTTGGACTCAATTTAGTCTGTAAACTCTAGCATGTGGACTCTATCTAGTTTGTAGACTAATTTGTGGATTCTATCTAGTCTGTAGACTTTATCTAGTCTGTAGACTGTAAACTCTATCTAGTCTGTGGACTCTGTCTAGTCTATAGACTAGTTTGTGGCCTCTGTCTTGTCCCTAAAATCTATCCAGTCTGTAGACTCTAGTTTGTGAATTCTATCTAGTCTGTAGACTTTATCTAGTCTGTAGACTGTAAACTCTATTTAGTCTGTGGACTCTGTTTAGTCTATAGACTAGTTTGTGGTCTCTATCTAGTCCCTAGACTCTAATCTGCAGACTCTATCTGGTCTGTAGACACTATCTAGTCTGTATACTCTAGTCTGTAGACTCTATTTAGTCCTTAAATTCTATTTTGTGGACTCTATCTAGTCTGCAGACTCTAGTCTGTGGATTCTATTTAGTCAGTAGACTCTAGTCTACGGACTTATGTAGACTTATTTCTAGACTCTGATACCTAGACTCTAATCTGTAAGCTCTGTATTCTAGATACCCTATACTCTAGACTTTGAACAGTCGACCCAGCCTCTAAAATCTGCACTTTGGACATTAAGCAGTCAACTCATGTAGATTCTAAACTGGAGTCTTTAGACTGCCTAGACTAGTCTGTGGACTCTAGTCTAGATACTAGAGTCTAGTCTGCAGACTAGGCTGTAGATTCTAGTTTGTAGTACAGTCGACTTATGGAGACTCTAAACTATAGTCATTTGACAACCTAGACTCTAGTCTGTTAACTCCAGTCTGTAGACTCTACTTTATAGACTAGGCTCTAGATTCTAGTTTATAATGCAGTCGACTTATCTATACTCTAAACTAAAGTCTTTAGACAGCCAGACTCTAGTCTGTTGACTCCAATCTATAGACTCAATTATGTAGACTCTTGCCTGTGGACTTTAATTTGGAGACAAGGCTGTAGATTCTAGTGTGTAATGCAGTCGATGTATGTAAATTTTAAACTAGAGACTTTAGACATTTGTTGATTTGTGTAACTATTCATTTTGTTGCTTTCTGTAAAACTTTGTACTAATTCTATTTATTATTTGACATTTAGCTATACAATTGCGACAAAACAAAAGCATGTTACTTGCCAAATAAAATTCAGTTGCGACTTATGCGCGCATTACACCCTGCATAAATGCGACGAAAAACGAATCTTTCAAATAATTTGAAAACTACTTGCTTCAGGAGTATAGTTGTATAATACTTTTTTGTAGGAAATGTTAATCCCAATCCTACGACGTGATAAAAAATGGGTCATTCCATTTAAAAAACTTGACTTACTAGAAATTGAAGATTGATTGACATTTTAAGAACACTTATTGTCAAAATTGAGAGTGTTCAATTAATTTACTCATATAGGCATCCTCTGGGTACAAGTAGAGATATAAATCTTATTTTTATCTTATTCTTAAGAGAAGTTACAGACAGATTTCAACAAGTCTTTTAGAGCTCAAAATTTTAGTAATATTTGTTTTTCTTGTAAACTATGAGACATAAGTGTACATATGTTCGAATAAAATATGTTGCAATTTAAACGAGGAATTCTAAAAATTACTAATATATAAGGTGTTTCATTTAAGATAACAAATTTGGTGCTACTTCCGGTGGAACCAGAAGTGATATAAAGTTGAAAATATTTTACATGAGGAGAACTGATTCAACCGTATGACAAGGATTTTTTTCAAATTTTTAGTGCAACGGCAACCCTATAAACTTTTAACAAACGGTTTAGCGTACACACCCTGTATTAGTTGTTAGCAACTCGGGTTTTCATTGTCTAATAATAAATCTCAAAGAATATATATTTTTTTAACGATATTTGTTAATGATTTAATAAAGAAAACACTTGGTTAAATTTCACTAATATTTTGGTTTTTTATTCCAACTAGTTTCGATAAAACAGGGAAAACCAATTGTTAATGACATCGAAGATCTGTGGAGCTCAACCATCATGCCTAACCATATAATTTAAATTAACCTCTCTTCTTGTATATAATGTTTGTAAAAATGTAATTTCCTGTACTCCTTGAGAATGACTCAAAGTCGAAACTAGTTGGAATACAAAACCAAAATATTAGTGAAATTCAACCAAGTGTTTTCTTTATTAAATCATAGTTAAATATGTTTCACCACGTGAAAGATGAGAAACTTGTTCAAGATATATTTGTTAATGTTTTAATTTTTTTATTTTCTACATTTTAATCCCTTTTATGTTTTATAATTGCAAGCTAAATTTGCCGGAATTGAAGCCACGTAAAAATAAATGGTGTTATACAATTAAAGTTACAACGTAAAATTAATTACAACTCGGTTGAACACACACAGTTTTTCCTCTTAAAATCTTTCATATTTTTTATTATTAGACGAATCATAGAATATTTTGAATTGCTCTCGCGGAAACATTTCCTGAAATTAATTGCCCTATCAGGAAAAGCAATTACGCGACATTCTAATGAATTCACCTATATATTGTATTTAATTTGTACTTAGGATTGGAAGAAGTTGGGAGTTGAACTAACTAAACGAACTGCGCTTATTATTGAGAGAGAAAGAAATAGTGTTAAAGTAAGAGAAAGAGAGAGAGAGAGAAAGAGAGAGAAAGAGAGAGAGGGAGATTCTGTTCGCAAGTTTAATTATCCTCAACTGAATTTCTTAATAGAAGGACTTTACAGCACAATTACTAATGGATATGCAATTATATTCGTGATAACACAAGAGTGCGCTTTTACTATAGTTTATTTATTAATATAACTAGTAGTAGTATAACCTTTATTTGGCATAATCCAATACAAACGAAATTCTTCAAAAACTAACATTTTCTCTTTAAAATAAAAATAATAGTAATAATAAAATAAAAATATAAATTCAAAACTACATTATTTTCTACCCGTGCCATAGCAGCGTATTACATCTCCCTGGCCTTACTCTCATTACTTCCTTCACCACCTCTATCCCTCTTTCGCTCTCACACAAACTCCCAACACGCGTACTACCTTTCATACCTATTTTTATCCTCATTGCTGGGCATGCATCCATCCAGTGCTCCCATTCATCCTTCTCTCTCCCACAAAATACACATCTCATATATACTTCTCCCATCCATACCTTCCTTCCTCTCTCCTCATTTCCACATCTGAGCCGCGCTAACAATCGTACCTCCTCCGCACTTAATGTCGTAAAATAGCGCGGCGGTCCTGCGTGCACTTGAATTATTTTATAGTGAGGGTTGTAGCTGCTTTTTCTTATTTTTTCCTGGCGCTCCTGTAGCTCCACATCCCTCAACCTCTCACTATATTCAACCTGAAGCATTTCCCCTCCGCGCTATTTTCCCCTCACCATCAACCCCGACGACCCCACTTTCTAGTCCAATCTTTCTCTCTATCATCCATCTAACACCCACACCTTTCACTTGAAATTCCCTGTAACACTCGTACCACGCTTCTCTTACCAGCCTTACTTCCACCAACCCACTCACCTTTCTCTCAAATTTTACCACTCGCTTCGCAGCCACCCATTCTACTGACATTCTCTGGCACTCCTGCAATACTATATAATTTGGAGTCGTTCTCTCCAGGCTAATTATTCTCTTCAAGTATTGCAGGTGTACCCTTTCAATCTTATCATTCCTACTTACTCCATACACTTCAACTGCATACAACAAGAGCGATACTCTTGTACATGCATCCCACCACACCATTTTCATCCCAATGTTCTCTCCAAGCATCCCCTCCCATATTCTCCGCATCCGTGCCATCGCAACTCTGTATATGTTTGCTGAAAATGGTAGCAGAGCCCGACATTGTATTTTGTATGTAAGAAGGTGTTCTTACATACAAAATAACATGTCGGGCTCTGCTACCATTTTCAGCAAACATATACCCGAGATATTTAAATTCTCTTACACGCTCTACTTCCTCACCCATCCATCTAAGTTCTTCTACCTTCCTTCTTCCACCCCCATTCTTATATACCATCCACTTCGTCTTTTTTACATTCACAGTCAATCTCCTTTTTGCAAAATACCTTTCAAGCCTCTCTTTCATATAACTATTCACCCAGTAAATGTTATTGGTACATAAACGCAACAGCCACAGCTTCGCTTGCGCGCTCCAGCAAATCCAAATGTTCAAGCTATTCTAAATTCGAAATTTTACTCCATGCTTAACCTGAGAGTGGAAAACACTCGCTTAAAGCTTTAAATTGAACTATTTAACAAAAAGAAAAAATACTTGAAGTTTTACAGCATATAATTAAGATATATTTATATACTTAAAAGGGGAAAAATGGTGAATGCGCCAGGTTGACAGAGTATTTTTCATAACCAAACGTTTTTTTACAATGTTAAGTCAATACAATACACAATTTGTAACATCATAAATTATCTTATATGATCATTTAAGAACAATAAACCGCTTGACGAAATAAACAACATATAATTAAGATATGTATACTTGAAAAAACAAAAATAGCGAATGCGCCGGGTTAACAGAGTATTTTTCATAAACTAATGCTTTTCTGCAATGTTAAGTCAATACAATACACAACTCGCAGCATCATAAATAATCTTATACGATCATTTAAGAACAATAAATCGCTAGATGAAATAAATCGCGCGCGTTTTGCGAACAGGAACATAACGGGTCGCCATTTCCCCCAGAAAAGATAGATTTGTAATCTTTAATGGAGCGTTGGTAATGCACTTAATGGCCATGTCGAGTTTCAAATTTTACAAAATCCATCAATGCCCTTTTCTTCTAATATATTAATATAATATAAATCATAAATGATCATTTTAAATCAGTGTTTTACACGCGTGGCGCATGAAGTAAAATTTCGAGTTTAGAAAAACCCCTCGACAAATTTTCTCAGCGGGGCTTTTCTAAACTCGAAATTTTACTTCATTCTCAGTCTGGGAGTGGACAACACTCGTTCTTAGAAGTTTCAAATGGAAGGATTACTAAGTTTATTACCATTTTACAAAGGCTACAGCTCGAAGGACCAATCATGGCCTTCGGAGACCAAAGGACTGCAGGAAATCGAAGAAAACAACGAAAATCTGATGGTTTACACCATGGATAGGAAAGAAAACATCTAATTTTGAAAAAATATCGAAATTGGGTTGGTTTTTAGTGTATTTTTAACTTCACTTTAAATCAGTGCTTAATACGCATGGCGCATAAAGTAAAATTTCGAGTTTAGAAAAGCCCCGTGAAAATTTGTCTCGGGTCGCTGCGCGACCCTCGACAAATTTTCTACGCGGGGCTTTTCTAAACTCGAAATTTTACTTCATGCTTAGTCTGGGAGTGGACGACACTCGTTAGAAGCTATATATTGAACTAATAGACAATAATAAGCTTGTCAAAGAGCATAAGAACAATATTATTTATCGTTTTATCGTTTATCGAGTAGGCCACGAGAAGAGCACGACACGAGATGAGCACGACACGAGCACAATACGTGCACGACACGAGCACAAGACATTCACGACACGGGCACAAGATGTGCACGACACGAGACGAGCACGGGAATGTTTCGTGCTGGTGTCGTAATCGTTTTCTTAAAGTGTGGTATTTTATGGAGAGGATATTTTTAAACGATCTTGCATAAATCATAAACTAACCTAACCTGTGTATGTTGAACTTCACAATATTTCAGTGTTTAATACGCGTGGCGCGACCCTCGACAAATTTTGTACGCGGGGCTTTTCTAAACTCGAAATTTTACTTCATGCTTAGTCTGGGAGTGGAAAACACTCGTTTCTAGCTTTAAACAATTATTACCCGAATATTTACAGAGTACACCGAGATGTCAATACTTATAAAAGAAAATTTTAATGTACATTTTAGTTTAGTTGAATAACTAAAAGTGCTATTTATTAAATATATATATATATATATATTTATGTACATTTCTTGTTAAACGTAATTAGATTTCAGCTTAGAGGACTCGCACAATTCACCATCCTAACGTTTTTCCACCCCATATACTCTCTTCTTTATAATTGAAATTGCAATTTTCCACTCAGGCGAATCCTTACCTATACGCTATATGTACAATTTAGACGTCTTAACTTAACTTATTTTAATTAAATTAAATAAATACACCGAATGTATAAAGCTTCCTTATACTTACTCGTACAAAGATGATATATTTAGTTAAAAATATTTAGGATTGATGAATTGTTAAATTCAACAAAACAAAATACTAAAAATAATTTATAAACTAGATAAAAGAACGAATACGGACCAACTATACCAGCAAACACAAGAATTAAGTATACAAAAAATGATACAATTAAGTAATTTATTGATAATATATAAAATTAAAAATAATCTAATTAAAACGAATATTGACATATAAATCAATAAAAATTAACAACAAAGAAAACGACAATAACATTAACATCAGAAACCATACGACAATATAACAGACTATAAAAAAGCATAAAAGAATTTAATTATGTTACATTTAAACTAAAAATGAAAAATCTAATACTTAACGATAAGATAAAATAAATCTGACAAAATAGGAGCATAAGGAATTGAAATATATATCCCTCAATACCATTAGCCCGAGATGGGAATCAACGCCCGCAAATCCCGAGGTGAAGAAAAAGGGAGGAACAAATGAATACATTTTTACAATATGATGTGAAAACTTAATTTATATTGTAAAATAAAGAATACTTTGAAAAAAAATATATATATTTTATGTAAATTTAATATTTAGAGAATCATTTTCATTTATTTTCAAACAAAAATAACATTGAATGATATTCTTGTTGGAGTTACGTGAAGTGTTAGTAATAGATATGTAAGTAGTTGAATTCCTTAATCTTCACAGTTTTATTTTAATACTAAATGTACATTTCAGGCACGATGTGCCCTTTCTCAATAATTTAACATATTTGTACATTTAGTATTAAAATAAGACAGTGAAGATTAAGGAATTCAACTACATACATATCTAAAAATAACAATGGCGTGCTAGGGCGACTTAAGCATGGAAATCAAGGGATCGTTCTACTAGCTGGTTGTCTACAGTAATTTATGTGCAGAGTTACTAATGCGAGGGATTATTCCACTAATTGATTGCATAAAATAATTTATTTAAAGAGTTAGTACTGTGAGAGATTATTCCACGGGTTTATTGCCTAAAGTAATTTATATGCAAAGTTAGTACTGTGAGAAATCGTCCCACTAATTGATTGTCTAAAGTAATTTATGTGCAGAACTACTAATGCAAGGGATTATTGCACTAATTGATTGTCTAAAAGAATTTATTTAAAGAGTGAATTAGTACAGTGAGTTATTATTCCACTGGTTTATTGCTTAAAGTAATTTATGTGCAAAGTTAGTACTGTGGGGAATCGTTCTACTAATTAATTGTCTAAATTAATTTATATGCAGAATTACTAATGCAAGGGATTATTGCACTAATTGATTGTCTAAAAGAATTTATTTGAAGAGTGAGTTAGTATTGTGAAGGATTATTCCACTGGTTGACTGCTTAAAGTAATTTATGTGAAAAGTTAGAACTGTGAGGAATTGTCGTACTAATTTAGTAAGTAAGTAAGTAAGTATTTTATTCATGTCTCACCAGAGGGCTTACATTCGTCATAATATATGGTACACAAAATAGTATTTGGCATTACAAAATCAGTTTAAAATAAATACAATATAAAGCTATCGATAAAACTAAATTACATAAAATATTAAATAACACAGTACAAACAGATTAAAATTTCAAATCGTCAAATCCATTAGAAAAACATTCCTCAATGCAAAAAAATGCTTTGATTACGAGAAATTGGATATTCAAACACCGTGTCAGGAGTTGGGTAAGGTGTGAGGTTCGGTGAAATTGGATATTCTATCGCCGTGTCAGGAGTTGGGTTAGGTGTGAGGTTATGTGAAATTGGATATTCAAACGCTGTATCAGGAGTTAGGTTAGGTATGAGGTTAGGTGAATTTGGATATTCCATAACCTCACACCTAACCCAACTCCTGACACGGCGATGATATATCCAATTTCACCTAACCTCACACCTAACCCAACTCCTGAAACGGCGATGGAATATCCAATTTCACCTAACCTCACACCTAACCCAACTCCTGATACGGCGTTTAAATATCCAATTTCACCGAACCTCACACCTAACCCAACTACTGACACGGCGTTTGAATATCCAATTTCACCTAACCTCACACCTAACCCAACTCCTGACACGACGTCTGAATTACCAATTACACCTAACCTAACTCTCTTTGATCCCTGTATGACCTGGAACCCAAAGCAGTTTAACTCTGTTGTTCCTGGCCAGCTGCTTTAGGGATAGTTTGCACTCCCAAACAGACTAGGACTTACATGTAGATGATTTTATTGCCATTTATGCAACCTACCTGTCTGAGCATATGCATATCCTCTTTTTGTTATAGTCCCTTTCTAAACACACTTGGGCGCATGTGTTCAAGGCCTCGATTTCTGCAATAAATATCGATGGGGACCGTCCCTTTTCACATGCAAGTGCAGAGGTGTAAGGTTTAGCTCCAGTAGGGCAAGTGCTCATAGCCCCTTTGATGCCCAAGCATGCCAGCCTTTGAACCTTGCTAAGCTTTGTTTGGGTTGTACTCTGCATTGTTTTTGTCCAACAGACAACGGAACCATAAGTGATTATTGGTCATATCACCGTTATGAAAAGCCAATATATCATCTTGGCATAAAGACAATTTATCATAAAGAAAAATTGACTTTGTCAATAGTTTGCAGAATATTTACAAAATATAAAAATATGAAAACGAATTAAAATTAATATCGACTTTCTGCAAAATGTTTGTCTCACTGAGACAAGTCTCCAAATATTCATTGAAACAACTACTTCTCGAACTAATACTCCGACAGATATTGAATTATACAATGTCGGAGTTTTAGCTCAAGAAGTAGTTGTTTCAATGAATATTTGGAGACTTGTCTCAGTGAGACAAACATTTTGCAGAAAGTCGATATTAATTTTAATTCGATTTTATATTTTTATATCATCTTGGGGTGTAAACTCCATCTTCTGCCAAATAATTGGCGGTGATGTTGTCTACTCACATCTACTGTAAGGGATTTTCTCACTAATTAAGCGCAGATTTACGATTAATGTTCAGGAAAAACGAGGGATCGTTGTTAATTAAAATCATCGTTAAAAATGTACATAAAATGCAATGCATGCAATAAAATAATAAAACACGCCTGATGCTAATAGCGCTCGCAATTAAATAAATTGCTGACAACTGGTCGAAACATAAAAATCAAGCGCTTCAATTTCGAGTGATTACGAATGTAAAAGTATGCACGCAGCGAAATGAACTCGCGCAGAGCACAGCCAACTACAAAACCACAGCCCTTTTCATCGCCCCCTTCTTTTATTATTATTATTATTATTATTTAAATTAGTGCGCGCCGAAAATGAAATAAATTGCGAACGGACGCGGCGGAGTATTTTTATTATGACGACTGCCTTTTTACGATCGACAAACTCATCACCGGAATGAAGTCCTCTCGTCCTCTGTTTCAAGGGGGGTAAATTGTAAACAGCACTAACAAACGAGCGGGTCTTTGAAAGGGCCGGCCTTTTTACCACGTTAATTAAGCGATTTGTGCGGAAATAAAGGAATTAGCGGAGTGATTATTACTGTTTGTATACAGTATTTCGTTTTCATGCCTACTGGAATAAGAATGTCAAATTATTATCTTTGCCTTGTCCAAAGCCGTAGCTAGAACAACATGTCGAGGGGGTTACTACACTGCTCAAAACAATTAGCGGGTCACTAGTTTGTGCCTCCATAAAATTCAAACGGGAAATTACATCCAAATAAAATTAAGGATATCTGAAAGACGCTCTATTTAATTGTTTTAATTGGCACATATGGAAGTGTCAGCATCACGTACTTTTAAAGTACCTGTAATAATTAACAACAACTACCAAAACCAAAGTGCAAAACGAAATTAAATTAATAATAAAACACTTAACTTTGTTTTACCACTTTAATTAACTTTTTACAGTGACTATAGTTTCGACTACAAGCTAGTTATTATCAAACTGAGTACCTAAAATACATTGTACATTGTTTTTATATCACAGCATCAAAGAGGGGAATATACATTATGTCGGTCTGGTCGTTGATGAGGGGAATTTCCAGATTAGCTTTCAACTTGTGAATTTCCAGCGCTTCCAGTAAATCCATTTTTCGGCCTTTGTCCGACAAATGGATTACGGAAAGCATGCTGTCTTCTGTGCAGGTGTGGTTGTTTTCTATTAAATGAGTTGCAAAAGTGGACTTGTTATTCTTTAAACGGACTGAAAATTAAATTAATTGTCAATGTAAACTTTTGTACATAAAGTGGTTAATAACGAGTATGTGCTTCCATAGCTCGAGTAACGGCATTACATCGTCTTGGCATGCTTCGCAAAAGTCTTTGAAGGTCTTCCTGTAGTATAGCGTCCCATTCTTCAATAAGAGCCGCCGTTAGCTGCTGGATGGTCTGAGGAGGATGCGGGCGACCACGAACACGTCTGTCGAGCATATCCCAAACATGCTCTATGGGATTTAAATCAGGACTTAACGCAGGCCACACCATTGTTTGAATTTCCAGTTCTTGTAGGAAGTCTAAAGTGATTCGCGCAGTATGTGGTCTTGCGTTATCCTGCATTAACAAAAAGTTAGGACCTATTCCATATGCCACAGGGACAATATGTTCTCCTAACACAATGTCAACATAAAGATTTCCTGGAATTACAACAAGGTCGGTTCTACTGTCGATACTAATCCCACCCCAAACCATAACTGAACCACCTTCAAATCTTTCGACTTCCTGGACAGTAGCAGCTGCGTAGCGTTCTCCTGGGCGTATGTAAACACGTACTCGGCCATCGCAACGAGTAGTACGGAACCTTGATTCATCCGTGAAGAGCACAGACTGCCATTGTCGAAGTTGCCATGCGACATGTTCACGAGCAAAATTAATCCTTGCTTTTCTGTGGCGTCGTGTCAAAGAGGGTTTTCGGATGGGTCGTCTTGCCCTCAAATTTGATTCCCTCAACCTATTCCTAATTGTCCGGTCTGATACAGTGACTCCATGCGCCGTCCTGAGGGAAATTAAGAGGTTTTTCGCCGTAGATACAGGTCAATATACCAGGCGAAGTGGGCAGGGTCGCAAGCGAAATAGAACTCAACATCAAGACCGATTTTTACTGATTTCGAGTCTTCGCAATAGAAACTCAATTGCGAAGACTCGAAATCAGTAAAAATCGGTCTTGATGTTGAGTTCTATTTCGCTTGCGACCCTGGCCACCTCGCCTGGTATATTGACCTGTATCTAAGTACCTGTTCCACAATCGCTGAATCACAGACAGACTTACGTTGAAGTTTCTTGAAACTTGTCGAAGGCTTTCGCCATTTTCAATTAATGTTATAGCACGAACAACTTCCACTTCGTTGAGATGCCTCATTTTCACTTAACTTAAGTCAAACTGTCAGTTGCAAACATTTCTGTTTGTTTATTGATCTCAACAAGGCTTTCCTAGCTCTTTGAATCAAATCTGGGAAACATTATTTCACTTTAGTTTTGGTAGTTCTTGTTCATTATTACGGATTATCTGGAAGTGTGCGATGCTGATAATTCCCTATGTGTCAATTATAACAATTAAATAGAGCATCTTTCAGATTAAGGACATCTGAAAGATGCTCTATTTAATTGTTATAATTGACACATAGGTAATTATCAGCATCGCACACTTCCGGAGTATCAGTAATAATGAACAAGAACTCCCAAACCAAAGTGAAATAATTTTATTTGCATGTAATTTCTCGTTTGAATTTCATGGAGGCACAAATTAGTGACCCGCTAATTGTTTTGATCAGTGTAGTTAAAATATTGTTTTTGCTCTTTCAAAGTCGCTTTTACATGCAAATGATAATTTCAGGGTGGGGGGAGGGGGGGTGAACCCCCATATCCCCCCGCTGGCTACGGCCTAGGCCATGTCAGAGTATTAAATATACTGCAATCTTTTCTTTTCACAGGTTACAGAAACGTCAGTTAAATCCAACAGAATTGACATCGAATAAATCGAATAAATCGCGTGGGAGGTGGAAGCACAGGAAAGACAAGGGTGTATAGAGAGGAGTGAATACAACGATAGGTACGGGAGGTGGCAGGTGTATAGGAGAATGCCGAGGTATTTGGTGGAGGGAAGGTGGAGTAGGGAGGAAAGGGTGGTGCTGGCGAGGGCGAGGTGTGGGTCAGGGGAAAGAGGAAGGAAGGTGTGGATGGGGGAAGAGTATGGGAGCTGTGTAATGTATGAGCCGGGGAGGGATACGTGGAGTCATTTGGCGGAGGTGTGGGAATAAGAGGGAATAGAAGAGTGACGGAATGGATGAAAAAGGATGGGGCCGGGGTAAGGACGCTGGAGAAGTTGGGGAAAGAGAGGGAAAGCAGAATGAAGATAGGGGGCAGCGATTAGTGTAGATGTAATGTAGTATTATGCCAATAAAGGTCTTTTTTTTATTAATATTATTATTCTATGGAAAAATTCAATTCAATTCAATATACAGAGAGTTTTATGTAACACCGAACATTTTTATAACGAGAATTTTTCTTTGAAGTATTCATATGCATACGTTGCACATTTTCCGATGCTTGGTTTATTAAAAGAATCCAATTTGAAGCTTTAAGCGAGTGTTTTCCACTCCCAGGCTAAGCATGAAGTAAAATTTCGAGTTTAGAAAAGCCTGAAAATTTGGTTTGGTCGCGTAGCGCGAAGCGCGGAGCGGCCAAACCAAATTTTCAGGCTTTTCTAAACTCGAAATTTTACTTCATGCGCCACCGGTACAAAACACTGACATATTACGAAGTTTAAAACACACCGCTAAACTTTACATTGAATCAGTGTTTTGTACCGGTGGCGCATGAAGTAAAATTTCGAGTTTAGAAAAGCCTGAAAATTTGGTTTGGCCGCTCCGCGCTTCGCGCTACGCGACCAAACCAAATTTTCAGGCTTTTCTAAACTCGAAATTTTACTTCATGCTTAGTCTGGGAGTGGAAAACACTCGCTTAAAGCTTCAAATTGGATTCTTTCAATAAACCAAGCATCGGATAATGTGCAACGTATGCGTATGGATACTTTAAAGAAAAATGTTCGTTATGAAAATGTTCGGTATTACATAAAACTCTCTGTATATAATAATTATTTTGGGAGACCATTAAATACAGCTATATATATAAAATAATCACAAAACAAAAAAATATACACAAATCAACACAATCAGAAACAGAAATTATATCTTATAAAGGAGGATCAAATAAATAATTATAATAAAGAACCTTAAGAGCAGTTAATGGAACTTTTGATATAAAAACAAAATTACATTTCAAGAACAATTCAATTCAATGTACAAAAAGCAAAATTAATTTTAAAGATAAATTCAATTAAACATAAAAGCAGCGTTTCATTTCAAGAACAATTCAATTTAGTTTTAGCAAAAAAAAAAAAACGGAAATACAATCAACGAATAATTTCCAATTTTATTCTAAATAACGTCAATAAATCACACCCGAATCCCGTCTGTCCGTGCGAAACCCGTCCGGTAAATCACATTAATTACTTATTTCGTCAGTGAATGAATAACAACTGAATTCAACAATGGCCTATCGAGAGCTTAATCATATTGCGCGTGAATATTCGTCGGTTAAAAGCGATTTGAATTTAATTAAAAAGAAAAATCAATTAAGCCCCTGCCGAAGCGCGCGAGATTTCCACCAAAAATTAGGTAACTACAATAAAAAGTTAAATTAATTTTGAGACTCGCGGCTGGGGTGATTAATTCGAGGCGAGGCTTTTTTTTCAAGGCTTATTAGTTTTTATTTAACCGTAGGAGATTAATTGTTTTTTTTTTTGTTTTTCTTTCGACGAGACTGTTAATTTTTCATTAATTTCGTGTGGATTAAAAAAAATTGCCGATAAATTTGAATATTTTACAATAAATACGATACTTGAGCGTATTTTAAGTGTATTTTTCTAGATTGTTTGTTAATATTTCATTAAATCCTCCACTTAATTAAATACAAACGACAGTTATATAGAGACTTTAGACAAACTGACGACATGACACTCAAACAAAAATTCAACAGACTAAATAAAGACATACATACGATGATTATACAGTACAAAAGTGATCTCTGGATAAAATCGTGTGAACAAATAAACGACCTACAGGGTAAACACTGTTACCGGCGTTTTACCGGAAACGCCGCAACTATGATTATTTCGGCGATTTATATAGTTTAATTTCATTTCGCGATAACAACGGACCCCACATAATTTTTATTAATCATTTTTAAGTTCACTTTCATAATCATTTATTATGAAATGAAATAAGTTCGTCTATATACACTGATCGTTCGGGTTTTGTAAATATTTGTAATTATAGGATTAGTCATTTTTATTTAGAATTTTTGATTTTATTGCCTTACGCGGCGCAAATCTCGTTTGGGTCGTAAAATGCAAAATTCCAAGTAGCGGCCCTAAGCCGGGAAATTTTCACCATTACGGCAGTTCGTGACCAAAACAATAGCAAGACAGATTTGGTCACGAAAGGCTCACCGTCGAGTACCGCCCTCCGGATTAGGGAGAGATGGTATTTACTGCCCGGCTACTTGGAATTTGCATAAAGGGAAATACCGGCAATTCACCTAGTAATTCGGGTTGGATGATCCGCATGCGCCAGGGCGCGCAAAATGAGAGAACGCAATAGACTTGCGCATGTCACCCCTAACCGCTGGACCAATCAGAGGCAGGAGCCTTAACCACTTCCATCTCCCACATCCCACCTAGCGACGATCATGGGAAGGGAGAGGGTGGTTATCGAAACTGATGGTTCAGGGGGAGGACAGTAATCGGTATCAATCTTCTGAATCGTGCGGTCATCCGAAATCCGAGTGTTGTTATAATATTATTTTTGTTTTTAAATCCAACAAATAACGTAAGAGTCGCGTCGCGTAAGGTGACAGTTGTTTTTGTATTATTTGTATATATATTTCGGTAATTGTCAACTCTTGTTTATTTTTAATAAACACCATTGTAAATGTTTTTTTGAAATCGTACTCTTTCATTTATCGAATCATTTCAATTCTTATAACCTAAAGAAATATATATACAAAGTGAGTTGTTCTGGAAAAATGCTGTTCCAGGACCTGACGATGACAGGGTGAGTATTTTTATGTTTTATTTTGTTTTAAAAGTGACTGTGTGGTATCTCTGCCTACGAGCTACTAGGTAATCGAGGGTGATCCGATTTTGAGAACAAGGTCAATAATTCAATATAAATTTCTCAAAATCGGGGTGGTTGTCTCCCAGAAGGCAACACCTTAATTTCCCCCTTTGATAACACTACTGGCAGGAGATTAAAAAACTCAGCAAGTACCGGAAAACCGATTGTATCCAAAAAATCACAGACCCAATGACAAAAAATACGGTGACGGACGATATCGACATTACTAAGATCTTTGCGACTTATTTCAAACACACGTACACAATGACTGACCACACAAACTATGACAATGAATTCCTCGACAGTGTAAACTCCTGGTATGCGTCTTTTAAAATCACCCAAACACCTCTTCCCCCAAATGATGCTATAAAGGAGGAAGAATATTTTGAAAACCTCGAAAAGGGCAAAAACACGGCACCCGGTTATGACAACATTCCTAGAATTATCCTCAAATCTCTTCCAACAAACATCCACACCTTTATCCTAAAATTATTTAACTATATATACTCTACCCAAGTGTTACCGCCAGAGTGGAAGCGGGGTATAATTACCTGTATACCCAAACCCGGAAATGACCCACTAGATCCTAGCAATTATCGCCCCATCACCCTTCTCCCAGTCCTCGGAAAATTATTCGAATCCATAATCAAAAACAAACTTATGTCCTGCATAGCGGACCTTATCCCTCCCTACCAGTTCGGATTCCTCGAACACCGCTCCACAACGTTACCTTTATCCATTCTCACGTCCAACTGTCAAACAGCAAGCCTTGAAGGTCGTAAATCTGCCATAATATTTCTAGACATTCAAAAAGCGTTTGATTCAGTTTGGCACCAGGGCTTGCTGTTTGTTTGGGCATATCATTTATTTTGTTTATTATTATTTGTTAAGTATCATATTATTCTACTATATTATTGTACATATTGCCTTGTAATTAGGATTTTTCCTGTTGGGTAATAAATAAATATTATTATTATTATTATTATTATTATTTATGTGCAGCTCCCTTAATATACCTCCACACCTAATCAACCTCTTAGACAGTTTCCTGCACAACAGATCCCTTTAAGTTAAAATACGCCACACCTTTTCCAGCGCCTTTACTCCTGAGCAAGGCCTGCCACAAGGATCCCCGCTATCACTATTTCTTTACAACCTTCTCGTCCATGATATGTACAACCCCGATCCTAACTATTTTGATAAATCTGCCTACCCTCTCCTATACGCCGATGATACTGCGTTAATCGCACATGCTCCCACACTCTCAAAAGCCCTCAGCACTCTACAGGGCATTATCGACACCATTCAAACATGGTTTGCGAAATGGCGAATTTCCATAAACCCCCAATAAAACCCAGCTTCTAATCCCTTTTCACCGAGCAAACCAATCCCCATTCTCAATTTCTTTTAAGAATCAAGTTATCCGCCTTTCAACCACTTGCAAATATTTAGGTATCCTTTTTGACCCCAACGTTACTTTTAAAGCTCACTCCACAATCCTCAAAGCAAAAATCAAGAATCGGGCGGCTCATTTTAAAGGTCTGACCTTCAAACAACAAGGAATTACCACAAAAACAGCCGTTCATATATATAAAATGATATGCCGCCCCTTACTTGACTATGCTGCTATCCTCTTCCACAATCCCCATCCTACTACACTCAAAAATTTACAAGTCGCCGAAAGATCGGCCCTGAGAGTGCTTACCAAAATCCGTCACCCCCAAAACCCACTGCACAACCCCTCCAACCTCCTGCTGTACAAACTAACAAAAGTTACCCCCATCGAAACCCGCCTATCCTATTTAGCTGATAAATTCGCCTCAAACCCCACCCTTTATAATCTCCTCCACCCTTTATGCATTTCTCGAAACCCTAATATCACTCCGTAAACGTTTTACCTCTACAATTCATGATTTCATTTCATCATTTCATAACCCTAGTGATCACGACAATTAAAATCATTTGACTAGACAATGGACGACATTAGCAATCAAGACATTTCCTACACAATAACTGATAAGGACAAAACTCTATAATTCCAGGCAGAAAGACCAACGGTCGATAGCCAATTGACAAATTATTTAATTTTTACTTTATTTAATTGTAATTTATTTTTGTACTATTACTATTACCAAAATTTGCCAATAAAGATTTATATGTTTCATTAATTTTATGTGAATTAAACAAAAATCTCTAATAACTTACGTGCTGACAGCTGAACAGCTGATTGCTTACCGTACAACCAAATAACATTTCTTTGATGTCCAGGGAGTTTTTCTTTAAAGTATATGTATTTCAAATTCAGCTTATTTTCTTTAAATCTTTAGTTATTCGTTGTTTTTTTTAAGAGTTGAATTTGAAGCTTAAAACGATTGTTTTCCACTCCCAGACTAAGCATGAAGTAAAATTTCGAGTTTAGAAAAGCCCTGAAAATTTGTCGAGGGTCGCGCAGCGACCCGAGACAAATTTTCAGGGCTTTTCTAAACTCGAAATTTTACTTCATGCGCCACGCGTATAAAACACTAAAATATTGTGAAATCTGTGTATATTTGAACCTTACTTGAGATCAGTGTTTTATACGCGTGGCGCATGAAGTAAAATTTCGAGTTTAGAAAAGCCCCGTGAACATTTGTCGAGGGTCGCGCAGCGACCCTTGACAAATTTTCTGGGCTTTTCTAAACTCGAAATTTTATTTCATGCGCCACGCGTATAAAACACTAAAACATTGTGAAATCTATGTATATTTGAACCTCACTTGAGATCAGTGTTTTATACGCGTGGCGCATGAAGTAAAATTTCGAGTTTAGAAAAGCCCCGTGAAAATTTGTCTCGGGTCGCTGCGCGACCCTCGACAAATTTTCACGGGGCTTTTCTAAACTCGAAATTTTACTTCATGCTTAGTCTGGGAGTGGAAAACACTCGTTTGAAGCTTCAAATTGAACTCTTTTAAAAAACAACGAATGTCGAAAATGTACAGCTTTATTCCTTGTATATTGATCAAGTAGTAATTTAGTTTTCATCATTGTCATGGTACCATTAAAAATTATTACAATAAACAAGTTGTTCATTCAGGCTCATTGTTTATTTTGTTAGGGCGTAGGTAAAGTATTGTACGTTTCTCGAGTGGTATGGCAATTACATACTCGCGGAATACTTCACTCGCCGCTGCGCGGCTCGTGCGCAACATGTCCGCTCATATGTAATATGCTGCATACCACTCTCGTTACGTAATATACTACTTTACTGTTTTTAAACTTCACACTAAACTAGTGTTTTATACGCCTGGCGCATGAAGTAAATATGTCGAGTTTAGAAAAGCCTGAAAATTTTGATTGGACGCTCCGCTTCGTGGAAGGCTTTTCTAAACTCTAAATATTTAAATACTTAATTGTTGTTGAGTTGCGTGAAGATGGTTTTAAATTAATGAAACGCTTGTATCTTCTCTTCACTTATTTATTTGGAGTACCAAATGCACATTTCGATCACGATGTGATCATTATCAATGGTTGACAAATACCATTGATAACCATTGATAATGATCACATCGTGATCGAAATGTGCATTTGGTACTCCAAATAAATAAGTGAAGAAAAGATACAAGTGTTTCATTAATCTAAATATTTACTTCATGCATAATCAGGGAGTGCAAAATAAGCAAAAAAAAAATCATCCTAATACATATATTAATATTACTATTAACTGAAAATAAAAATTGATCTTATGAGGATGAAAACATCAATAAAAACAGAAATATTCAATTTGTCAACTTTGTTTCGACTTTTTTAACTCCCCTCTTTGATGCTGTAATATAAAAACAGTGTAGAATGTATTTTAGGTACTCAGTTTGATAATGGCTAGCTTGTAGTCGAAACTATAGTCACTGTAAAAAGTTAAATAAAGTGGTAAAACAAAGTTAAGTGTTTTAATATTATTTTATAAAGATGTACCACAAAGTGAACGCCAACCAAATCAAAGATTTTTTTAACTTGATTTTACCTGTATGTACTTAGAATTTCTAGGGAGCTCGCTTTTTAATTTTGTTTAATTGTTTATATCACACACATTATCGTAATGTTCATTAATACAGTTTGCGTGTTGAGTTGTGCGTTTTTTTTCTGGCTGTTTGTGTGTATTGAAAGAGTATATTTTTGTTTTCTTTTTAAATATCTCGTTGCCAAAAGGGATGAGTGTCGAATACAAAGCGCTCATCCCCCGGATCGGCGGAGATGGGAAAACATAAATACGTATAAATCAAGCCGCACGATTTGCTCCCCCCTTTTTCGGAATATCGGCATCAAGGTAAACACAAAACAAACAAACATGTATAAATATAAACACCCACAGATAAAGGTAAAAAAAAAATCAGACCTTTAAAAGGGGCGAATCAGAAAATGTGAATTTCATAAAGCATAAAATTTCTAGATCATTTAGAAAATAAAGATCGCAACATAGCGGAGCAGCTGTGTAAGCATCGGTACTGCGCGCGCATCGATTAAACCCTGGGTCTCCAAACTATCTTCTTCGCGGGCCACAAATACAATTCTACATAATAAAGTCGGCCAAGATCCGATTAATTTTATAAAATTATGAAAAATTTAAAGAACAATTGTTACAATATTTCAAAATATGACATTTACAAAAAAAATTATAAACAATCGCGGGCCGGATTCATGCAGGTCGCGGGCCGTAGTTTGGAGACCACTGGATTAAACAATCAATTTTCACCACTATTTTACTAAGCCTGTAGCCTAAAAAGAGTAAATTGTATGATGAATTAATTTCTCACTTAACCCGTGGTGAAACATACAGAGAGTTTTATGTAACATCGAACATTTTCATAACGAGAATTTTTCTTTGAAGTATCATTTCGATGCTTGGTTTATTAAAAGAATTAAATTTGAATCTTTAAGCGAGTGTTTTCCACTCCCAGACTAAGCATGAAGTAAAATTTCTAGTTTAGAAAAGCCCAGTGAAAATTTGTCGAGGGTCGCGCAGCGACCCGAGACAAATTTTCTGGGCTTTTCTAAACTAGAAATTTTACTTCATGCGCCACGCGTATTAGACACTAAAATATTGTGAACTCTATGTATATTTCAAGCTCACTTGAAATCAGTGTTTTATACGCGTGGCGCATGAAGTAAAATTTCGAGTTTAGAAAAGCCCAGAAAATTTGTCTCGGGTCGCTGCGCGACCCTCGACAAATTTTCACTGGGCTTTTCTAAACTCGAAATTTTACTTCATGCTTAGTCTGGGAGTGGAAAACACTCGTTTAAAACTTCAAATTGAACTCTTTTTAAAAACAACGAATGTCGGAAAATGTACAGATTTATTCCTTGTATATTGATCAAGTAGTAATTTAGTTTTCATCATTTTCATGGTACTATTAAAAATTATTACAATAAATAAGTTGTTCTTTCATGCTCATTGTTAATTTTTTAGGGCGTAGGTAAAGTATCGTACGTTTCTCGAGTGGTATGGCAATTACATACTCGCGGAATACTGCACTCGCTGCTGCGCGGCTCGTGCGCAACATGTCCGCTCATATGTAATACGCTGCATACCACTCTCATTACGTAATATACTATTAGGTAACTAGTGTGTAATGTGGGGCTTTGGGGCATGATTTGTGTGGCCCATTAATTGTCATAAATAACAAATTAAAACTGTTTATAAATTAATTGACGTTACGCAAAAAGTTTAGTAATCTTCCGACAACTGATAAGCGCGTGCTTATTATTTCTCTTTTTTTGCCAATATGGAAATTTATTTTTCCCGTGTACTTCTGAAAAATGTGGGGAAATCCCCCGCGGGTGGTTTATAATTAAATGTAAATAAAATTCAACCCTCTCGCGTGTTCCGGAGCCGAAAGGGGAATACACAAAACGCTTGTACAAAACGTATAAATCTTTTTCAAACACACCGCGCATAAATATTTGTTAATGTTAAAATAAATACGGGCGTTTATCTGGATGATTAATTATTAGTCGGTGCAATTAAATATTTATCTCGTGTAAATTAAAGTAAACATTACTGTTTTAATAATTAATATTTATTCTATTATAATTTATAAATATATAAAGATCTTTATTAGCAGATTGTAAACGAAAAATATGTATACAAACAGATTGTATACAATATGTTTATATATAAATATATATAACTATATATAAATTATTTGAAAAATATATCTGCCAATTGGCTATCAACCTGAATTTGTTATTATACTATTGATTATGAGATTTATCTCTGTGACGATTTCTTTTATTTTTGCACTGGTTCTAGAGATCGCCACTAGTTCTGATGCGGATGAATTTAAGTGGAATAATACATTCGTTGCATTTATTATTTGTATATTCACCTTAAAATGTAGAAATATTTACAAAATATTTACATTTCTCACTTATTTATTTATTTATTCAACGGGATCCATTTACAAAACGAGCTAATATATGTTGACTGTTTGTAGATTTTATTTAGAATGATTACAAAAATGAAAATAGAGTTAAAAGTATGAATATTTACAAAGTGGGGAGAGCGTTGTAATTGGTCATTGACATTTCGTGGGTGTATTTTAGGCATCCCTTCCTTCAAGTGAAGTAAGGGATAGCTTTTCTTGATTTTACTGTACGGTCGTTCCGTACCTGCTTTAAGAGTTTCCAGATGTAAATGTTTCCACGAAACTGCTCAATTTTACAACAGCCCATTAAGAATTTGAATGAAATGAATTTCTAAAGAAATACAAAAGTATGCATGGAAAAATAGAAAAAATATAAATATATAAATGTACATATGAGCCGCAACAACTATCATATGTTTTTTAAAACGTCATAAGCAAAGCTCTACTGAAGAGAGATCAATCTCGAAACGCGTCTATAGATGGCCTAAGACATTAGTTTTAATCCAAGTGCTTTCACTTCAGAATTTTTTGTTTTATCTCCTTTCATTTTAATATTGTATTTGTTAGTTGGTTTGAAGAGAATTTGACCTAAACGTTACATATACTTTAATAGAGCGTTGTAACAAATCCAATTAAATAAGATTTTATATATTTTATTGCATAATTTAATATCCGGCGGTGTATTTGCACGAAAAGTAGTTGTTTCAGTGGATATTTATCGTCCTAAGTTGTCTTATTAATTAAGACATTGTTTGCATTTTCAAAAATTACATTTTCGTAATTTTATATATTATACCATATGTTCAATTAAAAAAACCTCTAGAATGCCATTATTTAATCTTTTTTCAAATTTAAGTTGGCCACACATCACGAATTGACATATAATTCGTGAGACACAATAATTATAGTGTACATTTTCAGAGATGCCAACCTAAAATATTTTCCATGGCACTGTAGAGATTTTTTTTTTAATTGAACATCTGATAATATGATATATTTTTTAACATCGCGCTTATTGAACACTAAAATATTGTGAACAAGTGAACTTCAGTTGAAATCACTGGCTTGTACGCGTGGCGCATGGAGTAAAATTTCGAGTTTAGAAAAGCCTGATAATTAAACTCTTAAATAAAACAACGAAAGAAAATAAGCTGAATTAGGAATACGTATACTTTCATTAGTATATATAGAAAACCTTCATTATCAATACGTATACTTTGTAGAAAAACTCCTTGTATAGATCTTCCAGCGCTATATCAAAAAAATGATTTCAAATTTGCAATAAATTTTTATACTTTTATAACACCCTAAATCATAATCCTCAATAAAAGTATCCCTCAGCAAACAGCTTATTGCATGCTCGGCCGTGAGTCGGCTGCATAATTTCAGGTCCGTATTAGAACATTTCATTCCAATGACTGACGTAGATAAATGTTAAAAGAGCATAAATGTTTTGAACTTTTAATTCTTACACTTAAATGAACTCGGTTAAACAATCAACATTTTTAATCTCAACATCTCTGAACATTTTTTCTTCCGCTGTTTGCCTCGCGCCCCGAGGACAACACACCTTGTAGCGGCCCTGTTTATTTCGGTCATGAATTTTCTATGCAAATCATCTGGCCAGCGCAGGTTAGTTTTATTGCGGTTATAGTCATAACCCCCAATTATCATTTACAAGTTAACCGGAAACTGAAGTCATTTTTTTCATATAGCGCTGGAACTACTATACATCAAAGAAATGTCATTTGGTTGTACGGTAATCAATCAGCTGTTTATTTTTGTAACACACTAACTCTCACCAAAATACATCATTTATAATATAAATTAGTACAAGTTACTTTTACGACTTGTAAATTATTATAGAGCTTATTAAACTGCATTTTTCGCAGTGTAAACGAGTGTAATTTCTGTTATAAACGATCGTTGTGCACTAGGAAAAGCTAGTGCGAAACAAAAAGCAGCGGCAATTAAGCGCCGCATCATCTATCATTTCGGTTAATTCGGGAAAACAAACAGTCGGGTGCCGGAGGTGCGCTAAAAATCCTTTGTTTGGATAATTGAAAAGCGATCCGCTTTTTGTAAGATTAATAACGCAGCGTTTGCTTTTCATTCTCCAAACAATTGGTAATCACAGTTGGAAAAATACGAGGATATAATTGAAGTGAAGTGAGGGAAAAGACAATCGTAATAAATGGTGTTGATTCTAACACCAACTAAATACATTGGACATAAAGAAAATTTGACATAAAAAGAAAAATTGAGTTTGTCAATAGTTTGCAGAATATTTACAAAATATAAAAACGAATTAGAATTAAAAACGACTTTCTGCAAAAATTTATCTTCCAAAGTAGTTGTTTCAATGAATATTTTGAAACTTGTCTCAATGAGACAAAATTTTTGCAGAAAATCGATATTAATTTTAATTCGTATTTATTCTTTGTAGATACATTGGCTTTTTCAGTAAACGCTGATTATATTATATATTCAATAAAAAAAAATCTCTAGAGTGCTATGATATATATATTATATATATATATATATATAACTTGCTTGAGTTTTTTGGGCTGCTTTCTCGCGTTGATTGGTTTATTTATTTATCGGACACAAATCAAGAAATTTTAGCACCTTCTACATCGAGTGGACCAATAACACGCAGCAGATCTAGACTACAAGTCCCTAGTTTACAAAACAAATGTACTGACAGTGAACGTGACATCCATCACTCAGTATACAAAAAAGCTCCTGAGGATGGCAGAAGTGATGCTGCCGAAACGTAGAGCGCAAATAAACCAATCAACGCGAGAAAGCAGCCCAAAAAACTCAAGCAAGTTATATTTCGCTCGCGAAAACCTAAAATTATATATATATATATATATATATATATATATATATATATATATATAATAATCTTTATTAAAGATCAGTACAAGATAATTGTTTACAATGTGAAATGAAATGTATCTTAAAATTTGATCTTGATCTTTGAAGGGCTATCAACCAGAGGTCTTTCAGCCCGTAGTCTGCTGACATTGATGTTTTAGTTTATGTTATTGATGAGATGAGATGTACTGATAGATGGTATTTGCAGGATGCTTGAATTTAGGATTTTGATTGGGATTGCGGGAAACGCATAGGTGATTTAGGGTATCTACGATGTGTGGGTTTGTGGCGAATTTTGTAATTAGATGTGTGATGCGTTCTTCAATTGGTATTAACTGGGTACGTTGATATAGGAGGGCATTAGAAGGGTTATGGAGTGGATTATCTGGATGCCTAATTTTTGTTAGTATTCTAAGAGCTGATCGTTCACCTACTTGTATATTTTTTTAAGATGTAGGATTGGGTTCATGGAATAGGATAGCTGCATAATCAAGCAGATGCCGGCAAATCATTTTATAAATGTGTACTGCTGTGTTGGTTGAAATTCCTTCATCCTTGTACGTTAAGGATCTGAAGTGCCGAGCCCTATTCTTGATTTTCAGCTTAAGGGATTTGGTGTGGGATTTAAAAAGACTGTGAATATCGTGGTACAAGAATGATTATATTAAAGAAAATATTTATAGAAAGGAATACTTAAGAAAAGGGGATTATATTAAAAAATAAAATAAATAAAGGTAAACTTGGTGTCAAAGGATATTCCAAGGTATTTGCATATTGGGAGTGGAAATAATTGGTGGTGATTAATGGTGACGGAATATGGATTATCAGTAATTCGGTGGTATGGGATGAATAATTGGGATTTGTTACAGTTGATTGTTAGAGTGCTATGATTTTATCTCTTTTTAAATTTATGTTGGCTACACAATAGGAATTGTCATATAAAACGTCAGACATAATCATTATAATATATAATTTCAGAGTTACCAACCTACAATATATTCCAGAGCACTTTAGAGGTTTTATTTTTTTGAACACACGATATTATACAAATTTATAATTTGATTTTTTTTATTTACGTTGTGTTGTGTGTGGATTAATTGAATCAAGAGTCTAGAGATTAGAGCCCGAGCAATAAAACACTTATCTAAAAACTTAATACAAGAAGCTAGAGTCCATACACTGCGGTTTAGTATTCCCACGAGTCTTGATCTTAGTTTAATTCAAGACTGTGATTTCTGGACAGTAAATTCTTAACCCCAGTCTGTAGATTAGTTCTAGATCGCTGGATAATCTAGATTTTAGACTATCTAGGATCTCGAAACTTAAGTTACGTGCGCCCAGAGTATAGAGTTTTGAGAGTTTAGGGCCACTCTAGCGCCTAGAGTCAAGAATTTAGAGTACCGAAAAGTAAGATAAATTTAAATTCAAAACTATTTGAATTCGAGAAAATAAGCTTACGCTTCTTATAGTTTGCACACTTTAAACATAATATATAAAATTACGAAAAAACTATTCGTGAAAATGCATTTTCACGAATAGTTTTTTCGTAATTTTATATATTATACCGAAAAGTAAAGTTTTGCCTAGAGCAGTGGTCTCCAAACTACGGCCGGCGGGCCAAATCCGGCCCGCGACTTGCATGAATCCGGCCCGCGATTGTTTGTAATTTTTTTGTAAATGTCATATTTTGAAATATTGTAACAATTGCTCCTTAAATTTATCATAATTTTATAAAATTAATCGGATCTTGGCCGACTTTATTATGTAGAATTGTATTTGTGGCCCGCGAAGAAGATAGTTTGGAGACCCAGGGTCTAGAGTAATTTAATAGTTGAGGCTGTTACTTGGTGAAATTCTATATCAACACTTTTACAACACACTTGGCTAAGATTTCACTGTTTATTGATTGACACTGCAACAATTGTTTCACCGCACAGTGGCTTCATCAGGCAGATGAATAATGATTATTCATTATTCATCTGCCTGATGAAGCATCTGGACCTTATATACTCTAAATTCCGGACTCCAGACGCTAGAGTGAATACTGAGCCTAGACTCTAATCTCAAGTCTCTAATATCTAGATTTTAGCTTTTAAACCCTAACACTTTTAGTAAATAACACATCGACACCGCAACAATTGTTTTACCACACAGTGGCTTCATCAGGCAGATGAATAATGAATAATCATTATTCATCTGCCTCATGAAGCCACTGTGCGGTAAAACAATTGTTGCGTTGTCGATGTGTTATTTACTAAAAGTGTTAGGGTTTAAAAGCTAAAATCTAGATATTAGAGACGTGAGATTAGAGTCTAGGCTCAGTATTCACTCTGGCGTCTGGAGTCCGGAATTTAGAGTATATAAGGTCCAGATGTATTGATTTAGTAAGCCCGAAGAATAAAAATTATAGTCTACAGGAGGGGTTCTCAATCTTTTGCAATTTAAAGAAATTGGGTTTATTTTATCTTAATCGGTACATCTTGCCGTTTTATGCATTAAGTCCTGAAGATGATGATACATTGATGAAGGCGATTTCTAAAATTTTCGGCCGCATTTTGGCACATCTGGATGGGTATAGCGGCGATTTTCTTCCGAATTCGATCCTTGAGTTCTTCCAAGGTGCGAGGTCGATAAAAACCTTTTCCTTCAGGTAGCCCAACAGGAAGAAGTCGCAAATGCTCAGATCAGAGGAGCGTGCGGGCCACTCCACATGACCTCTCAGAGAAACAAGGGGCCCAGGTAACACCTATCACAGTTTCGTCATTGAAACTCGAGCAGTATGGGCCGTAGCCCCGTTCTGCTGAAACCAGATATCTCCCAGATCTGCTTCCTCCATCAGTTCTTCCAATCGAGGTTGAAAAAAGATAAAAGCGTAACGTTGAGCAGTGACAGTTACGGTACGTCCGTCCTACTCAAAAAAATAAGGCCCAATCACCCCAAATTTGGAAATCGCACACCACACGGTGACTTTTGGGGAGTGAAGTGGTCTCTCGTGAAGTTGCCTTGGGTTATTTACAGCCCAGTATCGAACATTTTGTTTATTCATTCCTCCACAGAGATGGAAGTGGGCCTCGTCACTACTGAAAAAAGTTGACCTCGCATGGATCCGGTTCAACATTTCTTGGGAGCGATTCATGCGGTTTTCATAATCAGGGGCATTAACTTTTGAACAAGCATCATCTTATAGGGGTGGAATGAATCTTCATGCAATATCCTGTAACCTTCCCTCACTGGCACCTTAAAGAGGTAGGCGGGTCGTGGTTTGTTCCAAACTGAAAAGCAAACGGTTGGGCGCCACTTGATTTTAAAGACCGTTCACCCTGAAAAATCAAGAAACCAGGGAAGAACAATAAAGTTTAACAATCTTTAATTCTTCGTATTTACAATACAATTTAACACTAAAGAAACTAATTCAAGCCCAAAACCTGCCAAGATATTAACAACGAGGAATCACAAACTTAACCTTACCAGCCTTTTAAAAGGTCGGTGCCTATACTGTAATGTAAATCACTTACCCCTTACTTTCACTTCTGGTTACGATGGAACCGCTGGTAGCTACCCCGATTCCACGTTCCAAAACACCTGTAACAGACCCCTAATTCCCACCGGTAGACATTACCGTTTTAAAAGGATTAAATTTATCTCGACATCAGAAATTTATACAAATTTGGTTTAGTTGTGGGCCGATTAAATTACAAAAAAAACTTGACAGACTTCAATGATTTGTCACACCAACTGAATAATTTTAATAGTCTTCGCTGATCTTCCCATCTAATGTCGAGCAGGGTGCTGCAACCGGATCTCGAGCCGTCCGCTGCAACCGATCTCAAACAAGACGGTTCTGGGGTCCACCTCGCAGTTGCTCCGGTCTGGTGCTGCGGCCGACCTTCTTCCACCAACTAACGGATTCTTCACTGTCCAGTCTACCTCCAAATCTCTTCCCAATCAACCTCCAAATCTCC
This sequence comes from Philonthus cognatus, assembly GCA_932526585.2. Classification (NCBI taxonomy): domain Eukaryota; kingdom Metazoa; phylum Arthropoda; class Insecta; order Coleoptera; family Staphylinidae; genus Philonthus; species Philonthus cognatus. The sequence continues at coordinate 54,085,243 of OW052249.1, read as the reverse complement.
AATCTCTTCTCCTTTCTTTTAAGAAATCACCCTCCAGAACAATCTGGCTTCTATGCGGATTCTTCCAAAAAAACCTCTCTCCAAAAAATCTCCACAGTCTCTCCTTTTCAAAAATAACTTTTCGTCTCCCTAACAACCCCCTTTTTTTTCTTTTCAAAAATTCCCTACTCTGATTTTTCCAATTTCTCCCAAAACAACATAAACCATTGGCGGACCGTTACAATCCGTCTTAGAGAGCGATCAGCAATGACCAATGCAGTTGCATGCTTCTGGGCAGAGCGCGTAGGTGCCCGTTCGATAGCTAGACTTACTCTTGCTACATTTTTGGGTGTACTTACCGTTCTGGGTCATCCTAAACCCTTACGTCTTTGTGTGGAACCAGTTTCTTCTCATGTACGCACCCAACTCGCGATTAAATTACGGTGAGGGACGGGATCACGACGCGCAAGATTCAAAAGTAGCCGGAAGGCCCGCTGGGTGGGGACGGCAGAACGGCCACTTTCAAGAAACGTGCGAACTGCGAAGCCCCGATGTTCTCCAGACCAAACCATGGTAACGACTAAAACCGGCACGACCCCCCCGACACAATGATATCCCACCCAGGTAGGTACCCCCACCACACGGGATTTACTGAGCGTTCCAAACTGCACTGTCTGTTTTGCCGCACCCTGTGTTTGAATAAATTGTGATTCTAATTAAATATATGAGTTTGATTTAATCTTAATGATGTTTTGGGCTAATAACCTTTACTTGTCCGTACCAACACTAGTTAATCCGCCCCCATTTTGTATATATATTGTGTAATTTCATTTTTCTCTTCAGTATCAAACCATTGATAATGGTCACATGGTGACCGAAATGTACATCTGGGATAAAATAAACTTGTGAAGAAAGGAGAAAAAGTGTTTTATTTCAAACTAATTAAATATATTAATTCATACAAGATTTATGTTCAAATTCTGTAAATATATATTTTTTTATTGGAATAAATTGTGCTGTTTAATTAGTATACTAATTAATACACGATAAACATTTAAGATGCGAATAATAATAACATTATTATTAATTCTGTTAGAAACACGCACAATGTTGATCTTTGTTGTAATTTGGGTTAATGCCACAAAGAGAATTCGAAATTCCGTTACACGAGGGTTAATTAAACGTGGCCCACAAAGTAGGCTGATTAATTAATATAATATGTTAATTACGTACTAAACTGTGTGTAAATAATATCTAATTGTGGGTTAAGATAAAATTAGTACTTATGTGAAAGTACATCTATTTCTTACATTTAATTTTTTTACATAAAGACAATTTATCATGAAGAAATAAGAGTTTGTCAATAGTTTGCAGAATATTTACAAAATATGAAAACGAATTAAAATTAATATCGACTTTCTGCAAAATGTTTGTCCAAATATTCATTGAAACAACTACTTCTCGAGCTAATACCCCGACAGATATTTATTTATTTTTTATTTATTTATTTATTTAAATACTTGTACATAGACACAGTAAAAGTGTTTTACAATTGTCAATAATAATATTGAATTATACAATAAATATTTGAGTTACACGACAGCACTGCTGTTCTATGCATAAGTCGCCCCTTGTGGCTACTATTTAACCAATCTCTTAACTCTGTTTTTCCCCACTTTATGGAAGAACGCTTTAATAACACCTATTTTTAAGAGTGGCGAAAAGAACATCAATTCAATTCTATCCCATATTCCCAAAATATTTGAGAAATTAATAACTGAGGGGTACAGCTTGCCTCTCTAAGGTCTTGTCCGAAAAGCAACATGGCTTTAGAAGCGGTTGTTCTGCTTTATCCAATTTATTATCGTATAGCCACTATATCGTGTCTGCTTTGGAGAGGAGATATGAGGTTGACTCCGTCTATACAGACTTCTCTAAGGCTTTCGATACCGTTAATCATACCATCTTGCTTCGTAAACTTGAGCTTGTAGAAATCTGGGAGATGCTTAAATGGATCCATTCATATTTGATCGGGAGGACTCAGACAGTACGAATCGGAAGTGTTATATCATCAGCCATAACAGTGACTTCTGGGGTTCCTCAGGGGTCACACCTAGGGCCTCTTCTGTTCAACATATTTATAAATGATGTAACCGACTGCTTCCATCACGCAGAATGCCTGCTGTTTGCTGATGATATAAAAATTTTCACAGAAATATCTAATCTTTCAGCATATTTATTGCAAGATGATTTGGATAGATTCCAGTCTTGGTGTGTAACTAATGACATGACACTGAATTTGAAGAAATGTAACACTATTTCCTTTTCTAAGAGGAGGGCAACTGCTGAGAGGAATTATTTTCTTAATGGCACTCAGTTGTTGCGCGTCTCGTCGGTGAGGGACTTAGGCGTTACATTGACTCAACAGTGGGATTTCAACTCGCATATGATTAATATATCGTCTAAAGCTCATCGTATGCTGGGTTTCATAAAACGAAATACCAAGGAGTTCACAAACATCAATACTCTACTGACATTATATTCGACCCTTGTGAGACCACATTTGGAGTACTGTTGCATGGTATGGAATCCCCATAGCAAGTCTGAGATAAATTTACTTGAAAGGGTCCAGACGAAATTTATACGCTTTATAGCGTATAAATTCCATATTTGTGGTTCCTACCAAGAGATTTTAAGTAGCCTAGAAATGAATACATTGAAGCAGCGACGGAGGAACGCGGATGTAACGCTAGGCTTCAATTTGATAAACGGTTGGATCGACTGCCCTTACCTTCTGGGCCAGTTTAAAATTAATGTGCCTAGCAGGGGTTTGCGTTCCTTCGACCTCTTCAACGTACCATTTCATCGTACCAATTATGGTAGAAACTATGGTATGGCTAGAGTTGCCGCGCACTGCAACTCGGCGAATATAGACTTTGCTACCACAAGCAAAAAGAATCTTAAGTCCATGCTCCGTGAGACAAATTAGATTTTTATTTTTGTTCACATTTGAATCTGTTTTGTTTGTTTTATTTGTATATTTTTTGTCATTTATATTTTAACCTTATTTATTACTTTTAGCATAGTGATGAGCATTTTGATTTTAATCTGTTGTGTATATTGTTTGTGATTTTATATATTTTAACTTATTTATTACTTTTAACTTAATTATTACTTTAACATTCGAAATTATATGTTCGTTTCAATTTCATTCGTTGTACTAAATTTCTGAAACATTGCGATGATTTGCAATTTGATTAACAATTAAAAACAGAATTTATACATAATATTTTAAATTATAAATTAAAAATCTTTCTCACTTATAAGTTTAAAATATTCTGTATAAATCCACTCATAAAAAAATGTTTCAAAAGTTGTTAAACTTCTAGTTTGGATCAAGTCACCTTAGCGAAAGTGTTTTTTGTTTTTGAACAATTAAATTGTTTTTTTTCTGATTGATACAATAATGAGTAATATTGCCTTGGTTACAATATATCATAACATAATCATATTTCCCTAGGGAAATATGAAACTTTTAGACAATTAATATTTCCCTAAGGAAATGTGGATTGTCAAAAAGTGACAAGAAAATGGGCCAGTTCATCAAAGACAACAGTTGGGAGTTTACTGCCGACCAAGGCCGTAGCCAGAAAAAAATATCGGAGTTAATTTTAGACTAAGCATTGTGTATTTATTTTAAATGGATATCCGTAAATAAACAATAAAAACAATAATTTATATGCAAAATGCAACATCAGGTCAAACTATTCTCTAACCAAACTAAATGAAACAAAAGGAAATTGAAATAAATTGAAAAAATTACAGGGAATGAATTTTAATTGTCTTAAGCCATCTATAGACGCGTTTCGAGATTTATCCCTCATCAGTATAGCTACGCTTTAGACTTTCAATACAAAAAATATTAAAATAAAATAAACAGGAATGTCGAAGAGTGTCGTCGAAACAGGTACATAAAACTGGGTGAAAATGAAGGAATGTTATTTATAGGTAAAGGATTTATTTAATTTTTTTGTTGAGTGATGTATTTAGTTTGATTTTTTCTTAAGGCCTACGGCGTCGTGCCCCAAACTTACCATCGTGATATATAAGCATCATATCCACTCTCGTTGTACAATATACTATTTTTTCAATTTTATTTAAATAAAACACACGTCAATCAACAAGTGTTGTACCTACATGCATATAAAATTATGCTCAACTTAAATATTTACTTTCCGCATTTTCTCTCGCGTCTCGCTTAAATCGTCCCGCCTAATTGTGTTTCCAGTGAACGTTAGCGCGGGATAATTTCTCCCGGGAAAATATGGGAAATTGCTCGACGACACCGAAAACTAATGAAAACAAAACGAACCCCGCCCACTCTTTCTTTTTTTTTTTTCGTTCTTCGCCATCGCGCGCGCGACATAATTCATCTTTCTTTTTCTAGCCGGCTTTATTTCATCAAAAAGAGCGTTCAAGAAAATAAGATTTATGTGAAGGGATTAAGCGAAAAATCACGGAAAGGTCGGCATTTGCGCAAAAAAGGGGACGGTTTTTAATTTCCAACTGAAATCGCGTAATGTTTGTATAAAACAAACACAAAATTACAATATTGTTTGCTAGTATCTTGAACAAGTTTCTCATCTTTCACGTGGTGAAACATATTTAACTATGACGCGTATAAAACACTGATTTCGAAATTTTACTTCATGCGCTACGCGTATAAAACACTGATTTTAAGTGCGGTTCAAATATACATAGAGTTAACAATATTTCAGTGTTTTAGACGCGTGGCGCATGAAGTAAAATTTCGAGTTTAGAAAAGCCCAGAAAATTTGTCTCGGGTCGCTGCGCGACCCTCGGCAAATTTTCACGGGGCTTTTCTAAACTCGAAATTTTACTTCATGCTTAGTCTGGGAGTGGAAAACACTCGTTTAAAGCTATAAATTGAACTCTTTAAAAAACACATGAATATTTAAAGATTTAAAGAAAATTAGTTGAATCTGAAATACTAATTTTCTTTAAATCATTATAAATCCATGGATTTTTAAATGAGTTCAATTTGAAGCCTTAAACGAGTGTTTTCCACTCCCAGACTAAGCATGAAGTAAAATTTCGAGTTTAGAAAAGCCCCGTGAAAATTTGTCGAGGGTCGCGCAGCGACGGGAGAAAGAGGGCAAGATGTGATATAGTGTCGACATTGTAAATAACTGTAGGATATTTAATTGATGAGGCGGATACATGATGAAACTCCATAATACTATTTGAAATAAAACAACGCAGTTGGGAGGGTTTCACTTTTATTGTTGAACACTGCAACATGTTCCACCACACAGTGGCTTCTTCAGGTAGATGAAATAATGATTTTACAAAGTACAGGTAAGAAAAAGTAATGAGGTAATTAGGCTGAAACTAATACATGTATTAGTTTCGGCCTAATTACCTCATTACCCCCCCCCCCCCTTCTATTAACTTAATTGCATTAGTATATAAGCTTTTACCTGTACTTTGTAAAATCATTATTTCATCTGCCTGATGAAGCCACTGTGTGGTGAAACATGTTGCAGTGTTCAACAATAAAAGTGAAACCCTCCCAACTGCGTTGATTTATTTCAAACTGTAGGATATGCCAATAAAGGTCTTTTTTTCATTTCTTGCCATCTTCTCCGCTTCATTCCATTTTACATTTATTTTCTTCAGGATTGCTGTCGTTTGGTCGTTCCAGGTTTTTGTTGGTCTTCCTCTCATTTTCTTTATTCCTGCCTTTGCCTGCCAGATGTTTTTCACCTGTCTTCCATCACTCATCCTGCATAAATGTCCAAACCATTTGAGTTGGTTTAATTCTATGTTATCTGCTATAGATGGTACCCCTAATTCTTCTCGGACTGCCTCATTATTAATTCTGTCTCTCCTGGTTATACCTTTCACTCTTCTCAGGAACTTCATATCAACGGCCTGTATCTTACTCTTCTGTCTGTTTGTGAGAACCCATGATTCGCTCCCATAGGTTAGTATTGGTCTGAATACTGTTTTGTATGCTGTCATTTTTGTTTTCCTACTGATGTTTTTATTGCCGATGAATGAGTTGCTTAACGCAATTCTAGTGGCGGAGCTAATTCTTTCGTCTATTTCTTGTTCCATGTTTCCGTGTCTTTCTATTGTCACTCCGAGGTACATAAATTGGTCGACTTGCTCTAGTTCTTGGTTGTTTATGTCTACATTTATTCGTCTGTTGTCCTGTCCTATAACCATTACCTTTGTTTTACTGGTGTTGACGTTTAGGTTTCTTTTTCGAAGTTCTTTTCCCCATATCATTAGATTTGCTTTCAGGTCTTCTTCTCTGGGTGCGCATATCATCACGTCATCAGCAAACCCGCATTTAGATATTCCTACTGGTTGTAGTTTATTAAATCCTATATGCACTGTTTTGTGGAAGTATGTATTTATTTTCACCATAAACACAACCGTTAACCTAAACAAAATTGTACAAAATAAGCCTAGAACTGAATCATCTGTCCCTTGCGCTTCTTGTCACCACCCAGTTCGAAGTGCTTGCAGCGCTTAAGCGGAATCTGCTTGCGGAACTTGCACTCGGAACACTCCATACGCAATACAATCTTCTTAGTGGTCTTTGCCTTCTTCCTGAAAATGGGCTTAGTCTGTCCACCGAAACCCTGCTGCTTACGATCGTAACGCCTTCTACCCTGGGCAGCGTGACGTTCCTTAGACTTCTTGTGCTGGGTCACTTTGTGTGGCTTGTGCACCTTGCACTTCTTGCAGAAAGTGCGCCTCTGCTTGGGGACGTTCACCATTTTGAAGTCTGTGTGGTTGGTGAAAGAAAGAGAAGGAATCCGGAAGGTAACTGCCTCACCGACCTAGCGCTCCTAGCGGGAAATTCAAAAAACCCACACCAACTGATTTAAATGCAATTTCTGGTTGGTAATTAGCAGTGGTGGGGGTATCAAATGAATTCCTTTAAATTAAATGAAATCCACAAGTGCTTGTTGGTGAATGTGATTTTTGCAAAGGGAAAAATTGTTGTTTAATGTTTTTCAATGATAATTACATTAAAATTTGGTAGAGTTTTTGTGTAAACGCGTATTTGATTTGGCGGCTCACATGCTTTTTCGTTTCTTGTAGGATATCATCCATAATTATAATGCATAGTGATGAACTCATTACACCTCCCTGTCTAAGGCCTTCTTTGATAGGACATTTTTCGTATTGTCGGTTATCCCTCCTTACATAGCTGCTGTTGTCATCATACAGACTTTCAATTGCTCTTCTTAATTTTGTCTTGATACCCCTTTGTCTTTAAACTGTCCCATATTTGTTCTTGTGCTACTTTGTCGAAAGCATTCTCCAGGTCTAACTTATTAAAAGTAAATTACGGCATGGATTTTAAGGGAATTTACCTAATTAGATAAACTCAAAAAATAATTAATTATCTGTCCGAAACTCTAAATTCGTCATCTAGTTAAATGAACTGATTATTTTTATTTTATTTTTTTTTATTAAATGATTACTAAAATTTCTCCTTAGATGAAAAAATCCAGAACAGATTATACCGACCTTTTCTGGAATAATCCCGAGGAAACGCCGCACATAATCGTAAATCCTTTTATTGCACCATTATTACACAAAGAGAAAGAGCGCTCACCCACATTTTCCCGTCATTCGCTTTTAAGGCTACAAAGCTTTAATAAAAATATATCAAAGGTTGAAATGAGGAGCGTATAATTTTACTGACCTCGATTTTTCTCAAGCTGACTGTCAACAGTTATAAAGAATATACTCACTCATAATTTGAAACGCGACGAAAATTGTGTAAATTTTCTAGACTCAAAAATGTAGACTCTAATCTCTAAACTCTAAACTCAAGGTGAATTCTAACCTTTAATTTGGACTCGCGACTTTAGAATTTTTCGCTTTAAAGTTAGACTCTTGTCTCTAATCTGTAGACTTCAATCTGATTTCTAATCTGAAGACTCTTACATCTAGATTTTAGTCTGTAAACTCATACTCTAGACATTCTAGACCATAATAGTTCCGACTCTAATATCTAGATTTTAGTTTCTAATCTCTATACCCTTGACATGAATTTGTGTAAATTTTCTAGACTCAAAAATGTAGACTCTAATCTGTAAACTCTAAACTCCGGGTGGATTCTAACTTTTAATTTGGACTCGCGACTTTAGAATTTGTCGCTTTGAAGTTAGACTCTTGTCTCTAATCTGTAGACTTCAATCTGATTTCTAATCTGTAGACTCTTACATCTAGATTTTAGTCTATAAACTCATACTCTAGACATTCTAGACTATAATAGTTCCGACTCTAATATCTAGATTTTAGTTTCTAATCTCTATACCCTTGACATTTTTAGACTATAATGTCTGTACTTTGAGTGCACTAAACGCAAATTCCTGGACCCAGGATAGTCTAGATTCTGGTACATTTTACTAGATTTAAAAATTATTACTTTAATATATAAACTGTGAACTCTGGGTGGACACTAACCTTTAGTTCGAACTCGCGTCTCTAGAATCTGTCGACTAAAGCGGTGAACTAGACTCCTATCTCTAATCTATAGACTAAAGTTTCGACTCTAATCTCTTGACTCTAATATCTACATTTTAGTCTCTAATCTCTATACCCTTGACATATTTAGACTATAATGTCTGTACTTTGAGTGCACTAAACTCAAATTCCTGGACCAGGATAGTCTAGATTCTGGTACATTTTACTAGATTTAAAAATCTTGACTTTAATTTATAAACTGTGAACTCTGAGTGGACACTAACCTTTAGTTCTAACTCGCGTCTATAGAATCTATCGACTAAAGCAGTGAACTAGACTCCTATCTCTAATCTATAGACACCAGTTTCGACTCTAATCTCTTGACTCTAATATCTAGATTTTAATCTTTAATCTCTATACTCTTGACATATATAGACTATAATATCTGTACTCTGAGTGCACTAAACTCAAATTCCTGGACCCAGGATAGTCTAGATTGTGGTACATTTTACAAGATTTAAAAATCTGTGAACTCTGAGTCGACAGTAACCGTTAGTTCGGACTCGAGTCTCTAGAATCTGTTGACTAAGGCGGTAAACTAGACTTCTATCTCAAATCTATAGACTCCAGTTTCAACTCTAATCTATTGACTCTAATATCTAGATTTTAATCTCTAATCTCTATACTCTTGACATATTTAAACTATATTGTCTATACTCTGAGTGCACTAAACTCAAATTCCTGGACCCAAGATAGTCTAGATTCTGGTAAATTTTATTAGATTTAAAAATATTGACTTTAATTTATAAACTGTGAACTCTGAGTCGACACTAACCGTTAGTTCGAACTCGCGTCTCTAGAATCTGTCGACTAAAGCGGTGAACTAGACTTCTATTTCAAATCTATAGACTCCAGTTTCGACTCTAATCTCTTGACTCTAATATCCTGATTTTAGTCTCTAATCTCTATACTCTTGACATATTTAGACTAAAATATCTGTACTTTGAGTGAACTAAACTCAAATTCCTAAACCCAGGATAGTCTAAATTGTGGTACATTTTACAAGATTTAAAAATCTTGACTCTAATTTATAAACTGTGAACTCTGAGTGGACACTAACCTTTAGTTCGAACTCGCGTCTCTAGAATCTATCGACTAAAGCGGTGAACTAGACTCCTATCTCTAATCTATAGACTTCAGTTTCGACTCTAATTTCTTGACTCTAATATCTATATTTTAGTCTCTAATCTCTATACTCTTGACATATGTAGACTATAATTTCTGTACTCTGAGTGCACTAAACTCAAATTCCTGGACTCAGGATAGTCTAGATTGAGGTACATTTTACAAGATTTAAAAATCTTGACTTTAATTTATAAACTGTGAACTCTGAGTCGACACTAACCGTTAGTTCGGACTCGCGTCTTTAGAATCTGTCGACTAAGGCGGTAAACTAAACTTTATCTCAAATCTATAGACTCCAGTTTTGATTCCAATCTCTTGACTCTAATATCTAGATTTTAATCTCTATTCTCTATACTCTTGACATATTTAGCCTATAATCTCTAATCTCTATACTCTTGACATATTTAGACTATAATGTCTGTACTCTGAGTGCACTAAACTCAAATTCCTGGACCCAAAATAGTCTAGATTCCGGTAAATTTGACTAAACTCAAAAATGTACACTACTCTATAAACTGGTAGCTCTGGGTGAACTAATCTTTAGTAAGGACTCGCGTAGTGCAGGGACGCTAAGCGATACCACCTCATGTGGAAAAAAAAAAGGACTCGCGTCTCTCGAATCTATCGACTAAGGCTCTAAACGAGTCTCTTGTTTCTAATGTGTTGACTCCAATCTCTAGACTCTAATATGTAAATTTTCGTCTCTAAACTCTATACTCTAGACATATCTAGACTGTAATACTGGACGCACTAAACTTAAACTTGGGGAGTCTAGATAGTCTAGATTCTAGCAAATTTTACTACACTCAAAAATGCATTACACTGGTTTCCTGCGTAAATTAAATTCTTTCAGCAAATAAAATTGAACAACTATTCGAGTTCTTGAAACTTCAATAGTGCCGTTTTCTCAATGCTTAAATCGTCCGAACTATTTAAAAGTGACTCGGGCATAAAAGTTTATGACTTGTAAAAAGGGCCTTTATATGAGCGAACAATCGCGCGATTTAATTTTATTAAAGGGAGAGAAAGAGTAAGTGGAACTTTTGTCGTATTTTTTTTATAAAAGAAAAAAAATCTTGCTGGAATTATAGAGCGTTTAATAAATGCACAAAACTCCAATCTCGATAAAATCCTTATTTAAATTTTTATTTATTTCACCACATTTCTAGAAACTTTTGGAAGTATATTACACGCTAATATCTTAAGTGTTTAAGTTTAAGTTTCTTTCAAGATAAATTCAAATTCAAAACTATTTAAATTCGAGAAAATAAGCCTACGCTTCTTATAGTTTGCACACTTTAAACATAATATATATTGATAATTAAACTTAAATTTAATTTAATTATCAATATTGTAAACATGTTTCATCAAGTGATTAATGAGAACCAAATTGAAGACATAATATATAAAATTACGAAAAAACTATTCGTGAAAATGCAAACAATGTCTTGATTAATAAGACAACTTAAGACGATAAATATCCATTGAAACAACTACTTCCCGTGCAAATAAACCTCCGGATATTGAATTATACAATGACATATTTAAAATCTTATTTAATTTGATTTGTTACAACGCTCTATTAAAGTATATGTAACGTTTAGGTCAAATTCTCTTTAAACCAACTAACAAATACAAATTTAAAATGAAAGGAGAGATAACAAAAAATTAGAAGTGATAGGACTTGGATTTAAACTAATGTCTTAGGCCATCTATAGACGTGTTTCGAGATTTATATTTCTTCCTAAATTTAAAAAAAAAAACGTCATAAGCAAAGCTATATGCTTGTGACGTTTTTTTTTTTTAAATTTAGGACTAAAATTAAAATAAATTTAATGAAATAAAACACTTTAACTTTGTTTGTATAACACACTATTTTTATTTTCGTGACTGCAGTTTCGACAATTCAACTTGCCATTATCAAACAGAGTAACTTAAATTACGGTATGGTACAGGTATATATACACAAAATGGTTATTTACAAAATAGCATTGAAAATGGGGGTATACACTAGATCGACCTGGTCGTTAATTAGGGGGATTCCCGGATTAGCGCGGGCTTTCTGTATCTCCAGGGATTCTAGGAGGTTCATTTTTCGGCCCTTTTCGGCATAATGGATGATCTTAAGTACATCCTCGCCAAAAGAATGGTTTTCATCGATTAGATGTTTGGCGAAATTTGATTTTTCTATTTGATTAAGCCGAAAAGAGCGCTGATGTTCTTTGACCCGAGTGCTAAAATTACGACCAGATTGACCAATGTATACTCCTTCACAATCGGGACAAACAAGTTTATATATACCGGATTTACTAAGATTACAATGTTTTGTTTTGTTATTAAAAATGTGGTTTTCTGTTTTCAATATGTTTTTCACCCTAATATTAAATTCACCGCAGAAACAGAAGTTAACAATAATATTAAATATTTAGATATTTCCATTACTAGAGTCAATAACTCATTCTCTTTTGATATTTATAGAAAACCTACTTTTACAGATTCCCTCATTCCTAATAACTCTAGACATCCCCTTAAACACAAAAGAGCCGCATTCAACACAATGATCCACAGAGCCTTAAGCATCCCTTTATTAGCTGTTTCGTTAAAGAAAGAAATTAATACCATAAAACAGATTGCAACTAACAATGGTTACAACTCTAATTTAATTGACATGTTGAGAAAACATAATATCAAGAAAATCGAAAAATGATTATATGCTGGTAATCCATCAACATTGAAAACACCTTTCCGATCAATTACATATTTCGGTAATATTAGCCTACAAATTAAAAACATCCTTAAAAAACATAATGTTAACGTTGCTTTTAAAACATATTGTAAAACAGAAAACCACATTTTTAATAACAAAACAAAACATTGTAATTTTAGTAAATCCGGTATATATAAACTTGTTTGTTCCGATTGTGAAGGAGTATACATTGGTCAATCTGGTCGTAATTTTAGCACTCGACTCAAAGAACATCAGCGCTCTTTTCGGCTTAATCAAATAGAAAAATCAAATTTCGCCAAACATCTAATCGATGAAAACCATTCTTTTGGCGAGGATGTACTTAAGATCATCCATTATGCCGAAAAGGGCCGAAAAATGAACCTCCTAGAATCCCTGGAGATACAGAAAGCCCGCGCTAATCCGGGAATCCCCCTAATTAACGACCAGGTCGATCTAGTGTATACCCCCATTTCTAATGCTATTTTGTAAATAACCATTTTGTGTATATATACCTGTACCATACCGTAATTTAAGTTACTCTGTTTGATAATGGCAAGTTGAATTGCCGAAACTGCAGTCACGAAAATAGAAATAGTGTGTTATTCAAACAAAGTTAAAGTGTTTTATTTCATTGAATTAACATGTATAACGAAGTAGAAGCCTCCACAGTTCACAATTTAAAATAAATTTACTTGTATTTGCACCGGATGTAGTAGTTTCAATGGATATTTATCGTCTTAAGTTGTCTTATTAATTGTTTGTTGATGTTGATTATCTATTGACCTAATTCTAGGGTAGAAGAATTTCTGCACCTCTTTCATTTCATAATTATAATTATTAATCCCGGAATTTCCCTTCTTAATGACCAGGTTGACCTAATGTACACCCCTCTCTTCGAAGCCGTATAAATAGTTTTTAACGTGTAATTTGTATTTACTTTAGTTTGAGAATGACTACTAGATAGTCGAAACTAGTCACACAATTAAATGTAACATCCAGTGGTTAAACAAAGTAAAAAGTGTTTTATTTACAAGTGTCTTATTAATTACGACATTGTTTGCATTTTCACGAATAACATTTTCGTAATTTTATATATTATGTTTAAGTTTCTTTATTAAACGGAATAGAGTTTGTACATGTAATAACCGTTTAATGCAAAAATAGGAAATATAAATTACTGATAATGAAGGTTTAAATTAAATTAAACTTGGTTTGTTTCACATTTTTTTTACTTTACTATTTACTAGACTAGTTTCGCGTTTTACAGCATTATCACTCCTGATAATGCTGTAAAACGCGAAACTAGTCGAGTAAATAGTAAAGTAAAAAAATTGTTAAACAAACCAAGTGTAATTTAATTTAAACCTTCATTATCAATATTTAAAAATATTTCACCAAGTGATAAGTGATAAAATTATTCAAGAAATATAAATTACGTCCACGCCCCATTACTTTTAACATTCAACTATATACTCATTACTAGTTAGCGTAGGTAAAGCACGCGCTCTTGGGGGTGGAAAACCAGCAACGTAGGCATGTGTAATCGCCGGAGAAAATTAAGTTCTTGCAAACAAAGAGGGGAGATAACCGACGTGATATATCGGCTTCCTAGGGTTCGGGGGGCGAAAGGGGGCTGCAGTTTTAATTGCCCATCTCCAACCATTTCCTATCCAAAAAGCGCCACTCTTTGCATTTAAAGGAAGAACAAAAAAATCGGTGTAATATTTCACTGGAAAGGTAAAATTTATGCAACTTTGAAAAGGCACGCGTGTGTGAAAAAAAAAATCAGTATATTTTATGCTAGAACATGTATTATATAAAAGACACACACACACACACATACATACATAAATGCATTGCATATTTATATGTGTATGTATGTATGTGTGTGTGTATAAAACGTTGAAATTTATGTTCAAGCTTGAAAAAAATTACAATGGACTATAATAAAAAAAAAAACCGTAGAGACATCAAAAGAGTGTCCGTTTTCCGCATAAAGGTATTTTTGCATATGTAAAGAATAGAATACATTTTTTTGTTCATTATTAATTCATGTGGAAAATTATGGAAAGCGTTTTTTTTTCTTTTTCTCTCTCGTTGGCCGACAGAGAAAAAACAGGGGATTAAAAATAGTGGGACGCTAACTTCAAGCTTGACCCTTTACAAAGGGTCATAAAGGTGGATACAGTTGAATCTAAGCTGTGATAAACAAACTTAATAAAGGGAAGAAGTGAAATTATTCGCGATAAATCAAGGCAAATGGAACTTAAGTACGATAAAGTAAGCAGAAAAGCGGAAGACACAAAATATTTTCACACGGATCCAAACCAACCCCGAAATTTTATTTGTATTAAATTATATAGAGTTTATATTACACATTCTGCGTTTTTCACCCGACTCACCAACTTATCCTGTTAAGAGATTCTTTATTTTTCTTGAAATATATATTTTTTTCGGAATAAGTGAAAGTATGAGTATAGAAAAGTTTTGTAACAAATGCTCAAGAGCTTTAAGTTGTAATTAACTGTTTTATATTCTCGCAAGGCTCCTCGACATTGACTTCTGTACAGCAAGAGGGCCGTACCTAGGGTGAAGCCTGTTCAGCATGCAAGCTGATACGTCCAATTACAAGTTATGTACAATGCTTGTAATTACAAGAGTGGTTCAATTATGGCGTTTGAGCAAGGTAAAATTGACTAGGGGAGGGTGATAATTCAAGACAAAAATAAGGGCAAAAAAAAGGTTTTTATTAAGATGGTAATTACAATATAAATAAAATGACTGTATTGTTTCGAGTTTACGCGAAGTGATTAATCACAAATAGAAAGATTGTTATTCCTTACTTCACTTTTTATTAAGTTGGAAGAATTTAATAAACTCTGTTGACCCAGAGTGAAGTAAGGAATAACAGTCTTTCTATTTGTGATAAAAAAAATGGATTAAATGGAGCATTAACCTATTAATGGCTGAGCAATTATAAAGTTAACTCTAAAAGTTGATTTTAGGTAAAATTCTGCACTTCTTTTTATGATTTCTATGAATGACTTATTGTAATATATACTGTGAATTTTTCTTTTAAATAAACATAATGTTTACGCTGTAAATTTTTAGGCAATCAAAAACGTACAATATGAAGTTTAGAACGAGTGTTGTCCACTCCCAGACTAAGCATGAAGTAAAATTTCGAGTTTAGAAAAGCCCCGCGTAGAAAATTTGTCGAGGGTCGCGCAGCGACCCGAGACAAATTTTCACGGGGCTTTTCTAAACTCGAAATTTTACTTCATGCGCCACGCGTATAAAACACTGATTTAAATTGAAGTTAAAAATGCACTGAAAACCAACCCAACTTCGATATTTTTTAAAAATTACATGTTTTCTTTCCAACCCATGCTGTAAACCTTCAGATATTCGTTGTTTTCTTGTAATAAAACTACGATTCCCTGTAGTCCTTCGGTCTCCGAAGACCAATTGGTCCTTCGAGCTGTACCCTTTGTAAAATGGTAATAAACTTAGTAATCTAGAGTGATCTTTCAGTTTTAAACTCTAAGAACGAGTGTTGTCCACTCCCAAACTAAGCATGAAGTAAAATTTCGAGTTTAGAAAAGCCCCGCGTAGAAAATTTGTCGAGGGTCGCGCAGCGACCCGAGACAAATTTTCACGGGGCTTTTCTAAACTCGAAATTTTACTTCATGCGCCACGCGTATACAACACTGATTTAAAGCGAAGTTAAAAACGCACTGAAAACCAACCCAACTTCGATATTTTTTCAAAACTGAATCTTTTCTTTCCTATCCATGCTGTAAACCTTCGGATATTCGTTGTTTTCTTGTAAAAAAACTTCGATTCTCTGTAGTCCTTTAGTCTCCGAAGACCATCATTGGTCCTTCGAGCTGTAGCCTTTGTAATATGGTAATAAACTTGGTAATCTAGAGTAATCTTTCAATTTTAAACTCTAAGAACGAGTGTTGTCCACTCCCAGACTAAGCATGAAGTAAAATTTCGAGTTTAGAAAAGCCCCGTGTAGAAAATTTGTCGAGGGTCGCGCAGCGACCCGAGACAAATTTTCACGGGGCTTTTCTAAACTCGAAATTTTACTTCATGCGCCACGCGTATACAACACTGATTTAAAGCGAAGTTAAAAACGCACTGAAAACCAACCCAACTTCGATATTTTTTCAAAACTGAATCTTTTCTTTCCCACCCATGCTGTAAACCTTCGGATATTCGTTGTTTTCTTGTAAAAAAACTTCGATTCTCTGTAGTCCTTTAGTCTCCCAAGACCATCATTGGTCCTTCGAGCTGTAGCCTTTGTAAAATGGTAATAAACTTAGTAATCTAGAGTGATCTTTCAATTTTAAACTCTAAGAACGAGTGTTGTCCACTCCCAGACTAAGCATGAAGTAAAATTTCGAGTTTAGAAAAGCCCCGCGTAGAAAATTTGTCGAGGGTCGCGCAGCGACCCGAGACAAATTTTCACGGGGCTTTTCTAAACTCGAAATTTTACTTCATGCGCCACGCATATAAAACACTGATTTAAAGTGAAGTTAGAATTACACCATTATGTTTTGTAAAATGAGTAATGGTCGAAATATTTAAATAAAAAAATATTTACATGTTTCGTTACAAATTTTTAAGTCAGGTCAAATAATATAATATATCAAAGTAACGTATTTAGTAATTTAATTAAAAAAAAAAATGTTGCGTGTATGCATCAATGGCGCTTAATAATTATTAAGATACAATTTATATTATTTTATTAGAATTAAAAAAAAACCTTGTGTTTGGTGTCTCTTGTATCTTGGCTCTTGTTTGTATCTCTTGTATATCCTATGTCTCATCTGCTTTGTATCTTGTGTCTCATCTCTTATTCTCTTGGCCTTTTTTTTTTGTTAGCCGATGACAAAGAAATTATTTTTTTTTTCTTAACTGCCTAAATATCCCTCAAAATGTATAACTTGATAATTATAAAAATCAGAAATGTGTTGTGGAGAGGTGATAGAGAAAAACCTTGAGGAACCACCAATAAGTTTACAGAAATAATTAAATTCGTGTTTGTATTCGACTACAATTCTCAGTCCTGAATATTATCACAATCTCTTTCTTGCTTTGCACTAAAATTCTCTTTATCTCTAAAAAGAAACGAGTTCTACTTGTCATCTTTTCTTTTCTTTTTTTCGTTCATTTCGTAGAAGCAATTCTCGCTAACGGTACGAGAAAAGGGGGCCCTTATTACACGAGAGAGCAAAAAAAAGATGGGAGGGGGGAAAGGGCCGAGAGACTCTTTTCCCTGTTTGTGTGAGGAAAAGATTAAATCCGGACGTCCGAATGCGCCGCACGCTTTGACACAATGGAGGGAAGGGTGCATAGTTTAATTTTATTGCAAGCGGGATTTCCGCCCTTCGGGGGAAAATTGCACGTTTTAAATTTGGCGAATAGGCTTGTTTAGGACAAATTGAGGTGTGGCGTCATTCTAATTCTTTAACGAGGAAAACTCTTACAGAGATAGGGAAAGAGAAAAAAAAAGAAATTCATCGAAACAACTACTTCCCGTGCAAATACACCTCCGGATATTGAATTATACAATGAAATATTTAATTCATTGTATAATTCAATATCCGGAGGTGTATTTGCACGGGAAGTAGTTGTTTCAATTGATATTTATCATTTTAAGTTGTCTTATTAATTAAGACATTGTTTGCATTTTCACGAATAGTTTTTTCGTAATTTTATATATTATGTTTAAAGTGTGCAAACTATAAGAAGCGTAAGCTTATTTTCTCGAATTCAAATAGTTTTGAATTTGAATTTATCTTGTTTGAAATTCATCAGTTTTTATTATTAATTAATATTATTAATATTAGTTGATTCAATGGATATTTATCGTTATACGTTGTCTTATTAATTAAGACATTGTTTGCACTTTCCCGAATAGTTTTTTCGTAATTTTATATATTAGGTGTATTAAACTAATAAAATTATCAATACAGTAGAAACTCATCAGTTTACATATATAATTATTAATCATGCCTGTTTGTCCTCTATTCCTTTTATTTGTATATCATAATATTTATAAAAACCAAAAATGTGTTGTGGAAGAGAGGTGATACAGAACAACCTTGAGGAATTATCAATAAGTTTACAGAAATAATACATGAAAATATTCAGTTACATCAAAGAAAGAGTTTAGGTAATCAGAATACTCTCTGCATCTGCAAAAAATAAACTGTATTTGCAAAAAAATAGGGAGCACTTTAATCTAATCAAAATTATGTCCAAACGGATTGAAGCAAAGAAAAAAACGAGCCAGACACGGCATTACACAACGAAAATATAAATGAATTACGTTAGCTATCTGAAAATAAATTGGCTATTTATTAAAACCGGGAAAACTTGCAATTCTGCGAGCTGAATAATTTCACTCAGGGAATGTTGGTGCTTTCTATGTAATCAAAGAATATTTCAGACGACTCGAATTTAGAGTACAGTCAAAATTAATTTTAAAAAGAAAATAATAATTAGTAATAAGATTAATAAAAAAAATTAACAATCAGTTGTTTGAATGATGAAACAAACGAGTGTCTTCCACTCCCAGACTAAGCATAAGGTATTTCGAGTATAGAAAATCCTGAAAACTTGGCTCGGGCGCGTAGCGACGCGGAGCAACCGAGCCAAATTAGGCTTTTCTAAACTCGAAATTTTACTTCATGCGTCACACGTATTAAACATTGAAAACACTGAAATATTGTAAACAAGCGAACTTCGCTTGAAGACAGTGTCTTATACGCGTGGCGAATGAAGTAAAATTTCGAAATTTAAGTGACACGATTATTAGAAAGGCAGTTTTATGAGTAGTTCATTACACAAGATTAGATTATCTGCAATTATTTATTGTTTGCTGATTTGCATTTGTATCGTTGTTTTAATTTTCGGGGAGGGTTTGTTAATTCGCGCAGAGAGCGGCCCTCATATTTGGCATTACGCGCGTATAATTACGCGAAATCGCGTAATATCAATTAAGCGAGCTTAAGCGGAGAGTACATTCATTATGTGCATGTATAGCGGAGCCCATGATTTGCCCTTTTATTATCGCCATTATCTCGCGGCTTGTCATAAATCATCAAGTAAATTTTAGACTCTATCTCTCTATCTCTCTCTCTTTTCCTCTCTCTTTCTCTCTCTATTTCTCTCTCTGTGTCTCTCTCTTTCTCTCTCTTTATAAATACTAGCAAACAATACTTTTTGGTCCTCGCGAGTTTTTCAAACTGAAACAATAGCGTATGACAAATCAGATAGTATTAAACTGTTCACTGTGGAGGCTTCTACTTCGTTATACATCATTATTTACACAAATAAGACATTTAACTTTGTTTGTATAACTGAGGATTATATCCTCAGTTATACAAACTAAGTTAATTGTCTTATTTGTGCAGATAGTATTAGTATACAAGTATAGTAAACAATAAATTTACTTATTGATTTTTTTAATAATTACCTTAACCCATTAACGGCCGAGCAATTATAGAGTTAACTCAAATAGTTGGTTTTACGTAAAAATGTTGCATATATTTTTATGATTTCTATGAATGACTTATTGTATGACATACTTTGAATTTTTCTTTTAAAAATACATAATGTATATGATGTAAATTTTAAGCATTAGTCGATTTTACATAAAAACGTGCAATATGGAGTTTAGAACGAGTTTTTCCACTCCCAGACTAAGCATGAAGTAAAATTTCGAGTTTAGAAAAGCCCCGCGTAGAAAATTTGTCGAGGGTCGCGCAGCGACCCGAGACAAATTTTCACGGGGCTTTTCTAAACTCGAAATTTTACTTCATGCGCCACGCGTATAAAACGCTGAAATATTGTGAAGTTAGAAATGTACTGCCATTTTTTTATGAGGAATAATCGAAATATTTAAAAAACAAAATATTTACAGTTTTCTTTATACCTTTTAAAGTCAGGTGAAATTATATAATATACCAAATTAACTTATTTAATAATATAATTAACAAAAACATGATAATGTTGCGTGTATGCATCAATGGCGCTTAATATGTTAAACAATGTTAATAACTAATAATAGCAATATTATGTTATTCCTTAATAATGCAAACAAATAATTTGTAAAATAGTTCCTCACTATCTTATATAAAATAGGGTTGAATTGTGTACGCATTGGAAATGGTGAATGCGCCGGGTGTTTTGTTTTGTCCGTCCTGGTTTTCGCCTCCCCCCTCCCTCCCACGCCGTCCTTTTCCCACTAGGGGGGGGTCAAATAATTAAGTGGTGTTCGTTGTCCGGCACTATAAAAACCAAATCGGTTTAACTGCTAAATTGTCGTCGCAGAGGGGGGAATTAAATAAAAATCGCGCCACGCCGGATTCGATCGCTGCTAACCGGATTTTAATTTTTCCTCCTTTTTCGTTCGGGAATTAACAGATTTTTTGTTTAACGCGCGTATAATTTACGCCAACTAAACACGCTTAAATAATTTGTGATCGTATCAAATTACTAACTTTTTCTTTGAGGTATTTTCATATTAACATTATAAGAAACACTTTTATTCCTTACTTCACTTTTACTTTTATTCGTTAGATGTACATTTCGAGTGCAAAGCACTCATTATCAATAACTAATGGTCTTACAACTATGTGCGCAACTATATATACCTGACAAAGATGGGAAAACCTAATTTTAATTACATATGGTGTCGCAAGGCTGAAAAACTTTAAGGGGTCTTCCGGTATAATTGACCCAAACTTTGGATTTTTTTTCCAGGGAACTGGTAAGAGTTAGAGACCTGGGTTTTTTTTTTTAATCTTTATTCATCCTTGCTCTACAATTGAGATTTTTGTCGAGTCGAAAAAATCAAAATGGCGTCCAATATGAAGGCTGCCCGGCGGAAATGTTCCAAAACTGCGAGCAGCCTAGGGGTCGCTATTCGTCTCCTAGAAACAAAATAAGCTCGGTTTCTTGAAGAGTATAGTTCAGAGAATGGAATGAACTACAAAATTTTGAAAAAACTCAAAATTTAACAAAATGGCGGGCATTTGAAAAAAAAAGTCGTGTTTTTCGTTCGATTTTTTGACTTTGACAGGCTGTAAAAAATCTTTAAAATTGCAAATTGCGCCGGGAGGTTAGTTCATTCCATGAAGAAAAGTGTTTTCAATAACGGAAGCAAAGAACGAAGTCAATTGGTTGAACCGTTCAAACGCTAGAATGCTCGCAGTTTTGAAAAATGTAGTTTCGAGAAAAACGCGTTTAAAGTTTGCGAAACATTTTTTCTGTGTAATTCAAAGTATTCGGCGGAAAATTCGCAAACAGTAGTCAATCTCTAGGTTTTCGGGGTTGCTGAATACGAATCTAAGGTCAAATTTGAAAAATTCAAAATTGCGGATCCAATATGGCAGACCAAAAAACTCATACTCATCAAAATTTATGAAATTCGAGATTAAAGTTATACCTGCGCGACCCATACCGATCGGGACGGCGATGCATTCAAAGGTCTGTAGCGACGTAAATATTTGCCAGATCGAAATATCCTTTTACCCACATATTCTAGACATGTTTAGCTTTGATTTCATACAAAAAAAAATCGATTTTTGAAAAAATTATACCGGAAGACCCCCTTAAGAGGATTAAAATTACGGACTGTTGATGGGATTACACTTTTTCGGAACTTGTAAAAGGTTTAACAAAGGGTTTTCCCAAGAATTTAAATCAAAATTTAATAATTTATCTTTATGTTTATGCATTTCTATTGCTTCTAACATATTAAATCGAAAATGTGATGATTGTTTTAGTAATGTGATATTGTCTGTTGAAAAGTAATGTCCTGTTTTTAAAGTATGGTCAGCTAAAGCGGATTTATCAATGTTTTTATTTTTGACATGATATACATGTTCTTTGAATTTTTTTAATAGATTCCTTTGAGTTCGGCCTATGTAACATTTATCACAATCATTGCATTTAATTGAATAAATTCCGGACTCTTTTAAGTGGCTCCTTTTGTACATTTATTGCCTAATAATGTTTTTAATTTGTTGTTATTATAAAATGCAGGAGTCATATTGAATTTATTTAAGATCTTTGTGAATTGATTAGAAGTTCTGTTGTTATATATAAACCTAGTAAATTTGTTATTTTTTCTTTCTTTTTGTGGTGTGAGATTTGTGACGGAGTTTAATGTTTGGTTTCTTTTTGTGTCTATTAATTAGTTTGTTAATTGTGAATTTGCTGTAACCTAATGAAATTGCTATTTTTCTTATTATTGTGGATATGGGAAACAGTAAGTTAAATAAAGCTAATTTTTTAATTGTCATAATGTTCGTAAGAGTTTAAATTATTAATTTTTTCGTTGTTTTAATTAAAACCATTGGCGATTTTCCCAGTAATGGGAGAGCAGAGGAAAATGAGTCGACGGCAATTTTGGGGGTGCCGTTGGAAATTGTCGTTATCCGCTTGAGTTTATAAAAGGGAGAGCAAATTAGTGCTCGAGTGAACTGGGGCCGAGGGTCAGGAGTTTAAACTGCTAAACTGCCGAAGCAGTTACGCCACGTTCCACCTGTAAAAACGCCTAAACTGCTGAAACTACCCTTTACAGGATACGGTGATGGCGGGATGCTGCGCTACTTCGAATACCTTGAAGAAGGAGCATAGAAATCGCTCAAGTTAAAGTACTTTGTTTTTATATTAAGAGATTATGGCTCTGAACTAACACAGATCAACGCAGGAAGTAGTAATTGCAAGTTAACAGATTTATTCATGTTTTATTAAGCTAAAGAGAAGGAAACAATTGCTGCAAGTACAAAAAACAAAAAATTACATGAAGCACGCGATTAAATAGCGTATCCGCCAATTTTCCCGAATACATTTTCCCGAATTTATTTTTCCCGAATTACGTTTTTCCTGAATAATACATTTCCCGAAAACTCTTTCCAGAATACTACTTTCCTAAATCAACTTTCCCGAATGATGTTTTTCCCGAACTAAACTATCAAAACCCAAATAGCGTTTTTCTAGTTTAGGTGAATACTTCCAGAAACTGAAGTCAGAATTTAGCTTATATTTACTGTTTAGTTGAAGGTGTTAGTTGTTAAAACTCCATAATATCACTTTAATAAAATACTTAATTTGTTTATGTTTCAAAATTGTATTTATTGTATTTATTTCTCTCGAAAACGGAAAATCTCCAATTGTATACAATGATTACAAAATATAACTTATATCTAATACTATTTGAAATAAAACAACGCAGTTGGGAGGGTTTCACTTTTATTGTTGAACACTGCAACATGTTTCACCACACAGTGGCTTCATCAGGCAGATGAAATAATAATCATTATTTCATCTGCCTGATGAAGCCACTGTGTGGTGAAACATGTTGCAGTGGTCAACAATAAAAGTGAAACCCTCTCAACTGCGTTGTTTTATTTCAAATAGTATTATGGAGTTTCATCATGTATCCGCCTCATCAATTAAATATTTATATCTAATACCTAAAGTCTATTTACCTAAAAATAGGTACATTATGCACATTAATGAGGAACAAAAAATATTAAGGTGATGGAGTTTTGCAAAAATACTTTCTAAATTGGTACGCAGCAAATTACGTATTTATAGAATCAGCACATAAATCAAATTTTTCAAAACGCTGTAACAAATTCGCAAAACGCATTATCCTCGAAAGTGGACTGCTATAAGTGTAAACCGTACGATGATATTCTGTTCTAAATAGTTTATATTTTATTCAGAAATAATACCTTTCGGGAAATTGGATTCGGGAAATAGGATTCCGGATTTATATTTTCAGGAAATATGGCGTTCGGGAAAAAGGTCATTCGGGAAAATATATTCGGGAAAGTGTACGGTAACCATTAAATAGTATTGTTTAAGTGAGTATTTCTGTATCTCCTCTCCCCACTCATTAAAATATTACCTTATATTGTCATACAGAAATTTATTTTATATGAATACACGGCTTTTAAATATAGTAGATTGTTTGACAAGTTTTGAAAGCTTCGTATTGGATGCGAATAGCAAATTGCGAGTAAATAGATACTGTGAGGGTGGCCTCTTGGCCTGTACCATCGCAACCCTTGCAGATCTATTGTGGAAAATTACTCGCCCGATTTTCCACAATAGATCTGCAAAGGTTGCGATGGTACAGGCCAAGAGGCTAATAATATTAATAATAATAATATTTATTACCTAACAGGACATCCCAATTACAGAGTAATATTACAAAAAAACTTCTTAAAATAATATATATATACAAACAAAACAAAATAAAATTACAAAAATAAAGATCACGTGATATTTAAACAAAATAACTTAAATATTTAGAAATTATAATAATAAAATAATGATAAAATAATAAAGAAATAACAATACTGCAAGGTACGAGCATACAATGCAGCTTTCAAAACGTGTTTAACACTCTGCTTTTCCTACGAGCAAACAGCGGCGGCGTTAAATTGTTCTTCGTCATTACTTATTTTATTTTAATAATTTTGACACTGTCGTTTGAAGATTTTACTTTCATAATTCAGTTTTAAAGCATATCATTACTTGTTAAAATATAAATATAATAATAACTCAACATCATGGAGTCTATAGAAATCAATAAATGAAAATAGAAAATACACAGGACATCTTCTCAACGACCAAACGGACTTATCAAATTCGTCCCTCTTAAATATTCGTTTTTTGAAAAAACCCACCCCCCGTAAACATTGTTTACAAAATTTTATGTAACACCTAACATTTTCATTGAATTGAAGTAAGAAACGCGTCTGTGGGTATCTGGTGCCGGAATACTGAACACAAATTCAATTTTAACATTTTCATAACGAGAATAATTTTTGGAAGTATCCATATGCATACGTTGCACATTTTCGGATGCTCAGTTCATTAAAAGAATTCAATTTAAAGCTGTAAGCGAGTGTTTTCCACTCTTTATTCATTGATTAAATTTTATTTAATTATCTTGGACAGAATTGAAACACCAAAAGAAAATCTATAACAAGTGAACATTTCCAGCAATTTTTAATATCTACAAAAAAATTACAGGGAAACATAAGAGGTGTATTTTAAAATTCACAAAAATTCAGTGTTGTACACGCGTGGCACATGAAGTAAAATTTCGAGTTTAGAAAAGCCTTAAAATTTGGTTTGGTCGCGTAGCGCGAAGCGCTACGCGACCAAACTAAATTTTAATACTTTTCTAAACTCGAAATTTTACTTCATGCTTAATCTGGAAGTGGAAATACTCGTTAGTAGTTTAAAATTGACCTTGTAAGAAAACAACAATGAAAAAATCAAGTCTTCAAAAAAAGATGTGCTCGATCTTTTGAATGACTGATTTTTATTAGGTTTAATATACAGTGACTAAAGGTCACGTTAGGTAACTTTAAAGCTACGTTCTTTGGTTACCGTTTTCTGTTTGTTTCATTAAAATCCCAAGTTGTTGAGAACAGCTACGCAAGTTTGATTTAACGACCGATTGTTTTATTATTTCCGAAGTTTGAATTAAAAACAATAATTTTGACCTAAGATATAAACTTGCGCTTAAGTTTAAAATGATCGAATCTTAGACAATGTCAAAGAATTGTTCTTTAATTATTGTTTCAAATTTGTTTCACGTGAATATCAAGTTGTTGAAAAAAGTTACGTTAGTTTAAACCAACAGCTGATTTGTTTGTTTCATTCATTCCAAAATTTGAATTTTAAACATTAAATTTGACTTAGGCTCCAAGCTCGCGCTTAAGTTTGAAACGATCGATTCTTGGATCACGTCAAAGCTTAAAAGAATTCAATTTGAAGCTTTAAGCGAGTGTTTTCCACTCCCAGGCTAAGCATGAAGTAAATTTTCGAGTTTAGATAAGCCAAACGAGTGTTTTCCACTCCCAGACTAAGCATGAAGTAAAATTTCGAGTTTAGAAAAGCCTGAAAATTTGGTTTGGTCGCGTAGCGCGAAGCGCGGAGCGGCCAAACCAAATTTTCAGGCTTTTCTAAACTCGAAATTTTACTTCATGCGCCACCGGTACAAAACACTGACATATTACGAAGTTTAATACGCACCGCTAAATTTTACATTGAATCAGTGTTTTGTACCGGTGGCGCATGAAGTAAAATTTCGAGTTTAGAAAAGCCTGAAAATTTGGTTTGGCCGCTCCGCGCTTCGCGCTACGCGACCAAACCAAATTTTCAGGCTTTTCTAAACTCGAAATTTTACTTCATGCTTAGCCTGGGAGTGGAAGACACTCGCTTAAAGATTCAAATTAAATTCATTTAATAAACCGAGCATCGAAAAATGTGCAACAGATGCATATGGATACTTAAAAGAAAAATTCTCGTTATGAAAATGTTCGGTGTTACACAAAACTCTCTGTATATACCTGACCCGACAAATTTTATTTATCATTTCTTCGCCTGAAGAAGCCACAGTGTGGCGAAACAATTGTAGCGGTTGCACAATATATATTTGAAAGTGATTAAATTGTTTTATTTGTATAAAAGTACAAATATACATTTGACACCTTGTAATGCTCGGGTATAGCGACGAAATGTCTGTTTTCGATAGCGGTCGTAGGAAAAATTAATTTCAAGCTCTGAATGACTGAATGAAACAATTAGATATTAAAATAGCATTTAACACTAATAATAGCCTAGGTAAACTAATTAAAAATAGTAAAGATAAAATAAACAAACTCGATCGTTGAGGAGTATATATGCTTAGATGTAATGACTGCCCAAAAATATACATCGGACAAACAGGACGAGCATTTGAAGAAAAGATTGCAGAACATAAAAGTGCATGGGAAAAACAGAAAAACACCTTAATCTATGCGAATCACCTGCTCTCCGAAAAGCTTGAACAAGGAATTCCAGATCTTCCATACAGAGAAAAAAGGAAGGAAATTAAAAATACTGAAAAACTTGGAAATTAACAGATTCGAAAAAACCGGGCTCTTACTCAACGAACAAACAGAACTATCAAACTCCCCACTACTAAAAATATCCACCCCACCATAATGTCAATAGTGTTAATGTATATATATAGTTCTAAGATTTCTAATTTCACTGTAAACTTTCATTCACTTGAAGAAGCAATAAATTTGCGAAACAATTGTTGTGAAAATAAACACACTTTTGTGAAAATCAAAATTTTATTTGTACAAACTTTGAATGACTGTTTTTCACAGCCAAATTGCGCATGAAGTAAATTTTCAAGTTTAGAAAAGACCGCAAAATTCGGTTTAGTCGCTCTGCGATATTCACTGATCATCTTTCACAGCCTGTGTATTTAAAAGCACTATTTTTTTATTATTTGAGAAATTGCTGAGTGTTGGAATACATCTATCATTGTCAAAAAGTGGTAATGTTGATATTTCAGATGTGCACGCCCGCCAAATAGGGTTTAAGTTGGGAAATTATCGCCGAGCGCTAAATGTACTGTGCGCTTTAGAGGAGGGGGCGTGATTTATTATCAAATGGATGTGATTTAATATGCACTTTACACTACACGAGTAATAATATACTGAAACATCATTTATAAGTGTATATGGGAGATATAATCATGAATTAATGTCCATTTCTTACGCAGGAAATTCAAATGTACAATTTAACCTATTTACTTTTAATAATAATAATAATAATACTAATCGCTTTATTGTAACAATATAGAATAAAATGCAATATTGGAATATACATCTGCATATGTTACAAAAGGAATAGGTCTTAGCTTGGTGATTACCAGTTATCTGGTGGGAGGGAGGTAAACTACACCAAATCACATTTTTGAAATTTTACAGTGCTATTTAAATCTCGATAGAATAAAAAAATCCTGATTGAAACAGTTTAAATAAAACGTATTTAAAAAAAAGGTGATTTCGTGTAGTTTACCTCCCACATACAGATATAGGGAGTTTTTCTTTTAAGTATACATACCCCAAATAATGTGCTGTAAATTTTTAGACATTCGTTGTTTTTTTTAAAGGGTTAAATTTGAAACTTAAACGAGTGTTTTCCACTCCCAGATTAAGCATGAAGTAAAATTTCGAGTTTAGAAAAGCCTGAGAATTTGGTTTGGTCGCGTAGCGCGAAGCGCGGAGCGGCCAAACCAAATTTTCAGGCTTTTCTAAACTCGAAATTTTACTTCATGCGCCACCGGTACCAAACACTGATGCAATGTACAGTTTAGCGGTGTGTTTTAAACTTCGAAGTATGTCAGTGTTTTGTACCGGTGGCGCATGAAGTAAAATTTCGAGTTTAGAAAAGCCTGAAAATTTGGTTTGGCCGCTCCGCGCTTCGCGCTACGCGACCAAACCAAATTTTCAGGCTTTTCTAAACTCGAAATTTTACTTCATGCGCCACACGTATAAGACACTGATTTCAAGTGAAGTTTTCTTGTTCACAATATTTCAGTGTTTTCGTTGTATACTCAAAAGAAAAATTCTCTGTATAAATTATCTCCAATATTGAATCTGACGAATAAAGCACTAATAACCTTTCTTTACACTTTTATTTAAATTACCAAATGTACATTTCGGACACAAAGTGACCATTATCAATGGATTAACACTGAATTAGATCAAATTAGATAATTGTTGGGGTGGCCTTTTGGCGACCTTTGCAGATCTATTGTGGATCCCTGTTATCTTAGACGACGAAGATTAGCAAACGCATTGTTAATCTTCGTCGTCTAAGATAACAGGGATCCACAATGGATCTGCAAAGGTCGCCAAAAGGCCACCCCAACAATTATCTAATTTGATCTAATCTTATTAATCTTTACATCTAGAGTTATAATAAATAGATTATACTGTATATTTGATTCTCTGCACAAGAAAAGGCTATTAATCTTTTATACGTTCCTCATCTTTCACGTAGTGTACTGTGTATTTGATTTTTCTGCACAAGAAAAGGCTATTAATATTTTATAAGTTCCTCATCATTTACGTAGTGTAACATATTTAACTAAGATTTAGAAGAACACACTTTGTAAAATTAGTTAAATTTAACCTCAAGTATTTTTTTAAATCACAGTTATCTTTCTTTATTAACCTTTTTTTTAAATAATAGATCTACAGTTCGGGTATTGTTGTATACACTAGCAATAGCTCAATAGCTCAGATCTAAAATTTTAAAGTAAAAGAAGCAAATAGAAAAGAAGCTGTGGTTTTTTTAGTGAAAACATAAATATTCACATAACTAAAGAATTATATAATAAAATACACTACTTTAACTTTGTTTGTATAACACAATATTTTTTATATCGTTAACTTGTTTCTCAGTGATCACTTGGTAAAACATTTCTATTAATATATAGGTATTTGATTGAAATTCACTTGGTTTGTTTTACTAATAAATTGTTTTATTTTCAACTAGTTTCGGCTTAATGCCATTTTCAAGAATGAAAAATGCATTAAGCCGAAACTAGTTGAAAATAAAACAATTTATTAGTAAAACAAACCAAGTGAATTTCAATCAAATACCTATATATCAATATTTTTTATTTTTGTGACTGCAGCTTGGGCAACTTAACTTGCCATTATTAAACGAAGTGAGTGTTTGTCACAAAAATAAAAAATATTGTGTTATACAAACAAAGTTAAAGTGTTTTATTTTATTTCATTAACATGTATAAAGAAGTAGAAGCCTCCACCGTTCATAATTTAAAGAATTATAATTGTGAATAATATTTTTTTGTCATCTTTTTTTTTGTGGAAGTCCGAAATGTTGAAAATTTCAAGTAGCAGAATAAAAGTATAAGATAAAGATAAGCAATGTTCCAAAGACGAGTTTTATTTAATTTCAAGTGCTGGTTTAATGTCTCTTTCAAACTGCGATACGTTTAAAAGCCGGTGATTACATTATTGTTTACAAAAGTTACTTTACTAAGAAAAGCGTAGGTGGGAAGTTTTATTGCGCCCGTAAAATGTTTTGATGATGTGTAATAATGCGGGATTTTAAGCGTTGAGAGCTTTATTATCTGCATACATCATGTGTTTTATAATAAACATGTGACTGCGAAATAATTTTGTTTGTCATATGAGGTGGTGTCGCTTAGCGTCCCTGCACTACGGCTTTCGTGGTCTTTTTGTGCGAAATAATAATAAAAGTAGTCGTTAGTTTTTCAACGTACATTTTAACTTAAAAATCTAACGGCTGTTTTTTTCACTTTAAAGGCCGTCGGTAAAAAAAAACATTTAGGGCCGCTTTTACAATCAATAGTTACACCTTTGGTAATGTAGACTCTCTAGTACTGTACTGCATAGTTTAAAACATTGGTAAACGGCCGTGCTTTTTTACAATTTTACACATTGAATTCATAAAACAATAATAATAGTGAATTTAATAGTGAATTTATATTAAATGAATTATTTTCTTTTTGGTTCCGTTACATTTATATTTGGGTTTATTAATTATTTTTATAACTGTTCACTGTGGAGGCTTCTACTTCGTTATACATCATTATTTACAAAAATAAGACAATTAACTTTGTTTGTATAACTGAGTAACAAACTAAAAACCCATCACTTTCCTCCAAATCATAAGTTAGTATCATTCGACGTATCTAATATGTTCGTTAAAATCCCACCAAACGATTGCATAGACCTAATAAAAACTTCTTTTGACAAACTAAACGTAAACATTTCAGTAAAAACAGAATTTTAAAATATATTAGAAATAATTTTAAATAATAATCACCTTTCATTCGAAAATAAATTTTACAGACAGACAGAAGGGCTTGCAATGGGCTCGCCTTTGAGTCATTTGCTTGCTGAAACTTTCATGTGCAATTTAACAAATATTATATTAGAGTCCCCGTTAGGCAAAAAGCACATAAACATGTGGGTTAGATACGTCGATGATATTCTAGCTTCCTTCATAGGTTCAGATAGGCAACTTTCCCAATTCCTAAAATTTATTAACAACATACACCCGAATACAAAATTCACAGTAGAGACAGAAATTAGTAATAATATTAAATTCCTAGACCTTTCAATAACCAAATTCAACGAATCACTAACATTTGAAATTTATAGAAAACCTACATTTAGTGACCGTGTAATCCCTAATTCCTCGAATCATCCACGAAATCATAAATTGTCCGCGTTCAATTCAATGATATACCGTGCTTTCAACATTCCACTCTCTGAAACAGCATTTGAAAAAGAAATTGATATAATTAAAAGTATAGCCATTTCAAATAGCTATACTTCAGCATTAATAGACTCATCGATTAATAAATATAGAATGAAAAAAGTAACTAAGTATATATATGCAGGCAAGGACACATCTAAAAAAGAACAAATATTCAGATCCCTTACCTACTTTGGTGACATCTCATTACAAATTAAAAGCATTTTATCTAAACATAACATTTCAATAGCCTTTAAACCTTTTACAAAAATTAGATACAGTATTTTTAATCCGAAAACAAAAATACCCAGTGCTCACAGATCAGGGATATATAAACTAACCTGTAGCGATTGTAGAGGAGTGTATATTGGTCAATCTGGTCGTAATTTTAAAATCAGGCTCAAGGAGCATCTTAGCTCTTTTCGGCTTAATTCGATTGATAAGTCGTCATTCGCTAGACATATGATTGAAAACAATCATACTTTTGGCGAGGATGTACTGTCAATAATACATTTAGCCGAAAAGGGTCGTAAGATGGACCTCCTGGAGCCTCTGGAAATTTACAGAGCACGCGTTAATCCGGAAATTCCGGTAATAAACGACCAGCTTGACCTAATATACACCCCAATTTTTAAAGCCGTTTTGTAACCGTAATTTTTTCGTATATATACCTGACGAATTGTTTGTTTTAAATTACTTTATCTTTGATAATGACAAGTTAAAGTTGTCAAAACTATAGTCACAATAAAATCCTCAGTTATACAAACAAAGTTAATTGTCTTATTTGTGTAATTATTTTAATTTTTTTTTTATATTAGGGGTTTATAGTTTTACATTTACATTTACACTCATATTTATCATTAATTTAAGTAAACGGCGATTGCCGTTAATAAATATTATTATTATAAGTATAATACAAAGAAGAACATATTTTAATATAAATATTTAATACACAGAAACTACTTACCAACAAAATTTTGATACTTACATGCCAGTTCGACAAGTAAATGTATCTCCTCCAGCTTAAAATTCGTTGTACGGCTCTTGGATTTATTCATACTAAGTTAACCTCTACTTTTAGTATTGATAATAAATTTATCACAACAAATCTAGTAATCAATATCCCTAAAAACGGCCTACCACAGGCTTAACCCAAGCTCGAAGCACGAAGCAGACTGACAGTGAGGTAACTCAGCGTTACACACAACAATGCATTGCCTCACAATTGTAAAATAGACACCAAAGGTTTGATCCTTGGGTTTAGTTAACAGTGGTGTAACTATGTATCGTAAAAGCGGCTCTTAGTGTGTAATTCCCGGTATAGTAGACCAGGAAATACGGATTTCTGGCTGTCAATAGAATGCGTCAAACGTCACTTTAAATGCGGTAAGTTCAAACATATGTTCAGCGTTTGCAATTAATGTAACCTGGTGTTTTTATTTCAGCCTTTTGTCGATTACAGATTTAATAGCTAATTACTATTAATCCCCGCACAAACACATAATTCACGCACAAACAAACACGCATCACGCACTATTTACTCTGAGGATCAATTGAAGAGACGAGTGGCTTAATTGCAGCATGTGATAGGATTGCACCGAACCCTTTATGCAATATTGAAACGGTTCGTATTCAGAGTAGAGTTTACGTGAAATTAATTGACTATTTGCCAAATCGAGTGAATGGAAGTGAAACGTAAAAGTTTCGAATCAAAATCCAGCTTTGAACTAATCTACAGGGATAGTTAAGCGAGGCATGTCACTTCAAAGTTAAATATTTCGAATTTGGTGATGTCGATTGATTTAAAACCAGGTAAAGTAATAGGGCATAGGTCAGGATGAAAATTAGTGAAAATGATTAAATAAATGAAAATGAATGATAATGAATGAAAATTAATGAAAATTAAGGAAAATTCATTAAAACGAATGAAAATGAATGAAAATGAATGAAAATGAATGAAAATGAATGAAAATGAATGAAAATGAATAAAAATGAATGAAAATGAATGAAAATGAATGAAAATGAATGAAAATGAATGAAAATGAATGAAAATGAATGAAAATTAGACTAACGGTTTGATAATGATACGTGTAGTATCGAAACTATAGTCACCAAATAAACCAATTGTTATACAAACAAAGTGATAAACAGTGTTTTATTTATGTTCAACAATGTATAACGAAGTAGAAGCCTCTATAATCAGTGAATTAGACATGTAGTATTGTTTCGCTTGTAAATGCGTTTATGTCTATTTTATTGTATTTATTTCATAATTTATTTTTATAAACTATATTTTATATTATTATTGTAGAATGATGAACCGTAAATAAAGATATTATTATTATTATTATTATTATTATTATACCGAACATTTTCATAACGAGAATTTTTCGTTTAAGTATCCATATGCATACGTTCCATATTTTTCGATGCTTGGTTTATTAAAAGAATTAAATTTGAAGCTTTAAGCGAGTGTTTTCCACTCCCAGGCTAAGCATGAAGTAAAATTTCGAGTTTAGAAAAGCCTGAAAATTTGGTTTGGTCGCGTAGCGCGAAGCGCGGAGCGGCCAAACCAAATTTTCAGGCTTTTCTAAACTCGAAATTTTACTTCATGCGCCACCGGTACAAAACACTGATCCAATGTAAAGTTTAGCGGTGTGTTTTAAACTTCGTAATATGTCAGTGTTTTGTACCGGTGGCGCATGAAGTAAAATTTCGAGTTTAGAAAAGCCTGAAAATTTGGTTTGGCCGCTCCGCGCTTCGCGCTACGCGACCAAACCAAATTTTCAGGCTTTTCTAAACTCGAAATTTTACTTCATGCTTAGCCTGGGAGTGGAAAACACTCGCTTAAAACTTCAAATTTAATCCTTTTAATAAACTGAGCATCGGAAAATGTGCAACGTATCCATATGGATACTTTAAAGAAAAATTCTTGTTATGAAAATGTTCGGTGTTACATAAAACTTTTTGTATGTTAATTCCGTGAACCATAAGTTTTCGGTAATTAATATTTTTATTCCTGCATTGATGCGGGAATTTATCTCAATTTGCTACTACAGTTTATGTCGGTTTAAATTCTAAACCCTCTAAGAACTCTACAACTACGAGAAATCTGAATCAATGCTGATGTAATATTTCTACGACAGATATATTATAAATATATGAGTAACGACCTTTGAATTTTTAATTATCTAAAACTTATGGTTCACGGAATTAACATATATACAAGTCTCAAATATCAAGTGTGTGTGTTAGGTTGATGGATATGGTGGCCTGAGGAGCTCACAATAAGAGCGAAACGATCGTCGTCATCTTCTGTTCTCCTTGTACGCACACTTGATTGTTTATTTCCATTTATTTTCATTAATTTTCATCGATTTCCATTGATTTTTATTGATTTTTATTGATTTTCATTGATTTTCATTGATTTTCATTGATTTTCATTGATTTTCATTGATCTTCATTGATTTTCATTCATTTTCATTGATTTTCATTCATTTTCATTGATTTTCATTCATTTTCATTGATCTTCATTGATTTTCATTCATTTTCATTGATTTTCATTCATTTTCATTCATTTTCATTGATTTTTTTTTTTTTATTAGTTACGTGCCAATACAAAAATGTTTACACAAGTCAAAAAAAAAAACATATAAAAGTATAAAATGCATTAATATCAAAAAATCTAAAAACGGATAATAATACTTAGATATCTAAATACATAAAAACGCTACAAAATATGAGCAGTAAATTGAAACATGTTCAACTGATTATAGCATTGAGCTATTTAAGAACTCATCGTGTGAATAAGATATGAACGTTTTTTTCCCACACTTCGGAAAAAAACACATGTGAAATAGACAATTATGAAAGCCTTAACATATTTTATGTCAACATACAGTCTGTTAGAAATAAAATTAACGAAATGGAGTCATTTTTATTTGAATTAAACAACAGACATGATATAATTATGCTTACTGAGCACTGGCTATCAGATCAGGAGGCGGAGCTTTGTAGACTAAATGGAAAACCTGCGGTGTCGTTCTACTGTCGATCAACATCTAATCACGGAGGAGTGATGAATTTACTAAAATCAGAACATCATCCGAGGGACGAAAAATGGATTTCTGCATTATCCCAAGAAAAGGACTGTGAACTGTGCGGTACATTTATCCCACTAATCAACACATACGTTATTACTGTTTATAGGTCTCCATCTGGAAACTACGGTGTATTTTTTAACATACTAAATTCGGTATTAGAAAGATTACTATTAAAGGCATGCTATATCGTTATGGCTGGGGACTTTAATATAAATCATTTTTCTAGTGAGATTAATACAAATACACTGCTCGATGTAATGAAGAGTTTTGGGCTAAGGCAACTTGTTGATTTCTCAACACGCGGAAGTAGTTGTATTGATAACATTTATACTAACATTAATTACAATCAAATTATAAACATTGCTAAATTAAATACAACCTCATTCACTGACCACCAGGGAATCTCTTGTTCTATAAATGTAAAGAAACCAATAAAAGACACAAAAAGAGTAAATATTCGTCCGATTACAACTGTAGGTAAGATGGCGTATTATGATTTATTAAGCAAACTTGATTGGGGTTTTATAGACTCAAATGAGAACTGTAATAATAAGGCAGTACAGCTGCTTGATATATTAGTGAGCAATTATAATACGGCGTTTCCTGAAAGAAAGGCTAAAACAATTGCAAATACACTAGCTCCACAATGGTATTCAAACGATTTAAGAAAGATGAGAGAAACAATTAATCTCTTCTCTGAAATGTGCTGTAGAAATCCCACAGCTGAATTAATATCTTTATGCGGTCATCTTAAGTCAGATTACAAAAAGGCTATTACTCAAAGAAAAATCCGTGCAAATGACAATTTTATAAACGGCTGTTCTAACAATATTAGGGGTATGTGGAAACTAATACACTCACATAGGCCAACTCTTAATCAGAGAGAAATCGCAACGAATATATCTGCCGACGATTTTAACAGTTTTTTCATTAATGTTATAGATGATATTGTAAAGAACATAACAACGAATCATTCGAACACTGCAACGGTAATTCCTCTTTCAAATAGCAACAGGTATTTTAAATTTGAGGAGGTATCGTCAACTCATGTTAGAGACATTTTTTATGTCATCAAGAATAAAAACAGTAAAGATATATATGGCCTATCAACTGACGTGATAAAATCGGTTAAAGACATTATCATGCTGCCGTTGACACGTCTAATTAACCAGTGTTTGCGGGAGAGTTATTTTCCAGACTCACTCAAAATTTCAAAGTGCATTCCCGTACTTAAGAAGGGCAATCCATCCGATCTGAATAACTATCGGCCAGTGTCAATAATTCCTGTCATTGCAAAAATCTTGGAGTTAGTAATGTACAGACAAGTATCACAGTATTTTGAAGACAATGACCTATTGGCAGAACAGCAATTTGGATTTAGAAAAGGAAGATCGACAATTCATGCAATTGTAGAACTCATTGATTCAATCTTGAGTGGTCTGGATTCCAAATCATCTGTACTGGTTAATTTTATGGACTTATCAAAGGCATTTGATTGCGTATCACACCAGTTATTAATAACTAAACTATATAGTTATAACTTCATGCCAGCCAGTTGCAGAATGATATTGTCTTATCTAACTAATCGAAAGCAGATTGTATCTTATGGCCATAATACATCTGATGAAGTACATGTTACTAGGGGAGTACCGCAGGGATCTCACTTAGGGCCTCTTTTGTTTTTGATTTACGCGAATGATTTTCCATACATATTTAGTAACAGTCAGGTAAATGTCACTCAATTTGCTGATGATACCTCAATTTTTGTCACTAATCCTAATATAGACCAACTATTAGCATTTGAAGTTGATGCAAGGAGGGCATGTAAAATATGGTTTGATTCAAACAGTCTTTGCATGAATGATGAAAAAACAGTGAGCTTATTATTTACTTTGAAAAGTCATCAAGAAGAATTTGTAGCTGATTCAGCCAAGTTTCTAGGGCTACAGATTGATAATAAGTTAAAGTGGGATGCGCATGTCGCTAAATTGGCAAATAAAATAACGAAGAATATATATCTCTTGAGAAACTTAGTAAGATGTGTTTCCCAATACGTTGTCAGAACAGCTTACTTTGCGGTATGCCACTCAGTTATGTCATATGGACTTCTTGCTTGGGGTCACTCCAGTGCCGCGGGACGGATTTTTGCTTTACAGCGTAGAGCTGTTCGAATAATAGCTAATGCGGGTTACAGGGAAGACTGCAGGAATGCTTTTGTGGAGCTAGGTATATTAACTCTGCCTTGCCAATATATATTGCAATGTTTACTCTGGGTTAAAGATCACAATGAAAATTATTTGGAAAACAATCAATATCACAATTACCCGACAAGGCAAAATGATGAAATACGACCTACGAGAAGCCGGTTAACTTTATCACAAAACGGTACACGCTATCATGCACCAAAATTATTCAACAAGTTACCACAAGAAATAAAACTCCTCAAAGCTAAACTGTTTAAAATAAGCATTAAGAAAATATTACTCGAGAATGCATTCTATTCTTTGGACGAGTATTTATATCATAATTTTAATATGTAACTGATTTTATTTTAATTAGTGTATGTCAATTTAGTGTGATTACTGATTGTGTTGTATTGTAATTTTTAAAAAATCGTTTTATATATATTTGTCATATTTATTTATTTATTAGTCATATTTCATACAATAATATTTATGTGTTTTAATAATGTTACTATAGACATAATAAAGGGATTAATTAACAATAATAATATGTATGTAAATGACTTGTGTAAACTTATGTAAGGCACCAAATAAATTGATTTGATTTGATTTGATTTGATTTGAAAAAGCTGATGTTACTAGCACAGTTTTAATTTTCTGGTTAAAATGGCTAAGATCCAGTTCACGATAATGCATTGGTAGATGATTATAAAATCTGCTGGCATAATATCTTGTGCCGCTTCTGGTAATGGATAGTCGTACATAATCTGGACATATATTCATTTTATTCCGCGTATTATAGGTATGTCTGTCTTCATACATAAGGTATTGATCTTTATGTTTATGTGTATGGATTAAACATTCGTAAATATAAATACAAGGGAGTGTAAGTATTTTAAATTGTGAAAATATTTCTCTGCAATCGGCTGTATAACTAGCCCCAGCAATAATACGAACAGCTCGTCTCTGGAGTGCAAAGATATCATGTCTGATGGAGGAATGGCCCCATGATAGAATGCCGTATGATATATGACTTTGAATTACTGCGAAGTATACGGTTCTTAGAACTGTTGTAGATATATTATTACTGAGGTTTCGAAGCAGAAAAATATTTTTGTTTAATTTTGATCTTAAATTATGCCCATGTTCGTGCCATAACAATTTATTGTCTACATACACCCCCAAGAATTTAGTGGAACTACCAAAATGTAAGCTCTCATTCAAATCAAGATTCCGTAGACTGAACATTAGGTTAGTTGTCTTAGATTCATTTAGTTTCAGTAGGTTTGACTGGAACCATTTACTGGCCTTCGACCGTGCATCCTCACTGAGGTGTAGAGTTGTCTGCAGATTATCATCAGATGTTAAAATGGTGGAGTCATCGGCATATAACACGACTTTACTGTCAGTAAAACAATGGGGAAAATCGTTAAAAAATATTAAAAATAATAGTGGCCCCAAAATGGAACCCTGGGGCACCCCAATTTGTGTATCAAGATGATCAGATGTTCGACCATTTATTGATACACATTGCTTTCTGCATGACAAATATGATAATAATAACCTGCAGCTTTCGGGATGGATATTGTACATATATAGCTTTCTCAGCAAAATAGTATGAGATACACAATTGAAAGCCTTCGACAGGTCTAAGAACGTTACATTCTGGTACTTCTTTTCATCCATACTGTTCATACAAGTACCTAATAAATCCTCGATTGCATGTGCCGTAGACCGTCCAGTTCTAAATCCATACTGTGAGTCATGAAATAAGTTATGCTTATCGAAATGCTCAGACAGTTGATCGTGCATAATCTTCTCAAATACTTTCGATATTATTGGCAATAGAGCAATAGGACGATAATTATCTGGATTATTTTTATTGCCATTTTTGAGAATGGGAATAACCTTAGCAGTCTTTAGGCAGTCTGGAAAAATGTTGCTTTTGATACATTCATTCAATAGTTTGCAAAGAGGAGGAATTATAAGGTCCTTGATGCAGATAACAATGTCTAGTGACAGACCATAAATGCCTTTTGCTTTTGATTTTTTTAGATTTACAATTAAATTTCGAAGCTTCGCTTCCGACACATATTTAAAATTAAAAACAAGGACTGAACACAACATGTTAATATTGTTAAAATATGACAATGGATCAGTTCCACATTTTGGAATTGCTGACACAATGTTTTCCGCTACAGCAGTGAAAAAAATATTAAATTCACAGGGTTCAATATCACAGATACTATGTTGAGTTTGAGGTCTGTACGAATTTACAATTTGCCACATCGCTTTGGGACTGCAACCAGATGACCGAATGAAATTGTCTGTTGCACTAATTTTAGCTTGTTTCAGTTGAGCACTATACACTTTCCGTAGTCGCTTGATTTCACAATTTACATAAGCACTGTTAGGATTTCGTTGGTGAACTTCATCTAGGAACTGCAGCGTTTGCCTAAGATCTTGAAGGTTTTTGTTGAACCAATTTATTGATAGCGTCTTTGGTTTCATCACATACGATTTAATCGGAAAAGCAGATTCCATTGCAGTCGTTATTTGTTTTAAAAATGAATTACATTTTTCGGAAACTGACAATCTTCCATTATCCAGAAAATCCCATTTATACGCCTCTACCATTTTATATAAGTGAAATTTGCCGATTTGTGTGATTGGTCTAACGTGCATTTTTTGTGTAGTTGTATCGTGGTTTAGGTTACAGGTCACTTCAATTCCTATTCCTGTATGATCAGCTAGTCCCCAGTGTACTGGGTATACATAAATGTCGTCGACAGCGATGTTTGTAAAGACATTGTCCAATTGATTAGTATTTCGTGTATTGAATGATACTATAGAAGTAAGTCCATGGCTTTTCATAAGTCCAGTAAGTAAAATCGCTTGATTATCGTAAGTTGAATTAAAATGCACGTTAAAATCACCCCCTATGATGATTTTGCAGGTTTTAATACAATTACTGTTTAACAGAAGTTCCACATTTTCAATAAATCTGTTATAATCACCTGATGGTGGACGATGAACATTGATGATGATTATATTATTCAGATATAGCTTTGTCATTGATAACTCGCAGACATGTTCAATACTAAATATTTTTAAATTATCCAGCACATTCTGATTGGTTTCTATTTGATTTGCAAGGATTGCGGAGCCTCCATATGGTGTTGATCGACAGAAACTTTCAGCTACCTCATAGTTAGTAATAACTAGTGAGTCCATCTCAAATTTTTGTAACCAGTGTTCTTGAATAGCAATAAGATTAAATGGGATGTTTTCATTAATAATATGTGCTTCTATTTGCAAAATTTTGTTTCTAATAGAGCGTAAATTTAAGAATAATAATTTTAATTTAATTTGTTTAGACGTTTTGTGGGATTGCAGTTTTTTGGTGTCTCTTACGAAAAAAATATCTATCAAGAATAATGTTTTCTGGCCAATTTGATGGCGAATTAACTGTATCATAGTCAGATAGTTCAATACCTAACTTGAAACTAGATTTATTTGTAGAAATTGTATCAAGTTTTTCACAAATGAAGTCTGTTTTATTAATTAAATTTGCCACATGATCATGAATATCATTGACATTAGTTGATTTATGAGCGTTCCCAATAAAGATCCATGCCTTTTTTGTTTCAGCAGTAAAAGATGTTTTTGTGTTGCTACCAGTGCAAATAACTCGGTGTTTGTTTTTATTAGTTTTGAGGCGCGAGCGATGGGAATCGACTCCGCTCTTATCAGGCACCGATTGTAGAATGTCAGTTTTCCCGTGTTCTACGAAATTAATTCGATTTCGATTAAATTTGCAGGCTTTGGATTGCTCGAACATATATCTGACATCTGGTGATTTTTCATTGAAATCAGTACCTCGCCAGGTGCATGTTTATCATTTTGGTTTGCAGATGTCTTGTTTGAAGTGAGACACCTGTGATTTGTTATTAACATTAGAAATTACTCGTTCGGTATTTTTAATTTCAGAAACCTGCAGTTTAGACGAATAGGTTAGGATTTGTTTATTTTCAAGTAAATCAATTTTCTCCTTGAGTAATTCAACGTGATCAACGAGGATCTTATTTTTATGTTCAATTTCTCTAATAAGATGACGTAGAGTATCGTTTTCACGTTTAAGATAATATGCATTGTCGGACGATATTACAGGTAAAGTGCACTCACCGGCAATATCCCTTTCTGAGTTTTTCCTTGTGGGACATTTCCCTTTTAATGCAGCTTTCATGTGTTCCTTTAAACAGGATGGATGGAAACACAGGTCGCAGATATCACATTTAGTAAAGTCAACTACTTTAGATCTGCATTTACCACACAGAGTTTCAGAAGCACCTTCGTTGGCTGCCATCTTGAACATTATTTACTCGACTAGTTTTCATTGATTTTCATTGATTTTCATTGATCTTCATTGATTTTCATTGATTTTCATTCATTTTCATTCATTTTCATTTATTTTCATTGATTTTTATTCATTTTCATTGATTTTTATTGATTTTCATTCATTTTCATTTATTTTCATTCATTGTCATTCATTTTCATTCATTTTCATTTATTTTGATTCATTTTCATTCATTTTGATTCATTTTGATTCATTTTTATTCATTTAATCATTTTTACTCATTTTCATTCTGACGTATGCGCTGTTACCTTACCTGGTATAAAAATATAAAGGTCGTTACTGTTACATTAATTGTTTTAAATGTAAACCACATAAAGATACATCATTTCTACATATGCTATTTTTATAAAATTTAGTAAGTTTAGACATTTTAATCCGATCTAACCTATCACTCTGTTCATCAGTTCCACAAAAAGAATGATCCGTTTATAAAAGGGAAATTCAATTACGAAACGATCGCAATAAAAGTGATACCATAGAACACCAAAAATAAATAACTCAATTCGAAGCAATTAAAGCGTGCGCGAGATAAAGAAGTCAATGTAATAAGTGTGTAATATTTGCCGAGGGAGAGAAAAAAAAGAGGGCCGAGTCTTAAATATATACGATGTCGTAAATTTTATTTCGCGATAAAGAAAATACTTCGAAGGAGGTGAAGGGAGGCGCTGCACACCAAGTCACGCTTATTTTATTTTTTACGGCCCTCGTTACGTAACGGTTTATTACTCAATAAGCGGGTGCTGTACGCAATCAGATAAGGGTTTTGATTGTCCGCAGAAAATGCGACGAAAATCTCTAATGGGCGTCTTTTTTTATTGTGTGGTGAATGTAGTGGAAGACATTCACCATAAAATAAATAATTATTCCAATTGAATTCAATTTAATTATGACGAAGATTGCTAAAAATACTCAAATTACATTTTGTGCCATTAGAATTAAAAAGAAAAAAAAGTGGGTTAGTTGTTTTGTAATGTGAGTCGAAGTACAGTGGCCAGTGGCCAGTGACCGCGGTTATTTCGGGATGATGATATTGAAGTGCAACGGGTTGTGAAATTGTCGAGGATGGATATCCATTAACGTCAAATTCGATGCCTGGGCACAAAATCAAACACTGCACGAGAGTGAAGCGAAACATTACTCAATTTTAAAAGTGCACGCTATCCATTAAACAAATATTTTCCTCCCTGCACATATAATACAAAAATAAAAAAATAGATACATCGAAGAGGAAAATAAACACATTTCACTGAATTTGCGGCTTTTATGATGTACGCGAGTTCAGCAGAATTTAATTTACCAGCGTTTATTAAATGAAAATATTTACATACTCGTTCATGCAAATTATTTAAAAAATGTACAGGGTATCCTGTTAATGTGAGGTAAATGGCTTAACCATTCCTGCGATCAAAATATAATGATTTGACATAACTTATCTGTATCCAAAAGTTTAAGGTTAAACCAGAATTAGTTTCAGAAAAATCTTATTAATTTTATTTATAACAATTGAACGGTTTATTCGATAAGACTAAAATTAATTATGGTTGATTATCATAATATAACACATCATTTCAGTTATTATAGTCACCATTGATTGACAAGAAGTATAAAAGACAATAGTACCACAACATGAAAACTAAAATATGTTTTTATTGGCGCAACTTATAAAAAGTTTAAAAATACACCATGAAAGATTAGTTTATTCAAAAGCTTTTTTGTTTCCTAATTATGTTTGATATCTTGTATGGATTTACCACAAAAAAATAAAATGCAAATAAATTATTTTTTGTTATTTAGTAAAAACGAAATCTAGTTTTTCGGGTGATTAAAAATACACGTTTTTTCTTTGTCACCGTTATTGTTTAACAAACTTCAATTATGCATAATATTAATTAACGAGTGTTTTTTGATGATTAATTGTTATCTTCATTATGGTTTATAATTATTCATATTTCTCCGGAGCAAACAGA
This sequence comes from Philonthus cognatus, assembly GCA_932526585.2. Lineage (NCBI taxonomy): Eukaryota > Metazoa > Arthropoda > Insecta > Coleoptera > Staphylinidae > Philonthus > Philonthus cognatus. Next base: position 54,041,012 of record OW052249.1, on the reverse strand, counting down.
TACAGGAAGTTTTTTTTTAAGTATACAGCTTATTTTCTGTAAATCTTTAGATATTTCTTGTTTTTTTTAAGTTCAATTTAAAGCTTTAAACGAGTGTTTTCCACTCCCAGACTAAGCATGAAGTAAAATTTCGAGTTTAGAAAAGCCCTGTGAAAATTTGTCGAGGGTCGCGCAGCGACCCGAGACAAATTTTCTGGGCTTTTCTAAACTCGAAATTTTACTTCATGCGCCACGCGTATAAAAACAGTTTTTATATAAATGTACAGAGATTGTTGAGAAAAGAATGCGCTTTGTGAATTTCGAGGTTTTTCAACTGGTCGAAAGTCTAGACATAAGTGGTTATATTATTGCACGTTCGCTTTTATTGCGGGCTAAATTTATGTCTCATTTAAATAATATCGCAATCCAGGGGAGGAAATTGCGCTCATTTACTTCCATCCCCTTCTTTTTGTAATATAAATTCACCACTGAGCGCTCATTTGCACAAACTAATAGAATCACGTATATACGTATTTTTATATATTTGAATGAACGACATTAGTGAAAGCATATTTTATAAATAATTAAAATGAAATAAAATAAAATAAAATAAAATAAAATAAAATAAAATAAAATAAAATAAAATAAAATAAAATAAAATAAAATAAAATAAAATAAAATAAAATAAAATAAAATAAAATAAAATAAAATAAAATAAAATAAAATAAAATAAAATAAAATAAAATAAAATAAAATAAAATAAAATAAAATAAAATAAAATAAAATAAAATAAAATAAAGTGAAATCAAATAAAATATAGTATAATATAGTATAATAGTATTTTATACAATAAGCACGTAATTATAACTAACATGAAACGAGTTGACACAATCTTGTTATGGATTAGTTATCATAATTGAAGATTCCTGGACCACTTTGGACTTCCCAAGGAAGCCACAGCCGCGATCACATGAATTGTTTTGCACGGAATTGCTCCGTGACTGAATTTTTTATAACTAACATGAAATATCTTCAATTAATACATTCGCAGGTTAATGCGATTTTTGCTAAGTGTAACACTTAGCAAAAATCGATGGCTATATCATCTATTGGTCTAGATATTTAACAGTCTCTGTTGAATAAAACACCTGGTTTGTGTGTAGCAGATAATTAATGTTTCTCATTTTTTTTTGTATTTTTTACGCGCACATAACTAAATTTAATAAATTTAGTTATGTGCGCGTAAAAAATACAAAATAAAATGAGAAACAATAATTATCTGCTACACACAAACCAGGTGTTTTATTCAACAGAGACTGTTAAATATCTAGACCAATAGATGATATAGCCATCGATTTTTGCTCCTCCCCCGCTTCTTTGCGTATTTCCCCCCATTTCTTTCATTTTCGTTTCCGTTGAAACAATGCAGAACATTCCCTTCCAATAAAGTCCTAACTGAATAACTACACTTTCGTGGATCGTCCCGAAAATTGTATCGGATACACTTTTTCATTTTACATCCGCCGTTATATCCTCCTACTAACTCCCGAAGGAGGCACGTATCGAATGTGTAAACGGGGGCGAAGAAGGTGGTTTACTCGGAATTGACTTCTGCCTCCTTTTCTCACTCCACTTTTATTATTATTCTCACAAGTGGACGTGACCAGAATACTAGAAGAGTTGAAAATAGGAAAACTACGGGCGATTGTCTATTTGTAGGTACATACTAGGGTGTTCCAGACTGTTAATATGACAAGAGTAAAAATATGGGATAATGTTAAATCTACAGGAAAATTTGGAAATAAACAGATTCAAAAAAACCGGCCTCCTACTCAACGAACAAACAGAACTGTCAAACTCCCCACTACTAAAAATATCTACCCCACCATAGTGTCAATAGTGTTAATGTATATACAGAGAGTTTTATGTAACACCGAACATACTAAAATATACTTAATGTTAATTTTCCTATGTTCGATGTGTACTGGGACGCATCAAAGCATTGAGTACGATGTGATTGGCTAGGATTTCTAACAGTAATATAGTCAACCCAATGTACACTCTTTACGTCAAAAATAAATAAACACACATAAAAACATTAAAATTTATTCCCTTCAAACTAAAAATAAAAAATCTACTTGTAAACAATAAATTAAACTTAAGGAATAACACGAAAATAAAATAACAAATATCCTTCAATACCGTTAGCCCGCGATCGGGTATCAAGCCAACATCACGAGGCGAGGACAGAAGGAATGAAACCAAAGGAATCAACTGCAATGAAGCTGGACGAAATCACCACTTATTATAAAATAAATGTGTATATATATATGTCATTGTAATTGTTTAAAATAAACCAATTAAAAAAAAAATAAATTTGTCAATTATTATGTCAACCACAATCTGTTGTATTATTTATTTATTTATTTATTTATTTATTTATTTATACGGAAGTCCATTTAATATACAGTCTTAAGTTAAAATATACAATTAAGAATAGTAAAAAACAAACAATAGATTAAAACACAAACATAGATTAAAATACAAACAATAAATTAAAATACAAACATTGATTAAAATACGAACAATAAATTAAAATACAAACGATCAACAGAATAAAGTACAAACAACAGATTAAAAAGAACAACTACCTGCTCTGTCGGAGAATATGCTGTAATGCATTCCGGCTAATTACACCAAAATCGGCATTGATGGCATTGCAGTTTCTGGCGATTCTGGCCATGCCAACATTTCTGGAATAATCAGTTCTACAATACCTCACGTGGAACAGATCGAAAGAACGCAGACTTCTGGCAGGCACGTTGATACTCAGATGGCTAAGTAAATAGGGGCAATCAATCGCCCCGTTCATTAAATTGTATCCTACCATTACATCTGCATTCCTTCTTCTCTGCTCCAACGTACCTATATTCAAAACATGCAACACCTCAATGTAATCGCCGATAATCCCAAACTTGTAGGCGATAAATTTTGTGAATTTAACTTGGACCCTCTCGATGATATTCACGTCAGATCTGCTATAGGGATTCCAAATAGTGCAACAGTATTCAAGGTGGGGCCGGACAAGGGATACGTACAACCTCGTAATTGTACTGATGTTTAGGAAGTCTCGGCTATTACGTTTTATGAAACCAAGAACACGAAATGCCTTAGCAGTTATATTGCATAAGTGGCTTTGAAAATTCCAGTTATGAGACAATGATACACCCAAGTCTTTAATATTAAGAACGCGGGATAAAAGGGCGTTGGATATGTAGTAATTCCTCACTGTGCTGGCCCTTTTTTTAGTGAAGGTTATGCTGTTGCATTTATTGAGGTTAAGACTCATATTATTATCAGTACACCAAACCGAGAATCTGTTTAAATCTTCCCGCAACAACAAAGGAGATATATCGTCCGATATTTTTAAAAATATTTTTATATCGTCTGCAAATAACAAACATTGAGAATGATGGAAACAGTCTACCACATCATTAATAAAGATATTAAATAAAAGAGGGCCAAGGTGTGATCCCTGGGGGACCCCTGAAGTTACAAGTATTTCAGACGATATTACACTGCCAATACGCACGGCCTGTGTCCTTCCGGACAAATAAGAGTGAATCCAATCTAACATGATCCCTCCGAATCCGATAAGCTTAAGTTTCAAAAGAAGGATGCTATGATCGACTGAGTCAAAAGCCTTAGAGTAATCGGTGTATATTGAGTCGACTTCATACCCCGCTTCTAAGGCTGTAACGATATAATCACTATACGACAGTAAGTTGGAGGAAGTAGAACACCCACTTCTGAAACCATGTTGCTTATCGGACAGGATACTAGATACACATTCTGATAGGGGTGCCGTGATTAACTTCTCAAACATTTTTGGAATAAGGGATAGGATAGATATCGGGCGATAGTTTGAAACAACGTTCTTTTTGCCACTTTTAAAAATGGGTGTAACTAAGGCACTTTTCCAGAGTAAAGGAAACTTGCCAGTACTTAGGGATTGATTGAATAGTAGCCATAAAGGACGACTCAGGCCAAAAGAACATTGCTTCAGCAGAATCGGTGGTAAACCATCAGGGCCAGTACAGTGTGAATCCTTCAAGTTTTCCAATTCGTTAAGGACATCAGTAATTTTTATTTTGTCTGCATTGCAATAATTTATATGATTGTAAGAATATATTAAAGGCGAAGGTGAAGTATCATTGTGTATAGGTCTATTATATACTGAACCAAAGTGATTAGCAAACAACTCTACAATATGAAGCGTATTATCCACTAAGACACCATCGTGCTCAAACGTTCCTGGAATAGAGGAGCTTGTTCTATTTAAGTTTACATGATTCCAAAATAGTTTAGGGTTGCTTAGCAGAGATTCTTCAACACATTGTACATGGTTCCTATAGCAGATCTGAGACAATTCTTTACACCGTGCGCGCGTAACTTTAAAAATGTCATAGTCCGATTCCAAGCCTGAAACCTTGAAGTTACGGTGGTGAGTTTTCTTAAGAGAAATAAGATCGATTAGTTCCGAGCTAAACCACTTGGGATACGAATGCTTCCGACAGGCAGATTGTTTATCTAATACTCTAGGAGTATATAAATCAATAATCGAGTATAACTCACTATAAAATATATTTACATTTGTGTTTATATCGTTGTTTAAAAACATACTGTCCCAAGGCGTATTTAGAATTACACTGGCAATAGAACAGTAGTCAGCACGAGAAAAGTTGTATACAAACTTAGAGTTCCAATTTACGTTTTGCTGAGATGAATTTAAATAATCAATATCAAGAACAATTGGGGGATGATGATGATCACATGGAATTATATCAAAAGTAGCTCTTGAAACAGTATGAATATTTTAGTACAACGGAATGGTTATCAACTTTTGTTATATTTTTAATCAGTAAAATACTAGTTAAAGAAGGTAAGAAGCTATAAACGCTTCATCAGTAAACACAATTTTTCGCAACATTTCGTTGTATAATTTAACATATTAAATGCAATTTTACAAAAATGTATCGCTTAATGTTGTTATACAGCAACTAGTACTGTTGGAATTTGTAGGATCTAAAATTAAATTCTTGTAGAACTCCTACATACAAAGGATTTATAAATATTTGCAATAGTAAGGATATTATTTTTCAGAAAATAAATCATGGGAATTTCTTGAACTGTTTTCTCCATGGTATAAGTTTACCAGAATAATCTTTTCCTCCTCTGTATACATTATTGATATATTTAACTTCGTTCTTCGTCTACGTCTGCTTCAAGTGCTAGAACAGCAAATATCACTTGCTTGCGATAACTGACAGATTTCATTTATTTTTTATGAGAAGAGTGTAAATTAGGTTGACTATATTACAATTAGAATTCCTAGCCAATCACATCGCACTCAATGGTTTGATGCGTCCCAGTACACATCGAACATAGGAAAATTAACATTGAGTACATTTTAGTATGTTCGGTGTTACATAAAACTCTCTGTATATATATAGTTCTAAGATTTCTAATTTCACTGTAAACTATCATTCACCTAAAGAAGCAATACATTTGCGAAACAATTGTTGTAAAAATAAACACACTTTTTTGAAAATCAAATATAATTTATACAAAGCGAATATGGGATAAAACTAGCTAATTAAAAAAAGAGTATAGTTGCATAAAAAAAAACTACATGTGAAAAAATTTTAAATCTAACTTGATAAAAAGCTCATTTCGTTCCACACTGTACAATCGCTTTTTTTGTATCTTCATTCATTTGAATAATTTAATAATTTCCCACAAGAGACTAAAAAAATGGGGAGACATATATCAAGCTGCCACTTATACCATTCTTCTTAAAACTATCCGTATTGATCACCAGACAAGTGAAACGCGAGTTGAATTTAGATTTAACCAGACTGGGAAGTTTAAAATGGAATCATGAATATTCCGCAATGCACACAGAAAACGTAAGAAAAGTACATTCAAATAGAAAATCGTCAAAGAAAACAAGAGAACTGGTTTCTTCTTATTTTTTAATAAAATTTGTTAGGTTTTAAAGTGTAAAATTACAACCAAATAATTCTCAATAAGCTAGATTTAATCGTGTTTTCAATTTCCCCACAAGTTAAATATTTTTGTACAAACAAGTAAGTTCATGATTTGTTTTACATATTTTTTTTCAATGTAGATAAAAACGTGCAGTATGAAGTTTAGAACGAGTGATTCCACTCCCAGACTAAGCATGAAGTAAAATTTCGAGTTTAGAAAAGCCCCGCGTAGAAAATTTGTCGAGGGTCGCGCAGCGACCCGAGACAAATTTTCACGGGGCTTTTCTAAACTCGAAATTTTACTTCATGCGCCACGCGTATAAAACACTGATATATTGTAAAGTTAGAAATACACTGAAAACATTTTTTTTAATGAGTAATAATTGAGATATTTAAATAACAAAATATTTACGTTTTTCTTTATACATTATCAAATCAGGTCAAATAATGTAATATATCAAATTAACTTATTTAGTAATTTAATTACCCAAAAATTAATAATGTTGCGTGTATGCATCAATGGCTCCTAATGGGTAAATACCGCACTAGAGACTAAAAATATTTTATATATCTCATGATAAAATAAATCCAAATAAAGGATTTTTTAGTCGCATTCAAATCAAGGCTTAACCTTGTACAGTTTAATTACCTTGTTTTATTCGCGACACGATGAAGGCGAGAAATGATGTTACATGTATTAATTTGAAGCCAAACAAATGGTTTTGTTTTTTTTTAAGACTGAATAAATTCAACAAATTTAAGGGTTCTGAGGATTTTATTCTATAATTTGTAAATGTTAAATCTCCCTACGTAATTTCAAATCTCAGGGTGGGCAGGTGGTGGCCGAGCGGTAACGTCGCCGGGCTGTATCGCTCGGCGAGCCACAAATTCGGGTTCGATTCCCGTGCACGGGGAGACTTTATTTCAAAAATAATATCTCGTCGTGACCCTGGGTGTAGTATGAATGTGTGTGATTGTCCGAATGGAATAGTTAAATGCTACAAATTGTAAATTGTAATAAATTTGAAATAAAACACTTTTTCTTCTCTCTTCACAAGTTTATTTTATTTTATTTTTTGGTATAAAATAAACTTGTGAAGAAAGGAGAAAAAGTGTTTTATTTCAAGTTATTATCATCTTCACGTAACTCACCCAAACTCATTTGTAATAAATTAATTGATACAAAAATATATAGATTGATGATGGCTAATGGGCAAGTTCCCAAGGCCAGGCAACAGCCAAAAAAAAAAAAATCTCAGGGTCATTTGACGTCATGTCAAGATTTCTACATATGACGTGATAAATCAAGGTGATTAGTGCTTGTATAAGGTCTACTATATTGAAATCAAGATTAATAAATGGAATATAATTTACTTAACTCAAATATTAGCACAAATAAGACAATTAACTTTGTTTATAATTGTTGTAAATGAATACGAAACGAAAAAAAAACACCCTGCAGTATAGAGAAACGCTAATATTTGACTGTTCACTGTGGAGGCTTCTACTTCGTTATACATCGTTATTTACACAAATAAGACAATTAACTTTGTTTGTATAACTGAGGATTTTATTGTGACTATAGTTTTGACAACTTTAACTTGTCATTATCAAACATAAAGTAATGACAATTTAAAGTTGTCGAAACTATAGTCACAATAAAATCCTCAGTTATACAAACAAAGTTAATTGTCTTATTTGTGTAAATAACGATGTATAACGAAGTAGAAGCCTCCACAGTGAACAGTCAAATATTAGCGTTTCTCTATACTGCAGGGTGTTTTTTTTTCGTTTCGTATTCATTTACAACAATTATAAATTAAAATAATCGTTTTTGATTGTTGATTATTCAATAACTAGAGCATTATTCAATTAATAATTCCCAACATGGCCTTGCAATTAGGCCTACCGACCGGTAATATATTCTTTTTGAGAGTGTGCTGCGTAGAGTGATTAAATTCCCATAAAAAAATCGATCCGATTGAATAATACCACCCGCGCAATTTTATATCCCGGCAATTATGTAAATTTCAGGCCGTCCTTCCTGAATAATCGATGACTGCGCATAATGCTCTCTGAAAATAAAAAAACAGGAAAAAAAAACGGAAAGGGCGAAGAACGCCAGGCGCTGTAAAACAGGTAATATTTTATACATAATGTTTATAAGAGCAAAGTTAATCCTACTTGACCAACGAAATAAAAAAAGTACATATTTTTGTTGTAATAATTTTACACTTAATAAATTTGTTGTATAATTAGTAAATAGTTTAATTTTTGAAATACCTGGCGCATTCACCAAAATAGCAACACAGTATTTGTGAAAACTTATTCGTCTGCGGAATTATTTAATTGAAACTTACTTCTAACGAGTGTTACCACTAGTAGATTGAGTTTTTAATAAAATATCGAGTATTTATATAATAAATTTTGGAGGCTTCACTTCGTGGTACATTATCAATTTTGATATAAAGAAAACACTTAACTTTTTTATACCACTTTTATTTTACTTTCGTGACTAGTTTCCATTACACGGTAATCATTTTCAAACTAAGTACTTAAAACATGGGTTACTCAAGTATATATACTAAATCGAAAAAAAAATGGAAATTCCCGGATTAATTTTTGTTTTGTGGATTTCAAGGGCTTCTAGTAAATCCATTTGTCTACCTTTTTCGGTGAGATAGATTACTGAAAGTACATCCTTGCCGAAATTATGGCTTGTTTCTAACAAATGATTCGCAAAAGTTGAATTGTCATGTTTTACTTGTACGATCTATAATTTTCCTTTAATCGGGTTTGAAAATTAAGACCTAATTGTCCGATTTACACTCCTCCACAATCTGGACATGTTAATTTGTAAATTCCTGAATTATACATAATATTAATTGGAGTTTATGCATAAAAAATTAAGTTACAGAGTTTAATTAAATAAATTATTTTATTTCAAAATAGACCTCTAAACAAAAAACATTTCCTTGTTAAATAAAAAAGTTAAAAAAAAATGTATTCGTTATTTTGTTACAAAAGGTTCAATGTATATATTTGTAAAAGCAAATTTGTAAAATATTATCTTATAATAACGCTGGAACCGTAGTCTCAACATACAAATTTTACATGGCCTAATCCTCCTTTTAACAAACACTAGCATAAGATCTTTGTTCATAAACAATATATTATTCAATCACCTACTTTTGTTTTGCTTTAGGATTTTTTTATTGTACCTCAAGCTTAATAAACACTAGCATAATTTTCTTTGTTCATAAACAATTTTTAAATCAATCACTACATTTATTTTTCTTTCAGTTTTTTTTTCTTGTATTGATTGTTTTTTTCTAGTTTAAGCTTAATGAAGACTACGCTCTATTTCCAAGCAGCGTGATTTATTAAACTATTATTATTATACGTGTTTATTGTTTGCCCTGGCGCTGTGTTTTCGCAATTAATCACCGGCTTTATATATTATACATACACCCACTTTTTTTCTTCTTGTTGTCGCGGAACTCCGTAAAGCCCGACATTCCTCGACTTACTCGCATGTTTAAACGGTATTAATGGCGATGAATATAAACAGACCGACAGTCTCGGTTTAATTTATGCCCCCCCTGTTGGGAACTAGTCAAATAAAGAGTGATATACTTATGTTAAATCACTATTTTTTATATAACGGTACTTGAAAAACGCTTACTGAAAGTATTTAAAAACTTGTTTCTTTAATAAATAATTAAAATAAGTAAGCTGAGAGACGCAAGAAACCTTTTATTTCATATGATTTAAATTCACCGAGAATCACGAGGCGAGGACAGAAGGAAGGAACTCCAACAGCGACAACTACAGACGATACATTAAACAAATAAATATCATACAAATAATATACATACATATACCTGTAATTGAAACACTGAAATAAAATTTAAAAAAATATTTTCTAAAAAAAAAAGAAAACACTTGGGTAAATTTCACTAATATATTTTTTTTTATCCCAACTAGTTTTACTATGAGTCATTCTTAAGGAGTACAGGAAATTACATTTTTACAAACATAATATACAAGAGAGAGGTTAATTTAAATTTTATAGTTTATAGTTTATGGTTTATTTCATATATTGTCATTCGGAATACGCATACAAGATTTGTTACAAATAATGATATAAAAAGCATAAGCTCAGGAAGCTTCATATTATATTATGGAAAGAGGAAAATTACACATAGCGATCAATAATTTATTAAATTTTAAAAGTGTCAGAGGAAAAAAGAAGTTGTTGTTATTGTAGTGAAGTTGAAGTGATTAATTTATTAGGATGTAATATTACATTATTAATTAATAAACCTTAGTATACAGCTTTTTTGAGTTTATTTAATTATAATGCAATAAATCATGAATAAACATTTTTTTTAGTGTATTTTAAATTTAAACTTTAAATCAGTGGTTTATACGCGTGGCGCATGAAGTAAAATTTCGAGTTTAGAAAAGCCCCGTGAAAATTTGTCTCGGGTCGCTGCGCGACCCTCGACAAATTTTCTACGCGGGGCTTTTCTAAACTCGAAATTTTACTTCATGCTTAGTCTGGGAGTAGAAACACTCGTTAGAAGCTTCATATTGTACTAATAAACAGCTTGCCCAAGAACATAAGAACATTAATTTATATATATTTCTTACCGTTTTTAGCAAATTGTTATTCACCTTAAGTTTTATTTAATAAAAGAAATCCTAAATGATCTACACTAGTCAACTGTGTGCTTCAAGTTTTGAAATTGTTTCAGTTTGTTCTCTATATAGAATTTTTAAAAACGACTTGCCCGGCGGATTTACCAAATAATTTCAACATCTCAATATATAATAATAATAATAATAATAATAATAATTTATTTCCCAACAGAAATACACATTTCAAATTACAGGGAAAAATATACAAAATTCTAGCAGAAAATTATTACATATACAATATTTAATTCAGTTAAACAATACTTAACGATATCTGACATAGTGACTAAATTAATACAGCGGACATTTGGTTAATAAATTGTTTACGACTACTATATATTGGATATTTATTGTCTTAAGATATTTTATTATGTATTTACATTTCTTTATACCTATTTTTTATAAATATATTGTCTTGTGATTAGGATTATTTCCTGTTGGACAATAAATATTATTATTATTATTATTTAAAATAAAGACACGTTGTTTGCATTTTACACGAAAAACACTTTCGTAGTTTCATATATTATCCCAAATTTGTTAATTTTTACAATAATCGGGCTGAAATAACACACATTTCGCTTCAAGCACAAATAACTCGAAAACTAAGAATGGGGTATTTTTAACTTTTAATATATTTTGAAGAAGCATAGTCTTCTCAATGCCCACAGAAAGTTTTATATAAATCTAAGCTTGATTTTTCAAGCTGTGATTGTCTGAAAATTCAACTGTCGTAAAATCAGGCTAAAATGACACAATTTTTGTTTCTAGCGAAAATAACATCGCATTTTGATTATAATCTGTTGTGTATATTGTGTGTGATTGTATATATTTTAACTTAATTATTACTTTTAACTTATTTTAGACTAAGCATTATGTATTTATTTTAAATGGATATCCGTAAATAAACAAATAAACATAACTGGCTAACAAAAAAGGGGCATTTTCTAACTTCAACTTATTTTAACAGACCATTATGTTCTCAATACCCAAAGATAGTTTTATAAAAATTAACGCTTGGTTTTTCGAGTTATGATTCTTTAAAAATTTAACTGCCGCAAAAATCAGGCTAAAACAACACAAGCGAAAATAAGCGAAAATAACTTAAAAACTAAGAAAGAGGTATTTTCTAACATTAACATATTTTGAAAGAGCATAGTTTTCCTAACATTCATAGAAAGTTTTGTAGAAATCCGGGCTTGATTTTTCGGGCTGTGATTGTTAAACATAACTGGCTAACAAAAAAAGGGGCATTTTCCAACTTCAACTTATTTTAACAGACCATTATGTTCTCAATACCCAGAGATAGTTTTATATAAATTAACGTTTGGTTTTTCGAGTTATGATTCTTTAAAAATGTATCTGCCGCAAAAATCAGGCTAAAACAACACAAGCGAAAATAAGCGAAAATAACTTAAAAACTAAGAAAGAGGTATTTTCTAACATTAACATATTTTGAAAGAGCATAGTTTTCCTAACATTCATAGAAAGTTTTGTAGAAATCCGGGCTTAATTTTTTGGGCTGTGATTGTTTGAAAATTCAACTTCCACAAAAATCAGGTAAAATAATACAATTTTAACTTTGAGTGAAAATAACTCAAAAATTAAGAAAGTTGTATTTTCTAATTTTAGCATATTTTGAAAGAACGTAATTTTCCCAATACCCACAGAAAGTTTTGTAAAAATTTGCTTTGATTTTTTCAAATTGTGATTGCTTGAAAATTCAACTCCCGTAACAATAAGACTCTAATAACACAATGCTCACTTCTAACGAAAATAACTCGAAAACTAAGAATAAGGTATTTTCTAAGTTTACATATTTCAAAAGAGCATAGTTTTTTTAACATCCGCAGAAATTTTTAACAAAATCTATGTTTTTTTTTGAGTTATGATTGTTTGAAAATTCAACTGTCCACAAAAATTAGGCTGAAATAACACAATTTTCGCTTCACGTGAAAATAACTGGAAAACTAAGACAGGGGTGTTTTCTAACTTTAACATATTTCGAAAGAACGTAGTTTTCTTAATATATATAGAGAGTTTTGTTAAAATCCGTGCTTGATTTTTTGAGTTATGATAGTTTGAAAATTCAATTCCCGCAAAAATCAGGCAAAAATAACACAATTTTTATTTCGAGCGAAAATAACTCACAAATTAAGAAAGAAGAATTATATAACTTTGCCATATTTTAAAAAAGTGCAGTTTTCCTAATATCCATAGAAAGTTTTGTAAAAATCCGCGCTTGATTTTTTAGGTTGTGTATGTTTGAAAATTCAACTCTCGTAACAATGAGACTGTAATAACACAATGTTCACTTTCGAACGAAAATAACTTAAAAACTAAGAATACGGTGTTTTCTAACTTTAACATATTTCGAAATAGCATAGTTTTTCTAACACCCGCAGAAAGTTTCAGCAAAATATATGCTTGTTTTTTTGAGCTGTGATTGTTTGAAAATTCAACTGCCCGCAAAAATCGGGCTGAAATAACACGTGTTTCGCTTCATGCGAAAATAACTGAAAAACTAAGAGAGGGGTGTTTTCTAACTTTAACATATTTCGAAAGAGCGTAGTTCTCCCAGCATTCATAGAAAGTTTTGTAAAAATCCGCGCTTAATTTTTTAAGTTGTGATTGTTTAAATATTCAACTCCCGCAAAAATCAGGCAAAAATAACACAATTTTAACTTTGACTAAAAATAACTCAATAACTAAAAAAGAGGAATTTTATAACTATGTTATATGTTAAATTTCGAAAGAGTTTAGTTTCCTCAACATTTATAGACATTTTTGTAAAATTCCCCCCTGGTTTATTTGAGTTGTAATGTTTAAAAATTCAACTCGTGCAAAAATCAGACTAAATTAACACAATTTTCACCTTAAGCGAAAATAACTCAAAAACTATGACAGGAGTTATTTATAACTTTAATATATTTTCAAAGAACATAGTTTTCTTAACACCTGTAAAAAGTTTCAGCAAAATCTATGCTTGTTTTTTTGAGTTGTGATTGTTTGAAAATTCAACTGCCCGCAAAAATCAGGCTGAAATAACACAATTTTCGCTTCACGCAAAAATACGTGGAAAACTAAAAAAGGGGTGTTTTCTAACTTTAACATATTTCAAAAAAGCATAGTTTTCCCAACATTCGTAGAATGGTTTGTGAAAATACGCGGTTGATTTTTTAAGTTGTGATTGTTTAAATATTCAACTCCCGCAAAAATCAAGCAAAAATAACACAATTTTCACTTTGAGCGAAAATAACTCAAAAACTAAGAAAGGGGTGTTTTTAAACTTGAACATATTTCAAAAGATCGTAGTTTTTCCAACATCTGTAGAAAGTTTTGTAAAAATCCGCGTTGAGTTTTTCGAATTGTGATTATATGAAAATTCAACTTCCGTAACAATAAGACTGTAATAACACAATATTCAATTCGAACAAAAATAACTAGAAAACTAAGAATGAAGTATTTTTATTTTTTACATATTTCAAAAACGCATAGTTTTCTTAACACCCGCATAAAATTTTAGCAAAATCTATGTTTGTTTTTTTAAGTTATGATTGTTTAAAACTTCAACAACCGCAAAAATTAGGCTCCAATAACACAATTTTTGCTACGCGCGAAAATAACTGGAAAACTAAGAGAGGGGTGTTTTCCAACTTTAACATATTTCAAAAGAGCGTAGTTTTTCCAACATTCATAGAAAATTTTGTGAAAATCCGCGCTTGATTTGTTAAGTTGTGATTGTCTAAATATTCAACTCCTATAAAAATCAGGTAAAAATAACACAATTTTAACTTTGAGCGAAAATAACTCAAAAATAAAAAAATGGGTATTTTCTAAATTTAACATATTTTGAAAGAGCGTAGTTTTCTCAACATCCATAGAAAGTTTTGTAAAAATCCGCGATTGATTTTTTGAGTTGTAATTGTTTGAAAATTCAACTTCCGTAACAATTAGACTGTAATAACACAATATTCACTTCGAACGAAAATAACTTGAAAACTAAGAATGAAGTATTTACTAACTTTAACATATTTCAAAAGAGCATAGTTTTCTTAACACCCACAAAAAGTTCCAGCAAAATCTATGCTTGTTTCTTTAATTTGTGATTGTTTGAAAATTCAACTGCCCGCAAAAATCAGGCTGAAATAACACAATTTTCGCTTCACGCAAAAATTCCTGGAAAACTAAGACAGGGGGGTTTTTCAACTTTAACATATTTCAAAAGAGCGTACTTTTTCCAAAATTCATGGAAAGTTTTGTGAAAATCCGCTGTTGATTTTTTAAGTTGTGATTGTTTAAATATTCAACTCCCGCAAAAATCAGGAAAAAATAACACAATTTTAACTTTCAGCGGAAATAACTCAAAAATTAAGAAAAGGGTGTTTTCTAAATTTAACATATTTTGAAAGAGCGTAGTTTTCGCAACATCCATAGCAAGTTTTATAAAAATTTGCGCTTGATTTTTTGAGTTGTGATTGTTTGAAAATTCAACTCCCGTAACAATACAATATTCACTTAAAACGAAAATTACTTGAAAATTAAGAATGAAGTATTTTCTAAATTTACCAAATTCCGAAAGAACATAGTTTTCTTAACACCCGCAGAAAGTTTCAGCAAAATCTATGCTTGTTTTTTTGAGTTATGATTGTTTGAAAATTCAACAACTGCAAAAATCAGGTTGAAATAACACAATTTTCGCTTCACGCGAAAATAACACGAAAACTAAGAGAGGGGCGTTTTCTAACTTTATTTCAAAAGAGCGTAGTTTTTTCAACATCCATAAAAAGTTTTGTGAAAATCCGCGGTTGATTTTTTGAGTTTTGAGAGTTTGAAAATTTAACTCCCGCGAAAATTAGGAAAAAATAACACAATTTTCACTTCGAGTGAAAATAACTCAAAAACTAAGCAAGAGGATTTTTATAACTTTAACATATTTCGAAAAAGTGTAGTTTTCCAAACATTTATAGAAATTTTTGTAAAAATCCGCGATTCATTTTTGGAGTTGTAATGTTTGAAAATTCAACTCCTGCAAAAATCAGACTAAATTAACACAGTTTTCACTTCGAGTGAAAATAACTTAAAAACTATGAAAGGAGTATTTTATAACTTTAAAATATTTTCAATGAACATAGTTTTCCTAACACCCGCAGAAAGTTTTAACAAACTATATGCTTGTTTTTTTGAGTTATGATTGTTTGAAAATTCAACAACCGCAAAAATCAGGCTGAAATAACACAATTTTTGCTTCACGCAAAAAAACTCGAAAACTAAGAGAGGAGTGTTTTCGAACTTTAACATATTTCAAAAGAGCGTAGTTTTCCCAACATCCATAGAAATGTTTTGTTAAAATCTGCGCTCGATTTTTTGAATTGTGATTGTTTTAAAGTTCAACTCCCGTAACAATAAGACTGTAATAACACAATGTTCACTTCGAACGAAAATAACTCGAAAACTAAGAATAAGGTATTTACTAACTTTAACATATTACAAAAGAGCATAGTTTTCTTAACATCTGCAGAAAGTTTTAGCAAAATCAATGCTTGTTTTATTGATTTCAGATTATTTAAAAATTTAACTCCCGCAAAAATCAGGTTAAAATAACACAATTGTCGCTTTACGCAAAAATAACTGGAAAACTAACAGAGGGGTGTTTTCTAACTTTAACATATTTCAAAGGAGCGTAGTTTTGCCAACATCCATAGAAAGTTTTGTGAAAATCCGCGGTTGATTTTTTTGGGTTGTGAGAGTTTGAAAATTCATCTCCCGCAAATATTAGGGAAAAATTACACACTTTTTACTTCGAGTGAAAATAACTCAAAATCTAAGAAAGAGGAATTTTAGATATTGATAATGAAGGTTAAAATTAAATTACACTTGGTTTGTTTCACAATTTTTTTTACTTTACTATTTACTCGACTAATTTCGCGTTTTACAGCATTATCAGGAGTGAATTTCCAAAGATACCGACAAGCTTATATATAGTCAGGTAATAAGGGATTTTAAAATTGGGGAATTCCAAATCTCCTCATTGTCGTTGACGAGGTGTTTTCCGTCTATTATTGCCCTATTTATTTCTAGGCCTTCCCTGAGGTTTAAATTACGGCCCTTATTACCTGAATATAAAATTTTGAAATTATTAACATCTATAAAGTGGTTGTTAATTATACAATGTTTTGAAATCCCTGTACACTGTTTATTATATATAATTGATTTTTTATGTTCTGCTAGTCTTGTCTAAAAAGTTCTCCATGTTTGTCCTATGTATAATTTTAAACTTTAACATATTTCGAAAGAGCGTAGTTTTTCTAACATCCATAAAAAGTTTTGTAAAAATCCGTGCTGAGTTTTTAAAATTGTGATTGCAATAAAATATAGTGCTAAAGTCAACCTAGTTTCTTGTAAAAAAATTTAACCACAGACACAAGTTAAAATGTTATTAATACGTTATGAATTGAAATATATTCTAAAAATCAATTTCCATTCCTTAAAATCCATTATATACAATTTCCAAGTTGTTTTTTTTAAGTTAACCTTATCACGCAGATTCTCACACGAACAGTTCATATTTAACTTTGGTAAAACTTTTCTATTCGTAAATTCCCTCTGGTCTATATGCGTGTGTGTGTGTTTATGCAAGGCATTGGGTGATTTTACGACTTTACATTTAACGCTTTTGGGCCAATACATTTTTTATATTCTTCTGGGAGGGCATGTTATTTACGCGCGCGTAAATTTTATATTGAAAAAAAAATGAGGAAGAGAGAGAGAAAATTCGATTTTGAATCATATATTTAATAGATGCTTTACGTGTGTGTATAAAATATGCAGATATTTCCTTATATTTAAATGTATCAAAAAAGAAGTATGAAATATGTTTGATAAGTAAAATAAATTGTCTCACAAAATGTATAATATATAAACATATAATGATAGTAAAAAAGTGCTGTGCAAGACTTTGCTGAGTCATTCTAAGCCATATAGATTTTATTTGAAATAAAACAACGCAGTTGGGAGGGTTTCACTTTTATTGTTGAACACTGCAACATGTTTCACCACACAGTGGCTTCATCAGGCAGATGAAATAATCATCATTATTTCATCTGCCTGATGAAGCCACTGTGTGGCGAAACATGTTGCAGTGTTCAACAATAAAAGTGAAACCCTTTCAACTGCGTTGTTTTATTTCAAATAGTATTATGGAGTTTCATCATGTATCCGCCTCATCAATTAAATACATATAGATTTTGTTTGAAAACGAATACTCTTCGGCCATTCCATAAATATGGCCTTGATAGCCTTTATAATATATGTGAAATTCGCTAAAATCCCTGATGTCCCCCAAAAAGTGTACACTTATTTATGGAATGGCCGTCTTTAGGAATTAGCAAATTATGATATAGTAAAATATTTCACAATTTAAGATGTACCACAAAGTCCTACAACACAAAAGAGTTAAAATATCACAGTTGAATTTTCTTGCGATATTTTAAAATATCTCAGTTGATTTTTCTGAAATTTTGAATCACCTATTTCATAAAGACGTTTGTTTAAAAACATGCTGACACAAAATATATAATGTTTTGTTTGATGTAGATTTTTCTTGTTATTTTTGTATAAATTGTATTGCTCTCTATTTAAACACCTTTAATTTTCTCATATATGTAGATTACACGAAAATACTTAGAACTGTTTCAAGTATTAATGACTGTAAACCATTACAGAAACTTGTAAATAAAACACTTTTTACTTTAGTATAAATGAAATTGCCAATTCTTGGTTGCAGAATACTTCAAACATTAAAAGTGCGATTCTTTTCGCAATCCACAACAAGTTAGTCTTACAAAGACTATATCAAACACTTATTGAAACAACTACTTCCCGGGCTAATACCCCGACGGACATTGAATTATACAACAAGTGTTTGCTGTTACATACAGTAACCTACTGCAAATGTAACAATTTGGGTCAAATTATTCAGGCCATCTATGGACGCGTTTCGAGATTTATCTCTCCTCAGTATAGCTTTGCCATTCCCTCTAAACAATTTGACACCTTAGACTGGCGGTCACGTTACCGTTCAAACATTAGTATAAATGAAATTGCCAATTCTTGGTTGCAGAATACTTCTTTGTAAGACTAACTTGTTGTGGATTGCGAAAAGAATCGCACTTTTAATGTTTGAAGTATTCTGCAACCAAGAATTGGCAATTTCATTTATACTAATGTTTGAACGGTAACGTGACCGCCAGTCTAAGGTGTCAAATTGTTTAGAGGGAATGGCAAAGCTATACTGAGGAGAGATAAATCTCGAAACGCGTCTATAGATGGCCTGAATAATTTGACCCAAATTGTTACATTTACAGTAGGTTACTGTATGTAACAGCAAACACTTGTTGTATAATTCAATGTCCGTCGGGGTATTAGCCCGGGAAGTAGTTGTTTCAATAAGTGTTTGATATAATCTTTGTAAGACTAACTTGTTGTGGATTGCGAAAAGAATCGCACTTTTAATACTTTTTACTTTGTTTAACCACTGAATCTTACATTTAATTGTGTGACTAGTTTCGACTATCTAGTAG
The DNA here is from genome assembly GCA_932526585.2 of Philonthus cognatus. NCBI lineage: Eukaryota > Metazoa > Arthropoda > Insecta > Coleoptera > Staphylinidae > Philonthus > Philonthus cognatus. The sequence goes on along the minus strand of OW052249.1, from coordinate 54,021,700 downwards.
TCATTCACTTTAGTTTGAGAATGACTACTAGATAGTCGAAACTAGTCACACAATTAAATGTAAGATTCAGTGGTTAAACAAAGTAAAAAGTGTTTTATTTACAAGTGTATTTAAGATGTACCACAAAGTGAACGCCTACAACACCAAACAGCACATTACAGAAACATTCGGAAATTGTAAATTGTAATTATTAGTTTTTAATTTTGTGAGAAATTTTATATATTAACACTCCTTACATATTTATATAAATAGATACATTTATGACGTTCATAAATACAAATAAGTGAATCTATTTATCATATGAAATCCACGTTTTCATAATTAAAAAAAAATCTTGTTAAGGATATTAGAGTACGTATTGTCTTTTTCTCTTATAATATTATTTGTGTTTGCCAATCTAGAATTTATGTCGAGAGTAGGAGAAATCGCAGTAAACAGTTTCTTCTCCTGTATCTCATCGATCTCTGGCAAAAGATAAATCAGACCTTGGCGTCCTCTCCATATTATTTCCAATCTGATCTCCGCGGAAAATAAATCTCCTTTATCTAAATAAATATATATATATATATATTTATTACGTAAACATGTTTTATGCGAAATTTATAGAACTAATCAAACTTGAAATAAAATAAACAAGACGGTTTTTTCTCTCTCTCCTTCTGAGTTTCAATCAACGAATTGAATTCCGTTTTAGTTACAAACTGAGAAAGTAAAAAACGTATTTTGAATTAATATGTTCTTTAATGCAAGGCTGTAGCAAGGAGGGAAATATAGGGGTTCAACCCCTCCTCAACGAAATTTTCAAAATTGTAATTTTTTTATGTAAAAACGACCCCGAAAGGGCAAAAACAATATTTGGATTGATTGAGTTACTTGAAGATAATTATACTTTGATTAAAAAACACTTAGAACCTTTCTTCAATACTTTATTTTGTAACCAAATGTACATTTCGGACACGAAGTGTCCATTATCAATGGTTTGATACTAATATTAGTATTAGTATCAAACCATTGATAATGGACACTTCGTGTCCGAAATGTACATTTGGTTACAAAATAAAGTATTGAAGAAAGGTTCTAAGTGTTTTTAATCAAAGCAAAAACAATATTTTTTCTATCTTGTGGTGGAGGCGGTTACTTTGTGAAACATTGTAAATATTTAAATAATTAAGACTGATTACTTTTTTGTATTCACTTTTTATTTTAAACTGTGACTAGTTTTGGCTCAACAGCAAGCCATTATCAAACTAACTACTTAAACTAACATTAGGATCTTATATATACTTAAAATTATTTATCAGGTGAATATATTATATTTTTTCTAGCTACGGCCTTGCCTTAATGTAGTTATTTGAGTTACGTGAAAATTTTAAGTCACTTAATTAAAACGTAGTTATATTCCTTTCTTCAGAAGAAAGAATTATAACTGCGTTTTATTTAATATGTCCTTTGTTAATTAGTTATTTAAAGTAAGATAAACAGAATAATTATTTTGGACAGTCGTAGGGACACTCTAATTATCTATTTTTTTTAAAGCAAAATAACTTTTGAATAACATTAAATTTCTTCGTTGATTGCACAAAAATAGAGACTGTTTTTTTTATCGAAGGCATTTCTTGATACAAAATCAATCAATCCAAATTAAGTATATATATATATAAATAACTTTAGTGTGCACTAATAAATTACAATTTATTAATTTTTACAATTATATTTTATTATATAATCCTATAGGCTATCGACCGAGAGCCAAGGATTATATAATAAAATATAACTAAAGATATAGTATCTAATCTATATCTTTAGTTATATTTTATTGTATAATCCTTGGCTCTCGGTCGATAGCCTAGGATTATATAATAAAATATAATTGTAAAAATTAATAAATTGTAATTTATTAGTGCACACTAAAGTTATTTATATATATATATACTTAATTTGGATTGATTGATTTTGTATCAAGAAATGCCTTCGATAAAAAAAACAGTCTCTATTTTTGTGCAATTAACGAAGAAATTTAATGTTATTCAAAAGTTAGTTTGCTTTAAAAATAATAGATAATTAGAGTGTCCCTACGACTGTCCAAAATAATTATTCTGTTTATCTTACTTAAAATAACTAATTAACAAAGGACATATTAAATATAACGCAGTTATAATTCTTTCTTCTGAAGAAAGGAATATAACTTTGTTTATATATATATATATATATATATATATATATTTAATTTGGATTGATTGATTTTGTATCAAGAAATGCCTTCGATAAAAAAAACAGTATCTATTTTTGTGCAAATAACGAAGAAATTTAATGTTATTCAAAAGTTATTTTGCTTTAAAAAAAATAGATAATTAGAGTGTCGTAGGGGTGGCCTCATTGGTCTGTACCACCGCGACCTTTTCAGATCTATTGTGAATAACTAAAGATATAACTAACCGACAAGACAATGACAACTACAACTCAGGCTGAAAGACTGAGACTAGTTATGATTCATGCAAGATGAGATGAATTGATAAATGGTGGTTTCTGGGTTGTTGAATCTAGGAGAAATATTAGGGTTTCGTACTAGACAAAGGTGATTAAGGATGTCATGGATGTGTGCGTTAGATGCGAATTTTTGGCACAGTTGGGTAAGTCGTTGTTGAATAGGGGTTATTTCTGATTTTTCATACAATAAAGTAATGGAGAAGTTGTGGAGTGGGTTATTGGGATATCGGATTTTTGTAAGGATTCTAAGGGCTGATCGTTCTGCTACTTCGATAATGTTGAGGGACAAGGGTTGAGGAAAAGGATTGAAGCATATTCTAATAAAGGGCGGCAGATTATTTTGTAGATGTGGACAGCTGTTTTTGTCGTGATCCCTTTATTTTGGAAGGTTAATGATCTGAAATGCCGCGCCCTATTTCGAATTTTTGTTTTCATGGTTTGGGAATGTAGTTTGAAGAATAGTTTAGGGTCGAAAGTGATGCCGAGGTATTTACAAGCAGAAGATAGGCTGATTACAGTGTTTTATATGGTTATGCTAAATGGGGAAGTGAGCGGTCTGTGAAAGGGTATGAATAGATAGGATTTATTAGGATTAATGGATATTCTCCATTTGACAAACCAAAGAGATAGCGAATTTATTAGCCTTTGGAGAGTAGAGAGAGCTTTAGAAAGGGTGGGTTGGTGTGTTATAAGGGCAGTGTCATCGGCAAATAGCAGAAAATATGCTGAGGGATTAAGGTACTGTATGCTAGGGTTGTATATGTCATGAACATAGATATTGTATATACATACATTGTTTATTGTATTATCATTGTCTTGTAATTGGGAAATTTCCTGTTGGGCAATAAATACTTATTATTATTATTATTATTATTATAGGAGGGGAGATAATGGAGATCCTTGAGGAACACCTTGTTGGGGGATAAAGGGCCGGGAGATGCGATGTTGGATGCGGACATTAGGGAGTCGATTGTCTAGGAATTATCAATGAGATAAATTAAGTGTAATGGGATATTGAGGGAGTTGCACTTAAACAGTAAACCTCGATGCCAGACTGAATCAAAGGCCTTTTTTGTATCTAGGAATAATATAGCTGTTCTTTTTTGTTTTCGAGGTGTGCTGTTTGGCAGTTGGAGGCTAAGATAGTGAGTGTGTGAGTGGTTGATCTGTTTTGGAGGAATCCGAATTGATAGGGAGGAATGTGTTGGGAGATATGAGCTAGGAGTTTATTTTTGAGGATGGATTCGAATATTTTTCCCAGAACTGGAAGCAGGGTAATTAGAAGCAGGATAATTTATTATTTAATTTGAATGGAATCTATTGTGTAACGCTACAATTGTTTCGCCACGCTACAATTGGCTTTTTCTTTTTTTAGACTTTACATATCTTTGTATATATTAATGATTTCGATAGCTAACGCCATCTAATGCTTCATAGTGGCATCGTCAGTGACACGAATGCACAACACTGGGTCGGGACCACACTGAAGAGGGCCTTGAAGTCCGAAACGCGTCTGTGGGTATCTGGTGCCGGAATACTGAACACAAATTCAATTTTGATCTTTGTATATAATTGATTTTTCTCTATGAGTTATAGGAAAAATTTTAAATTTATTTAGCGTTCTAGATAGAGAAAAATCAATTATATACAAAGATATGTAGAGTCTAATAGAAGAAAAAGCCAATTGTAGGGTGGCGACACAATTGTAGCTTTATACAATAGATATTTGCTCATACCTTCAAAACAGGAAACAATTGGTGAAAATCACGGACACTAATACAGGCGTAAACGTACTATCTGACACGATTGACACTAATATGGACGTTCCCCAAGGGAGTATCCTGGGTCCCCTATTATTCATAATATTTATTAACGACCTCAATAGCATAGCAAATGACTGCCACTTTATCAGTTACGCAGATGACACTAATATCATTCTTTTTGGATCCACACTCAGTGGCATAATCGATACAGGAAATGTGATAATGCGTAAAATAGAAAAGTGGTTTGCCGATAATTGTTTAATACTTAATGCAGAGAAAACGAACTGTATTTATTTCAAAACAAGTCAAAGAACTTCAACCCCACAGAACATCTGTTTAAATAACACACTTTATCCATTCACAAATCAGTGCAAATTTTTAGGTATTATATTGGATGAAACACTGAGTTACATACCCCATATTGAGCATGTAATTAGCAAGATTAGTAGAGCAACGTATGGCCTGTCTATCCAGGAACACAAATGAGAAAATTTGTGGAATGTTTTACTATGCTTACATATGTTCAAAAATTAGGTATGGTATAATATTCTGGGGAGGAACATCAGATATGACTGCAGTGTTTAGGGCCCAGAAGCGTGCTCTACGTGTTATCGGCAAAATTAAATTTGATAGCAGTTGTAGGGGATTATTCAGAAGTAAAAAACTGTTAACGTGTACAGGTATCTATATTCTAGAATGCGTAAAGTTTTTATGGAAGCATAAATACTTATTTGAAAAACACCTAATGCCACATATATACAATACGAGACATAGTGTTGAATACAGTCTTCCATCCCATAGATTGTGTCTGTTTGAGAGAAGCCCGTATTACTCATGTATTAAAGTTTATGATAGTGTGCCTAGCGCAATAAAAACAGCAAAGTGGTACGCAGTCATGACAAAATTGTTGACCGATAAACTGCTGTTGATAGAGCCATATAACTTAGATGAATATTACTCTAACATTTAGAATTAGTATTAAGAATAGTTATATTGTGTTATATAACTTGTTGTTGTGTCTTGACCTGTTTTCATGTAATTGCTGTATATATGAAATTTTATTTGTATTGTATTTGCAAAAACACTGAAAATAAATGTATTATTATTATTATTATTTGTGATTAAATTGTTTCATTCATATAAAAGTGAAAATGAACTTTCCACATTCATTAGCCTTATCAATCAATTTTTCCTAAAAGAAAATCTTTATGTTTTGTAACATGTGGAACAAATATAAATATAAATATATACGTATTCAGAGAGCTCGTGTTTCCGTAATCCTGTTTTAAAGTACGGTAAAAGAGGAAAGGGAATGAATATGGAGTTGTTATTGCCGCAATAATCCGGGCCTTCCCTTCTCATCTCTCGAATTATCCTTGGGCCGTTTGCGCGAAACGAGGTGAAAACTAAAACCCACTCTCGCATTTGCATGTAATTTATACACACGCACGAAACAAAAACGAGAAACTCGCGAAAACGGAAATATTATTATTTCCTGCATTTAAAATTGATAATAAATTCATTCATGCAATGTTTTTATTTTGTGATGAATTTAATAAAAAATTAATATAAACTACATATCAGTACTAAAAAAACAAAATCAAGCGTTTTAAAATGATTTCTTACGTTTCTCTTTTCAATAATTGGATTGATTTTTAATAAAGTTAGTAATAGATGTCCTGCGATTATATTTGCTGCTAATCGTACTGCTAAGGTTTCTGGGCGGATAATATTTCTAATTGTTTCAATAGTAACTATAAAGGGTATTAGAACAGGAGGTGTACCTTGAGGTACTAGATGGGCTAATATATGAGTTGTGTTATTTGTTCAACCATTAATTATAAATCTTATTCATAGAGGTAAAGCTAATGTGAACGCTGATGGTGGTGGGTTCACGGGGGTGGTTCTCAAGAAGTCGCAGAGAGTAACAATAATACGTTTATTTACACTATTTTACATTGATGTTTTCAATATGATACTCGAAGGGCTAGTGCCGATGCCTGTGGTACGCTCCCCCAGCCACCCTACAATCCGTGAGCGCCGAGGGTGGGACATGCGCTTTAACAGCTAATCCTAGAGTTTAATAAAGAAAACACTTGGTTAAATTTCACTAATATTAGATATTAGTGAAATTTAACCAAGTGTTTTCTTTATTAAATCATAGTTAAATATGTTTCACCACGTGAAAGATGAGAAACTTGTTCAAGATAATCCTAGATTTAGAATTAAATGTCTTGTTCTAGTGAAAATATAAGGGAAAAGTCCTTATAGATTATTTAATATAATGAAAGAAAATAATGAAACAAAAATTAAAGTTCTTCCTTTAATTGAGGTTCCTAATAGAATTTTAAATTCATTATGTAAAATTATAATAATTTTAATTCATATAAAGTTTCATCGTGAGGGGATTATTCAGAATATAAAGGGGATAAACAAAAGTCCAAGTATTGTTCTTAATCAATTTAAAGATATAAATAATCCTAAAGATAGATCAAAAGATCTAAATAAATTAGTTATCATTTTCAATTAATTTTATTTGTTTTTTTATTAGTAGAAAATGTTTTTACTGGGTATTTTAAAGAAAAATAATTTATTACATTGAATATTAAGAAAACTAATGTAAAATAAATAAATAAAGTAAGCCAGTTTATGGGGGCTATTTGAGGGATTAAAAACTATTAATATTTTAATGATTTTAGAATGACACACTAATGTTATTTCTTTGACTAAGTTTTTCATTAGAAATAGTTGTTAGCCTATTATAAAGTGGTTTAAGATTATTGATTTTTAAGTTCTATAATTTTGGAACTTTAAAATCAATTAAATTAAAAAAATAAACTACATATCAGTGCTAAAAAAACAAAATCAGGCGTTTTAAAATGATTTCTTACGTTTCTCTCTTTTTTTAATTTAATTAATTTTGAAGTTTTTCATTAGAAATTGTTGTTAGCCTATTATAAAGTGGTTTAAGATTATTGATTTTTAAGTTCTATAATTTTAGAACTGCAAAATTAATTAAATTAAAAATAAGACAAACGTAACGAATCATTACTTTAATCAGACGATTGTAAAAAGCTAAATTAAACCCGGATTTTCTTCAAGTCGTCAGAACAGTCGATTGAAATCGAATCGAATTTTACTGCAACCGTATTTTTTTAAAGGTCTTTAAAGTAAAGTAAACCAAATAATTTTGAATTTTCAATTTTAAATTAAAAGTAGGGAAAAATCAAACATAATATTTTAGTTTTTTAAAAGCATTATTTTTTTTTTTTTTAGGGGCAGGAAACGGAAGTTAGGGTTATTTCTGCCCTAGCACCGCAGCCGTGTGGCTTATTGTACTTCTTCCGTTACCATAGTTAATCAAAAAGCTCTGTCTCCTTGGCTAGTCCCAGCAGCCTTTCGATCATCTTCTCCAGGTGGAAAGTGCCTCGCACTCGAATAGTACATGTGAGGCGTCTTCATCCTCTTCCAGGCATAGTCTGCATATTGGATCTTCTGTGAACAGTTTCATGTTATGCAGGTGCTTCCTTAGGGTACAGTGTCCAGTTATCAGTCCTGTGACTATTCTAAGGTTGTTTCTACTGAGTCTGAGGGCCTCAGTTGCTAGTTCTTGGCAGGGTTTTTCCATCAGTAGTTTACTGTGTCTATGCCCTGTCAGGTTTTTCCAGCGCTCGGTGTGTCTTTCTAGGGTCCACTCTTTTGCGCTTGGTCTTATTGATTTTTTGGGAATCGGTAGCATTGGTTCTGGTCCAATGTACGGTCTGCGTGATCCAATCTTTGCCAGAGCATCGGCTTTCTCGTTGCCATCCTCCTCTGTGTGTCCCGGCGTCCAGCGTAGTGTTACGGTGTTTTCCGTCGCCAGTTTCGTCAGGTTTTGGATGCACTCCCATGCTAGCTCAGATTGGATCTTATAGCTGTTGAGTGCTCTTAAAGCGGCTTGGCTGTCGGTGAGGATAAGGATCTTTTGCCTCTTATATCCCCGTCGCAGATTTTCCATGGTACATTGGTTGATCGCGAAGATCTCGGCTTGATGTGCAGTTGCCATCCTCCCCAGAGACACGTAGATGTTACATTTTGGGGTTACGCCGTGAATCCCAGCGCCTGCTCCACCTTCTCTTCTTGACCCATCGGTGTACCAGATCAGGGTTCCAGGTGAAGGGTTGCGCTTCTCGTTGTCCCCCTCACATTCTATTGTGAAGGGTCTCTTCAGGGAGTAGCGTGGTATCATGTAGTCACTTCCCATTTGTAATAGAGGTTTGGTAACTACCTGTTCTATTCTGGAGTAGTTTCCTGTGGGGTGCCAGTTTCCAGTTGTCCTCAACCTATATGCCCCTAGTCTGGCCTTGCTTTTAACCACTAGGTCCAGCGGTTGGAGGTTTAGTAGGGTTTCCATTGAGGCTGTTGGTGTTGGACGCAGTGCGCCAGTTAGGCATAAGTAGGCTAGTCGCTGTACTCTAGATAGAGCTGCCTGCGCAGTACTTTGTTCTACTTTCGGCCACCAAGTGGTGCATCCGTAGGTGATCATGGGTTTTACTATTGCATTATATATCCACATGGTCATTTTTGGATTAAGGCCTCATGTTTTTCCCAGAGCACGCTTTGTTGTCATTAGCGTCCTTGTTGCTCTGTCGGTTGTGTGCTTTAATTGACGGTTCCATGTGAGTTTTGTATCTAGGTAGATACCTAGATATTTGACCTCATTTGTTAGTTGTAGAGTTTGGTTAAAGAAGGTTGGGGGTTTAAGGCCCGCGCATTTCCTTCTTTTTGTGAAGGGGATGACCGTAGTCTTGGTGGGGTTAACGCTTAGCCTCACCTCCCCACACCATCGTTCTACAGTTTTCAAGGCATTGTTCATGATGCTTGTTATAGTAGTTGGATATTTTCCCGTGACGAGAATGACAATGTCATCCGCATATCCCTGGGCGTAATATCCTGAGTCGTTTAGTAACGTGAGTAGCTCATCCACCACTATGTCCCATAGAAGGGGGGATAGAACGCCCCCTGAGGACATCCACCTTTGGCTTTTATGCTGATTTTTTCTTGGAATTGGTCCGTAATTACTAGTCAGCATGGATTGTAGCCACGAGCTTATCGTGGTTTCCACCGCGTGACTTTCGACTGCTCTTACGATCGTTCTGATAGAGGTGTTGTCAAACGCTCCCTCAATATCGAGAAATGTAGCCAAAGCCCCTGTTTTGTTTTTCAGCGAGGCCTCTACCTTAACTACCAGTTGGTGTAAGGCAGACTCGCATGATTTTCCAGCTTGAAAGGCGTGTTGAAAGGGGTGGAGCGGCCTCTCTAGAAGTGAGGTTTCCCTTATGTGTCTTTCAACTAGTTTTTCCATCGTCTTAAGTAGGAACGATGTCAGGCAAATTGGTCTGTAACCTTTTGGCTGGGTTAAGTCCTTCCCAGACTTAGGGATAAAGACCGCTTTGACTTTCTTCCAGGTAGTTGGCACGTGTTTTAGTGCCAGGCTGCCCCTAAAGAGTTTACATAGCACCGGTAGAAGGTGGTCCAGCCCTTGCTACAAGAGCACTGGATAGATCCCATCTTGTCCCGGTGATTTGTATCGGTGGAATGTACCTATCGCCCACCTGATTCGTTCAAAGGTTACAAGTTTCTTTGAGATTTCCCAGTCTTCTTGTGTTGCCGCCTTACCAGGGGTTACAAGCACTGAGTGAGTGTCTGCACCATTTTGCAGGATTTCAGATCCGGGGAAATGGATTCTCATGAGGATCTCCGCTGTTTCCTTGCCGGTTTCTGTAAATGATCCATCTGGTTTCTTCAGGGTTCCGCAAGAGGTGTCGGAGGTTTTCGCTAGGATTTTGTGGAGTTTTGCTCCCTCGGGGACTTGGTCAATCTCCGAGCAGAATATCCTCCACGCCTCCCGGCATTATTAATCAAACTGAACAAATAATTGTTTGTAAAATGTATGAATATCAGATTTATTTATTTATTTATTTATTTATTTATCAGATCAAATATAAGCAGTATATTTTGAACTTTCGAACTTGAAATCAGTGGTTTATACGCGTGGCGCATGAAGTAAAATTTCGAGTTTAGAAAAGCCCCGTGAAAATTTGTCTCGGGTCGCTGCGCGACCCTCGACAAATTTTCTACGCGGGGCTTTTCTAAACTCGAAATTTTACTTCATGCTTAGCCTGGGAGTGGAAAACACTCGTTAGAAGCTTTAAATTAAAAAGTATAAATGCCTGAAAATGTACATTAAAAAACATAGAAAATTTCTAACTAACATAAATTAAATTTAACCACCGTAGATTACACTAAGAATTTATGTAGCTGCCGCTTTAATACGTCACAAAAAAACATAATTGTATAAAATAAAATATTAAATAGATTATATTAAATTTGTGGAATTAATTATAGAAAATCGCGAACTGTTTAGTTAATAATAATATAATATTTGAAATTAACATTTTAAATCAGCTGCTGTGTGAACATAATGGATATTAATTGGGCAGGGATTCGATGAAAATACGCTCGATTGAAATGAATTCATTAGCACCAGACTCGTCCATTGTGTCCAGATGTATAAAACGTTTCGCAATTGACGTTTTCAATGCAGCCACCGAACAATCGAACGTTGGTGAATATTATGAACACTTTATGAAAATATTCGCATACCAGGAAAGGCCATTAAACATTAAAACGCGTATTTAATATTTGCTCTTTGCTCTACTTTTAAAATTCGTGTATCTATTACCAGGATAAGCTATTGAAAGTCAAAACGTGTGTTTAATATTGGAGCTGTTTATTTTGAAAGTGGCTGACTGTTATTCTCCGTTTTTTCTTTTTAACTGAAATAATTTTCAAAATTTGCTTTTTGTTACGAACCACACTTTCTGTTTATGTTCAAACTACAAGGTGCAGCAGGGATTTGATTTGAAGCGAGACGTGGTCAGAAAGGGGTAGGGAGGGTCTCATTCAATAGAAGGGGTCTTGAAGTTTTGTTACCGATCAAGCCAGTTGTCATCATGCATTGGACAAAGGAGGAGCGTGCGTTCGCCGTCATTGCCTACTTTTCCGATGGCCGTTCGGTGGTTGCCACCCAGCGTGCCTTCCAAACTCGGTTTAATATTCATCCCACGGGTCCCGTTCCTGGCCGGCAATGAATCGTTTCGTGGGTGGACGCATTCAGGGCAAGTGGCAGTGTGGCAAAAAAAGGTCCTGGAGGTCAACGGACTTCCAGAACACCAGAGACATGATTAAGGCATTTTTTCTTCTAAAAAATGAAACTCGGGGACGTATGGTTCTAGGAGGACGGAGCCACGCCACACACAGCGAAAACTTCAATGGAACTTTTGAGGGAACGCTCCGTCCGTTCGTCGTCGAGGCCTACTTTTTCAATGGCTGTTCGGTGGTTGCCACCCAACGTTCCCTCCGAACTCGGTCCAATATTCAACCCACGAGTCCTGTTCCTGGCCGGCAATCAATAATATAATAATAATAATAATAATGTTTATTGGTGCTAATAACATTTACATGTTTTACACAGGTCATAGATCTTAGCAATTAAATTTAGAATAATCACGGTAATAGCAGATGAGATATAATTTTGTCTAAAATGTACAAATGAATTACCAATAAATAATATAAGATATATCAAAAGCTACATTTACTACAATTGTAAACTTACATTTAAAATTGTAATAAAAACATTTCAAATTAAAAGCACATTAAAATTACAATTGTATAATAAAATAAATAAATATGACACTTAAAACAGGATATTAAAATTACAATATAAATTAATTAAATACACAAAACTATTATTTTTAGCCCTAAAAAATTTACAGGTAGCAGAAAGATCGGCCCTGAGAGTGTTGACGAAAATCAGACATCCCAACAACCCCCTCCACAACCCCTCCAACAACCTCCTTTATTAAAAAACACAAGTGACTCCTATAGAAACTCGAATTATCCACCTAGCCCATAAATTTGCATCCAGACCCACTAATTATGATCCTATAAACCACCTTTACCTATACAGAAATCCCAACACAATCCCCAAATTTAAATTTCCCCATTCCATAATCGCTGACTTTATCTTAGAAACACCTACTAACTAGAACGACATTTATTCATACTATTCATTCATTACTATGATCTATTCATAACATACTTTAAAAGCACAAGCACTCACTAAAACAATGGCAGAAAGACCTCGGGTCGATAGCCTATGATATATGAATTCAAGATCGTATTATATTAAAGAATAATGTACATAAATTCCTTGAATAAAGATATTTGTATATATATTATTTTTAAAATGACGAGTAAAGTATAATAAAACTAAAATATTACAGTATATACTACTCTACACTATGGGTGTTGACAAGAACTCATCAAATGAGTAGAATGCTTGGTTAGTTAAGTAATTTTTACACCACTTTTTATAAAGCTTAGGGTCTAGTTGTTGTATATCGCCGAGAGTTGGGATAATTGGGATTTACACACTGTTACTGTGAATGCAGTTCGCTACAGAGAAATGATTGAGGCTTTTTTTCTCACAAAACTTGAAGAAATGGAACTTGGGGACGTATGGTTCCAGCAGGACGGAGCCACGGGACACACTGCGAGAACTTCAATAGAAATTTTAAGAGAACACTTCCACGAGCGCCTAATCTCCTTGAGGGGTGACGTACTGTCGCCGGCGCGCTCCCCCGATTTGGCTCCCTCTGACTTCTTTTTATGGGGATATCTCAAATCCATTGTTTACAATGACAAACCACGGACCTTGCAACACCTGAAGGACAACATTCACCAAGCTATCGCCAACATTCCCGTTGATATGCTCGAAAGAGTGGAGCGAAACTTCAAAAAGCGGATGGATCAGTGTATTGCTAATGAGGGTCGCCATTTGTCCTATGTCATTTTTAAAATCACTTGAAACAAAAATAATTCAGGATGTGTACAATACGATAAAAATAGTATTAAACCGGTATGTGGAATACTTTTTCTATTATTGATCTTTCAAATCAGCAAGTTTCCCTGCCGCACCCTGTATATTGTTTTTATTTTAAATATATAGGGCTTTTCAAACGTAAGCGTTATTTTCAAATACTGATATTTTTTTCAATCATTAAGCAATTTAAAAATTAAAAATTCCTGTATGTGCAGAAAGAAATGGGATTTATTAAAAATTTTACATTCATCATTAATGTTGTAGGTGGCCGCCATTTTCTTCTTACTTGTCCAATGTTATTACGAATGTAAACAAAGTTTCTCGGTGGGCTTTCGAGGGTTTCGTATAAAACACTGATTTAGTCTAAAGTTCAAAATATACAAGTTTTTTTTTTTTTTTTTTTTTTTTCCACATGAGGTGGTATCGCTTTGCGTCCCTGCACTACGGTCTCCGTGGTCCTTTTGTGCTCCTCTGGTTATTTTACTCCCTGTATATTCCTGTGTCTTCTAGGAAGTCCAGGAGTTTGGGCCAGGGGATGTTCTTGAGCTGTTCTTCAGGAAGCACGGGCTTCCCGAGTTGCTCCGTGCGTTGCCGTTTATAGGCTTCGCATGTGCACAGTAGGTGTTGGGGAGTTTCCTCTTCTTCCAAGCACCCACGGCATAGGGGGAAATATACAAGTTAGGTCAGGATATAATTTATGCAAAATCGTTAAGAAATATCCTTTCCTTAAGATACCACACTTTTAAGAAGACGATTATTACACGAGCACGAGACATTCATCTTCACTTTAAGAGCCTTTCAAAAGCTAGTAGCAAAGTTTGAAGAAAGTGGTTCTGTTATGGATAAAAATAAATCAGCAAGATCCCCGGTGGTAACAGATGTTGCAGTTGTTCAAGTTTTACAAGAAACGCAAAATTTAGCAAATAAAAACGAATATGGAACATCTAGTGTCAATAAAATAGCAGGACTTCTTGTTTAAGAAGAAAAAGAAGTCCTGCTATTTTATTGACACTAGATGTTCCATATTCGTTTTTATTTGCTAAATTTTGCGTTTCTTGTAAAACTTGAACAACTGCAACATCTGTTACCACCGGGGATCTTGCTGATTTATTTTTATCCATAACAGAACCACTTTCTTCAAACTTTGCTACTAGCTTTTGAAAGGCTCTTAAAGTGGAGATGAATGTCTCGTGCTCGTGTCATAATCGTCTCCTTAAAAGTGTGGTATCTTAAGGAAAGGATATTTTTTAACCTGACCTAACTTGTATATTTTGAACTTTAGACTAAATCAGTGTTTTATACGAAACCCTCGAAAGCCCACCGAGAAACTTTGTTTACATTCGTAATAACATTGGACAAGTCCACTGCCAGTTCGCAGAGGCAAATCCATTTCTTTTCACAAAAGAAATTGTGTTCTATGTGAAAAATCTGTGATGATAATTGCATACAATTTTTTTTTTCATGTAATTGTGTTTGAATATGTAAGGGTTTTTCCTAGCTTTCAATTTAAAGCTTCTAACGAGTGTTTTCCACTCCCAGACTAAGCATGAAGTAAAATTTCGAGTTTAGAAAAGCCCCGCGTAGAAAATTTGTCGAGGGTCGCGCAGCGACCCGAGACAAATTTTCGCGGGGCTTTTCTAAACTCGAAATTTTACTTCATGCGCCACGCGTATAAAACACTGATTTAACGTGAAGTTAAAAACGCACTGAAAACCAACCCAACTTCGATATTTTTTTAAAATTGGATGTTTTCTTTCCTATCCATGCTGTAAACCTTTAGATATTCGTTGTTTTCTTGCAAAAAAACTTCGATTCTTGGTAGTCCTTCGGTCTCCCAGGACCACGATTGGTCCTTCGGGCTGTAGCCTTTGTAAAATGGTAATAAACTTAGTGATCCTTAAATTTAAAACTTCTAAGGACGAGTGTTGTCCACTCCCAGACTAAGCATGAAGTAAAATTTCGAGTTTAGAAAAGCCCCGCGTAGAAAATTTGTCGAGGGTCGCGCAGCGACCCGAGACAAATTTTCGCGGGGCTTTTCTAAACTCGAAATTTTACTTCATGCGCCACGCGTATAAAACACTGATTTAAAGTGAAGTTAAAAACGCACTGAAAACCAACCCAACTTCGATATTTTTTCAAAATTGGATGTTTTCTTTCCTATCCATGCTGTAAACCTTCAGATATTCTTTGTTTCTTGCAAAAAAACTTCAATTCCCTGTAGTCCTCCGATCTCCGAAGACCATGATTGGTCCTTCGGGCTGTAGCCTTTGTAAAATGGTAATAAACTTAGTGATCATTAAATTTAAAACTTCTACGAACGAGTGTTGTCCACTCCCAGACTAAGCATGAAGTAAAATTTCGAGTTTAGAAAAGCCAAGCCTAGAAAATTTGTCGAGGGTCGCGCAGCGACCCGAGACAAATTTTCACGAGGCTTTTCTAAACTCGAAATTTTACTTTATGCGCCACGCGTATAAAACACTGATTTAGTCTGAAGTACAAAATATACAGGTGTTGCTATGACAACCAAAAGGTGAAAATAAAAAAATCCAGTTTTTTCTGTGACCTGATACTGATCTTATTTTCAAAAATGCTTGAATGTCAGCCACGATACGAGTAGATTAAAATACTACTTATTTTTGAAAAACCCCTCATATTCGAACTGTATAGTATTTATTTTAAATATACTTAACTGCTTAACTTAATTGTTTAACTTAACTGTTTTATATGACTGAAAACCTGAAATTATAAAGGTTATTGCAGTCAACAATAAAAAATTGAGAAATGAAGTTAAGCAACCTTAATTTGCTCAATTTACTCTATTATTATTATTATTATTGGAGTATCAACTAAATTATTATAGGAAGCTAATACACTCGCCCTCTAAATTCAAACCTAATCCGTCTAGAATTATTCGGGATTATTCCGGGCAATCATATCGCATCCATTGAGGGTAAATTCGAACCTCAAGTTGCCCTCCGAGAGTTCGAGTTCGAGTTCGGGTCGCTCGATTCCTCTCGAGCTTTTCGCTTTTCAATTTCCGCACGGAACGCGTGAACATCGCGTTTCGTCTTTAATTAACCGCCCCCGACTTGTATATTAATTCATCGTAATTTGATTGATTGGTCCGATTCAATGAATTCACAAGTGCGTAACAGTGAAATAACGCAACTGTTTTTGTTCACAAGTGAATTTTTAATTGAGAAATGATGTAACCAATTTGGATTTTGTATAAGAAAACCAGACGGGTTTATTTAACGTATACTTCTGTGCAATAAAAAGATTTTGAGAATTACCCTGTATCTTCTAAACCCTGGGTCTCCAAACTATCTTCTTCACGGGCCACAAATACAATTCTACATAATAAAGTCGGCCAAGATCCGATTAATTTTATAAAATTATGAAAAATTTAAGGAACAATTGTCACAATATTTCAAAATATGACATTTACAAAAAAAAATACAAACAATCGCGGGCCGGATTCATGCAAGTCGCGGGCCGGATTTGGCCCGCGCGCCGTAGTTTGGAGACCACTGTTCTAAACCAAGCTAGTTGGCGTAGATCTGATTGCGGCATTAAACTGAACACTAAAACAGAGAACGGGACACACATCTTAGTTTTTTTGTATCTCTTACCGTTTAGCCCAGTGATGGGGAAACTACGGCCCGCGGACCAAGTCCGGCCCGCGAAAAGGTTTAATCCGGCCCGTTTAAGAGTGCCGTCGTGAGAATGTTTGAACGCGTTCTTACTTCGTAATGTGACGACCCGCATAAAAACTACCTACCTACGATTAAGCATTATTCTTTGGCCCGCTACGATGGTCTGGTTATTACAAATGGCCCGTCTTAAAAAAAGTTTCCCCACCACTGGTTTAGCCTATACCCTATAATATCAACGGAAAAAAACCACCCCGCACAGGATAATTTTCAAAATTAAAATTAGACAAATGCAGATAAACAAACAGATTTATTAGTTTTTTTTAATATTTAATTGATGAGGCGGATACATGATGAAACTCCATAATACTATTTGAAATAAAACAACGCAGTTGGGAGGGTTTCACTTTTATTGTTGAACACTGCAACATGTTTCACCACACAGTGGCTTCATCAGGCAGATGAAATAATAATCAGATCTGCCTGATGAAGCCACTGTGTGGTGAAACATGTTGCAGTGTTCAACAATAAAAGTGAAACCCTCCCAACTGCGTTGTTTTATTTCAAATAGATTTATTAGTATTATTACAAAATTTCCTAGTATAACAAGGGAAAATTAAGTACATGCTAAGATGTTCAGAAAACCAATCTCACAATTTACTAAACTAAATATATATATGTAGTACATGCGGAAATGGAAAAAAGAAGGAACAAAAAGAGCACCATCCCTT
Source organism: Philonthus cognatus (assembly GCA_932526585.2). Classification (NCBI taxonomy): domain Eukaryota; kingdom Metazoa; phylum Arthropoda; class Insecta; order Coleoptera; family Staphylinidae; genus Philonthus; species Philonthus cognatus. The sequence goes on along the minus strand of OW052249.1, from coordinate 54,004,140 downwards.
TAATCTAGAAAATGACCATCAATTAGCTTAATCCAAAAAAAGCCAACAAAGGTTTCTGAATTAACGGAGACATGAGAGGGAATATTTTACTTTTACGTCATGCCCCGCGACAAGAGAGAAGCTTAATTCTTTGATTTAAAATATGCTGTTAGTTTGCATATTTTACGGCATACGAAACGAAAAAAAAAAAAAGGGGAAAAAACCGAGCTTAATGAGATTAAAAAAAGAAGTGACCCTAAGTGAATTATCACGAATAGGGTTGGATCTGCTGAATTTATGTCCCATGAATCATGGGCGTAGCCAAGGAGGGACAGGGGGCGCTTGTCCTAATGGACACTAAAAAATCGTGTATTTTTGACGTTTCAACTAAAAATAATTAACATATCATAAGTTTTTAAGTAAATTTGACATATATAGGATGCGGCAGGGAAACTTGCTGATTTAAAAGGTCAATAAAAGAAAAAGTATTTCACATGTCGATTTAATTCGTATTGTACACTTCTGTGCAATAAAATTAAGTACACAAAATATGTTATAGTTTAAAGCGGACATGATGAGTTTCCTAGTTACGTAAATATGTCAATTCCTTAATGTAAAAATGCTGCATCATTTAGACAACAATTTAAAACATTAAAAGTGCGATTCTTTTCGGAATCTACAACAAGTTAGTCTTACAAAGACTATATCAAACACTCATTGAAACAACTGCTTCCCGAGATAATACCTCGATGGACATTGAATTATACAACAAGTGTTTGCTGTTACATACAGTAACCTACTGCAAATGTAACAATTTGGGTCAAATTATTCAGGCCATCTATAGACGCGTTTCGAGATTTATCTCTCCTCAGTATAGCTTTGCCATTCCCTCTAAACAATTTGACACCTTAGACTGGCGGTCACGTTACCGTTCAAACATTAGTATAAATGAAATTGCCAATAACGCGTCTATAGATGGCCTGAATAATTTCACCCAAATTGTTACATTTGCAGTAGGTTACTGTATGTAACAGCAAACACTTGTTGTATAATTCAATGTCCGTCGGGGTATTAGCCCGGGAAGTAGTTGTTTCAATGAGTGTTTGATATAGTCTTTGTAAGACTAACTTGTTGTAGATTGCGAAAAGAATCGCACTTTTAATGTTTGAAGTATTCTGCAACCAAGAATTGGCAATTTCATTTATACTAACAATTTAAAACATGGAATTGTAACTAAAATAGAAGATGTTTTTTTTATCAGACAAATTGTTCGATTGGTGAATATCAGTAAAGACACTGATTTCAGAGTTAAGAAACGTTGGGAGCAGTATAGAAGTGTTATGGTGTTTTATTATTTATTGAAACTGCTGCTGGGCAATTAAAACAGACCCGAATTATACAACTAGAATATTGTAAAAAATAGTTATAAGACTTGTGCTTAATTTTATTGCACAGAAGTGTACACTCGAAAAGAGTTGAGCGAAATTTCAAAAAGCGGGTGGATCAGTGTATCGCTAATGAGGGCCGCCATTTGTCCGATGTCATTTTTAAAACCACTTGAAACAAAAATTCAGGATGTGTAGGATACATCCTGAATATTTGTTTCAAGTGGTTTTAAAAATGACATCGGACAAACGGCTGCCCTCATTAGCGATACACTGATCCACCCGCTTTTTGAAATTTCGCTCCACTTATTCGAGCATATCGACGGGAATGTTGGCGATGGCTTGGCGAATGTTGTCCTTCAGGTGTTGCAGAGTCCGTGGTTTGTCATTGTAAACAATGGATTTGAGATATCCCCATAAAAATAAGTCACAGGGAGCCAAACCGGGGGAGCGCGCCGGCCACAGTACGTCACCCCTCAAGGAGATTAGGCGCTCGTGGAAGTGTTCCCTCAAAAGTTCCATTGAAGTCCTCGCTGTGTGTACCGTGGCTCCGTCCTGCTGAAACCATACGTCCCCAAGTTCCATTTCTTTAAGTTTTGGGAGAAAAAATGCCTCAATCATTTCTCTGTAGCGAACTGCATTCACAGTAACATTGTGTTCTTTTGTTCCTTATTTTGTCACACTGCCACTTTGCCTGAATGCGTCCACCCACGAAACGATTGATTGCCGGCCAGGAACGGGACCCGTGGGATGAATATTGAACCGAGTTCAGAAGACACGTTGAACGGCCATTGGAAAAGTAGGCTTCGACGGCGAACGCACGCTGCTCCTTTGTCCAACGCACGACGACAACTGGCTTGAGCGGTAACAAAACTTCAAGACCCCCTCTATCGAATGAGATGCTCCCTACCCCTATTTGACCACGTCTGACTCATTGGCACCCAATTTTAATCAGCAAGTTTCCCTGTCGCACCTTGTATTTTGACTCTTGACACACTGTTTTGTCTTTTGCCCCACTGATATCGATCCTGGTTACGCCCATGCCTTAAACGGTTTATTTTCAAACTAAAGCTTCTATATCATATTAACTAAACAACACATGTAACATTTAATTTAAGTTTTCTCTTATTTTGACGTATTTCCATGCCTTTGTTGTATATATAAATTATTTGTATATGTAATCACTTGCACTGGAAATAAACATTATTATTATTATTATTATTTTATTTTTTTTCTCAAACATGTCGGTTTGGTATAAGTACCCTTCAGACGGGATTTTACCAAGTCTGGGGGTATTTTTATTATATAATATTGTTATGTAGGTTTAAGAATTTCCTGACTATACTACATGTGTTCATAATTATGGATTTCTGTATTTGTGTGGTTATACGTTCTGGTAGTTGTAGAGTCTTTATGTTTTCAATTGTGTATTTGGGTATGATTCCTGTGACTGATATTACAATTGGTAATATTTTAACTTGACGTTGTTTCCACAATCTTTTTATTTCTTCTGCTAGCGGGAAGTATTTTTCACGTTTTTGTGTGTGTTTCATTTGTGTGTTATTGTCGTTAGGTACGGCTATATCTATAAGATATGTGGTTTTCGTTTCTTTATTAACCCATACAATGTCTGGTCTGTTTGCTACTATTGTTTTGTCTGTGAGTATTGGTTTGTCGTAGTATATTCTATATTCCGGGGTGTCGATAACAGATTCTGGTGTATATTTGTAGTAGGGCTCTTTGATTGAGTTTTGTTGTTGGCTATTTATTATTTCAGAGTGGATGATTTTTGCTACGTTGTTATGTCGATCAGTGTATTCCGTGCCTGCAAGTATTTTACACCCTGACGTGATGTGGTCTATTGTTTCTGCATGTATGTGGCACTTTCTACATTTGTTATTATTATTATTATTATTATTATTATTATTATTATCATTATTATTATTATTATTATTATTAACTTAGTTAGAAGAATATTGATATAAGTATGAATAAAATTGACATAATACGATACAAAAATCAGGATTGTTCTTCACAAGTTATTCTCGTATACAGGCTATAACAGCGTTTCTCAACCTTTTTGTTATTGCGACCCATATTACCAATATAAATATTCTCGCGCCCCCCTTTTTGATCTATCGAAATTTTTTTTTTCAGTATATTTACGGCCAGACAAGCATGTGTGCTATATATGACTATTTTGTAAGATTTTATAGCGCTGTTTAGTTATTATTATTTGGAGCTTTTTATAAGAGTTCTGTATAATTATTAGTATTAATTTTTTATTATTTTTTTGATTAAAACATGAAAACAGTCCGATATTCGTACATTTAATTTTATTGGTAAAATGCGACTGTTTGCTATAAATGCACAGTAATGCATACGTCTATCCCCACCCTTTTCTATATATTTCTTCCTACACATTCTGTCAAGGTCGCATTTCTGTTTTGATAATTTTATCGGCTTTTCCAGTGTTCTTGTGCGATTCAGTGCGAGTAAACTTCAGAGATTTTACAGTACATCACGAGTACATGCACTATTATTTATCTAAAATTGATCATTTTTTAGGGGACTTCAATATTAAAAGGTAAGTACAAAAAATACATTTATCATGCTATTCAATTCGTATCTGAAAATAATAAAGAATATTTGTAGAATAAAAATGGAAAAATTTAACAATTTTTATTTACAATTAATTGTTAAATATTAAATAAATAACAATATTAAATTAATTAATAAATTGTAAGATAAAAAAAGCGTAAAACACGCAAATTTTTAACCACATTTAATTCTTATTATAACAACTTGCGTTTTTTACGTGTTACTTATCACCTTATGCTTTATTCACAACCTCCAAATTAGAATTAGAATTTGAATTACAATTCAAATTACAATTAACAGCAAACGTTTGGCATATGAGTTAATACATGAGCATTCACAACCTCAAATTAACGTTTTCACTTAGAATTACAATTACACTTTAAATTAACACATAGCAAAGTACAAGCTTTTACGGTAATTTACACACTAATTTGGCGTAGTACATAACCTCAAATTTTTGACAGCTTGTTTTTAAATTTATCATTTTGTGAAAATTATGTTGCCAATACGAAGAGCACGAGCACGGGCACAGCATCGACGTAAAATATTAAGTTCACTTAGTGTGGCGTTAGGTATTTTGTACCTGCAATTATTGCAAAAACAACCGACTAATTTAGACGATGTGAATGCTCCAAAATACGTTAATTTACATACTAATTTAAATTCTAATTCTAAGTGTAATTCTAATTCTAATTTTGGAGGTTGTGAATGAAGCATTATAGTCCCTGTTGGTTTATTATAACATATATGAAAAAAGAAAAATTTGCTTCCCAAAGCATTAATTGAAATTTAAGTAAATGTTCCTTATATTCCAAATTTCACTAACATATTTTTTTCTATACGTTATTTCAATCTCTACTTTCTATTCTCATCAATTTCATATTGATTTTCTTTATTTACAAATTTATTAAAATCATTTTTCAAACTTTTTTCTTCGATAATGTAAAAAATTTTACAACTAAATTTAAATCTATAAATAGTAATTACCATCACCTATTATCATCCATTATATAAATTTTATTTTATATTCTTTTGAATTTGAAGATTATAATTTTTTAGTTACTTCCATATTTTTTAAATGTTTCTATCGATTTCTGATCAATTTTTCTTAAATATATATTTTAGAGGCAACAGAGGCATCTTTAGCAAAGATTATGGATAAATTTTTATGTGGACGTAAGCGAGCATTGGAGGATTGTGAAGCATCAACTAGTGCACAGGCTAGGCATGTTCCAAAAACTAAATCAAGAAAATATTGCGCCGAATACTTGAACTATGGATTTACCAGCACTGAAGTAAAAGAAGAAGAAAGGCCCTTGTGTGTTATTTGTTCAAAAATTTTGGCAGCTGACAGTATGAAGCCAAATAAACTTAAACGACATTTGGAAACTCTTCATAGTGAATACGTTAACAAACCTCGACAATTTTTTGAAAGCAAATTAAAATCATTTGAAAAGCAAAAATTAGTTTTTAAAAACTCTTTGTCTGTGAATGAACAAGCTTTACTTGCTTCTTACAAAGTTTCGTATCAAATAGCTAGATGCAAGAAACCTCACACTATTGGTGAAGAGCTAATTTTGCCAGCTGCAATTGAAATTGTAGAAACCATGTTTGGAGAAAATTTTGCTAAAAAATTAAAATCTATTCCACTTTCCAATGATACTGTAGCTCGTCGTATTGGTGACATGGCTGAAGATGTACAGCACCAGCTTTTTGCAAAATTGCGTGGAAAATTGTTTTCAATTCAACTAGATGAAGCAACTGACAACAATAAAGATGCTCATTTGATAGCCTATGTACGTTTTTGTGATGGTGTATCAGCTGTAGAAGAACTACTTTTTTGCAAACCAATAGAGCAAAGAGCAATATCAACTGCTTTATTTACCATCTTGGATAATTTTATAAACGAGGCGAATATGGAATGGGAAAATTGTGTTGGAATATGTACCGATGGTGCTCGTTCAATGTCTGGAAGATTTCAAAGCCTGCAAACATTGGTGAAACAAAAATCATCACAGTGTATATGGACACATTGCATGATCCACAGAGAAGCACTGGCGTCGAAAGAAATGAGTCCTGGTTTAAATACCGCGTTATCTACAGCTGTAACTATTGTAAATTATATAAAAACAAGACCTTTAAAATCAAGAATGTTTTCTAAACTTTGTAAAGATATGGCTTCAGTACACACAGCATTACTATTTTATTGCGAAGCCAGATGGTTATCACGTGGAAAGTTTTTGAAACGTGTTTTTGAATTAAGAGAAGAAATCTGTATTTTTCTGGAAGAAGAAAATCGACAAGAAGCCGTGATGTTTCGAGATGCTTTATTTATTATGAAATTGGCTTATTTAGTCGATATATTTGAGAAGTTAAATGTCTTGAATCTCCAACTTCAAGGATTAAATACAAATATTTTGGAAACAAATGATAGAGTCACTGCGTTTTGTACAAAGTTGAATTTGTGGCTTAGAAATATAAAAGAAAAGAAATTGGAAATGTTTCCTAATATAAATGAATTTTTAAAGACATACAAAACCGAAGAAGTACATATAAACGTGATTTTCCTAACTATAGACAAACATTTAAGCATGCTAGCAAAAAATTTTAAAAAATACTTTTTTCCTGACGAAAAAATTCTATCTAGTTACGAGTGGGTTAGGGACCCATATCACAATATTCCACAAGGTCTCTCGACTTTTGAAGAGGAAACTTTTATTGATTTTACAACAAACAGTGAAATCAAAAGACAATTCAATAACAAATCGATTTTTGAATTTTGGGCTGGTTTGGATGACGAGTTTGCAACATTAAAACGAAGAGCTTTCCAAATACTTTTACCATTTTCAACATCTTATCTTTGCGAAACTGGATTTTCTGCGGTGGCTTCATTGAAAACAAAATACAGATCTCAGCTAAATATAGAAAACGAACTTAGAGTATCCATATCTCGTATTACTCCTTCATTTCAAAAACTTTGCAATGAGAAACAGGCTCAGGGAAGTCATTAATTAATAACATAGCATATTTAAGAGGTATTTCTTCCATACTAATAAACTTAACTTAAATAATAAATATAATAAAATATTTATTGGTAATATGTAATTATAAAGTTCATTCTATTTTAAAATATATAAAATATTTTTTTTAATATACAATATGTTTTTGATTTTAAATATACTCGCGGCCCCTTGTAGAAACGCCGCGCCCCCCAAGGGGGGCGCGCCCCACAGGTTGAGAATCGCTGGGCTATAACATAAACGCGCGAAAAATCAGCTTTACACACTAGTTACCCAAATAGCTATTTTTCAATGATAAATAAAACAAATACACAATCCTTCATAATTTTCCACAATTCTTTTTTTAAGGATAACCTTATTTTATTGTATTTTTCAGTCGTGCATGTTTTATGATATGAAAGATTAAATGATATCATTTAAATTTGATGTGCAGACATAATAAGAATTTTGGTAAAGGGCTAAATCCAGCCAGGGTAATGAGTTTGTGCACCAGGACAGTTGAGGGCTGAACGTTGAGTCTCCTATTATAGAGAGCTTATTCGAGGGATAAGTGGATGCATCCAAAATATGATATTAATAAATTCAAGCCGTGAATTTACTGCGGAAATTCGCCCGCTTAATCAAAAACCTCAACCCAAAAGTAAGAAGAGAAATCGGGGAATTATTGGATGGAAAACTGCAAAAAATTATCATAAAATGTACTTAAGAAAACAACAATCGGGTTTAATTAATGAATTAGAATCAATGAAAATATTATGTTTCATCCAAGGACATAAGGAATTTATTATTTATTTATTTAAAGAAAATTCTCGCCCACCGGCATTTTTACCCTACTCATTGACTTAACTGATATAAATTTGCTTATTCAAATTTCGATTTGTCCCAACATTTTATGTCCTTCGATGATACAAATTATGAAGGATTGTGTATTTGTTTTATTTATCATTGAAAAATAGCTATTTAGGTAACTAGTGTGTAAAGCTGATTTTTCGCGCGTTTATGTTATAGCCTGTATACGAGAATAACTTGTGAAGAACAATCCTAATTTTTGTATCATATTATGTCAATTTTATTCATACTTATATCAATATTCGTCTAACTAAGTTAATTTCATACAATGACCAGTGATCATAATTATTTATATTTATCTTTTAATTCAATATTTTATTCCTACATGTTATTTATTGATTTAATGTTGTTAATTTCAATTGTAAAAAAGGTGAATTCCGTAAATAAAGAATAATAATAATAATATGATAAAGAAGCTTTAGTTTGAAAATAAACCGTTTAAGGCATGGGCGTAACCAGGATCGATATCAGTGGGGCAAAAGACAAAACAGTGTGTCAAGAGTCAAAATACAAGGTGCGACAAGGAAACTTGCTGATTAAAATTGGTAGACATTTATGGGTCTATACATGATTAGTTTTGTTTTTTAAATTTCTATTTTCGGTAAAATTCTTGCCTATTGACTAGTTTTTCCTGTACAGTTGTCTATGTATACTTATACAGAGAATTTTATGTAAAACTGAACATTTTCATAACAAGAATTTTTCTATAACGTATCCATGTGCACACGTTGCACATTTTATGTTGCTCGGTTTATTAAAATAATTTAATATGAAGCTTTAAGCGAGTGTTTTCCACTCCCAGGCTAAGCATGAAGTAAAATTTCGAGTTTAGAAAAGCCTGAAAATTTGGATTGGTCGCGTAGCGCGAAGCGCGGAGCGGCCAAACCAAATTTTCAGGCTTTTCTAAACTCGAAATTTTACTTCATGCGCCACCGGCACAAAACACTGATTCAATGGAATGTTTAGCGGTGTGTTTGAAATTTCGTAATATGTCAGTGTTTTGTACGCGTGGCGCATGAAGTAAAATTTCGAGTTTAGAAAAGCCTGAAAATTTGGTTTGGCCGCTCCGCGCTTCGCGCTACGCGACCAAACCAAATTTTCAGGCTTTTCTAAACTCGAAATTTTACTTCATGCTTAGCCCGGGAGTGGAAAACACTCGCTTAAAGCTTCAAATTAATTTCTTTTTATAAACCAAGCATAGAAAAAAGTGCAACATATGCATATAGATAATAATAATAATAACATGTATTTACGGCAATGCCTTTTTTACAAAAATCATAACAAAGAAAGTAAAGTAAATAACATAAAAATAAAGTAATTAATTCTACAAGTATACATTAACATTCACTAATCAACAAACATAGATTTTGAAGATACGCTTATAAAAAATCGGTAATAAGAGCCGACAAATCTATTAATTTTAGATGAAACTTAGATGTATTTAATGACGCATCAAATAATCTGAAATTAGGGGAGGAACAAACTAAGTTACATGTTCTTATTATTCGATTAATGGAGTAGTACCTGGTATAGTTTGTACGATATAAATCCTCGTTAAATATTTCGATGTGTATTGTTTTAGACGGAATATTAAAGTTTAACTTACCCCGGATACTTCAAAGAAAAATTCTCGTTATAAAAATGTTCGGTGTTACATAAAACTCTCTGTATGTAATATCTGTCCAGAGAAAACTAAAGAGATTATTATTACGCTTTGATTAAAACACTTGGTTTGTTTCACTGATTTAATCAGTGAAACAAACCAAGTGTTTTAATCAAAGCGTATTAATTAAATATGTTTCACCACGGGTTAAGTGAGAAATTATTTCATCATAGAGATTATTATTATTATTATACTGAATAAAATATAAATTTAATTTGCTTCAAATAAAATCCAATAAATTTATTTGTTTTTTTACACAAAAATCTATTTGATTTTTCATCCAATTTTTATCTGTAAAAGTTTTATTAAATAAATCCACGTTTTTAATAAAATCAAACCTGTTTACAGAAGCAGCGTTTTATTTTATTTATTTATGTATTATAAATTGCCCAGTGATTGGCCATTGATTGGAATAATTTCGATAATATTTCGAAAATGTTTTCGTCTGATTGATTCACCCAATCAGCTTATCTATGCGCAATTTGTTTTGAACCCATCGAACTTCTATATCGCTAATTAAAACGCTGTTAGCGAACAAAAAAATATAAATGAATAATACTCTAGCTTTTTCGCGTTGATTGCCAATTGAAATGGGAATAATGAGAATTATTAAATATTATTGCAGACTCCGGATTTTAATTGTTTTAAAAACAAAACAACCAATTAATACCTGAATAATGTTTATAATGGGAATTGTTAATTATTATTGCAGACTCTAGATTTTAATTGTTTAAAAATTAAACAGGCAGTTAATACCTGAATAATGTTTATAATGAGAGTTGTTAAATAGTATTGGAAATTCTGAATTTTAATTGTTTAAAATATTTAATTTAATTCATTTATTTACGGAAATCTCCTTTCTACAAAAATTGTAAGCATTTACATAAATCATCGTAAACAATATAATGCACAAATAAGTCAACTATTCAACATAAACTTTGAACATCTTTATCCCAAATGGTTTGACAATTCAAAATTAAGAGTGGTAAGGTAATCTCACTTACTTACAAAATAAAAAATAAACAAATAAATATTGAATAAATAAATATTGAATAAAAATCGAAACAGCTGGCTCAACGCTTAAATTAAAGATTTTGGTCTACAATAGATGTGGGCAAAAGCATTTGCGATTGAAAAAATATTTAGAGGGTCCCCCGAGCCCCCAAACATGCCATTTTTAGCCCTTTTTTAGATAATCGGCCAAAAACTTGCCTTATAGTCATCAGATCAAGGCGAATATTTTATATTTTGTGCCCAGATGAATATACTACAAGCAAAATATGCAAAACCTAACTTGGCGTTAGGTCTGGGTGAGCTACGAATTTTTTAAATAACTTTTTTCACAATATTGAAGGTTTTTTCAACTGTTTTGTTAAAAAGTGGGTTTTGACGACAAGAAATCAAGTCACACCCGCGATAATTTGTCCTGAGAAGTATATTGAATAATGTAAGCATGCGAACTGCGTATCTCACCCATGTCCGATTATGTGGCATTATTATGTTTGTTTCTTAAAAAAACGTTTTAAATGAATGAAGAACTGGCTTACGCTAAATTTTTCTTGCTTTCTTTATAATAACTAGTTGTAAGCGTGCAACTGATGCTTTTGAGATCCATTAAATTCATAAATAATAGCCTGAAATTCTGCGTATAACGCTCAGTATGGATTTTCCCACATTTTCGTTTAAAAATACAGTACATCAATTAATTAATAAAATTCATGTTGTTAAACAATATTTGGTTGAAACATGTGTTTTTTAACTTGCAATCGATTGCAATAAATTCAAAGTCAGCAATCTTGTTCGATAACAACGTAGTCTTTTTTACTTTGGAATTTGGCCATCGTCGCACGTCCCATTAGGGCACCAACTATACGGGCATGTCGGGAGTCATGTCCAATAACTGAACGCGAAGCTTCTGTTACCATTTTAATGTATCTTTCTACCGATTGAGTGGGCAATCGAGCAGTTTCTTTAAACTTACGTTGTCATTCATTATCAGGTAGGTTAATCTGTCGGTTGGAAAATTTTTAATCAGAGGAGGTTCAGAAACTTCGTTCCAGTTTATCATGGATGTGTAATTCTGAGCCTCAAAATCTATGTCGGATATTTTAAACTTTCGCAAGTTATCATTTGACGATTTTCGGCACTGCGAAATTTTGTTCATGGCATCTACTCTAACTTCCAATAAATCGTCAACGACCATTGCCAAAAGTAAGTTTTCAGGGTGGGCGAAATATGGATTGCGTCTTATTACGGGACCAATGACTTGTTTCACTGTTGCATCCAGATTTCGAGACAGAGAAATAGATGCTTACATTATTAAATATACTTCTCAGGACAAATCGCGGGTGCAACTTGATTTCTTGTCGTTAAAACCCACTTTTTAACAAAAAAGGTTTTCACCTTCAAACCCTTCAAAATCGTGAAAAAAAGTTATTTAAAAAATTCGTAGCTCACCTAGACCTAACGCCAAGTTAGGTTTTGCATATTTTGCTTGTAGTATATTCATCTGGGCACAAAATATAAAATATTCGCCTTGATCCGATGGCTATAAGGCAAGTTATATATATATATATATATATATATATATATATATATATATATATATATATATATATATATATATATATATATATATATTAGGGTGATTCTTATTTGGACCAAATTTTTTTTTTTCTCAATATGTTGCGTGTCACCCTCTTATTCTGTTCTATGGCACAAAAAACTAGTATGTAATTTTTTTCAGATTTTTAAAATAATATTTAGGGGTCGCTACCAGCACATCAAAAATAAAAAAGATTTTTTTAAATATATTTAATTAATTTTCTTAATTAATTAATTTTTTTTCTTAATTAATTAATTTTCTTAATTAATTAATTTTCTTAATTAATTTTAATTAATTTAATAAATTTTAATATATTTAATTAAAATATATTTAATTAATGTGTTTTTATTACTGAACTCATATTTAATTAAGTTCAAATAAAGGCATGCATGCACAAATTATATAACTATGCAGATAAAAAAAAATGTAACTTATGCCAATAACGTAGATTTTTTTGTATCAGGGTACTTTTGCCTGAAATTTTTCACAATCAGCTGGAGCTGAAAACCAGCATCTTACATAAATCGTAACAACGAAAACGCAAATTTCAGTAATCGCTTTAAGTTCCCTTTTTGTCAATTTAAACTGGGCTCTAAATAAAAAAAGCTTCAGGCAATAAATTGCTTTTGCCATCCATCGTGCACGATGAAGACCTGCTGGAGCTCTGAATGATATCCCTTTATTAGGCACACCTCCGAAAAATATAATTGTAAGATTCAACAGTTCCTTGTAATCGTCCCGTGGCTGATAACCATTTAGCTGTTCCTCAGCGAATGAAATTGTGCTGCTTGCTACATTCTCTACCCATCTTAAAGCGTCAGGGTCTGAAGAAACTGTACTGAACTTATTCTGGTCAATTTTAGGCCAAGCATTTCTAAATCGCTTAAAGATCAATATTTCTGGTCCACTTGATGGACCTAGTGCTTGAACTACCACTGCTTCTAGCATTATTTCCATTATATGGTGACGACAGGCCAACCAAAGAGCATCTTTTTCCATCTTCTGCTCTAATAGAATGCAAGCACCTCCTTTTAAACCAGTGTTGACCGCAGTGGTGTCGAAGCAAAAGCATTTTATTTTGTCGCTCAAGTTCCAAGAAAGAATAGTGTCATAAACAGCTGAAGCACATACCTCCCCAGTTCCATGACTGAGTTTGGGAACTGCCAAAAGTTGATCCACACCCTGTCCTGACACTAAAATGGGAAGGCGATCCACTGTTTCGTGTCCTGTAATGTCTTCGATAAGTTTGCCGTCCCAATGTACAGTAAGAGGCATATTTGGATTAAATTCTTTCTTCAAGGACTCCGCTACCCTTTTCCTCTGCTTCATACGCTGGCGACGAATTGAGGATGAATTTATATTGTACTCTGAGGGATCAGTGCCTGCACTTTTCAGCGTTGATATCAAGACAGCAGTTGCTTTCCTGTCACTTAATTTAGCAAGGTCGAGGCTTGCGGATAAGCGTTCATCAAAGATGTTCTTTCTGCCGCGTCTGCGTTTAAGTGGGGGTTCTAAATCTGCCGTCGAAGGTCCTGCCCTCACTGAAATTTCTGACGTTGAACTTTTTCTTTCATTATCACTACCACTACTACTACTGGAAGTCGAAGAAGATAGTATGCACTTTTGTCGCAGAGATTCAGTGTAGCTTTTTTCTCGATCTATATAACGTTGATAGCGAGCGTTTTTCTCCTCTTTCTTCGTTTTTTTCATTAAATAAACCTTGTCCACTCCACCTATTGTACCAGGACGTCCTTTTTTTCTCTGCTCAATTAAAAATAGTCTATCTTCGTCAATGGTGATTTTGTTTAGAGCATCAGCGTGTGCCATGTCGAACAGGTCTTCCAAACTATCTTGCCACTCCGTTTCTTTATTTTGTAGACTTTCAGAGCGTTTGGCTTTATTTTCTTTATTTTTTTTCAACTTTTGCCATTCATTAAACTTGTTTTCTATCTTCTTTATAACATCTTTTTTCAATTTAGTTGGAATGCCCGCTCGTGCCCACAATGCCATGAGGTCACAAGCAGCAGAATTTGCCGAACTGCGATTGATTTTCTTCATTACGACTTTAAAGTGAAAAAATAAACTCAGCACTTCTTTTGTCGTAGGTAACTTGCTTTGAATAAAGTGATCAGAGGTTTGTCCAACTAACCATACATCTGTTTTGGTTCTGGTCAACGGACGCGAACTAGACGACGACGCCATAATGCAACAAAACGCGATGCACACCAAAACACGATCGAACGTGCACTCCCAATGAAAGCATGTTGGTTACTAGTTAGTTGCCAGGAAATGCCAAGGGTTGGTGGATGCGTGCCGGAGGAGGAGAGGGGTGGGGTACGAGCGTCCTTGGACGGAGTAATGCGACCACAAGTTGCATTAGTGTGTTTTATCATGTTTTAATGATGAATATAACAGTTTTATGTACTACTAGCAGAAATACCCGGCGTTGCTCGGGTTTTTTTGGGAAAATTTGTGTGGCCGTAAACAATAAAATAACAAATAATAAAAATGGAAAAGAAAGAATTTATTAATAATACACTCTAATAAACAATTACTAATTACAATCACTAATTACAAATAATAATTGCAATCACTAATTGTAATTAGTAATTACAATCAGTAATTGCAATTACTAATTACAATTACTAATTGTAATTAGTAATTACAATTGCTAACTAATTACTAATTGCAATTACTAATTGTAATTACTAATTACAATTGGTAATTGTAATTACTAATTACAAATTCAATTACGAATTACAATTACTAATTACAATTACTAATTGTAATTCGTAATTGTAATTCGTAATTGTAATTCGTAATTGTAATTCGTAAATGTAATTTGTAATTAGAAATTACAATTACCAATTGTAATTATTAATTACAATTAGTAATTGCAATTAGTAATAAGTTAGCAATTGCAATCACTAATTGCAATGAAAAAATCATAATATTTTCAAACTTTGCCACGAGGTAGCGACCCCTAAAACTCCATCTAAAAAAAAAAAAAAATATAGGTTCGTTTTTTAGGTGATAGAAGCGAATGGCGGGTTGACGCACTAATTTTTCAAAAGTCGAAAAATAAGAAGCACCCTAATATATATGTATATATATATATATATATATATATATATATATATATATATATAAAACAATATATTAATAATAATAATAAATACAGCCAATTATTACCTTAACATTATTTAGGTAATAATTGGCTGAATTTTAAACAATTAAAATCCAGAGATTTTGAAATAAGAAATAAGGGGACTGCAGCAAGACTCGCTGCTCTATTTTAGTTAAATTGACCTTGACTCAGTTAGCTTATATAAGTGTCGCTTTATGTAACAAAGTACCGCAATTGATAAGGCCAATGTAAGGGCGTCAACATGGCGTCATGACTGTTCCATCACAATGCTTAAAACAGTCGTGTGCATATCCAGTAAATCATTAGGCCAGCGGCGGCTCGCAGCCTAACTTCAGGGTAGACCCGAGAGCCAAGGTAATATGTATCCGTTATTAAAAGGTGACTTTGTTGTGCAATTCCGCGTATTTATAAAGCGCGATCCCAAACTCAAATTTTGTGTGCCTTGGCGCTGTGGCCGACCCTGAAGTTAGGCTGCGGGCCGTCGCTGGATTAACTGCATTATATTTATTAATAAAAGAATGTACTTTAACCCAGATTCTCAATTCATAACAGAAATAAATAAATAAACAGATATTACGATTTATTATTCGATGAAACGTTCATAATTTGTAATTGTTTAACATAAGTTGGATCCAGCAACGGCTCGTAGCCTAACTTCAGGGTAAGCCACAGCGACAAAGCACATAAAATTTGAGGTTGGGATTGCGCTTTATAAATATACGGAATTGCACAACAAAGTCACCGTTCAATAACGGATACATATTACCTTGGGTCTCTGGCCGACCCTGAAGTTAGGCTGCTAGCTGTCGCTGGTTGGAACACTGTGCTCCAACAAACGTCAGGTACAAACGTCATTTCGCCGAAAATAACACGTGCGTTTTATTTCTTTATATAGTTGTGTTTGGCGATTTAGAGGTTCTTTTCACACATAATTTATCTACCCCATTACTACGGGTAGTAAAAATTATGCTTTAATTTAGTATACAATGATTTAGTTTGAATTTGGCGCTTTTAGGGTTCAAAATGGATGCCTATTTGTGGTACTGTCTTTCATATAGGGACACTAGCTCATAAAAACATGTGCTCCATCTTGTGGTATAAATACGAAGAAGCTCCGAGTATTAGTTCCCTCTTATCTTAGTAGATGACAGCAGCAGTATTATTTTTAGCATTTTGTTTTATATTTTAGCTTACCTATGCAAACATTCAATTAGGATATTATAAATTATTTCTTTATTTAAATTCTATTAGTACTTAATTTTGTGTTTTTTCACAATGGTTTTGTCTTAATTTTTCGTATTTTTTTCAAGCTAGTGCAGTAAAGAGGATAGTGATGTGGATTGTATTCAAGTAGTTGATATGCTAAAATATTTTAAACTTGATGCAATTTTACTATATAAAACAGTAATTGTACGCTTTTTTGTATTAAATAAAATAGAAATAGTACATGAAAAATTGTAAATTCTTGGTTAGAAAAATTATGGTTTAGCGTCATCTGTTATCTGTCTTCTTAAGTTTTATTTGCCCGGTCGGTAATACAGGTAAGTATTGTGTGCGCTTAATCGTGAAGAAGCGTCATTTCAAAAGTTGGACTTTTTACGGGTTTATTCGCTTAAAAAAGGCGGATTATAGTGAAAAATCCAGTGGAATATTTTACGGGTTGTGCTAAAGTTTTGTTGTGTGTGCGTTTCGTATTGGTAAAATGGATGGAATTATGAAAAATATCTAAAATTACGCAGTATCGATAAATGGTGAGTTTTTTCGTAATAGTTTTCTCGTTGATATATCCCACTGAGCAAAAATCAAACAAATAACCTTATATCGCAACATTTAACGTTGTATAAATAAAATTGCCAATTCTTGGTTGCAGAATACTTCAAACATTAAAAATGCGATTCTTTTCGCAATCTACAACAAGTTACTTAATTAAACACAGTTATATTCCTTTCTTCACTTTTATAATAATAAAAGTGAAGAAAGGAATATAACTGTGTTTAATTAAGTGACTTAACACCTTCACGTAACTCATACAACTACATTAATACAACAAGTTAGTCTTACAAAGAATATATCAAACACTCATTGAAACAACTACTTCCCGGGCTAATACCCCGACGGACATTGAATTATACGAGTGTTTGCTGTTACATACAGTAACCTACTGCAAATGTAACAATTTGGATCAATTTGGATGAGAGATAAACCTCGAAACGCGTCTATAGATGGCCTGAATAATTTGACCCAAATTGTTACATTTGCAGTAGGTTACTGTATGTAACAGCAAACACTTGTTGTATAATTCAATGTCCGTCGGGGTATTAGCCCGAGAAGTAGTTGTTTCAATGAGTGTTTGATATAGTCTTTGTAAGACTAACTTGTTGTAGATTGCGAAAAGAATCTCGGCACTTTTAATGGTTTAACGTTGTTTTAATGTTGTTTATACATTACTAAGATGTGATTGTTCAGTGGAATAGCTTCTTCCGAAAAGGATTCGAATCACGAATACAAAACCTCACATTTAAAATGATACGAATTGCGAACTCTCAATCAAAAAACGATAGAATATGATTGTCTTCAAAGGATTCGAATCCTAATTTTCGCGTCACTAACACAAATCTTTTAAAAAATCACTGATTTTTTATAATACATAACGACTAATAGTAATTTGAAATAAATATAATTAAAAATTACACCCACTGAGCAATAAACAAACAAATAACGTTATATCAACATTGTAGCAACCTTAAAGGTTGTTTTTAAGTTGATGAAACATTACCTAAATGGATTTGCCCAGTGAGCAATAACAATTTCATGATGTGTCTTGTCAACCAACCAAATTTGATTTTTTGGTAGTAATTTTATTCTTGAAATACAGATACGTCTTATTTTGTTAAATTCCTGGGCTCATATTCCTGAGATTAGTCGTACGATTCGGTCGTAAGACATCTGTCATTTAGATAGGGTTCTGGTTCTGGTGCAAAGGGGAGTGTGCAGTTCTGCCCTGCACTTAGGCCTCATTAGGCCTATTGTACCACCTCCCGTAGATCACCCACCCTCAGTTTAGCCAGCCCACCTTGTTTAGGTATTCTAGCATAGCTGAGGTGGGTAGATCTCTTATGTAGGCCTTTGTAGGCCATCTATCACCCAATATGGACTCCCTGATTAACGATAGTGCCAGGCATTCACAAAGAAAATGCCATGTAGTCTCGTCTTCCATGTTGCAACCTATACAAGATAGGGAGTCAACTATCCCCATCCTATAGAGGTGCCCGTTTAGTCCACAGTGACCAGTAAGGATGGTAGTTAAGCGAGTGAGATTCCCTCTAGCCAGCTGCAGGTACCGTTTCGCTGATCCCTCATTGGGATACACAAGTGTTTTCTTAGAGAGCTTGCAGCCCTCGATATCATCCCTACGCATCCTGAATTTCTCCAGGGCATTGGTTTGTAACATGTTACACAGGGAGAGAGGAGCTAACCGCACTAGCGGCTCCAGTGAGAGTAGATTCATCCCAGCCACAGCTCTTGCCCTTTCACCCAGCAGACTTCAATTTTGTTGTGCATTGCTGCCTGTCTGAGTTTCCCGTGGCACTCTATTTCGGTCTCTGACGAAGCATAGGCTTTCTGCAGAGACAGAATCGCTTGCCTGCTATTCGTTAAGATTAGTATGGCTACATTTATCACCTTGCGGTTTATGATGTACTCAGCCACAAGTGTTATTCCCATCAGCTCCAGTTGCGTGATGGTTCCATGAATTCCAATCGGAACCTTTGCTTGGATTTTTAGAGAAAATTCCAAGGCCCGATCCTTTTCTCCTTTTAGATCCATCTGTGTAGATCGTTATAGCAGACTCTCTCATCCGCTTAGTGAGTTGAATAGTAACGTTGTAGGGTGTGTTCCGTATTAGTGTTGGTACACAGCAGTCATTAACAGCCTCTAAAAGAAGTATATCTCTACAGACATTCCTCCAGAGGTGTCCTCTAACTTCCCCACAGCTGTTACTGTTCCAAATCCCACTGCACTGAAGGCGAAGTATAGTCGCCATGGCCTCCTTCTCCACGTGGATATCAAGTGGTGGAAGGCATAGCATGACTTCCATCGCCATCGTCGGAGTGGTGTGCATGGCGCCTGTTACATTAAGACAGACTGTCCGCTGCACTTGCGAGATTTGCTTCCTCGTGGCCTTCTGTTTGGTTCTGGGCCACCAAACTGAAGCTCCGTAAGTCAGCATGGGCCTTATGACAACTGTGTACAACCACAGAGTCGTGCGTGGTTTCAAACCCCAGGTTTTCCCCACTGCCCGACGACATTGCCAGAAGGCAATTATAGCTTTGTCTGTTTTGATGTCGATGTGCGCTTTCCAGCTCAGTTTCCTGTCGAGAGTGATGCCCAGGTATTTCACCTCGTCGCTGTACTGCAACATCGTATTCAATAATTTTGGTGCTTTTTTCGACATCTTCCTTTTCTTGGTGAACAGGACCATCTCTGTTTTGGCAGGGTTTACCGATAGGGAGTGATCATTGCACCACCTAGATACTATGTTTAGAGCTTCTTGCATCTGGTCGCATAGGGCGTCTTCAAACTTACCACATACTAATATGGCCAGATCATCAGCATAATCTGTCACAAACAAGCCTAGTTGCTGAAATTCGTCTAGTAGGCTGTCCAGAACCATGTTCCATAATAGTGGTGATAAAACACCTCCCTGAGGACAGCCTCTGTCAATTTTACAGGTTATACGTTCCCTTCCCTGTTCCACTGTGACTATACGATTGGCCAGTGCATTGCCAATCCATTCACACATTTTAGATAGTACTCCGCGCTTGCTTAGCGCGTTTCCTATCTTCGGTATGGTCGTTTTATCAAACGCACCTTCTATGTCAACAAAATCACCTAGAGTGGATTCTTTAACATCCAATGTTCTTTCGATTCTGCTCACTACACTATGCAGGACTGAATCAGTGGACCTTCCCCGTGTGTATGCATGTTGTGTCGCCATCAGCGGCTGTCTGACTAGAGCTGATGTTCTTATGTGCCATTCACAAATCCTTTCCTGTGTTTTAAGGAGAAACGAGGAAAATGTAATTGGTCTGTATGCCTTGGGGGCAGTATAGTCTGCTCTACCGGGCTTCGGTATGAAAACAACCCTGGCTCGTTTCCAGACCTTGGGGACATATCCCAGCGCCAAACTGGACCGAAACAGCATCACTATAAACTCAGCTAGTTCATCCCGTCCCCACTGTAGCAGGGCGGGAAAGATGCCGTCGGGTCCGGATGCTTTAAAGGCGGAAAAGCTTGCAATTGCTCTAAGGGTGTTTTTCTTCATTTATCACTTCATGAGCCAGTTCCCAGTCTTCTGGTATTGCCGAAGTGATTTCAACCACACCCCTAGATTGCGTAGATAGTAAAGTGCATCCAGGGAAGTGAGTCTTGAGCAATAGTTGCAGACTTTCATGGAGGTCGTCAGTCATGGTGCCGTCCTCCTTCTTCAGGACTCCCACAGATTTATGGTGGTCCTGTGATAGAGTTTTCTTAAGTCTGCTAACTTCTTGAGTGCTTTAAATTCCTTCGCGGAAGGCACGCCGTGACGCTCTTTGACATTGCCTTATGAGCTTACATTTAGATAGGGATTTAACTTATGAATTTGACAGTTCGCGGTCGACCGATTGTTCGATCAATTTCAGGAATACCAGCCCTGTTTTAAGTTTAAGCTATAATTAGCTTATAGCACCTAAAAAAGTTTAAATGCTTTGTTTTAGAAAGATCGGAAAGATCTTTCTTTAGCGCCATCTGAAATCTGTCTTTATAAGTTTTATTCACCCGGCCAGTAATACAGGTAGTTATCCTGTGCGATTGGTCGTGAAGAAATGCCGTTTCAAAAGTTCGGCATTTTATGAATGTATTTGCTTGAAGAAAGCGAGCAAAAGTGAAAATCGGGTGAAATGTTTTACGGTTTGTGCTAAAGTTTTGTTGTGTGTGCGTTTTGTGTCGGAAACATGGATGGAATTCGAAAAATCTAAACAACAAGAATTACACATTTATTAACAAATGGTGAGTTTTTTTAGTAACAAACAAAACGATTATCTGGCTTTTTGAGGTGATAAACGAGAATATGCTTAAGAAAAAATTGCCACCTGATAACACGACTTTTATAATATAAGAAGTAGCCGCATTTCAAGCAAATTATCCATTTCTTTTATTTAACGGATTTAACTATTTTTACAAAGGATTACGATTTGTAAAAATAGGTAAATCCGTTAAATAAAAGAAATGGATAATTTGCTTGAAATGCGGCTACTTCTAATATTATAAAATTCGTGTTATCAGGTGGCAACTTTTTCTTAAGCATATTCTCGTTTTTCACCTCAAAAAGCCAGATAACTGTTTGTTTGTTTTTCATTTCAACAATGAATTGTTTGTGATGGTTTCTTTTGCGTTCTCCGCTGAAATTCCGAGAGGGATAGTTAGTCTAATTAGATATGTAAATACGGCTAGATGAGAATTTCGTGCAATGCGTTCACCTGTTTTCGACCGGGGGGAGAGGGAAATAGGGGGTGGCGGTTGGGTTAGAAGGGAACTAACAAGTGGACTAATTGCTAACTGGACATATTGCGGTCACGTAAATAGTTCGGTTTGTTTGCATGTTCACAGGAAGCATGTGAAAACCACTGCAATCCGAATCGTTTACCCAGTTTCACTCATTCTTTATTTAACGGATTGCTTTTCCCGTATATTTGATGTTTTATTCATTTTTACTAAATTGCCAGAGCTGGGACGAATCCTCGTAAAAAGGATTCGAATCACGAATCCGAATCACCTAATATGATTCGAATCACGAATACTAGAATATAGGATTCGTAAGAGATAAATATGATTCGAATCCTGTTTTTTCGAATCACGAATACAAATCCTTTAAGAATAAATTTGATTTTAATATTATTTTGCAACCATTAATCGGTACCAGTTGTTTTAACAAAAATATTTAAAACCTAATTATTTATTATTAACACTGAACATTGTTGATAACAGACTAAACATCTGATTCCCTGTTACTCTAATTAAAGATGTATTTGTGTGTTTCTGAACTTCAGTTCAAATCAGTGTTTTGTACGCGTGGCGCATGAAGTAAAATTTCGAGTTTAGAAAAGCCCGAAAATTTGTCTCGGGTCGCTGCGCGACCCTCGACAAATTTTCACGGGGCTTTTCTAAACTCGAAATTTTACTTCATGCTTAGTCTGGGAGTGGAAAACACTCGTTTAAAGCTTCAAATTGATCTCTTAAAAAAACAACGAATAACTAAAGATTTAAAGAGAGTGGAAAACACTCGTTTAAAGCTTCAAATTAAACTCTATTATAAAATCGACGAATGGCTGAAAATTACGCTGATAAAAAAAATACTGAATATCATTAAAACCGGGAAAGTCAGAAAAAAGTCGGAGAAAAGTCAGGAAATTATATTTAAATTGTCCAAAACACTAACAAAAAAGAGATATGATATTATTAAATTTGTCAAAATCAGAAGGCAAATTACAAAACACATAAAAATTTATAAAATTAACTTAAATATTTATTTATTTATTTATTCTTACGGGTGGCCAATTACATAGAAAAAATAACATATATAATAAAAAATACAATAATACAACAATACAAGAACATTACTTATGAGTTAGAATCTAAAACTACACGACACGTACGCTTAAAATACTTCAGGCTAACTCCGAACATATCAATTAAATTATAATATTTGTTAACATTATATATTAAGTAATTAATTTCTATGACATAATTTACTCTGCTCTTTACAAACATGTCCCAACATATGAATCGAACAAACAGAATTATCCACCGTGGTTTACGACGGAAATCAAATCAAACCTAAAATCCAAAGTTCATAATAGACATATGTGGCTGAAGACCAAAAACCCATATTTTTCTCAAGAATTTAAAAGATTGCGAAATCTAATTAAACAACAAATATCTAAAGCGTATACCATATTTATACACACTACCGAAACCAACCTAAAACAAAATCCTTCTGATTTATGGAAGTTCGTCTCTACCAAACGTGGAACTACTCGAATTCCTAGTGAGGTACACAACGACAACGAAGAATTTACTAATCCCAATGACATAGTTAATGGATTTGCTGATATATTTAATAGTCATTTCAATCCTATTTCAAATCCCATACTGTGCAACGAGTCAACTGTGTATCCGCCAATTCTGATTAATAATGTAGACGAATCTCAATTCATTAATATAATGTCACGTTTTCCAAATAAATTTACCACTGGTGATGATAAAATACCCAGTTTTTTAATTCGCGATTGTAGATTCACCTTCGCCAGTCCACTGTGTACGATTTTAAATTTCTCAATAGCTTCATGCCAGTTCCCCAACATGTGGAAACGTGCTAGACTATGTCCCGTTTTCAAGAATGGCGACAAATCCCATCTTCGTAACTATCGTCCAATATCGATCCTTTCTAACTTTGCAAAAATCTTTGAGATTGTGCTGCACAATGACATATTTAAAGGTGTGGGCTCCTTTATATCACAATATCAACACGGATTTATGCCGGCTAGATCTACACCAACAAATCTGGCGACAGTCTCCCAATACTTGGCTGATGCCCTGGATGCTCGTGGTCAAGTTGACGTTATCTACACTGACTTTTCACGCGCCTTTTGACTCAATTGACCATGAGCTTCTAATTCATCGTCTTAGCCTGTTGGGTGCGGTCCCTGCGGTCACCAAACTTCTTCGGTCTTACCTACTTAATCGTTCCTGTTATGTACTTTACAATGGTTTTAAATCCTACGAATTTTCTCCTACCACTGGTGTTCCGCAGGGCTCTTGCCTTGGACCCCTCCTATTTAACATTTTTATTAATGATCTATTAGGCATGTTTACGTGTCCTGTTTTGGCATATGCTGACGATCTCAAAATATATCTTAACATAAAATCCGTACAGGACGTAGACATTCTACAATCAAATTAAAACATTATTGCTGATTGGTGTAAAAGAGTCAATTTAATACTTAATGTCAGCAAATGTTGTGTGGTAAGCTATTCTCGCACCCATACTTCAATTGAATCAAATTATCAAATTGATGGAATGTCTCTGTCCAGATGTAGCACTTTCAAGGATCTAGGAGTTACATTTGATAGCCAGCTCTCTTTTAAACCTCATATTGACTCAGTCCGAACAAATGCGTCTAAGGCCATGGGATTTATTCTACGTATTAGCCGCGACTTTTCCAATGTTGATGCTATTAAATCTCTATATTCCGCCTTCGTATTGAGTAAGTTGGAATATAACAGTTTAATCTGGTTTCCTATTTATGCTAGTCACTCTCTTGTGTTGGATCGTCTTCACCGTCGGTTTTTAAAATTTCTCTCTTTTAAACTTGACCACTCTTATCCTCCGATTGGAATTTCGAACGATGAACTTCTTCAGCGTCACCAATTCGAATCCCTCGCCGACAGAAGAACTTTGAGATGTGCCACGTTTATGAAGAAACTCGTAGATGGGAAAATCGACTGTCCAGAAATTCTCGCAAGGGTTCCGTTTAATGTCCCTGTGAAGTCTACACGGTTTTCACCAACATTCCGCTTACCAACGGCGCGCTCTAATGTGTTGCAGCGTTCACCAGTGACTGTGTTGTGCCAGTGCTCCGAAAAATTATTTAACGATATTTTTATTCAATAAATCATACTATCCTATAATATGTATTAACTGTTCACGAACTTACATGTATCTTTCCTTTTCTTATTTATTCAAATTTTTGTTCTGTAATTGGGTTTATCCTGTTGGACAATAAAGTTATTATTATTATTATATTATTATTATTATTATTATTACGAGGGCTATTAAAACCAAATACCGATTTGTGAAATTCACAAGCAAGAAGTTGCTGATGCCGCGTTGCATGTCTGGAGATAAAAAATGATAAAGATGACAATACATCCGAGCAATCGATTAGATTGTTAAATAAGCGATAAGCAAAACAAAGCGAAGAATAAATTCTTCGTTTATATAGAGGAAGGATATCGAGATATTTGAGCATCATATCAAAATTGTCATAATATAAATGACAACGAGAACAAATAAGATTAACCATTTTCATTTGGACGTGCTCAATGCTATTGATATGACATTTGTAATTAGGGGACTATACGATGGAGCAATAATCAAGGATAGGTCTAACGAATGATTTGTATAATGTTATAAATATTCCGATGGATGAGAAGTGTATTGACAGTCGTTTTATAAAGCCAATTAATTGCAATGCTTTTGCCAAAATTACATTTATATGATTTGTGAATTAGAGCTTACTGTCATAAAATACACCTAAGTCTCTGATTATATCAACTCTCTCTAAGATATGACTGTTCAGAGAGTAATCAAAACGCCACAGTATACTTTTTTTCTTTGAGAAACGCATAAGTTTACACTTATTTATATTTAAGTTAAGATCATTGTCATCACACCATCGCATGATCCTATTTAAATCAGTTTGGATTATGTTGCAGTCTTCCAAACACCTAATGGTTTTAAATATTGACAAAAACAATGAAAACAATTTAATGAAATGGAGGTCTCCCACAGAAGAAAGTTATATTAAAAGGCCAGGGAAAAAATCTTCAATCAGGGATATGTCGGAAAAATTTAACATTTCAGATTGTGGCTAATATGTCGGTTTAACTTTGAAAACTAGATTATTATCTTTAAAAACATTTTTAAGTCATTTAATGTTCTTATCAAAGCATTCAGTTTGAATATTGATAATGAAGGTTTAAATTAAATTACACTTGGTTTGTTTCACAATTTTTTACTTTACTATTTACTCGACTAGTTTCGCGTTTTACAGCATTATCAGGAGAGAAAATTATTCAAGAAATATTCAGTTTGAAGTTTCGAACGAGCATTTCCACTCCCTGTGGGTCTTTTTGAAATTTCGCATTTACCACAACAAACCACGATTGTGCGACGCAACTTCCACTCCATTTCTTCCACTGACCGTTACTTCCACTAGTTCTTATTTCCACTAACCATCACTTCCACTAGTTCTTTTTTCCACTCCATTTCTTCCACTCCATTTCTTCCACTCCAGTTCTTCCACTTACCAATACTTCCACTACACCTTTACTTCCACTAACCACCAATTCCACCATACCTTTTTTCCAATTCAAAATAATTGTATTAACGTCTGTCAACTGTACAAGACTAACTTGAGACTTCGATCCAATTTTCGAATTTCGAATTATGGAAGAACTAGTGAAAAAAAGAACAACCGATTCTCCGTGGTGGTGGGGCGCAATCATCTCAGCATGTATGCATTCCTTTTGGAAGTATTGGTAAGTGGAAGAACTGGAGTGGAAGAAATGGAGTGGAAGAAATGGAGTGGAAAAAAGAACTAGTGGAAGTGATGGTTAGTGGAAATAAGAACTAGTGGAAGTAACGGTCAGTGGAAGAAATGGAGTGGAAGTAAAGGTGTAGTGGAAGTAACGGTCAGTGGAAGAAATGGAGTGGAAGTAAAGGTGTAGTTGAAGTATTGGTAAGTGGAAGAAATGGAGTGGAAGAAATGGAGTGGAAGAACTGTCCCCCTACGCAAACCACAAACCTTGCAAGTCGTGAAAGCCATCATTGAAGAATAAATCACCAATTTGGGGCCAGATGTTTTACGAACAACAATTTAAAATGCTATAAATCGAGCACAATCTACATTAACTCAGGAGATGATAATTTTTGTAACTTTATATTATCAATTTTACACCTTTAAATTAACTTTCAGTCAAAACATTGCCGATTTTTTTCATTTCTAATAAAATGGCAGCCAATTCATAATATGACATTACTTTTGCGCCACCTTATATTACACGAGACCAAACGTTTATATCTTAAGACATGTTAATTTTTGTTTTTTAACATAGATTTACTACCCTTGTTTACGCACGAAGTAAAATATAGAGCTTAGAAAATTCTGAAAATTTGGTTTAGTTGCGTAGCGAAACGGATAAAACACTGAAATATTGTGAATTTGAAAGTATACTTTTATATATAAGATTACGAAAAAACTATTCGTGAAAATGCAAACAATGTCTTAATTAATAAGACAATTTAGGACAATAAATATCCATTGAAACAACTACTTCCCGTGCAAATACACCTCCGGATATTGAATTATACAATGAAATGTTTAAAATCTTATTTAATTTGATTTGTTACAACGCTCTATTAAAGTATATGTAACGTTTAGGTCAAATTCTCTTCAAACCAACTAACAATACAATTTTAAATGAAAGGAGAGATAGCAACAAATTAGAAGTGATAGGACTTGGCTTAAAACTAATGTCTTAGGCCATCTATAGACGAAAGTATACTGGTTATTACTTATTTTGTTTGAATTTCATAGCAAATTAGGTTTGATTTTATTAAAAATATCTATGTCCCGAGAAATACAGCGAGTTTTTCTAACGTCACACATGAAATTCCTTGCGTGACGTGAAAAGCCAATGTAATTAAACTAACAAGGTCGACTCGGTTTTAAATTAAGACAACCTTATACACTAACCATCTTAATTGCTGACGTTACGCGTGAAAGTCCTCACGTGACGTCAACAATCAAGGTAATTAAACAATATAAGGTGGGCTCGGTTTAAATCAAGACTTACTTACACACCTTGGTTGATGCCGTCACGTGTGGAAATCCGTACGTGACGTCAAAACCAAGATCATTACTGTGCAAGGTTGTCTCGATTTAAACCGAGCCGGCCTTATCACGCGCGGAAATCCTCACATGACGCCAAAATCAAAGTCATTATTGTATAAGCTCGACTCGGTTTAAACTGAGAGAGTCTTGTATAAGGGTGTCTTCATTTAAGTTGAACTTAAGTTGCCAGATTGCAACACTAGGGTTGCCCAATCCCGAGATATAAAAGTCAACCCTCGTAATTGCATATATTAAATAAGTTGTAAACATTTTGTTTCTGGGCCTGTATTCACAGTACCGATGCAATTTTCATCGGTGAGAAGTTGCACTGAAATTATGTCATTTTGGGAAGAATTTACTCAACCGTTTGGAGTAAAATGACGTAATTTCTGTGCAACTCCTCATCGATGACAAATTGCATCGGTACTGTAAATACGGGCCCAGGTGACAGTCTTGTTAACGAACAAAACATTGGCAATCCTAACTGCAATTATTTAAACGCATTATATTATGAAACACAGATTTTAAGTGAAGTTCGAATAAACATAAATTTGACAATATTATAGTGTTTTATAAGCGAGGCGCATGAAGTAAAATTTCGAGTTTAGAAAAGCCCCGTGAAAATTTGTCTCGGGTCGCTGCGCGACCCTCGACAAATTGTCACGGGGCTTTTCTAAACTCGAAATTTTACTTCATGCTTAGTCTAGGAGTGGAAAACACTTGTTTAAAGCTTTAAATTAAACTTAAAAAAAAAAAATCAGGAAATATCCGCAATTGTTATATGAATTCAATGGTATGTCATTATTTTTATAAAATCACATTACTTTTTCTTAATTGTTTTAGCTGTAAATTTTCTGACATTCGTTGAATTTTAAAAGAGTTAAATTTAAAGCTTTAAACAAGTGTTTTCCACTCCCAGACTAAGCATGAAGTAAAATTTCGAGTTTAGAAAAGCCCCGTGAAAATTTGTCGAGGGTCGCGTAGCGACCCGAGACAAATTTTCTGGGCTTTTCTAAACTCGAAATTTTACTTCATGCGCCACGCGTATAAAACAGTGATTTAACGAGAAATTTAAAAACACACTTCATATTAACCCTTACAATTAATTCGAATTATTTGTGACGATTCAAATCCTTTATCCTTCAATCCTTCAAACTTCATGTTTGATAAAGACAAGCTGAATTTGATAACATGAAGTTTGATAATGACAAATTTCATGTTTGATAATGACAAGCTAAATTTGCCCAAACTGCAGTCACATTCAATAAAAAAGTGTTATACAAACAAAGTAAAAAGTATATCTTTAATTACATTCCTCCTTGAAGATGACCAATGGTCGAAACTAGTCGGAGAAAATATAAATAAGTGAAACAAACCAAGTGTTTAAATTTAAATTAAATTTAAATCATCCAGTATTAAAGTAAAAAGTGTTTTATTGTGAAATTAACATGTATAACGAAGTAGAAGCCTCCACAATACAGAATTTATTACTTTTGCTGTTATATATCTGTGTTGATTATTTTCTGTCACTATTTAATTAAACCAAACCAACACTTTTGATCGTTACTCTTGATGTGTTATTATCATAGGCCTAACGACGTGAACTAATGACTGCGCTTTTTTTCGTCCCTCTCTCTAAGTAAAACCGCTGAAGAGCGTTTTGGGTAATCCGGGGGATTTTCTGGGTAGAAAATCCGTAAAAAAGCTGTATCGTTAATGAAAGGAGAAGGCCAGAAGCGCGTAGGGGCGAAGGGAAAATGTGCGCGCACTTTCCGGCGCCCCCGGAATATCCGGAGGATCCGGAGTGGCACTCATGTGGATCTACTTGAAGAAAAGCCGGGAGAATATATAAAAGTTAGAAGTGAGGGTTAAGGAGAGAGTTAAATATCGAAATACTGTATAACATTCACAGATATAGAATAATATTAAAACAGCGGACGCTATTTACTGAAGATTAAGTTCAAATTGTATATTGGCTTGCATAAGTTTAGTGTCACCTAAATTTATAATTCAGTTGCATTCATATCTATTGAATCTTCAATGTTTTCAATAGTAAGAAATTAATTCCGAAAATAAACTTTTAGGTAAATTAATGTCTAAAATAATAATAAATTAATTCAAGACAGCTTTATTAATCAACTATATTCTTCTTGCTTGCTTATTTCAAGAGCTTAGCAACTAGACCACTGCGTAGATTAACGTAACAAATAAAATGTATACATTTAACATCTTTATTAACACACAGATACATAGTTATTATTATTATTGTATTGAACTTACATAATATTAAATAAGGTAATTATGTAACTGTCACTGTCAAATGGCTATCGACCAGAGGTCTTTCTGCCAAGGTTTGTCATTTCTGTCAAGCGTCAGTCATTAATGGGTGAAAGGATGAAATGTATTCAAAAATTGTGTTTGGGGGGGGGGGGGTTTGTATTTCGGAGGAATTTCGGGATTTCTGTGAAAACAAAATAGGGATAGGATTTGGTAATTAAAAGGATTTTTGGAGAATTTTTCGCAGAGGAATTGAAGGCGTTCTTCTATGGGAATTACAGAGGTAGCATTGTAGAGGAATTGGTTTGAAGGATTGTGTAGTTGGTTTGAAGGATGTCGGAGTTTAGTAAGGGTCCTAAGGGAAGCTCTCTCACTAACCTGAATAAAATGTATTTGTTACGTTTATCAATTATTTTTTTTAATTTGTGTGCTTGGTTGTATTTTAAAAATTAATGATTAAATCAACATTATTTATTTTATGTTTCTTTTGGCATTTCTTTTAATATGCACAAATAAAATATGAATTTCAGTTATAACGAGAAAATTTGCAATAAACTGCAACACTCGAAACATAAATACATACCTACGCGAATAAATGATACCGTTGAGTTTTGCAAGTATTCGAGTATTCGTATATTCGCTTGTAACTTCATAATCCCCAAAACGCGCGCTCTGCGAGCATAATAAAAAATAAAAAAAGAATACTTTCGCTCGATTTCAATTTTTCACAGAGCTTTGATTTTCTCGCAGGCCTTTGTCGGCATTTTTTTTAGGGGGGTGGGGAGGGGGGAAAGAATGCCGGCTTTGTATTTCAGCGCCTGTATACTTATATACATTTTTCCACGTCTTGTTTTCTTTTCAGTGCGTATCGTGCTGAATTCTCACGTCATTCTATACCTACATAAATATAATTTTAACATACACTGCGGGCCAAAGTTCAGATTTTAAATAACAACAATATTGTAATGTTTAGTTGATTGAATTCAAGAGAATTTTTCTAGAAATACTAATTTTAAACGTACAAAAACTGCTCTGTTGTAATTCCTAGATGTATTTTAAACCCGAATCCGGTGTGCGTATTTCCGTAGCCTCTCCCCTATTTTGGACCTCAGACTAAATCAGTGTTTTATACGCGTGACGCATGAGTACGACACGAGATGAGGGCGACACGAGCACAAGACGTGCACGACACGAGACAAGCACGGGAATGTCTCGTGCTCGTGTCGTAATCGTCTCCTCAAAAGTGTGGTGTATTAAGGAGCGGATATTTTTTTACGATCTTGCATAAATCATAAACTAACCTAACCAGTATATTTTGGACCTCAGACTAAATCAGTGTTTTATACGCGTGGCGCATGAAGTAAAATTTCGAGTTTAGAAAAGCCCCGCAAAAATTTGTCTCGGGTCGCTGCGCGACCCTCGACAAATTTTCAACGCGGGGCTTTTCTAAACTCGAAATTTTACTTCATGCTTAGTCTGAGAGTGGAAACCCTCACTGGACGATCAATCAGAAACTTATTTTGTAGTTTGATTCGTTCTAAAATTTATGACATAAAATAACTGGAGTCGATTTTATTTTTTTATTCAAATTTAGAATACACACAAACTTGTGCGTACTATTTGTTTTTTTTTTACAAACACCTGCAATTTTAATCCGTTTGATCCGTCCATCATAGTACTGAAGAATCAATCAAAAACTGTGCATGTGCATACAGGGTGGAGCATTTAACGTGTTTTTCGCAAATATTTCAAAAACGAAGCATTTTACGCAAAAATGACCTGAGTGAAAACTAATCGTACATAAGGGGGCCATAATTATGTAATATTGGTTTTCTTACAGGTGGCGCTGTTGTCGCTAAAACAATGTCAACTATTTTTTTTTTTTTAACGGGAGCCCCTATATTTGATTGCATATTCAGATTCCTCGTAAAAAATAGGAATAAGTTATTCAACTACTTTTTTTTAAACGGGAGCCCCGATATTTGATTGCAGATTCAGATTCCTTGTAAAAAAATAGGAATAATTTAGTCAACTTATTTTATTTATTTATTTCAATCAACAGACGAATCCAGTTACAGATTGATTACAAGATATGAAACATTACAAAATAAAGATTAACACTAAACAATAATGGAAAAAACAGTATACACAAAATACAATACAATATGAGCGCAAATTATTCTAAATACTCAACAATCGAGTCGAAGCACGCCTTTAAAGATATGCAATTAAATATGTCAATATCCGGATGAAGTGATAATACATTATTATATATTGAACACATTGAATATACTGGCGACTTGAGCATAACATTTGTATTTGGGATTGATAACTGGAAATGACGTTTGTTCCTTATATTAACAGGCACATTAATATTAATTCGTGCAAGTAAGTCAGAGCAATCCATACGATTGTTGAGTATTTTATACAAGGGGTCACTGCATGCGATTTTCGGCGATTTTCTAAGGAGTATAAGTTGAATTCACGCAATAGTTCAATATAATTATAATCCTAAACAGTCCCAGGATATGAACCATACTTCTTAAAGTGAAGATATTTGACAAAATTCTTCTGGATGGCAACGCAACAGGCATATTCAAGTTTAGATCTTACAAACGAATAGTATAGTATTTTAATGGTATCGATATTCTTAAAAGGTTTAGTATTTCGTATTATGAAGCCCAACGAGCGATTTGCGGTCGATACTACTTTCATGACATGACTATTAAGAGATAGTTTCTTGTCAAATAACACTCCCAAGTCTTTGAAAGTCTCAAAATGGAATAATACAGAGCCATTAATCATATAATCGAACGTTATTTGTGACTTATTCCTAGTATAAAACAATGTCTTACATTTTAAAACATTTAAAGTGATGCTGTTGTTCTTGCACCACGTTACTAGAGTAGGTCGAGATTATTTTATGTCAGCTTAAAGGATGGCGCTGTAATTATGAAAAATGATAATGAGTTCGGATATTCGTATGATTTGCAGATAGATTCAATGTGTGATATATTGGCTGAAAAAACAAAGATAGGGTTTCGAGACAGGCCTCTTGATCAAATCGATGTCCGAGTTGGAGGCCATCTTGCATGAAGCTGGAAGAGGAGGGCTGGTCAGAAAGGCAGATTGTGTAGATTTACCTCAAAAGTGCGCGCTTGTATTTTAATTATTTAAAATCATCTCTAGAGCAGGTGCTCACAATGATGGCCATTCACTTCCAGATATTTTGTGAGTCTGTTTTCAAATGATGTCAGAAGTTCTCGAAGTGTGTCCCTGCTGATGTTTGCAAAAGCATCGCGAACACGCTGCTTCATATCATCTGGCATTGTTGGTATGTCAGCGTAACACTTGGCCTTCAGCATTCCCCAACAGGAAGAAGTCTGGCGGAGTCAGGTCCGGGGAACGTGCCAGCCAAGGCACAGGTCCCCCACGACCAAACCACTTGTTCGGAAATCGGCGATTCAAAATATCCCGGACGAAATGTGCGGGGCATCCATCCTGTTGATACCACATTATAAAGCGGTTTTGCAGAGATACTTCTTTGAGTAAAACTAGGAACTGAGTTGTCAGAAAAACAAGCCTTTCATTCTAAGACATCAGAACATCTTTAATGTTTCACCTGTTTGGATTACAGCGGCTGACAAAAAAATAAGTTGAGTAAATTCTTCTAATTTTGTTACGAGGAATCCGAAACAGCAATCAAAAATAGGAGTTTCCATGAGGACAATGTGCCTAATGAGGCCTAAGTGCAGTGCAGAAATGCGCACTCCCCAAAGAAGCAGAACCAGGGGTTTCCATTAAAAATAATTAAGTTGACCTTGTTTTGCCACCTGTGAAAAAACGAATATTACATAATTGTGACCCCCTTCTGTACAATTATTTCTGCGTAAAATGCTGTGTTTTCGAAATATTTTCAAAAAACACGTTAAATGCCCCACGCTGTATGCACATGCACAGTTTTTTGATTGATTCTGCAGTACTATGATGGACGCATCAAACGGATTAAAATTGCAGGTGTTTATAAAAAATAAATCAAATAGTACGCACGAATTTGTGTTTATTCTAAATTTTAATAAAACAATAACATCGACTCCAGTTATTTTATGTCATAAATTTTACAACGAATCAAACTACAAAATAGGTTTCTGATTGATTGTCCAACGAGGGTTTCCACTCCCAGACTAAGCATGAAGTAAAATTTCGAGTTTAGAAAAGCCCCGCGTCGAAAATTTGTCGAGGGTCGCGCAGCGACCCGAGACAAATTTTCGCGGGGCTTTTCTAAACTCGAAATTTTACTTCATGCGCCACGCGTATAAAACACTGATTTAGTCTGAGGTCCAAAATATACTGGTTAGGTTAGTTTATGATTTATGCAAGATCGTTAAAAAATCTCCTCTCCTTAATATACCACACTTTTCAGGAGACGATTACGACACGAGCAGGAGACATTCCCGTGCTCGTCTCGTGTCGTGCACGTCTTGTGCTCGTGTCGCCCTTATCTCGTGTCGCTCTCATCTCGTGTCGTACTCGTCTTATTTATTTATTTATTTATTTATTTCCCAACAGATAATACATCAAATTACAGGGAAAAGGTATAAAAAAAAAAACATTCTACTAATAGTGCGCAGTTTTAACTTAGATGTAATAATAATTAATTATGAACAAATAAGATAAAAAGAAAAAATAATTAAATTGAATTAAAAACTAAAACAGAATACAACACAAATGAAATAATAACAATAAATCGCAATAACAATATTAATATTGATGTAACTTGTACACTCCTACAACAACGTACCTATTTGGCTTGTAAATTCTGTAAAAATGTCTAAAAGAAGTCAAGTGAAGCGAAGTCTATAACATATCATGAGTATCATATTTAACATTCGAGTAATGTTTAAAATGTTTCCGTGTGGGTAGTTACCAGTTACTTAGATAGTTTATATAATCGATCAATTCGAAGCTTCAAACCGACTTTTTCCACTTCCAGCCTAAACATGAAGTAAAATTTCGACTTTTGAAAAGCCCCGCGTAGAAAACCAACCCAACTTTAATATTTTTTCAAAACTGGATGTTTTCTTTCCTATTTATGCTATAAACCTTCAGATTTTCGTTGTTTTCTTGTAAAAAAACTTCAATTTCCTGTAGTCCTTCGGTCTCCGATGACCATCATTGGTTCTTCGAGCTGTAGCTTTTATAAAACGGCAATAAATTTAGTAATCTATAGTGATCCTTTAATTTGAAACGTCTAAGAACGAGTGTTTTCCACTCCCAGACTAAGCATGAAGTAAAATTTCGAGTTTAGAAAAGCCCCGCGTAGAAAATTTGTCGAGGGTCGCGCAGCGACCCGAGACAAATTTTCGCGGGGCTTTTCTAAACTCGAAATTTTACTTCATGCGCCACGCGTATAGACCAGTAAATTCAGGTGCAATGGTTAGCCAATCGGTAAGAGCAGAATAAAGTTTGTATGTCAATTGTCACTTGTTTAAATGACGGAACAGCGCTGCGTTGGACACATCACCATTTTTTAATTTGGTAAATGAAAATTATTTGCCTCAGTGTTGGCACCCCCCTTACTAATCCTCTGCTATGTGGTATTCTATTTAAAATAGTGAATAGAACAATTATGCTAATTTGTAATTCCTTTTAACATTATTGTATAAAATTATTGAATCTTTTTATGATATATATTAAACAGATATTTGCAAAATGTATATCAGCTTGACATTCTAGTTTCATGAAACTTTCAAAAATTAACATTATTGTATAAAATCATTAAATGTGTGCGCGTATTCCTTTCTGGAGGGGACAATTTAATAATTTCGTAAAATAATATTAATTTTTTAAAGTATCATAAAAGTAGAATATCAAGCTGTACAATAATGTTAAATTGATTGTAAATTGTATACAACTGTGTGCGTCCATATATTTTTGTTGCCAATGAATTTTATATTTGATAACAAATAAACGTAATTGAATATGCTATTTTTTTCCCAGTACTAAAAATAAATGCGATTTATTGTTTCCCTTTGTTGGCGAAATTAAAATAAAACAACGCAAATCGTATTGTTTTTGATTTTATTATTTATTTTAATATTCCATTAATATATACATGAATGTAACAATATATACAAACAAATTGTTTGTATTACATACACATGTATATCATATACAAATACACTGAAATCGTGTATATTTCATCGTATTTGTATGTAATATAAACATGTAACAACAGCACTTTCAAATTTATATAAATATTTGATATTCAATGAAAGAGTTAATTTTCGCATTCTACAAAAATATTTAGTTCTCTCTCTCTCCTTCTCTATCTTTCTTTCTCTCTCTTTCCTCTACACATCTTTGTCGCTTAGTTTTTATTATCTCTTTTCCTCGTTCCAATAAGATTGTCTCCTTATCTCTATCTGTCTTCATCCCGTTCTCTCTTCATCCCGTTCTCTCTTCATCCCGTTCTCTCTTCATCCCGTTCTCTCTTTCTCTCTCTCTTTCTCTCTCTCTTTTTCTCTCTCTCTCTCTTTCTCTCTCTTTCTCTCTCTTTCTCTGTCTCTCTCTCTCTGTCTCTCTCTCTCTGTCTCTCTCTGTCTCTGTCTCTCTCTGTTCTCTCTGTCTTTCTCTCTCTCTCTTTCGCTCGATCTCTCTCTCTCTCTGTCTCTCTCTGTTTCCTCTATATATCTTTGTCGCTTCGTTTATTTATCTCTTTTCCTCATTCCAATAAGATTGTCTCCTTATCTCTATCTCTCTTCATCCCGTTCTCACTTTTCTGTCTCTCTCTCTCTCTCTCTCTCTCTCTCTCTCTCTCTCTCTCTCTCTCTCTTTCGCTCTCTCTCTCTCTCTCTCTCTCTCTCTCTCTCTCTCTCTCTCTCTCTCTCTCTCTCTCTCTCTCTCTTTCCTCTATATATCTTTGTCGCTTCGTTTATTTATCTCCTTTCCTCATTCCAATAAGACTGTCTCCTGATCTCTATCTCTCCTCATCACGTTCTCTCTTTCTCTCTCTCTCGCTTTTTCTCTCTCTCTCTCTCTCTCTCTCTCGCTCTTTCTCTCTCTCTCTCTCGCTCTTTCTCTCTCTCTCTCTCTTTCTCTCTTTCTCTCTCTTGCTCTCTCTCGCTCTTTCTCGCTATCTTTCTCTCTCTCTCTCTCTTTCCTCTACATATCTTTGTCGCTTCGTTTCTTTTATCTCTTTTCCTCGTTCCAATAAGATTGTCTCCTTATCTCCATCTCTCTTCATCCCGTTCCCTTTTTCTCGCTCTCTTTACTTGTTGATGTTTTCGTCCTACTTGTATTTATTATTTTATTACACACGCGTTATTCGCGTGTTATTAAATTACTCGGAATGAGAGATTAATACGAGCGAATGGAATCGAAGAGGAATTTAACTTTAAAGCCGCAAAATAAAAAGAGCGATAATTCGGGAAAAGGGTTCGTTGTTTTTCCCCTCGCCCCCGCCCTCGGCCCAGGCTGGAATTCCGCAAACAATAAACCTCGGCGGCGTTTCGAGGGCTTTCCAAAACGTTACGATTATTAACTTGTTTGCCAATTCGAGTTGAAAAGCGCACGGCTAGTTAGCCGGCATTGCTTTTTCGACAGCGCAATATTTCACGTGAGATTCTCACAGTTTTACTCCAGATCAACAACATTCCAACATTTTTAGTTTGTTTTAATTGCGGAAAGAAATTATAAGATAACACAAAACAATCTTTGAGTTAGGAATGTACAAGAACGGATTACTGTGGGTTTATTAAAAACTTGATTTTTAAGCTTTCAAAACATACGCATCGCAACCGCGAGGAAACCGCGCTACAATTGCGCCTCAATTGCGCCTTAACTACGCTACAATTGTGTCTAATCTGCGGCTCAACTGCGCATTACTTGCGACCTAAGTCCGCTTTAACTGCGCCTCAACTGTGCCTTAGCTGCGCTTTTACTGCACCTCAACTAGGCCTCAACTGCGCCTTAACTGCACCTCACTTGCGCCTCAACAACGCATTACCTGCGCTTTAACTGGGTTTCAACTGGGCCTCAACTGCGTCTTTACTGTGCCCCAGCAACGCTTCAACTGCGCCTTAGCTGGGCCTCAACGCCTTAACTGCGCCTCAGCAGCGCATGAACTGCGCCTTAGTTGGGCCTCAACTGCGCCTCAACAGCGCATTAACTGCGCCTTAACTGGGTCTCAACTGTGCCTCAACTGTGTCTTAGCTGTGCCTTAAGTGCGCCTCAACTGCGCATCAGCAACGCATCAACTGCATCCTAGATGGTCCTCAACTGTGTCTCAACCCTTTTGGGAAGAATTTCCCAAACCGTTTGGAGTAAAATGACGTCATTTCACTACAATTTTTCACTGGTGACAAATTCATGCAATTTGTGCTGTGAATATCCCCCCCCCCTCCCTTTCTGTAAAACCCTAATAAATGAAGCGTATTTATAACATTTATACATTTGAATGTGTCAATTTATATAAAAGCGAGAAAAAAAAAATGTGTTGAATATCGAACGAATTGCGATTGAATTTGTGGGGTCGTTTTATTCATTCCATTCTTATTGGAACAGGATGAAATGTCAACAAAATCATCCTTTGTTGTTCATTATCACGCACCCCTCGCCTACTCATGAATAATGCTGAATTTATTACGCAAACACGCCTGGCGGTCGCCCCCTCTCTCTGATATGATAAAAAAAGGCAGACGAGAGCGTTTTATTTATATTTAATAATGCAAAAAAAGGCGCTGATCTCTTTTATTCAATTATACGCACGTACAAAAGAGAAAAGGTAGAACAAAAAAATGTACAGGGAATGCATTTGAAGGTAATTAATTATATTAATTACACAATTTAAAAATCCCATTTATTTTTAAGTTTAAATAAGGGTTAATTAGATTAATCATAGAGAAATTAATTTATAAGTGGGCTGGATCTCATGGTAATCTTGCGGTGGCTAGCTGGATGAACTAATAGCACGGAACACAACCGGATAAAACTTTCTGGGCTTTTCTAAACTCGAAATTCTACTTTATGCGCCACGCGTATTAAACACTAAAATACTGTGAAATTTATGTATATTTGAACCTCACTTCAAATCAGTGTTTTATACGCGTGGCGCATGAAGTAAAATTTCGAGTTTAGAAAAGTCCCGTGAAAATTTGTCTCGGGTTGCTGCGCGACCCTCGACAAATTTTCTACGCGGGGCTTTTCTAAACTCGAAATTTTACTTCATGCTTAGTCTGGGAGTGGAAAACACTCGTTTAAGGCTTCGAATTGAACTCTTTTAAAAAACAACGCATGTCTGAAAATTTACAGCTTATGCACATGTTTACCTAAAACAAAAATTCTCTGTATTCATACTGTAGACAAACACGTAAATTCTGGCAACATAAAATATATATTCATGTTATTTGCAACTACATAAGTGATTTTAATGATTACTATCAAAAATCAACTATGATTATTCAAAGCATAATCAAAATGTACATGGCTCTTATGGCGATTTCTAAACAACGCTTAATTTTGTTTATCATTTATTTTAGATTAATCTATTTAATACAACATGTTTATAATAATTACTTCAATAAATTAAAGCAATATAAAGAAGAAGTAATGTTTTCTATGGAAATATTGCACGGATTTATGTGATCATTTAAGAGCGTTCCATTAGTTGATTTATGTATAATTCAAAAAACATTTGTTCTAAAAGAATAGTGTCAATTTATTTGCAAAGCTTCAATGTGCACTATGTATATGTTTCAATGATCTATTTTCATTATTGTGGAAGATTAATCGTTGTTCGTTTACATGGATATTTAACATGTGAATTTTCGACCTTAATAAATATTTTTTTTTAAATATTATTCCAAGGATGCAGGTTGGCATACTAAAGCAGGTACAGAAAACAGATTTACTTTATCTCGATTCTTTTTCGAGAAATTATTTGATCAAAATATCAGATACGAATTTGCCGCTGTTTAAATATTGAATTAATAATGTAGAATAATGTTTGTTATTTGAGTTGTTACAGTTTTACTGTACAAATTTAACTATTTTAATTTATTATTGCATCTACTTGTAGTTGGAAATTGCTCGTTGTAATTTAATTAACGAGGAAAGTAAACATAATCACAACTCACCGCGCGCTGAAAAAATTAAAACAATAAAGTTTTAGTGGGTACAAACAAACAAATATTTCGCGAAGCGGTAAAAGTTGAAATATCCCTCATGCCTTCCGGATAGTTCCGATAATGGCGCGGGTTTTATATAACGGCAAACTGCAAACACACTCGTAAGTTTTAATTGGCTCACGTTAATTGCCTTCTATCCCGAACAATCCGCTATTTCCGCGCGGTGCGGACCAAATTTTTAAAACGAAACAAAAAAGAAAACAAAAAGGCAATTTATTAATTCCGTATTGATTGAGGCAATTTAACAGAAATAATTTGAAATTCTTTATGTAATCAAAGAATAGTTATCAAGGTAATTATTACACACTATCAAGAATATAAATTTGTGTTCAGTACTCATTTATTCACCGGATAACCACAGGGTGCGGCAGGAAAAATTGCTGATTCGAAAGGTCAATAAATAAATAAGTATTCCATATATCGATTTAATTCCTTTTTGTCGTATTGTACACATCCTGAATTTTTAAGCTAATGGGCATTAGATGGCGTTTACGCTTTCGAACATATTTATATTACACACTAGTTACCTAAATAACTAATCGTTCATTAAATAAAGAATTTCAAATTATTTCTGTTACATTCGTTCAATCAATGTGGAATTCATTGACTATAGAGGCTTGTACTTCGTTATACATTGTTGAACATAAATAAAACACTGTTTATCACTTTGTTTGTATAACAATTGGTTTATTTGGTGACTATAGTTTCGATACTACACGTATCATTATCAAACCGTTAGTAACAAAAAACTACAAAGGAACATTATTTATATTTGCAAATTTTCTAATAACAGCGTTAAAGAGGGGGGTGTAAGGTCAAGCTGGTCGTTAATTACGGGAATTTCCCGATTAGCGGGGGTCTGTGAATCTCCAAAGATTCCAGGAGGTCCATCTTTCTACCCTTCTCGGCAAAGTGAATAACTGATAGTCGTTCCCTTACTTGCTTTGGAAATATAACTCACAAAATTAAAAATATTTTAGCAAAACACAAATTAAATATAGCGATAAAACCATTTACAAAAATTAAAAATCATATTTTTTTTCTTGAATAATTTTCTCACTTATCACTTGGTGAAACATTTTTAAATATTGATAATTATTATCAATATTTAAAAATCATATTTTTAACCATAAGACTCAGATACCAAGTATTTACACATCAGGAATATATAAATTAACCTGTAATGATTGTAAGGGAGTGTATATAGGTCAATCTGGTCGTAATTTTAAGACCAGACTCAGTGAGCATCTTTACTCTTTTCGGCATAGATTAATTGATAAGTCATCTTTCGCCAAACATTTGATTGAAAATAACCATTCTTTTGGCGAGGATGTACTTTCAGTTATTCACTTTGCCGAGAAGGGTACAAAGATGGACCTCCTGGAGTCTTTGGAGATTCACAGAGCCCGCGCTAATCGGGAAATTCCCGTAATTAACGACCAGCTTGACCTTAAATACACCCCCCTCTTTAACGCTGTTATTAGAAAATTTGCAAATATAAATAATGTTCCTTTGTAGTTTTTTTGTTACTAACGGTTTGATAATGATACGTGTAGTATCGAAACTATAGTCACCAAATAAACCAATTGTTATACAAACAAAGTGATAAACAGTATTTTATCAATGTGGAATTAATGAATTACCATTTATTCAATCATTTTTGTATTTATTTTCGTTTCATTTAAAAAATTAGGGCTTGGCAATTTGTGATTATTATCCTCAAACGAGCTTAAAATGTAGAAAGTAGTTACAAAGTTAAAGTAGAAATGATCCAAAACAAAACTCAGTTATGCGTTCTTTTATGTTTTATCAACGATTTTGTTAAATTATAAAACGGCGAACTAAAAAACCTATTAAATTTTCATTTAACTAACAAGACAATTCAGAAGGTAACAATTTCTTTATATTTTATCGAACAGAATGATTCGTTTAGGATCTAGTCTGTAGATAAATATAGATCATGGATACTTTGGTTATTGACACATTTAATATGGATGGAGAATATCAAGCGCGTTAATTGGGGCACCCTAGTCAGCGCCCCTTTTCGAAATAAACCACCCTCAGACGGGCAATATTTGCAATTAATCACGTTTCTGGATGACGGAGGTGAGATTGCACACAAAACATGAAGGATAAACTCTCACCACTAATTTTCATCGCCAGAAGGCGTTCGATCAACCAACCGAAGAAGCTATCTAGATTAAAATTTAGAGACATATTGACGTTAAATTAAAGACCTGGTTTAAGTTCAAACTATAATTATTTTTAATATTTGAATAACGTGAACTGGTAACGTCACAAACTACAGTCAAAAGATTTCAATATTTTAATATTCTTCTTTTAGTTACGTAAAGTGTTTATTAATAATTACACAGGTTTACAAAAAAAAAAAGTCCGGACTATTTGACCGGATCATGGTATCCCGGGGTATTTTTGCGTCCTGAATCCGATCCCGGGGTCAGCTGAGCCCCATCACGTCAGAAAAACGAGATTTTAAGGTCACTTAGAGGTTAAAATGGTCATTTTTTGGAACTGGACCCGGGACAATGTTGCCGCATGAAATTAGTTCGTGTTTTCGATCTGGGGGCACCACTACTGCAATCTGGACTATTTGCTCCAAAAAATTAATTACAGCAGGTACAAATGGAAAATATGTACGGATTTGAAGGTAGTAACAATACTTTTGGGACAACAGAGTGGATTTACAAAATACCCTTGTTTTCTCTGTGAATGGGATAGTCGAGCTCGTGATGAGCATTATGAAAGGAAGGTTTGGCCATCAAGGGAGAATTTTCTTGTTGGTCAGAAGAACATAGAGCAAGAACAGTTAGTGGATCCCAAAAGTATTTTACTACCTCCGCTCCATATTAAATTAGGGTTGATAAAACAATTCATCAAGGCTCTTAAAAAAAGAAGTAGCGAAGCCTTCCAATATCTCTACAAAAAATTCCCAAAGTTGTCAGATGCCAAAATCAAAGAAGGGGTTTTCAATGGGCCGCAAATAAGGGAACTTATAAAAGATCCAGAATTCCTGAAGACGATGACGGTGGATGAGAAAGAAGCATGGAAGAGCTTCGTGAA
Source organism: Philonthus cognatus (assembly GCA_932526585.2). Classification (NCBI taxonomy): domain Eukaryota; kingdom Metazoa; phylum Arthropoda; class Insecta; order Coleoptera; family Staphylinidae; genus Philonthus; species Philonthus cognatus. The sequence continues at coordinate 53,960,629 of OW052249.1, read as the reverse complement.
TGTTGCCCAGAAATTTCTTGGAAACAATAAAGACCCAAACTATAGGGAATTGGTGGAGGGCTTGCTCCGGAATTACAAAGCTATTGGATGTTTGATGAGCTTGAAGGTCCATTTCTCGGATTCACATTTGGACAATTTCCCAGAAAACCTTGGCCATTATAGCGAAGAACAAGGTGAAAGATTTCACCAAGATATAAAAGAGATGGAATGACGCTACCAAGGTTTCTGGGACATCAACATGTTGGCAGACTACTGCTGGAACTTGAAGAGGGATACGACCAAGGGGCATAAGAGAAAGGCACTTAGAAGGAGTTTTGAGCAAACCTGCTGACCCCATAAACAAGCGCGGAAAGATTGAATTAGGAGGGAGAAAAGTGAGAGGCAAGGGGACTCACTGTAAACAAGCACCTCGAAGGGAACAGAATCTGCAAAAATTGGGAGGGAGAAAAGTGAGAGGCAAGGGGACCTACTGTAAACAAGCACCCCGAAGAGACCAGAATCTGCAAAAATTAGGAGGGAGAAAAGTGAGAGGCAAGGGGACTCACTGTAAACAAGCACCTCGAAGGGAACAGAATCTGCGAAAATTGAGAGGGAGAAAAGTGAGAGGCAAGGGGACCTACTGTAAATAAGCACCCCGAAGAGACCAGAATCTGCAAAAATTAGGAGGGAGAAAAGTGAGAGGCAAGGGGACACTGTAAACAAGCACCGCGAAGGGAACAGAATCTGCAAACATTGGGAGGGAGAAAAGTGAGAGGCAAGGGGACTCACTGTAAACAAGCACCCCGAAGAGACCAGAATCCGCAAAAATTGGGAGGGAGAAAAGTAAGAGGCAAGGGGACTCACTGTAAACAAGCACCTCGAAGGGAACAGAATCTGCAAAAATTGGGAGGGAGAAAAGTGAGAGGCAAGGGGACCCACTGTAAACAAGCACCCCGAAGAGACCAGAATCTGCAAAAATTGGGAGGGAGAAAAGTGAAAGGCAAGGGGACTCACTGTAAACAAGCACCTCGAAGGGAACAGAATCTGCAAAAATTGGGAGGGAGAAAAGTGAGAGGCAAGGGGACTCACTGTAAACAAGCACTCCAAAGAGACCAGAATCCGCAAAAATTGGGAGGGAGAAAAGTAAGAGGCAAGGGGACTCACTGTAAACAAGCACCCCGAAGGGAACAGAATCTGCAACGTCCACGTCGTTGTTCCTGGGTGATGCTAATAGCAGAGTTCAGTTTAATAGCAGGGCTGGGTTCCCTGTCAATATCTCACAGCGAACGGATCGCCGGAATTGGATGCCTTGACAGGGAGATCGAAATCCGCGAGATAAAACAATCATGGCAACATTTTATCCACTGGGGTGGCACTGTGGTAGTCCCGATCGAGATTTAGGGCTCCTTGCCGATGTTTGGAAGATATTCAAGACCTAAACAGTTACCCTCTAACTTAACAGATCGCTTGAGAAATTGTCCCGGGTCCAGTTCCAAAAAATGACCATTTTAACCTCTAAGTGACCTTGAAATCTCGTTTTCCTGACGTGATGGGGCTCATCTGACCCCGGGATCGGATTCAGGACGCAAAAATACTCCGGGATACCATGGTCCGGTCAAATCGTCCGGAGTTTTTTTTTTTGTAAACCTATGTTATTGTAGCAATCTCTTATTCAATATTCAATATTTTAGTTAATTTCGTATATTTCTAAGATGTCGTTTAACTTTCAAAATTCTGACGGGTTTCCTAAATTTTTGAACATTTTAATACTCTTCATAAATTCATCACCATAAGGTGTTTGATTAACCAATTGAAGAAGCTATCTAGATTAAAATTTAGAGATATATTGTCGTTAAATAAAAGATCTGGTTTAACCTCAAACTACAATTAATTTAAATATTTGAATAACGTTAACTGATAACGTCACAAACTGTAGTAAAAAGATGTACAGTAATTTTTTTCTCTGGGTAAATATATGGGTAAATATATGTAAATTCTCCAACATTTGTTGTTTTTTTAAAAGAGTTCGATTTGAAGCTTTAAGCAAGTGTTTTCCACTCCCAGACTAAGCATGAAGTAAAATTTCCAGTTTAGAAAAGCCCCGCGTAGAAAATTTGTCGAGGGTCGCGCAGCGACCCGAGACAAATTTTCACGGGGCTTTTCTAAACTCGAAATTTTGCTTCATGCGCCACGCGTATAAGACACTGATTTCAAGTGAAGTTAAAAACGTACTGAAAACCAACCCAACTTCGATAATTTTTCAAAATTAGATATTTTCTTTCCTATCCATGCTGTAAACCTTCAGATATTCGTTGTTTTCTTGTAAAAACACTTCAATTTCCTGTTGTCCTTCGGTCTCCGAAGACCATCATTGGTCCTTTGAGCCGTAGCCTATGTAAAATGGTTATAAACTTAGTAATCTAGAGTGATCCTTCAATTAGAAACTTCTAAGAACGAGTGTTGTCCACTCCCAGACTAAGCATGAAGTAAAATTTCGAGTTTAGAAAAGCCCCGCGTAGAAAATTTGTCGAGGGTCGCGCAGCGACCCGAGACAAATTTTCACGGGGCTTTTCTAAACTCGAAATTTTACTTTATGCGCCACGCGTATAAGACACTGATTTCAAGTAAAGTTAAAAACGTACTGAAAACCAACCCAACTTCGATATTTTTTCAAAATTGGATATTTTCTTTACTATCCATGCTGTTAACCTTTAGATATTCGTTGTTTTCTTGTAAAAACCCTTCGATTCCCTGTAGTCCTCCAGTCTTCGAAGACCATCATTTGTCCTTTGAGCCGTAGCCTATGTAAAATGGTTATAAACTTAGTAATCTAGGGTGATCCTTTAATTAGAAACTTCTAAGAACGAGTGTTGTCCACTCCCAGACTAAGCATGAAGTAAAATTTCGAGTTTAGAAAAGCCACGCGTAGAAAATTTGTCGAGGGTCGCGCAGCGACCCGAGACAAATTTTCGCGGGGCTTTTCTAAACTCGAAATTTTACTTCATGCGCCACGCGTATCAAACACGGATTTCAAGTGAGGTTAGAATATACATTAATTTCACGACATTTTAGTGTTTTATACGCGTGGCGCATGAAGTAAAATTTCGAGTTTAGAAAAGCCCAGAAAATTTGTCTCGGGTCGCTGGCGCGACCCTCGACAAATTTTCACGGGGCTTTTCTAAACTCGAAATTTTACTTCATGCTTAGTCTGGGAGTGGAAAACACTCGTTAAAGCTTCAAATTGAAACGTGAACCTTTACCAGCGATTTACCAGCGATTAATAAACGTTGCCTAGACAACATTCTTTAATCGCTGGTAAAGGTGACGTTGCTAATTAAATTCTGTATCAAAATTGGTGGACCACAAGAGGTGTTTAATAATCTTTAAGAAAAACAAAGGAAAAATCAAAAATATCACTTGGATTCTTTCAGTTTTTTCATTCTTATTTATTCAATCAACAATTCTGAAGATAACTTAAGACAAATCAAATTAAAAATAACACTTAGTTTCTTTCAGTTTTCATCTTATTCATTAATTCAACAATTCTGAAGATAACTTAGGACAAATCAAATTAAAAATAACACTTGGTTTCTTTCAGTTTTCATCTTATTCATTTAATCAACAATTCTGAAGATAACTTAAGACAAATCAAATTAAAAATAACACTTGGTTTCTTTCAGTTTTTATCTTATTCATTTAATCAACAATTCTGAAGATAACTTAGGACAAATAAAATCAAAAATAACACTTGCTTTCATTCAGAATTCATGTTATTCATGCAATCAACAATTCTGAAGATAATTAAGTGAATCAAAATTCAAATTTCTTCTATCATACCATATACATATACATACATATATATGAGGGGGGAAGAGATAAAGTGCAATCATCGAGGGGTTTAACATACGCAACGTTTCTGTATATTAGAGAAATCCTTGTGTCCCTTCGCGTATCCGGCCCATTCCTCAAACAGATTGTCGAATACTCTCTGGCGATATCGGGGGGCTTTAAAGGCACAATGTGAGCGCACAATGGCAGGACGTTTCTGAATTATGTTGGGATGTTTCCTCGTCGTTTTCGTCCTTTGAATTCAACCCGAGCTTAAAATAAACAGTAATTTTGCATGCCTCGAGACGAATAATCATGTTCTATATGAAAGGGGATATGTAATGATACTCATCAATCAAGAATATTATTGATCATTGTTATAAATAAGACTAGGGAAGGAACAACAGTACTCATTGAATGCTCGATAATCACTAGTTCATTCATTCGATACTCGACAGGTCGACACATACAAAAAATTATATAAAAGAACCCAACAATAATCCGCGTATTTTGAACTCAACATAAGTTCACTAAACAATAAATAAAATAAGAACTATTTTCCCTAACAATGATGCGTGATTTAACTTTTTGGTGCAGTGGATATTTATGTGCCTAGTCGTAGAACTTGCTCCAATACGATATTTTATCTGGAAATACATAATACAACATCGAGCCAAATGAATTCACTGCTAAGATTTCTTAGTATTGATAATAAAGTCAACAGTTAACCATGGTTTGACTTATTTAATAATAATCCACAAAACTTTAAAGTGATTTGTAATCGGGTAGTGTAAAATGGAATTTATTTAATTTCAAATTATGTTTTATGAGTTAAGATTACATAAAACTTTATCAGTCATTTTCATATTCTTTTGTTGCAATTTTTAGTTCTACAGGACGCATTTGCTTTTTATTATTAGCTTTTAATTTTTATGTTAGGTTAGGTTCCAAGGCAACAGTTAGACCGCTCACTTAAGCCCAAAGGGCCCCTTGTGATACCATATGGCTGAAAAGGAGTCAGATCTTTTTTATATTAAGAACATAAATACATGAAGTGGTGAAAAACATTGAAACACGTCTCAATATTGATTAATTTAGTTATAAGTATTATATTTTTCATTTCTTGTAAAAGACTATTGCCGTTAATAAAGTATTATTATTATTATTACAATATTTTAAGATTGATTGATTGGTGGGATAAAAAGGAATGTACTGAGCATAATAAAGATCAATTTTAAGCGTTTGTAATAAAAACCGGAGAGTAGCGCTTAAAACTGTTCGAACTTTGTCGTAAGTTCAGAAAACGGGACGTAAAATATTCTGAACGGGGATGTAAAATCGGAAATAGGGCCGAATTGGGCGCAGATGTCGCGCAGATATTAATATCGGCAGCTACATTAATGTAACAACTTCAATTATTAATAAAATCTGTTAAAGTTCGAAGCAAACGGTGTATTTATTTAAGGATCGCGTATAATTTCACTCCAAATCGCTCAGTTGTTCAAATTAAATGAAAAATTAGATATGTTGGTTGAAATTTTGTTACCCTCTATCAAACCAAATTTGTTAAAACTAAACTAAGATTATAAAATACTTGTATATTGAAAATGTTTGTTTAATATAAATTCCATGTCTCTTCGAACCCTTTAAATTCAACATAATATACAAAAATTACGACTGTTCGTGTAAAAAGTGTGCAAACTATAAAAAGCGTAAGCTTATTTTCTCGAATTCAAATAGTTTTAAATTTGAATTATTTAAATTTAATGTATTGCAATATTATTATTATTATAAATTTCAATACACTCGTTTTTTACAGTTTTAAAGTAAGTTTTTGTGTTTCCAGGTGTAATTTTAAAACGTCTATATATTTTTTTTCATAAACATCCTCCAAAAAATTTGCAATAACTAGAAAGACTTAAATAATAAAATCAATATATGTGAATTATTACCGCATTACACCAACAAATAATTGCATTTATAAATTCGAGGTATTATTTTGGATGTATTCTTAAATATTGTAAAACAGTTTATCGATCAAGTTTGATTTTAATAAATAGTACATATAAATAAACAACTAAAGTATAATTGTATAATAATATACCGCATTAACTTTAACTGTTTATACCAGAAGAGTAAAATATGTACCACAAATATCGCTCAATGATTGCAGTTTCCTGAAACACGCCCCAAAATCTTAAGTAACCACTATTTTTGGAAGAATACCCCCGAATCTTGCAACTCTGGTTATAGAAATACACACAGAGGATTCGACTGCTAACCCTCGAATGGGAATACGCATCCCGAATTCAAGTGTATAACCCCCGAGTTTGACAACACTGATTATAGGAATATGCACATAGGATGCGAGTGTAAAGCTTCTTTCCGCATTTAAAAACACTGGTTATAAAATACGAACACAGGATTCCAATGTATAACTCCCGAGTCTGGCAATACTGGTTATGGAAATACGCATACAGGATTCGAGTGTATAGCCCCCGAATCTGGCAACACTGTTTATAGAAATATGCACACAGGATTCGAGTATAGGCCCCTAATCTGGCATCACTGGTTATGGAAATATGTATACATGATTCTAGTGTACTGCCCCTAAATCTGACATCACTGGTTGATTTCAAGGGTTAAAAATTAGGGGACAAGTTGATAATATACATATTTTATTCTGTAACTCGACCAACGTACAGTTCTTTAACTAGAAAAATACTTAACTTGGGGTCGCTTCTATCTAAATAAACAATTACAGTAGTTTCGTTTAGTAATATACCGCATTTATTTGAATTATTCATAGCAGAAGTGTAATATATGTATCACAAAAAAACGTACATTGATCGCAGTTTCCTAGAACACCCTATAATCTTAATTCATTTCCATTTGGGGAAGAATACCCCCGAATCTGGGAACACTGCTTATGGAAATACGCACATAAATTTGAGTATTTATCTCTGAATCTGGCAAGACTAGTTTTTGGAAAAAGGATGCAGAATTCCAGGTGTAAAGCCCCCGAATTTGACAACACTGGTCATGGAATTACGCATAAAGAATTTGAGTGTGTAACTTCTAAATCTGTCAACACTGGTTATGTGAATACGCACACGGGATTCGAGTGTATAACCTCCGAGTTTGACAACACTGATTGCAGGAATATGCACACAGGATGTGAGTGTAAAGCTTCCATATTTGAAAACACTGGTTATAAAATACGAACAAAGGATTCCAGTGTATAACCCCCGAGTCTGGCAGCACTGGTTGTGGGAATACGCACACAGGATTCGAGTGTATAGCCCTCGAATCTGACAACACTGTTTATAGAAATGTGCACACAGGATTCGAGTGTATAACCCTCGTGTCTGCCAACACTGGTTATGGGAATGCGCATACAGGATTTGATTGTATAGCCCCCAAATTCAGCAACACTGGTTATAGGAATATGCACACAGGATTTGAGTGTATAACCCCCAAATCAGGCAACACTGGTTAAAGGAATACACATGCAGGAATTGAGTGTATACCGCCGAATCTGGCAACACGTTGTGGGAATATACACACAAGATTCGAGTATACAACCCCTGAATTTGATAACACTGGTTATGGAAATACACACACAGGATTCAAGTATATAGTCTCCAAATCTGGCAATACTGGTGATAGAAATACACACACAGGATTCGAGTGTAAAGCTTACGAATTTAACAACACTGGTTATGGAAATACGCCCACATGATTTGAGTGTATAACCCCCGAGTCTGGCAAGAGTGGTTATGAGAATACGGACACAAAGTGTATATCCTCTAGAGCAGGAGTCTCCAAACTTTCCAGCCTTAGGGCCATACTGATTACTCCAGTAAGGTCCGAGGGCCAAAACCATATTATCATTGTTGCCGGTGGTAAAAAGTGAAATAGTCCACTCCAAAAATATGTTCTCTAAAAGAAGTTTTCAAGTACGCTAGCTCTCCGCGGGCCGGACAAAATCTGTCCGCGGGCCGGATGTGGCCCTCGGGCCGTAGTTTGGAGACCCCTGCTCTATAGGAAAGCAAGGAACTAACAAAATATGGATTTGCAAATTTTTTTATCATTCGCGTCTACAGAGGTATTTTACACTTGAATCTAGTGTGGGTATTCCCATATTGAGGGAGTGAAGAGTTATGTGTACTGCTTTAACCCCTCATTCTCCTAATGGGAATACGCACACTGAATTCGAATGTAAATATACCTAAGGAATTAAAAAATATAAACAGGATAATTTTGACATATGTTCGAAAGCGTAAACGCCATCTGATTCCCATTAGCTTAAGTAGCATCGTCAGTAGCTAACAAACTATACGTTTGTATACAGCAATTGTTTGTCCACAGCAGGGTTTTATTTTATACTATAGTACTGAACACAAATTTATATTTAGGATAATTTTTTATAATTTTTCGATTCTCTAAAGGTATTTTACGCTCGAATCGAATAAGCGTATTTCCATAACGATGGTAAGGAAATATGCGTATTGCCTTAACCTCTCATGCTCCGTTTGGAAATACGCACACTGAATTCGGATGTAAAAAATGTAAAAATACTTACTGGATTAAAGAAATGGACAGAATATTTTTTTTAATTCCTTGCTCTTTTAGAGGAATTTTAAATTAGTGTCTAGTGTGCGTATTCCTATATAGAGGTTGATGAGTTATGCGTATTGCCTTAACCGATTATTATCCGTGTAGTAATACGCACACTGAATTCGGATGTAAATAACCCTAAGGGATTAAAAAAATATAGACAGAATATTTTTTTAATTACTTGCTTCTCTAGAAGTATTTTACACTCGAATATAATGTGCGTATTCACATATAAAGGGTAAGGAGATATGCGTTTTGCCTTAACCCCCGATTCTCCGTATGGAAATAAGCACACTGAATTGGGATGTAAAAGATGTAATAATACCTAAGGGATTAAAGAAATGAGCAGAGGTTTGTTTATTCTCTGCTTCTTTAGAGGAATTTTGAACTAGTATCTAGTGTGCGTATTCTCATATAGAGGTTGATGAGATTTTATAATCCCTTAGGAGCATTTACATCCAAATTCAGTGTGCGTAGTAGTAGACGGATACTAATGGGTTAAGGCAATACGCATATGCCTAAACCCATTAGTATCCGTATAGTACTACGCACACTGAATTTAGATGGAAATGCTCCTAAGGGATTAAAAAATATGGACAGCATATTTTTTTATATTACTTGCTTCTCTAGAGGTATTTTACACTCGAATTTAGTGTGAGTATTCTTTTATAGAGGATGTTGTGCATACTGCTTTAATCCCTCACTTTCTGCATGGTAATACGCAGATCAAATTCGGATGTAAATGTACCTAAGAGATTAAACAAATATAAACAGGATAAGTTTTTAATTCCTTGCTCCTCTGGAGGTATTTTATACTCGAATCTAGTGTGCGTATTTTCATATATAGAGGGTGAGGAGTTATGTTGCCTCATTCGTCGTAAGGGAATACGCATACTGAATTTGGATCTAATAAGAGATTTAAAATATGAACCGTGTAATGTTTTTGTCCCTTGCTTTTCTAAAGATATTTTACAATTTAATTTTTGTTTATTAGACTAAGAGATTTAAAAATATGGACCGTGTAATGTTTTTATCCCTTGCTTTTCTAAAGATATTTTACAATTTAAAAATGTTTTATTAGATTAAAACAAAATCAATGTACAATGTATCAACGAAAGTTCAAACAAAAGCATTATACTTCAAACTTAGTGGTATATTTTAAGCTTGCGAATATTTCAGTGTTTTATACGCGTGGCGCATGACGTAAAATTTCGAGTTTAGAAAAGCCTGAAAATTTGGTTTGGCCGCTCCGCGCTTCGCGCTACGCGACCAAACCAAATTTTCAGGCTTTTCTAAACTCGAAATTTTACTTCATGCTTAAGCTGGGAGTGGAAAACAGTCGGTAGACACCTAAAACTACGATTTTATCAATGACAAGTGTAAGTAAAATAAAAGATGCCGTAACATTTTTTCTTGTGCAATATAGTGGGTATAGAATCCAGTGTGCGTATTCTCATACAGCGTAACATTTTAATGTGTATTTTTATCACTTATGTTTTTGATTTTTTTGAAATAGAAACCATGTATTTTAAGATAAAATAAGTTAATTTAAACACTCTCAACAAACCTATGCTATCTAGAGTTTTATTGTAAAAGCTATGAAGTTTAAACTAACTTATTTTATCTTAATAAACAGGCGAATTCTATTTTCTGCGGTGAATTACTTTCATGGATGGAAAGAGGAATAGAACCTGGTAAACGCTCAACTCGATCGGAAAAGGGGAGGCCCCTGATATATTTATCTAAGAGGGCGTGAAAAGACGGCCGAAAAAAATAAATAAAAATCGTTCTCTCTCTCCGGGCGTGAATGGGAATGCTGTGTTGTATTGCCAAGGAGAGAAAAAAAGAAAAACGGTTGGCTATTCAATTTTAGCGAGGAGAGAAAGAGGGGCATTAACGAGAGTCGATGATTCGGACGATTTAAGCGGGATTATTCACGAAATCAATGTCAGTTTAGAACGATAATGTGATACAAAGTCGATTTTTAAAACTCGCTATTCATTTTACAGATTATACTTATAGCTCATTACATTTAACTGGGCGAGAAATTAGAATACGTTTATGCTGATAACACCAAAAGTCATAAGCTATGACTTGTTTAACCTATCAAAAGCGTATTATGATATTATTCTTAGTCAAATCACCTAAATAATTGCAGGGATAAACTCTACAATTTTTTTTTCTAGTCTAATCTTGAAATTCCATGAAAAACTTCAATATAAACCTGAAAATTTAAATATTAAAAGTGCGATTCTTTTCGCAATCTACAACAAGTTAGTCTTACAAAGACTATATCAAACACTCATTGAAACAACTACTTCCCGGGCTAATACCCCGTCGGACATTGAATTATACAACAAGTATTTGCTGTTACATACAGTAACCTACTGCAAATGTAACAATTTGGGTCAAATTATTCACGCCATCTATAGACGCGTTCCAAAATTCATCTCTCATCAGTATAGCTTTGCCATTCCCTCTAAAATTCCGTCTGAAAATTTAAATTGCTGGGGCGCGCGAGCTAAGCGAGTCGCGCCCCAGCAAATTAAAAATATTCTAAGTTTAAGAATATTTAGTAAATTCATGAAAATTGCCAAGAATTTGAATATTAAAAAAAAATCAAAATTATCAATATTTTTGGAATTAACGAAAATTTTGAAAATTCATAAAAGCCGTTAGAATTATTAAAATTAAAGACAAACTTAGAAATTTACGATAAGCTTTCAAAATTGAATAAACCTTTAAAAATTCATAAAAAATCGTGAAAACTTTGATAATAAACTCAAATCTTGAAAATTCATAAAAATTTTCGAAATGCCAAACGAGTGTCGTCCACTCCCAGACTAAGCATGAAGTAAAATTTCGAGTTTAGAAAAGCCCCGCGTAGAAAATTTGTCGAGGGTCGCGCAGCGACCCGAGACAAATTTTCACGGGGCTTTTCTAAACTCGAAATTTTACTTCATGCGCCACGCGTATAAAACACTGTTTTCAAGTGATGTTAAAAATGCACTGAAAACCAACCCAACTTTGATATTTTTTCAAAATTGGATATTTTCTGTCCTATCCATGCTGTAAACCTTTAGATATTCGTTGTTTTCTTGTAAAAAAACTTCGATTTAATGTAGTCCTTCGGTCTCCGAAGACCATGATTGGTCCTTCGAGCTGTAGCCTTTGTAAAATGGTAATAAACTTAGTAATCAAGAGTGATTAATCAATTTGAAACTTCTAAGAACGAGTGTTGTCCACTCCCAGACTAAGCATGAAGTAAAATTTCGAGTTTAGAAAAGCCCCGCGTAGAAAATTTGTCGAGGGTCGCGCAGCGACCCGAGACAAATTTTCACGGGGCTTTTCTAAACTCGAAATTTTACTTCATGCGCCACGCGTATAAAACACTGATTTAGTCTTAAGTCCGAAATATACTGGTTAGGTTAGTTTATGATTTATGCAAGATCGCTAAAAAATATCCTTTTCTTAAGATACTACACTTTTGACGAGACATTCACGACACGAGCACGATACGAGCACCATACAAGCACGATACGAACACGATACGAGCACGATACGAGCACGATATGAGCACTATACGAGCACGAGACTTTCATGACACGAATGTCTTAAACGTCCCGTGCTCGTCTCGTGTCGTGCACGTCTTGCGAGCTCAGCTCGTTTCGTGCTCGTCTTATGCGTTTGAACAAATACAGGGAGAAAGTATGGGAATACCCACACTGGATTTTATGAAACGATAATTGAATCTCCAATTTATTCGATTAAGTAAAATCTACATATGTTCGACATCGTAAACGCCATCTAATGCCCATTAGCTTAAGTAGCACGTTTAATTTGCCACCTGTTGACGATGCTACTTAAGCAAATGGGCATTAGATGGCATTGACGCTGTCGACCATATGTAAATAGCACAGGCCATTATAAATAATCAAAGATGTTCAGTATTCTTTAAGCATTGGTTCGGGACTATACTGATGATGGCCTAATGGGTATTAGATGGCATTTATGGTTTCTAATAAAGGTAAATTGCACAGGTCATAATAAATAATCAAAGATGTTCAGTATTCTTTAAGCACTGGTTCGGTACTACACTGATGATGGCGTTGAAGCCTGAAACGCGTATATAGTTATCCAGTGAATGAATGACTATACTGATGATGGCGTTGAAGCCTTAAGCGCGTATATAGTCACTAACTTCATATTATTTCATAAAACCGTTTTTTTGCACTGTCGAATGAATCTTTTAAGTTCATTTGATGAAATTATTGTAAAATCGACTATTTCTATTGTTTTATAACTTTATTTAAAGCACCTCCACTTGAAACGCAGATTCGCATTAACGTAAATCGAACCTTATTTTCTTATATAATCCGTGAATTGAGTAGGGTTTCCTTTTTTTTGTCTCAGCATGTGGGCAAAACGATGGGACGTGTGTATATATTTCACGTGATCGAGTTTATTATGCGAATGTGCTTCGGGAAAGAGGGGGGAATAAATATAAAGGGACGTTCGGCAGTCCCTTTTCTAAAGTCGCCTGATTGAGGAATAAAAGTTTCGGTTTCGGGTTTTGTTTTCTAGCGATGCGCCCCGCTAAATTTATTCGCTCCCGCCTCTCAACAAAATCGATCGATATGTGGGAGCAAAATAAAAATAAACAGATGCGATTCGTCCTCTCGAAATACAATTTTTCTAGTGTTGTGTTTACAGAACCGATTTGTCTCTGGAAACATAGTTTTTCTAACGAGTGTCTATAAACTGTCGTCGGCATCTTTGTTGCTTTGAAAAAATAATTACATATCTTAGATTATGCAACACGAAGCGGTGGATCTTCTTAAATGCATTTAATTATATGTCATTGGGCAGTGTCACAGTGCTGAATTTAATTACGACGTATGTTTCTGAAGTGAAAACCTACTGGGATGCCGACGACAGTTTCTAGACACTCGTTAGTTATATCTGCAGATCCCAATTGCCCTCTAGATTGATAATTTTTCTAGTGGTATATCTACAGAACTGAATCGCTCTCTAAGAAGAACATTTTTCAAGTGATATACTGTATTTTTAATAAAAATTTGTAAGTCAGTGAGAATACTGAAGTGCATCCAATATTTTCTTAAATAGTAAGTGTACTTACCGGTCGAAGCGAAGACGGTAAACACCATAACGTTGAGCAGCAATCGCTCGAGTGACGCCATTATGAGCGAGTAATCCACTATCTCCTTGCACTTTTTAGTCCCGAGCGCTCCGCCGGCATCTTTCACGAGTCCTCCTTTTCAGCGGCGCACTGAAACGAACAATTTTCAACACTTTATTATGCTATAGAAAATTTATTTAAAAAAATACGGCAAAAAAGCGTAATTTAAACTGTAAGGGTTTGAACCCCCATATCCACTCCCTCCCCTGGCAACGACGTTGATTTAAATGATCGCACGGTACATACTAATTTATACAAAAAAAGTTGCGATTATAATTTTTTTAATTAATCTACCGCCGCTATAATTAATAACATTATTAATGTTTTTTTTTGTCGTAGATAGTTGAGGCACTTAATTTTTGAAAATCCATGATCACTTAAATAAAACAATTGTAAGGAGATCAATAAGATGAGTTATAATTCAAAACTTGTGTTGTATTTTCACTTCTCAAAAGAATAACTAATTTTTACATTTCTATGACGACGTTAATTTCCTAAAAAACGCAGCCGCCATATCAGCCCCTCATCGAGAACGGAGTTTACATTTCTATGACCACGTTAATTTCCTAAAAAACGCAGCCGCCATACACTTAATGATTTTCAACTAATTGTACAATTAGTTGAAAATCATTGTTTTATTTAAGTTTTTTTTTTTAGTCGCTGATTATATAATCAATTCGACAAACTCCCATAATTTACCCAATTTTCCATCTCCATATAAAAGCACACACTGTACTGTACACACGAAAATACTCACACTACAAAAATCCTTTAATTTACAAATGTTTGCATCTTAGAATAAACGCACACTCACAACTCAAACCGGTTTTCGATATGCACAAACGAAAACAATCTTCTCCTATTGTTTACCAAGGGCGCAAAAAATGTTCGAACCGAGAGCGGAAATTGGAATACTGATAAGAGATGTTCGCGTTCGCGTTTGTGTCTTTTTACCTTCAGTTAAGATCAATTATTCACGCGGTGAATCTCGCGTCGCCCAAACTTTTAAAAATATCGATCGGTTTTCGAGTTTGAATAATCATTACGGGATTGTAAATAGTGCAGTTTTAAATGGTTAAATATTCTTCTTTAAGTTACGTGAAGTGTTTTATTAATCATTGTAGTAATTCCTTTTTTCACTGATAATCAGTGAAAGGAATTACTACAATGATGAATTGGTGTTGTAATGGAAATTCGCAAGAAGGTGAATAATTACTATTTTCTTGGACGGATAGTCATCTGCAGGGAGCCAGTATTTACACCCCTTAGGTAACTATGATAATTATCTAATATTCATCTGCCTGCCACTGTGTGGCGAAACAATTGTTGCAGCGTCAACTAATAAAAAGTGAAATCTTAACCAAGTGTGTTATTTACTAAAAGTGTTTATGTAGTATTATAATATATTAAGCTAAAGAATAAAATAATTTATTCAATGTTCCTGTTTTTAATATATTAAGTTTTTACTCGTAATTGAATTCACTTGGTTTGATTTACTTATAATTTCCTTATTTTTGTTACGTGAAGTTTTTTAAAGTATGTTGAATCGTTTGATATAATATTTTATTGTAATTATTTATTGTTACCTTTGTAAATTTACGTTTAATCTATTTAAAAAAATACACAAATGCACGATAAAAAATGCTCTTTTTACGTAGCGGTTTGTTACTGCTATGTTTTAAGTTCGGGGCATTTAAATTTTTAACCGGTATTTTAAGCGCGTACTTTTGATGTTTAAATTATTCAAAGTCGGGAAAAACGATAGCCTGTTTGCTTTCAGGAGTTCCCTGAATTTTTCAGCACGCACTTTACCCACCTTTTCACACTCGTACATAATAATAATAGTAAGAAGAACAAAAAGTGTATACGTACATTTTAATATCATCTTTACTTTCGCTTGTCTCTTTAAATTAAGTTTTTGAATTTTCTATTTTATTTTTTTATTGCTATTTCTTAGACAAAATTAAATTGAATTAATTTATTCTGTGTTAAATTATCCACTAACTTTTTTCTTCTCAAATTCCTTATATTAAGTACTTTTAAAAAAAAAGAACCGGACACTCCAAACTACATATTAAATATGGTCTTTGAACTAGAGTGTTCATAGCGACCAGCCTCATTTTTATTGTTTTACTATATGGACAAACACACACATTCATACTACACCCTAGTATCTACTTAATCTTTTCAGTGCTACATTTTCTATTGTTCGAACAGTAAAATTAATATCAACTTATTTATTCTATGTAAAATCATCCACAAATTTTTTCCTCCCAGAATTAAATTCCTCATATTGTCTACTTAATTGTTTGGAATCCAATTTATATTTCAACTATTCAATCGGTCGAGAATATTCAACGTAATTTTATAAATACCTGTGGTATAAAAAGCATGGTACCTACCCCCCTCAAGGTTTCAGTCATGAATTACTTTTAGAAGAGTTTGATGTAGTTACTTTGATCGAACGTAGAAATATTCACGGTCAAATCTTCTTGTTTAAGTTACTACATAATTCAGTTGATTGTTCGGAACTTTTGCAAAACATACAGTTTTATGTACCTAAACTCTCGACACGTCATTGTACCAGCTTTTATGTTCAAAATGCTCAAACTAATGTCTTGGAACTGTCCCCAGTGCGTCGCATTTGTGTGTATCACAACACATTTGCCACTCGTTGTGATATTTTTCACTTGGACTTACGTGAATTAAAGAACCTAATTTCTGGTACTTGATATTTATAACAACAAACGGCTGCATAGATTAACTATTGTTATTTCTCTTTGTTATTTTGTCATTATTTTATTATTATAATTTCTAAATATTTAATTTATTTTGTTTAAATAGAACATGATCTTATATCACGTGATCTTTATTTTTGTAATTTTATTTTGTTTTGTTTATATATATTATTCTAAGGATTTTCACTTTTGTAATATATCTCTGTAATTGGGATGTCCTGTTGGGTAATAAATATTATTATTATTATTAATTAAGTGATTAATATTTATAGTGTTACATTTTATATTTTCCTACCAGTAAAATTAGAATAAAATACCACGTCTTATTCATCTCATTAATATCATGGTATATAGGCTTGTTAATATGAACAATAGTTCGAAGGCCGATTATTTATGTTTAAAATAACAATAAGAATAAAAAAATTATTTATTTTGTGTAAAATCATCCACTCATTGTTATCTCCTCAAATTAAATTCCTTATTTTGTCTACTTGACAATCTGTTCAGTGCTACATTTCCAATTCATCTAACACTACCCGCAAAAAAACTAACAAATTGCATCGGAAACTGAAAATACCTTATAATTACGATTAAATATTAACATTTCGGGTAGGGGGGGGGTTATAACCCCCTAACCCCCTTCTATATATGCCACTGCTCCTACGGCTCTGTATTTTGGATGGTTGCACAATTTGTTAATAACAAAAAAAAACACGTAACAGATGCTTAAAGATTTCCGCTGTAATTTAATTTTTTATGCAGAAATTTATTTCAACTTTTCAAAACGAACAGACAATGTGTTAATAAAGTTTTTATTATTATTATATAACGTTTTGCATACAAAAAAAATGTGTTAATTGTTTATTACTTTATAAATTGTTTCAACTGTGTTGATCTAGATCCACTGTGTTTCCAATTTGTATTGTTTTTTTATGAGAACTTCATAATTTGAATGAACATAAAATGATTGAAAAATTGTTTGTAACTGTATTATTTTTATTAATAAAAAGTTGTGCATTATTTGAAAAAATCTCAACGAAACTGCATTTTTGCGAAAAGTTAAATTAGTTAGTTTTTACATTTTGTTAATATTCTACAAATAATAGGAACATTAAATTTTACTTAATGTTGTGCGATTAAATAAAATTGGTTTGTTTTATATTCTTTTTGAAAGTTTATCAAATCTTAGTTCAAATTATGTGCGGTTAAACAAAATTTACTAAATCCAGTCACTTTAGATAAATCGTTTTATCCTTAGATAGTAAACGATAAATTAAATCAATTTTATTTGAACGCACATAATTTGATTGATAAAATATTTTTTTATATGTTTTTATAATAGAATTCAATTTTAAATATACGAACGAGTGTCGTCCACTCCCAGACTAAGCATGAAGTAAAATTTCGAGTTTAGAAAAGCCCCGCGTAGAAAATTTGTCGAGGGTCGCGCAGCGACCCGAGACAAATTTTCACGGGGCTTTTCTAAACTCGAAATTTTACTTCATGCGCCACGCGTATAAAACACTGAATTATTGTAAAGCTAAAAAAAACACACAGGCTAAACTCGAAGCACCAGTTTACCCGCTCTGTTTGCACATGAAACGTTCCTTTAAGCTCTTTTTTAAGAAAGTGGCTTGCAACGAGTGTTTCCAATCAAACCTGGGTTAAGTATGAAGTAACATTTCGAGTTCAGAAAACCCTGAAAGGCGCTAATTGATCTACTTTAATTTTGAAGGTCCTTCGAAACCGAAGGACCAATGGCGGTTTTTTGAGGTGGAAGGGCCAAACATGCAGCTAATTTTTCTTTTCTTGCGTACTTAGCATATCCGGATATATATATGCTGTAATTGTTCAGGGTACCATTCTCTTTTAAAGCGATTTGAAGCTTCTAACGAGTGTTGTCCACTCCCAGGCTAAGCATGAAGTAAAATTTCGAGTTTAGAAAAGCCCCGCGTAGAAAATTTGTCGAGGGTCGCGCAGCGACCCTCGACAAATTTTCACGGGGCTTTTCTAAACTCGAAATTTTACTTCATGCGCCACGCGTATAAAACACTGAATTATTGTAAAGTTAAAAAAACACACAGGCTAAACTTGAAGCACCAGTTTACCCGCTCTATTTGCACATGAAACGTTCCTTTAAGCTCTTTTTTAAGAAAGTGGCTTCCAACGAGTGTTTGCAATCAATCCTGGGTTAAGCATGAAGTAACATTTCGAGTTCAGAACACCCTGAAAGGCGCTAATTGATCTATTTTAATTTTGAAGGTCCTTAGAAACCGAAGGACCAATGGCGGTTATTTGAGGTCGAAGGGCCAAACATACACTGAATTTTTCTTTTCTTACGAACTACTTAGCATATCCGGACATATATGCTGTAATTGTTCAGGGTACCATTCTCTTTTAAAGCGATTTGAAGCTTCTAACAAGTGTTGTCCACTCCCAGACTAAGCATGAAGTAAAATTTCGAGTTTAGAAAAGCCCCGCGTAGAAAATTTGTCGAGGGTCGCGCAGCGACCCTCGACAAATTTTCACGGGGCTTTTCTAAACTCGAAATTTTACTTGATGCGCCACGCGTATTCAACACTGATTTAAAGTAAAGTTCAAAATACACAACTTTCATGCCTAATCTGCTTTCATTGTGTTTGAAATGTTTAGAATCTTTTGCTTTCAAATTTCGAGCAATTTGCTTTGCGATACTTTTACTTAAAACAAAAATAAGCGCAATTATGAACAAAATAATTAAGTTTCGTCTAGAATTTTCATTTAATCTGAACAACTTAATACATACTTGAATTGACTAATATCCTAGAACATGTACGTTGCTTCAAATATTACTGAAAAGTATGATTTTAAATATAAATTTACTGGAATCGTAAAAAGAAAGAGAGAACTTTACTCTTCTATAAGCAAAAGAACATTCTCTCAACTCAACAAACAAATAATCAGAGAGACTCAAAGTTAATAAATTGCATTTTTAAGTAAACTAAAATATTTTTAATTAAATTAGCATATTTAATTTTATTAATTATTGTTGTAATTAATTCCTCTCATCACTGATTATAGTAAATAAAAATCAGCGAAGAAAGGAATTATAACAATAATTAATAGAAAACACTTTACGTAAAACTAAAAGAAGAATAGTTAATTTTGTTATCAATAACTTAATCAGCGAAGAAAGGAATTATAACAATAATTAATAGAAAACACTTTACGTAAAACTAAAAGAAGAATAATTAATTTTGTTATCAATAACTTAATTCATTCTTCTAACATCTATACAACGACAATAATTTTAAAATATTGTATACAGGCAATACGGGTCGTATACTGAATTTCAGAGAAGGCTTGGAGATAAATAAAGCAATAAAATCCGGAAAACATGTGGTCAATGACAATGACGAGCTATGGATCTCCCCAATAATGAATGACCTTATTACCTGATTTTGTATATAAATATCGTACAAAAAAGTATTCTCTGTACATTCCTAGAAGCCGAAACTAGTCGGAATAATAAGTAAAACGTTAGTGAAACAAACCAAGTGTTTTTATTTCAAATTTTATTTTAATCATGTTTCACCAAGTGATTAATGAGAACATTGTGAAAGATACTTCTAACATCAATCCAAATTCTATTAATTTCTTAACAATTTCTGTAAATCCTGACATATTATTCGTGATTTGTTTTTATCTTTCTTTAATAATTCTAACTTTATTTATTTATGTATGTATGTATGTGTGATTAAAATTAAATTCAATACATTTTTTCTATTTTTCTATATGTCTACAAAAAGAAGCATAGAAAATAATTCGATTTTTCAATTAAATGTAAATAAAAATAAAAATACAAAAATAAATCGCCAATAGAAACAGATTCTCTTTCTATTTTTCAATATTCTTGAGAAGGTCCCCCCTCTATTCCTATCTACGCCACTGGTATATATAAAATAATTTTATTTATCAATTATATGTAAATAAAGATAAAAATACAAACATAAATCGCCAATGGAAACAGATTCTCTTTCTATTTTTCCATTATCATGAGGAGGTCCCCCCTCTATTCCTGTTTACGCCACTGGTATATATCTGCATCCAAATAAACTTATCTAAACATCTTTTATTCCTAAAAATTCTGTCTGCTTATCTCAGTCAATTCTGAACACTTTTTGCGTCCAACTTTCTAATCCAACTCTTTACTCATTGCATCTAATTCTCTACATCCCGCTTTTTGCATCCAAATAAATGTATCTAAACATCTTTCATTCTGTCTGCTTATATCAGTTAATACCGAACACTCTCTGAATCCTAAAATTTTCTGACTTCAAATCCATGCATCCAATTCTTTGCATCAAACTCTCTGTATTCAAATTAACTTATCTACACATTTTTATTTCTTAAAACTTCTGTTCACCTATAGTCACCTTAGTCAATTTAACTCTCTGGGTCCAAATAAACTAATCTAAACATCTTTCATTCTTAAAAATTCAGTCTGCTTATCTCAGTCAATTCTGAACACTTTTTGCATCCAACTTTCCGAATCCAACTTGTTTGCTCTCTGCATTCAGTTCTGTATATCCCGCTCTTTGTAGCAAATACATTTATCTAAACATCCTTTATTCTGTCTGCTTATATCAGTCAACACCGAACACTCTCTGTATCCTAAAACTTTTTTACTTCAACTCTATGCATCCAATTCTCTGCAACAAACTCTCCGTATTCAAATAAACGTATCTAAACATCTTTTATTCTTAAAACTTTTGTTTACTTATATCAGTCAATCTAACTCTCTGGATGCAAATAAACTTATCTAAACATATTTCATTCTTTAAAATTCCGTCTGCTTATTCAAGTCAATTCGGAACACTTTTTGTATCCAACTTTCTGAATCAAACTCTGCTCTTTGCATCCAATTCTGTACATCCAACTCTTTGCTCTTTGCATCCAATTCTATACATCCAACTCTTTGCTCTTTACATCCAATGCTGTACATCCAACTCTTTGCTCTTTGCATCCAATTCTGTAGATCCAACTCTTTGCTCTTTGCATCCAATTCTATACATCCAACTCTTTGCTCTTTACATCCAATGCTGTACATCCAACTCTTTGCTCTTTGCATCCAATTCTGTAGATCCAACTCTTTGCTCTTTGCATCCAATTCTATACATCCAACTCTTTGCTCTTTACATCCAATGCTGTACATCCAACTCTTTGCTCTTTGCATCCAATTCTGTAGATCCAACTCTTCGCTCTTTGCGTCTAAATAAATGTATCTAAATAATCTTTCAATTTGTCTGCTTATATCAGTCAAAACCGAACACTCTCTGAATCCTAAAACTTTCTGACTCCAACTTTATGCATCCGATTCTTTGCAATAAACTCTCCGTATTCAAATAAACTTATCTGAACATCTTTTATTCTTAAAACTTCTGTTCACCATTATCAGTCAATCTAACTCTCTGGATCCAAATAACCGTATCTAAACATATTTCATTCTAGAAATTTCTTTTATTAATAATGAAAAGTTGTTTAGATAAGTGCAAATAGTCATATGCAGAGAATTGAATGCAGAAAGCTAGATTTAAAAGTTGGATGAAAAGAGAGCTCGGAATTGACTGATATAAGGTCAATTCCGAGCTCTCTTTTCATCCAACTTTTAAATCTAGCTTTCTGCATTCAATTCTCTGCATATGACTATTTGCACTTATCTAAACATCTTTCATTATTAAATATTCTGTTTACCCTGATATAGGTAAACAGAACATTTAATAACGAAAGATGTTTAGATAAGTGCAAATAGTCGAATGCAGAGAATTGAATGCAGAAAGTGTTCGGACTTTCTGCATCCAAATTAACTTTCTACATCCAACTCAGTGCATCCAGTTCTCTGCATCTTAATGAATTCATCCAAATATCTTCTATTCTTAAGAAATTTGTTTTTAGTAGTAAATTCCAAATACTCTCTGCAATTAACGTTCTGCATCCAAATCTCTGCATTCAAATTATACGTATCTAAATACCTCTCATATCAGTCAATTCAGCACACTTCATTTTTGCTGTTAATTAGCGTTTTGTGCGGCGGGTTTTGTGTAAACTTGTAGTTTGTGGAACTTTATTAATCCAATTAGAACACGAATGGCGTGTATGAGAGAGAAAGAGAGTGAAGTTCATTGCGTGCGTCCGGGTTTACGCTTAATAACGTCATTAGGCCTGAGAGTCAAAAGAGAGGCTCAGCCCCAAAATATCCGTTCGTTCGTTTCCGCATCTATTTCACCCAAAATCCCAAAGTACACGTATTTACACCCTCCTCCCTCAACCCCTTTTAGTAAGTGAATATTATTCCATCTCTGCGGGATTATGTTTAATTAATCTCTTTGATGGATTAGTATTAACAAGAAATACACACTTATAAATACATAGTTTCAAACCGGGATTAATTAGTTATTAAATAAACAAAAAAACAACAAAGAAACTAAGTATAGATTTATAAACAGATAACAAATAGAAAGACTGTTATTCCTTACTTCACTTTTTATTTTTATGTTAGATGTACATTTCGAGACACAAGGTGCTCATTATCAATAACAAACTAAGTTTGTTATTGATAATGAGCACCTTGTGTCTCGAAATGTACATCTAACATAAAAATAAAAAGTGAAGTAAGGAATAACAGTCTGTCTATTTGTGATTAATCACTTCACGTAAACTCGAAACAATACAGTTATAAACAGATAGTTTTAAAACGTGATTAATTCGTAAATTAACTAAAAAAAATACTAATGACAGACTTATAAGTACAAAGTTTCACTACTGGATCAATTAATTATTAAATGAAAAATGGTGAAGTGTCCATCATAGCATTTTTCTTTCCCAGCCATTTAAACAATTGACAGTTGGCATACTAAACTTATTTCACTATTCAATTGGACAATTGACAATCGCGATATTAGTCTGTCAATACCGCTTTCAGTTAAATATCATTCTCACATTAAATCAGTGTTTTGTACGCGTGGCGCATGAAGTAAAATTTCGAGTTTAGAAAAGCCCCGTGAAAATTTGTCTCGGGTCGCTGCGCGACCCTCGTCAAATTTTCTACGCGGGGCTTTTCTAAACTCGAAATTTTACTTCATGCTTAGCCTGGGAGTGGACAACACGCGTTCTTAGATGTTTCAAATTGAAGGATTACTAAGTGTGTTACCATTTTACAAAAGCTACAGCTCGAAGGACCAGTCATGGTCTTCGGAGACCGAAGGACTACAGGGAATTTTAGCTTTTTTTTACAAATAAACAACGAATTTCTGAAGGTTTACAGCATGGGTAGAAAAGTAAACTTTTAATTTTAAACAAATATCAGAGTTGGGTTGCTTTTAGTGCATTTTTGCTTCACTTTAAATCAATGTTTTGTGCGCGTGGCGCATGAAGTAAAATTTCGAGTTTAGAAAAGCCCCGTGAAATTTTTTCTCGGGTCGCTGCGCGACCCTCGACAAATTTTCTACGCGGGGCTTTTCTAAACTCAAAATTTTACTTCATGCTTAGCCTGGGAGTGGACAACACTCGCTCTTAGAAGTTTTAAATTGAAGGATCACTCTAGATTACTAAGTTTTTTACCATTTTACAAAGGCTACACAGCTCGAAGGACCAATCATGGTCTTCGGAGACCGAAGGACTACAGGGAATTTTAGTTTTTTTTTACAAATAAACAACGAATTTCTGAAGGTTTACAGCATGGGTAGAAAAGTAAACATTTAATTTTAAACAAATATCAGAGTTGGGTTGTTTTTAGTGCATTTTTGCTTCACTTTAAATCAGTGTTTTGTACGCGTGGCGCATGAAGTAAAATTTCGAGTTTAGAAAAGCCCCGCGTAGAAAATTTGTCGCGGGTCGCGCAGCGACCCTCGACAAATTTTCTCCGCGGGGCTTTTCTAAACTCGAAATTTTACTTCATGCTTAGCCTGGGAGTGGACAACACTCGTTCTTAGAAGTTTTAAATTGGACGATCACTCTAGATTACTAATTCTTTTACTATTTTACAATTGTAGCCTTTGTAAAATAGTAAAAAAATTAGGAAATAACATAGTCTTCGGAGAGCGAAGGACTACAGGGAATTGAAGTTATTTTTACAAAAAAACAACGAATGTCTGAAGGTTTACAGCATGAATGGTAACGAAAACATCAAATTTTAAAAAAATATCGAAATTGGGTTGTTTTTAGTGCATTTTTAGCTTCACTTTGAATCAGTGTTGAATACGCGTGGCGCATGAAGTAAAATTTCGAGTTTAGAAAAGCCCCGTGAAAATTTGTCTCGGGTCGCTGCGCGACCCTCGACAAATTTTCTACGCGGGGCTTTTCTAAACTCGAAATTTTACTTCATGCTTAACCTGGGAGTGGACAACACTCATTCTGATTTCTGGAGAAGGAAAAAATAAACAAACGAGAATTGACATGGAACAATAGGAAATGAATAATTACGTGTTGATTTGTGAATAAATTAGTTTTTTTTTGGGGGGGGTAATAATTCAGATATCACGTGAGCGCGTCTAGTTTGTAATACTCGCGACATGGAATTGAGTCGTTATTTTATTCAGAAAAACGAGCGTGATTATGTTTTAATTCCGAAACACACACATATACATAAAATAAACGAACACATCGCATTTGTATCGAAATTAACTGACAGTCGTCCAATTTCCGGCTTTCAAAATTACGCTACACTCCCTTTTTCGATAAATAAACCCAACACGAAATTACAACGGGAATACTAAAATAACATAACAAATAGGCTATTCTGCGGGCTCTATTTTTTTTAATAATAAAAAGCAAATCACGAAATCTTCAATCAAATGAAAGGAAATGAAGCCTTCGTGTTTTCTGCTTTTGAAACAGAAATATTTGATAATTCACTCCAGAATTGTATTGAGAAAATAAATAATAATAAATAATGTAATATTATTGTAACTGTTCTGTATGAAATGGCCTACGTTAATTGATAAATAAAATAGAATAAAAAATAATATAACAAAAACGCAATTCTCCGGGTTTTATAAAAAAAAAATATACATATATATATAAAATCTTTGATCAAATGGAAGGAAATGAAGCTCTGGTGTTTTGTGCTTTCGAAACTGAAATATTTGATAATTCACTCCAAAATTAAATTGAGAAAATAATTAAAATAACAAAAACGCAATTCTCTGAGTTTTATTTTTAATTAAAAAAAATCAACAAATTATGAAATCTCTGATCAAATAAATGGAAATGAAGCCTTCGTGTTTTGTGCTTTCAAAACTGAAATATTTGATAATTTACTCCAGAATTACACTCAGAAAATAAATAATATAACAAAAACGCAATTCTCCGAGTTTTACTTTAAATTAAAAAAAAACAAATTATGAAATCTTTGATCAAATGAAAGGAAATGAAGCCTTGGTGTTTTGTGCTTTCTAAACTGAAATATTTAATAATTCATACCAGAATTACATTCAGAAAATAAATAATATAAGAGACGCGCAATTCGCCGGGTTTTATTTTAAATTTTTAAAAAATACAACACATGAAATCTTTGATCAAATGAAAAGAAACTAAGCCTTCGAGTTTTGTGCTTTAGAAACTGAAATATTTAATAATTTACTCCAGAATTACATTGAGAAAATAATTAATATAACAAAAACGCAATTCTCTGAGTTTAATTTTAAATGAAAAGAAATTAAACAAATTATGAAATCTTTGATCAAATGAAAGGAAATGAATCCCTTGTGTTTTGTGCTTTCGAAATTGAAATATTTGATAACCCACTCCAGAAATACATTGAGAAAATAAATTAATATAACAAAAACTCAATTTTCTGGGTTTTATTTTAAATTAAAAAAAAATTATGAAATCTTTGATCAAATGAAAGGAAATGAAGCCTTGGTGTTTTGTGCGTCCGAAACTGAAATATTTGATAATTTACTCCAAAATTACATTCAGATAATAAATAATATAACAAAAACGCGATTCTCCGGATTTTATTTTAAATTAAAATAAAATATACAACAAATTATGAAATCTTTGATCAAATGAAAGGAAATGAAGCCTTCGTGTTTTGTGCTTTCGAAACTAAAATATTTGATAATTCACTTTAAAATTACATTGAGATAACAAATAATATAACAAAATATCTTTGGGTTTTATTTTAAATTAAAAAAAAAATAAATAAAACCAATTATGAAATCTTTAATCAAACGAAAGGAAATTAAGCCTTCGTGTTTTGTGCTTCCGAAATTAAAATATTTGATGATTCATCCCAAAATTACATTGAGAAAATAAAAAATATAACAAAAACGCAATTTTCCGGGTTTTATTTAAAATTAAAAAAAATATATGAAATCTTTGATTAACTTTATAATTTCATAATAATAAAGCCTTGGTATTTTGTGCTTTCGAAATTGAATTATTTGATTTTCTCTTTTTTTTCGGGTTTGGCTTTTGCCTGGCCTTAGTTACGAGACTATTAGCCATCGTCAATTTTTATTATTTGAATATATTTTTTTATTTTTAACTTATTACTAAGTAATTATAACAATATATTTGGACGTCACAACACATTCACACACACCCATGGACTCCGGGACGAATATTTTTCTTTCGAAAAATTACTCGCCCGCGCTGGGAATCGAACCCAGATCACCGCCGTGAACGATTGGCGAAACCAGCGGCACAAACGCTCGGCCACGGCAGGCCCGAATTATTTGATAATTGACTCCGGAAATACATTGATAAAATAAATAATATAACAAAAACGTAATTCTCTCAGTTTTATTTCAAAATAAAAAAAAATACATCAAATTATGAAATCTTTGATCAAATGAAAGGAAATGATGCCTTCGAGTTTTGTGCTTTCGAAATAGAAATATTTGATAATTTACTCCAGAATTGCATTTAAAAAATAAATAATATAAGAAAAACGCAAATATCCGAGTTTTATTTTAAATAGAAAAAAAAAATACAACCATTTATGAAATATTTGATCAAATTAAAGGAAATGAATTCTTCATGTTTTGTGCTTTCGAAATTGAAATATTTGATAACTCACTCCAGAAATATATTGAGAAAATAAATAATATAACAAAAACGCAATTCTCCGGGTTTTATTTTAAAATAAAAAAATAAATGAAACAAATAATAAAATCTTTAATCAAATAAAAGGAAATGAAGCCTTCGAGCTTCGTGCTTTAGAAATTGAAATATTTGATAATTCACTCCAAAATTACATTGAGAAAATTAATAATATAACAAAAACGCAATTCTCTCGGTTATATTTTAAATACAAAGAAAAATAAAAACAAATTATAAAATCTTTGATCAAATGAAAGGAAATGAAACCTTCACGTTTTGCGCTTTCCTAAATAAAATTTTTGATATTTCACTTCAGAAAGTACTTTGAAAAAGTCTGTATTTTTCCTATCCCTATGCTGCTATTATCATTATTGCAAAAATTATGACTACACATAATGGGTCTTTCATTAAGCGCTTCCTATCTTTAAATTTAAATAAAATAATAATAATAATAATAAGTCTTTATTGCCTAACAGGAAAATTACATCCCAATTACAAGACATTATGTAAAATAGATTAATTACATGGCCGTATGCGTGTATACATATACAAATAAACAAAAAACGAAAAATTAAGTGTGTGTGAGATATCATCGAAATATTGTGTTTGTTTGAAAGGCCAATTGATGCCATTATGTATCGAATACAATATCCTGCAAATGAACGCGGCTTCGCTGGATGGCGCGCATCCGAAATGTCCAATTTTCCATGACTCTGGTGCATAAATCAGGCTGAATTTGACCGATGGTATGAGTTATGTTGGCTTTGAGGGCCGCGTGGTTCGCATAGACATGCGACTTAAGAAAACCCCACAAGAAAAAAATCTAACGGGGTCGAATCGCCGATCTCGGCGGCCAGTTTACATCACCTCCACGTGATGTCCATTTACGATTACCAACTTCTTTTGGCCTGAATTTGATAATATGGACGTATATTTCTTTGAGAACGATGTTGGCCAGCCTATCACCGTCAACGGCGAGGGCTATAGGTCGATGATTACTAACTTCTTTTGGCCTGAATTGGATAATATGGACACTAACGATATTAGGTTTCTACAGAACGGCGCTACGTACCACACAGCTAATGCCACACATAATCTGTGTGGCACGCAGTGCCGTCCTGTTGAAACTAACTTCTTTTGGCCTGAATTGGATAATATGGACACCAACGACATTTGGTTTCAATAGGACGGCGCTACGTGCCACACAGCTCATGCCACACATGAGCTGTGTGGCACGTAGCGCCGTCCTGTTGAAACCAAATGTCGTTGGTGTCCATATTATCCAATTCAGTTAGTTATCATCGACCTATAGCACTCGCCTTTGACGGTATGGCCTTGCCAACGTCGTTCTCAAAGAAATATGGACTGATGACGCCGCCAGCCCAAAATCCACACCAAACAGTGACTTTTTCGGGATAATTTGGATGCTTTTGGATCTCGTGTGGAATGGTATCGTCCCAAATTCGACAATTTTGTTTATTAACGTACCCATTCATCAAGAAAATGAGCCTCAGCGCTGAAGATGATTTTTTGATAAAAATTAGGGTCACCTTCCAACTGCTCCAGGGCCCATTCAGCGGACACACGTTGTTGTCTATGGTCGTTTACCTTCAGCTCAGCTGGGTCAGTTGAATTTTGTACTGGTGCAGGCCTAAGTTATGACGCAAAATTCGCCAAGTTGTGATCAGCGAAAGGATGAGTTATTATGAGCGACGCGAAATCGACTGCCTTGGATTTTTCTGCACACTCTCATGGACAGACTTGGTGTGCTCAGATTTTTACCTTTCGGTGTATATCTTTGGAGCGTCCGTCTAAGGACCGGTGGATCACCGACATATCTGCGAACCACTTCTCGTCGGAGACCAACCCACGTGTGGACCGAAGGGGCAAGTAGGCACCCCTGGACTTTTCAAGGCCCACCCCCGACTCCTTATTTAGCGGCGACAAGCACCAGGGCTGAGTCAACCCCGCCGTAGGTAAGTTAGCCCTATTCAAGATAGGGACCCAGAGGTTACCTCAGGAAGGTCTACAGCTCCGACTTGGACAATCGTCTCCTTCAAACATCCATCGTCCGAAGACTCTGGTCTGCCCCCACTCAGATCTGCCCCCAGAAAATTATTAAGTTGCCAATCTTTGAAATGTTCATCTTCCTGAAAAATCGCATAAAATGTATCTGTTTTTACGTTTAGTTGGACATAAGTCAAAAACTACTGGTAGGGTATTTTTAGATTTCCACATATTTTCACAGAAAAATGTTTACTTAATGTCCACACAAAATTTCAAAAGGATTTTCCAAAAAATTAGCAATCTTTGAAATGTTTATCTTACTGAAAAATCGCATAAAATATATCTATTTTTACGTTTAATTGGAAATAACTCAAAAACTATTGATAGGGTATTTACAGATTTTTACATATTTTTAAAGAGCAATGTTTACTTAATATTCACACAAAATTTAAAAAAGATATTCCAAAAAATTATCAGGTTACCAATCTTTGAAATGTTCATCTTCCTGAAAAATCGCATAAAATGTATCTGCTTTTACGTTTAGTTGGACATAAGTCAAAAACTATTGGTAGGGTATTTTTAGATTTCCACATATTTTCACAGAAAAATGTTTACTTAATATCCACACAAAATTTCAAAAGGATATTCCAAAAAATTATCAGGTAAAATGTATCTATTTTTACGTTTAATTGGAAATAACTCAAAAACTATTGATAGGGTATTTTCAGATTTTTACATATTTTTAAAGAGCAATGTTTACTTAATATTCCCACGAAATTTCAAAAAAAAAATTCCAAAAAATTATCAGGTTACCAATCTTTGTAATGTTCATCTTCCTGAAAAATCGTATAAAATGTATCTATTTTTACGCTTAATTTGACATAAGTTAAAAATTAATCATAGGTTATTTTCAGATTTTTCCATATTTTCAAAGAACAATGTTTACTTATTATCCACACAAAATTTTAAAAGGATATTCCAAAAAATTATCAGGTTGCCAATCTTTGAAATGCTCATCTTCCTGAAAAATCGCATAAAATGGATCTATTTTTACGTTTAATTGGAAATAACTCAAAAACTATTGATAGGGTATTTTCAGATTTTTACATATTTTTAAAGAGCAATGTTTACTTAATATTCACACGAAATTTTAAAAAGATATTCCAAAAAATTTTCAGGTTACCAATCTTTAAAATGCTCATCTTCCTGAAAATCGCATGAAATGTATCTATTTTTACGTTTAATTGGACATAAGTCAAAAACTATTGATAGGGTATTTTCAGATTTTTACATATTTTCAAAGAACAATGTTTACTCATTATCCGCACGAAATTTTCAAAGGATATTCCAAAAACTTATCAGGTTGCCAATCTTTGAAATGCTCATCTTCCTGAAACATCGCATAAAATGTATCTATTTTTACGTTTAATTGGATATAAGTCAAAAACTATTGATATGGTGTTTTCAGATTTTTACATATTTTTAAAGAGCATTATTTACTCAATATTCACACGAAATTTCAAAAGGATATTCCATAAAATTATCAGGTTACCAATCTTTAAAATGCTCATCTTCCTGAAAATTCGCATGAAATGTATCTATTTTTACTTTTAATTGGATATAAGTCAAAAACTATTGATACGGTATTTTTAGATCTTCACATATTTTTAAAGAGCAATGTTTACCTAATATCCATACGAAATTTTATAACTATATTTCAAAGAAATATCAGGTTGCTCTGAATCTCTTGTTAAGGCACTATGCTGGACCTCCCACTCTGGCGGACAGCGGCGATGTTTTCGGCAGATCTTGCGTTTCGTCGTCGTACGGGTGTTGGTTTATTGTTTACTGAATCAGTGAACTCAAATTTATCCATCACACTGCGAATAGCCCTCTCAGTAGAACGATTATGGCGACCGTAAAATGGACAAAGCGCGGGGAACGTTGCCCAAACAGAACATCCATTTTGTTAAAACAATTTTATCATTTGCACCTGTTGTTTTTTTATTTTTTTTATTTTGGGCTTTACGTCATCTATTTCCGCTGCTAAGGCCAATCATGACGCCGGAGATTAGGTCTACAGCTATCCGGGAATTTTGCCGAACCCGGTGGGAGTTCCAACCCACCGGTAAGGATCTTTAACGTGCACGCAACATCCAGGCAGTACACGGGTCCTACATGCATTTAACGTCATATCCGAGAAGACGGAGTGTTTGGCATTTTTATCCTAACCTATATAAATGCAGACAACTTGTTAGGCCGGTATTTGAACCCCGGTCCGTGGCGTGGCAGTACAACACTCTAACCACTACACCACCAAGCTGCCGCACCTGTTGTTGAATGCTATATCCGTTCATGGTGATTTTGCAAACCAGACTGAATAAATGACAGCCAATTCGACAGATGTAGCTTTAACAATATGGCCGCCATCAACTGTCAAAGTTCGGAAGTCCCTATTGGAATACCCTTTAGATTAAAAATAAAATAAACAACTGAATGATAACTATTAATGGAAGTTTATTGTTTACTGAACCAGTGGACTCAAATTTATCCATCACACTGCGAATAGTCCTCTCAGTATGACGGTTATGGCGACCGTAAAATGGACGAAGCGCGCGGAACGTTGGGCGAACAGAACATCCTTTTTGATAAAACAATTTTATCATTTGCACGTGCCGTTGAACGCTATATTCGTTCATGGTGATTTGGCAAAACAGACTGAATAAATGACAGCCAATTCGACAGATGTAGCTTCAACGATATGGCCGCCATCAACTGTCATAGTTCGGAAGTCCCTATTAGAAGACCCTTTAGATTAAAAATAAAATAAACAACAGAATGATAACTATTAATGGATGTGATAGCTAACGCCATCCAATGCCCCATAGTGGCATCGTCAATGACAAGAATGCACAAAACGCATATACAGGTCACTGTTTCGTCCACGAACGAGCTAAATTTTGTTTGTGAAACCAGAAAACAAATATAAAAATTGAATTTGTCTTCAGTATTCTCGACACCAGATACCCACAGACGCGTTTCCGACTACAAGGTCCTCTTCAGTGTAGTTCCGACCCAGTGCAAAATGATGGTTATTATTTAAATTTAATTACAGCCTACTTTTCCACTTTATTACCCCCACATTACAATAAATCGCGAGCAAGAAAAAATAATAACTATGTAATAATTTCATTGGAATTGTCTTATTATTATATATACCTACAATAAAATATATTACTTTTTCATTTCCCAGCAGCAATAAAAATCCCTAAAGTCTTATTATTAAAAAAAAAATGCGGCCCATTCAGAAAACAGAACTCACCTAACATTAAAACGAATATATTATATTAAATTCCCTCATTCAGAAATTTCGCATAAAAGCCTTTCTCTCTGTTCATATAATACACATTTCGTGGTCTGTGTGTGTGCTGTGTGTGTTTGTGTAAAACCCGCTTTTCATTTCCCCAGGATCGTAAATTACCATTTTATTTCCGGAATCAATTTTTAATCCCCTTTCACGATATTATTCTGATTGTTGGAGTGAAATAAGGGTATTTGCGTTTAATACATGTCTCTTTAAAATGTTTAATATATGTCATGTTCGGTGTTTTATTTAAAAAAATGTTAAATTTGAACGAGTGTGGTCCATTCCCAGACTAAGCATGAAGTAAAATTTCGAGTTTAGAAAAGCCCCGCGTAGAAAATTTGTCGAGGGTCGCGCAGCGACCCGAGACAAATTTTCACGGGGCTTTTATAAACTCGAAATTTTTCTTCATGCGCCACGCGTATAAAACACTGATTTCAAGTGAAGTTAAAAATGCGCTGAAAACAAACCCAACTTCGATATTTTTTCAAAATTGGATGTTTTCTTTCCTATCCATGCTGTAAACCTTCAGATATTTATTGTTTTCTGGTAAAAAAACTTCGATTTCCTGTAGTCCTTCGGTCTCCGAAGACTATGATTGGTCCTTCGAGCTGTAGCCTTTGTAAACCGGTAATAAATTTAGTAATCAAGAGTGATTCTTCAATTTGACACTTCTAAGAACGAGTGTTGTCCACTCCCAGACTAAGCATGAAGTAAAATTTCGAGTTTAGAAAAGCCCCGCGCAGAAAATTTTGCCATCTAAAAAAAGAGGCTACTTTATAAATGGGGTTTAAATCCATTGCACTATTCTGCCATATTAGAATTTTGAAAGTATTGGTAATTCTGAATATCTATGTTCAGCTGGGGGTATAAGTTGGAATCACTCAATTGAAGCAGGAAGATTTAATGAAGAAACTCTTTTTCGGTGAGAGATAAATCCTTCCCAGATAATGAAAAGTAAAAGAAATACTCTTGAAAGAGAAACTAATGATCCGATTGAAGAAATAACATTTCATGGAGTATAGGCGTCTGGGTAATCTGAATAGCGTCGAGGTATTCCTGCTAACCCAAGGAAATGTTGTGGGAAAAATGTTAGATTTACTCCAATAAATATTGTTAGAAATTGGATTTTTAGAAATTTTTCGTTTAGCGTTAATCCTGTGAAAATTGGGAATCAATGGACAACTCCTGCTATGATAGCAAATACAGCTCCTATTGAAAGAACATAATGGAAGTGAGCTACAACGTAGTAAGTATCGTGAAGAATAATATCGATTGATGAGTTAGCAAGAATGACTCCTGTTAAACCTCCTACCATAAATAAAAATACGAAACCTAAAGCTCATAGTATCGAAGGTGAATAATTGATTTGAGTTCCATGAAGAGTAGCTAGTCAACTGAAAATTTTAATTCCAGTTGGTACAGAAATAATTATGGTTGCTGATGTAAAATAAGCTCGTGTATCAACATCTATTCCTACGGTGAATATGTGATGAGCTCAAACAATAAAACCAAGTAATCCAATTGCTATTATTGCATAAATTATTCCGAGAGTCCCAAAGGCTTCCTTTTTACCTCTTTCTTGGCTAATGATATGTGAGATGATTCCGAAGCCTGGTAAAATCAGAATGTAAACTTCGGGATGTCCAAAGACTCAAAATAAATGTTGGTAAAGAATTGGGTCTCCTCCTCCTGTTGGGTCAAAGAAAGTTGTGTTTAGATTTCGATCGGTTAAGAGTATAGTGATTGCACCGGCTAAGACTGGCAGTGATAAAAGAAGAAGTAAGGCTGTAATAGCTACCGATCAAACAAATAGGGGTATTCGATCAAACGATATTCCTGCTGAACGTATGTTGATTACTGTGGTGATAAAGTTGACAGCACCAAGAATTGAGGAAATTCTAGCTAAGTGAAGTCTAAAAATTGCTAGGTCTACTGAAGCTGGGGGTAAACTGTTCATCCTGTACCAGCACCTCTTTCAACTATTCTTCTCATTAGCAGAAGGATTAGTGAAGGAGGGAGAAGTCAAAATCTCATGTTGTTTATTCGAGGGAATGCTATGTCAGGGGCTCTAAGTATTAATGGGACTAATCAGTTTCCAAACCCACCAATTATGATTGGTATGCCATGAAGAAAATTATGATGAAAGCATGAGCGGTGACAATTACATTGTAAATTTGATCGTCACCAATCAAGGATCCTGGGTTTCCAAGTTCTGCTCGAATAAGAAGGCTGAGGGAAGTTCCTACTATTCCAGCTCATGAACCGAAAATGAAATATAAGGTTCCAATATCCTTATGATTGGTTGAGTAAAGCCATTTGTCCAGTGAAATGGCTGATAATAGGCGATAAACTGTAAATTTATTCATTAATTCTGGATTCTTTCATTAGCCTTGTGGTCAAAAATGATTCTGAATTGCAAATTTGGAGGTGAGAGTATTCTCTAGGGCTTAGAGAATTTGATATGTTCGGTGTTTTATTTAAAAAATGTTAAATTAGAACGAGTGTCGAAAAGCCCCGTGAAAATTTGTCTCGGGTCGCTGCGCGACCCTCGACAAATTTTCTACGCGGGGCTTTTCTAAACTCGAAATTTTACTTCATGCGCCACGCGTATAAAACACTGATTTCAAGTGAAGTTAAAAATGCGCTGAAAACCAACCCAACTTCGATATTTTTTCAAAATTGGATGTTTTCTTCCCTATCCATGCTGTAAACCTTTAGACATTTATTGTTTTCTTGTAAAAAAACTTCGATTTCCTGTAGTCCTTCGGTCTCCGAAAACTATGATTTGTCCTTCGAGCTGTAGCCTTTGTAAAACGGTAATAAATTTAGTAATCTAGAGTGATTCTTCAATTTGACACTTCTAAAAACGAGTGTTGTCCACTCCCAGACTAAGCATGAAGTAAAATTTCGAGTTTAGAAAAGCCCCGCGTAGAAAATTTGTCGAGGGTCGCGCAGCGACCCGAGACAAATTTTCACGGGGCTTTTCTAAACTCGAAATTTTACTTCATGCGCCACGCGTATAAAACACTGATTTAAAGTGAAGTTAAAAATGCGCTGAAAACCAACCCAACTTCGATATTTTTTCAAAATTGGATGTTTTCTTTCCAATCCATGCTTTAAGCCTTCAGATATTCGTTGTTTTCTTGTAAAAAGCTTCGATTCCCTGTAGTCCCTCGGTCTCCAAAGACTATGATTGGTCCTTCGAGCTTTAGCCTTTGTAAAATGGTCCTTTGAGTAATAAACTTAGTAATCTAGAGTGCTCCTTCAATTTGAAACTCCTGAGAGCGAGTTTTGTCCACTCCCAGACTAAGCATGAAGTAAAATTTCGAGTTTAGAAAAGCCCCGCGTAGAAAATTTGTCGAGGGTCGCGCAGCGACCCGAGACAAATTTTCACGGGGCTTTTCTAAACTCGAAATTTTACTTCATGCGCCACGCGTATAAATCACAGATTTACAGTTCGAAAGTTTAAAATATACTGCTTTGATTTTATGTCAACTAATTTTACAAATGTTAATTTTGTTTAATTCAAACGTTTGCAGGTATTTCTTTAAGATAATGTAAAAGTATATTTGAAAGAAAACATCCTTGTATGTATCTTAGATGTAATTTTCAATAATTCGAACGTTTGCAGTTATTTGTTTAGGAAATTGTAAACGTATACTTAATAGAAATCCCTATATGTATCTTAAATTTAATTTTTACACATAAGTCAGGGTCTTAAATAATATTAATTACTTATCTACTCCTCAATTCAAACTTCAATTATTTTAAAACTCTCTTTCAGTTTAGCTTTCGTTTGTATTGATCTTTTTTTTTTCTTCTTCTTGTGGAGCCATGTTTTTTTCTTTATTACAAGTCAGAATAGATTATTTCAGATAAAAGCCGAGTGTACGCAGATGATGCTGTCTGGGTATTATTTATTCACCGTAATATAGCGAATCAGGAGACTGAGGGGAAGGGGGGGATGTCCTATAGCCAATATTCGTTCTTCTGCATTATTAAGCAGAAAGGTCGCCGTCCCCGTTCGGGGGTTATTGCTGGAGCCCTGGAGCCAGCGCCACGATGTCAACACATTTATCTCGCGCCGCTTCCCAAAAGCCACATAAACATCACGCCGTATTAATCTTCCATTAAAATCGATCAATGAACAACAAAAAAACGTAACCACAAAAAAAGTTTTATGGAAATTAAGAAACGTACCTCACTTGATAGACTGCGTTCTTTCACTCATTTCACTTATGTTTTTGCTAACCTAACCTAAACAATATCTCGAAGGACCAATAGGCCAACACAATATGGTTCTACGAAGACTTAAAAAATAATATTTAATTGATGAGGCGGATACATGATGAAACTCCATAATACTATTTGAAATAAAACAACGCAGTTGGGAGGGTTTCACATTTATTGTTGAACACTGCGACATGTTTCACCACACAGTGGCTTCATCAGGCAGATGAAATAATGATTTTATTATTTCATTATTTATTTTTATTTATTATTATTTCATCTGCCTGATGAAGCCACTGTGTGGTGAAACATGTTGCAGTGTTCAACAATAAAAGTGAAACCCTCCCAACTGCGTTGTTTTATTTCAAATAGTAAAAAATAATAACTTCTGTTAATACGCACACGTTCACCCTCTGCCATGTGTTCTTCTTATTTCACTTCTGTTCTCCTAATCTAACCTAACCTAAACGATATCTCGAAGGAGCAATGGACCAATACAAATGGGTTCTACGAAGACTTAAAAAAAATATAGACTTCTGTTAATAAACACTCGATCACCTTCTGTCATGTGTTGTTCTTATTTCACTTCTGTTTTCCTGTTCTAACCTAACCCAAACAATATCTCGAAGAACTAATGGACCAATACAAAGGGGTTCTACGAAGACTTGAAAAATAAATACCTCGGTTACATAACACACGATTACCTTCTGTGATGTATTCTTTTTATTTCACTTCTGTTTTCCTAATCTAATCTTACCTAACCAATATTTCGAAGAACCAATGTTGGTAATATGTTGGTAATTTAACTGGAATTTTATTTACACAGAAGGACAATTATGATACTAATAATACGCAATTGGTTTTTGATGATTAACATTTCATTTACTTTATTTTTTTTATTGCCTGGAGCTTAAAATGCGCACTAAAGTTACCCCTTTGCGGGTGCTAGCTCTCGTTCCTTTTCTTCTTTTTGATGTCGTGTGTTTGATTTGTGAAACGCTCTCTGGCTTTTAATTAAAACGTTACGAACTTTTTCCTTCGAGTAATAAAGATTGTGGAGCTTCTCAACCCATCAATATTTATCCGGAAGTTTCTACAAAGTACAGGATTAAAATAATTATAATACAACGAATTAAAGTTAGTTTGTTAGAGTTTAATAATATTCGCAGGAAAAAGCAACACGACACTATTTTAATTTAATTTTAAGAATAATATATAAAATTACGAAAAAACTATTCGTGAAAATGCAAACAGTGTCTTAATTAATAAGACAATTTAAGACGATAAATATCCATTGAAACAACTACTTGTTTAAAGTGTGCAAACTATAAGAAGCGTAAGCTTATTTTCTCGAATTCAAATAGTTTTGAATTTATCTTGTTTTAATTTTAAGAAGTTCCAATTCCTATTAATAAGATAGTCAACTTAACATTGTGTTTATTCTCTCTCTCTTTCTCTCTCTATTTTTATTCTCTCTAATTATCTTTCTCTCTTTTTCTCTGTCCCTAATAGACATAGTTTTTCTGTTTTCAATAATTTATGACTAATAGTGATATGTGCTTTTGGGCATTTGGGCTTATGCACCAGTTTACTGGAGAAAAACTCACGTTTCTGTGAGTAATTTTTATTGTAATGATAGGTAATGTTTGCTAAGAGTAAATAACATGTTGAAGCTTTAAGCGAGTGTTTTTCACTCCCAGGCTAAGCATGGAGTAAAATTTCGAGTTTAGAAAAGCCTGAAAATTTGGTTTGGCCGCGTAGCGCGAAGCGCGGAGCGGCCAAACCAAATTTTCAGGCTTTTCTAAACTCGAAATTTTACTTCATGCGCCACCAGTACAAAACACTGATTCAATGAAATGCTTAGCGGTGTGTTTTAAACTTCGTAATATGTCAGTGTTTTGTACCGGTGGCGCATGAAGGAAAATTTCGAGTTTAGAAAAGCCTGAAAATTTGGTTTGGCCGCTCCGCGCTTCGCGCTACGCGACCAAACCAAATTTTCAGGCTTTTCTAAACTCGAAATTTTACTTCTTGCTTAGCCTGGGAGTGGAAAACACTCGCTTAAAGCTTCAAATTAAATTCTTTTAATAAACCGAGCATCGAAAAATGCGAGCCGCCGCTGGCTAGTATTTTAATAGTTTATTCCTGACGATGATGACTGCGATGTCATCGAAGCGTCGAATTTAAAATAAAATAGACGAAAGCCATGAAAACACGCGGGACAAAACCCGAAGAAACTGTTCAACAAATATCCAACTATATCTTTCTCCATCTCTATCTCTATATTTCTCTCTTTGATATCTTAAATTATGTATAAATGATTAATTCTTGTTTAGAATTATACCATTAAACAAACGATTTTAGTTATGCCATCAATTCTGACTTGACAAAGTGAAATAGTTGGCGCGTTCCGCTATCGCACTTCCACCTTTCGGTGATTCCGAAACGGGTATCGATAAAATAGCTTAGATTCCGAGCGCCAGTGCCGCCAACCTCCGGTTTATTTAATAATCATATCAGATTACACGGTAATTGTCTCTCCAACTATTCGATACACACGAGTTCATTAGGGAGAGATAGCGAGAGAATTGATTCTCCATTGTTGTTGTGTTTCTAAACGAGCGAGGAATTTTGCGATATTAACACATCGAAAATACTAAAAAGATTATCAGAGGTATATAAGATACTCTAAGGCCCGGTAATTCAATCGATAGTTAACTGTCAATTGGGAGTTAACTCAGAGTTGAAAGTGTGTTGCATGTATTTCAAATTCTGATTAATATCTTACTTTTAGTTAACTTTAAGTAATCTTTACTAATATGTAGGTATCAGTTAACTCTTGGTTACCTGACATTTTATTTGACGTCAGTGTAATATTTTGTTAATATTAAATCAATTATCAATTACAATAAATGATTATGACATACATGTGTTTAGTGACGACGAAGAAGTGCCTTTAAGAAAACAGAGAGTAGTCAGAGATAGAGTAAATCATTTTGAAAAATGGGATCAAAAGGAATTCTTTTAAAGGTTCAGATTATCGCCAAGAACTGTAGAAAACATCATCGAAGAAATTGACGACCTTATAAAATATCCAACCCAAAGGTATTACCAATAGTTAGAAATATCACATAAAACTCTATTCCATTATTTTAGAAATGATGCTCTGTCTTCAACTGATCAATTATTGCTAGCACTCAGGTTTTATGCAACTGGTGCTTTCTTCACTACTGTCGGAGATGGAAGTGGTGTGCATAAATGCACGGCCAGTAAAGTAATTAAGAGAGATAGCTTTGCTTTGGCAAGTTTACGTCCTCGAATAATAAAAATGCCAAGCACAGAAGAAGAAAGATTAGAATGTAATAGAGACTTTTATTTAAAAGCTAGATTTCCTATGTGCATTAGAGCAATTGATTGCAGTCATGTTAAAATGTTATCACCAGGAGGCAATAGAGCAGAGATTTTTAGAAATAGAAAACAATATTTTAGCATAAACGTGCAAACAGTAGCTGATGCCAATCTGAAAATAATGAATATTGTGGCTAGATGGCCAGGATCTACGCACGACGCCCATATTTTTAGAACTTCAAGTATTATGAATCGATTTGAACAAAATGAATTTGGTCACAACTCCGTTCTAGTAGGAAACAGCGGATATCCTTGTAAAAATTATCTTCTTACACCCTTATTGCAAACAAGAACACCAGCAGAAAATCTATATAACGAATCACAAATACATACCAGAAATCCTGTAGAAAGGTGCTATGGTGTATGGAAACGAAGATTTTCTGGACTTGCTGCAGAACAAATTTAGAAACTACTCAAGCCGTTATAGTTGCTACCGCAATACTACATAATATTGCATGTGACGAAAATGAAAAAGTACCAGACATAACTGATGAAGAAAATCATGCAATAAACAATACTTTCAGACAACATTTAATACAAAATTATTTTTTTAACTTACAATAAATAAATATTATTACTTAATTATTATCACGCAATACATACAACATACAACAATTTATTCAAAAAACAAATTAATAAATATATTAATTATTATTTGCCCTAACTGTTTTCAATTATTTATGAAATTACTCATTTTTGCTTCTTTAAGTTGCTGTTTAAGTTTTAATATTTTCATTTTTATCTCATGTTCTTCTAAAAACTTTTCTCTCTGAAGTCTTACAAACTCCAGTTTTTCCTTAATTAACAACTCATTTATAATTAATTTTTTGTAAGCAATTTTTTTCTTTCCTATTTTTAATCTTTTATTTGGTTGTTTTTTCAGCATTTGTGGGCTATAGGTAGACCAGTCGTCATCGGTTTCTGTTGTTCCTACAAAAATTGTGTGAAAAATTACATAGATAATATATATATTGTACAGTTTTTTACTATTGCTTATTTCCACATTTTCATTATTTGTCTGATTGATAATAGTAGGAGTAAATGTTTCCTCTGGTAACATTTTCTTTAGGGTTAGAAAGACTTTCATCAGGTGAGCCAATAACAATGTAATTCGCATTAGATGGTCCGGCTTGATGAGCTTGTACACCTAATGAAAATAAACCATTTATAATGATAAATTTCATAAAAAGTAACCTTATACTTACTGTTAGAATCGAAGTTGTTCTTAAGACCACAAATTTGATCTTCTCCTAAAATTCTTTCAATAAAATTATCTACGTCTGTTATAGCATGTAGTTTAGAACCACCACCACCGGTTTTATTTACTTCCCTTTTGTTGTGTGGTAATTTGGTTTTGAATAGTTTCTTTAAATTGGCATATTTTTGTTTTAATATTTGTTTGGATCTGAATACACCATCGTTTGCCGCATTGAACGAGTTTTCGATATGAGTCCACGCTTTTACTTTTTCTTGCCATAAAACACTGCCACTCTTCTTATTTTCTATAATATTCTTGTATTTCTCAACAAATTCCAACAGCAAATGTTCTTTTTTATAAGTGAAATTCGGTGTCCTTTTTGTTTCATTTACTTGCTGGGAGGTTTTATTCATTTTTATGCTTAATAAATCACCATCAGCAACAGCAGGTGACCAAAGACTGATAAACGATATTGACAATTTAAGTGTGATTTTGACAGAAGTCAGAATTGCCACTCTAATGAAATTTTGATGAAATGAGAGTTACTAAACCAAAACTTTCAAATACTTGAAATACATAAATATAATTTTACTATGAGTTAACTAGTGGTAAAACTTTACCGTTAGTTTGTAAACCTAAAAGTTAACTATCAATTGAAATACCGGCCCTAAGAGACTGAAAAGAAAGAAGGCATTTGAATTTAATCCGGATAAAAAAAACCTCCCCATTACTTCCATTCTTAGCCTAGCCTCTCAACAACAAGCATAATTGAAACCGAAAATAGAGCTGGATAATTGTTTATTTATACTGGAATTAAAATTAAAATGTAACTGTTCGCTGGTCGAATTATGGTAACGAATTTATAAATTTTGGGGCCGCGCTTAAAAGCCTGTTTACGTAAAAGGACAGCAAATCGATAGGGCATTTCGCGAATTTGCCACCGTGTTTATGTTTATGTTTCACTAATAAATATACACATCAACAATGTTTGAATAAATAAATAGATGATCGAGAATAAAATTGCTTAATAATGTGTACCCTTATAAATAAATAATTACACGATAATGGATTAAAATATAATGAATATTTTGGTAACTATTTATATTGTTGATTTGTGATGAAATTAAATAATACTACTGGGTACTTTCTAGTATCAATCACTTTGTTTAACTAATGATTAAAGCTAAAATTGATAATAAGAACTTTGTAAATCTCTATAAATCCTAACAAATCACAGCTTCTTATTCCATTTCACCGATCCAACTCATCGCCAT
Source organism: Philonthus cognatus (assembly GCA_932526585.2). Lineage (NCBI taxonomy): Eukaryota > Metazoa > Arthropoda > Insecta > Coleoptera > Staphylinidae > Philonthus > Philonthus cognatus. The sequence goes on along the minus strand of OW052249.1, from coordinate 53,917,698 downwards.
TTACAATATCAGTAAACAACCACGTCTTTCGCCCCTCAATCTCTTATAAATACCTAGGCATAACCTTTGACACTAAACTCACTTTTAAAACCCACTCCTCAATTCTTAAAGCAAAGATCAGACAAAGGGCGTCATATTTCAGTAGTCTCACATATAAGAAACAAGGCATTAGCACTAAAACAGCAGTTAACAAGATGACATGCCGCCCTTTGCTTAACTACGCTGCAATCCTCTCCCACAATCCATATCCATGTACCCTTAAAAATTTACAAATTGCTGAAAGATCGGCCCTCAGAGTGCTAACAAAAATAAGACACCCACAAAATCCTCTACATAATCCTTCAAACACCCTCCTATACGAACTAACTAAAATACTCCCGATAGAAAACCGCCTCAACCAACTTTTCCAAAAATTTGCCTCTAATTCATTTCATTACATTCTCCTTAATACCCTATGTATCCCTCGTAATAAAAATATTATCCCTAAACGAAAATTTCCCTGCACCACAATTTATGAATTCACCTCTTCACTTCATGACATTAATGATCACGACGTTTGAGACAGCCGTTAGACAAGTACTAGACATTAATGATCACGACGCCAGTATGACAGTTAGATTCAGATAAAGACAGTAGCTAACAATTACAACTACAACATTAACTGACAGAAACAATACTAAACAAATTCAGGCGGAAAGACCAATGGTCGTTAGCTGATTGACAGAAAAATATGTCAGTTGTAAAATTTGTTATAGTAATAATATTTAAATGTTTCTATACGACATTTCTGTCAATAAAGATGTTAAATATATAAGACTTACTCAGAGGATTTCAATTGGAAAATGTATACGTTTATTTAAAAATGTTTCATAAAAATAACAATATATATGCATTTTAAGTGAAAAAAGGATACAACAGTCTTAATAATGTATTACACAACAGATTGAATTTAACTATTCTCCTATTGAAAGACAGTATGTATCTATTTATTAATTATAGATATCATTTATTTTATCAAATTACATTTGATAGAATATTCATTAACAGAAAACGTCGCATTTAACAAATATCAGTTTCATCTATGCAAATATGAATGTGTGTGTGTGTGTCTATGTGTAAATATTCGAAGCTTCATCTATTATTCGTTAAGCTCGTTTGGTTTTAAGCTTTATTAAAAATGCAGCCCGTTTCATTATTAACGGTTCGGATTTTTTTGTTTTAATGAAAAGCGAGCTGAAGTTGTTATAATATACACACCGTGTTTTCAATTATTCATCCCGTATTGAAATGTTGTGCTTTGCGCGTGCCTTTAATAAATATATTTATATATATTTTAATGATGACCTCATTAGCTTAATTAATAATAAATTATTTTATGTGTGTATTTTTTATTTAATAAATTTTGGGTTTTAATTGGCAGTTTTATTAAAATCGATACAAAATTTATCGCATTTTATTTTCTTGCGTCAATTTCTATTTTTCTGACAGTTATTTATATTAATAATAAAGTTGTAACATGATGATGTTATTTGCTCTCATCAACAACAACAAATACAACAAAAAATATAATAACACTAGGGTTAGGGGGGTAAACAAAGAAGTAAAATAACGTAATATCGGGCTTTTTATGTTCATACTTTCATATATACTTATTTATCTTTACGGTTTCGAAGAATAAGAACAAAAAAAAATACGAATGCCCTCCGTGTTTTTATTACACTCGGGGAATCTCTCGTATATGTGAAATTTTATATTATACCTCTTTTGGATGATATTGCATTACTGTTTTTTTTTTATTTTATTTTATTTCTCGTGGAAAGCAAAAAAAAAACAAAGACGAGGTGATATTTAAAAAAATCTAAGGTTTCGAGATAATTACTCATTTATTTTCAAGCATTTTATAAACATTTTTATAGTTACCATTTTGGTGAAGGCGCCAGGTTTAATTTTAACCCATAAAAAAGCAAAATAAAATAAAATTGAAATAATAAAAATAGGGTAGGCTAAAAGACCCCAGAATTTAAATTCATTTATTGTAAATACTTACTATAAACTATTGTATTTTACTATGTATTCTGTAAATATAACATCATTATTTGCAGAATACCTAGTAAAATACAATAGTTTTATACAATAATTAATATATAAATAAAATTCATTTCAGACGACAATGACATTTATTTATTATTCAGATTTTCTATTATACATAATAATAGGAAATCTGAATAATAAATAAATGTCATTGTCGTCTACAATGACTGTTATTTATATATTAATTATTGTAAAAAACTATTGGATTTTACTATGTATTGTGGAAATAAAGATGATCAATTCGTATTGAAATTTGTTAAAAGAGTTTTTTTTTGTAATTTAAATTGAATATCAGCGTTATATTTAGATTCATTTTATAATATCATATTAATTATTGCTTATTATACCGCATACATGTTTGTACTTATGTTTATTTTTTCTTTGTGATATTTTTGAAGCTGGACTAATTAAACTTTTGTTAGCGATAAGCAGTGTATAAAAATTAGCATTCGAGCGTGCGATAAATTTTACGATTCTAGTTTTGTTTGCATTCAGATTACGTCCGTCGAAAATCGGGCGATTTATCATCCGGCGTCGCATAAAACGCAATTATCGTGAATTAATTTGGACCGTGCCCAAAATAATAATGAATAGAGAAACTAAAGAGGTCATCCTCCAACAATAACAAAAAAATACACTTTATTATGACCTAATTTATTTGTAATAATGTTAAATGAATTTGGGTAAGTTACGTTTAGATGATAGTAACTTGAAATAATACACTTTTAATCTAACTTCACTAATGTATTCTTTACCAAAGAAATAAATTTGCGACGAAAGGTTAAAAGTGTTTTCCTTCAAGTTTTAATAATGTGGTTTGTAGTTAATAAAAATATACTAACATTGTTTATTTACTACGTTAGGGCCTATTTGTACTCCGACGGATTAACTTTAAATATCCACTAATTATTGATTAAATTTTTGATTAAGTCAAAACTCTAGATTATAAGAATGTTGTACATTTGTAATATATCCTTAATATGTCTTTTTTATCAATATGCGATTGTGTAAACAATTTGTAACTCAAACAATTATGTTTTTAAGAAGTTAATCAATCACTGATTAAGTTAATCGACGTGGGTGCAAACGGGCATATATCTAACTAAAAGCAACAAAGTAAAAACTATAATTTAAAAGAAAACATTTCTTTAAATTTCATTAATATATTTGTGTTCATAAAAACTCAAAAATATCAGTAAAATTTAATAGAATAATCAAACTAGTTATGACGTTGAGTTATTCTCAAGGAATAAAAAAAGTTCCAAGTTTATTTAACTTCTTCAACATTTAAATCGATGAAACGAATATATATTGGTATAAATGAAATTGCCAATTCTTGGTTGCAGAATACTTCAAACATTAAAAGTGCGATTCTTTTCGCAATCTACAACAAGTTAGTCTTACAAAGACTATATCAAACACTCATTGAAACAACTACTTCCCGGGCTAATACCCCGACGGACATTGAATTATACAACAAGTGTTTGCTGTTACATACAGTAACTTACTGCAAATGTAACAATTTGGGTCAAATTATTCAGGCCATCTATAGACGCGTTTCGAGATCTATCTCTCATCAGTATAGCTTTGCCATTCCCTCTAAACAATTTGAGAAATATAAGAAATAGAAAATACTTTGAATAACATTTGTTATTATACTTTTTATAAAAAGAAAATAATATTGTTTAGAACAATTTTAAATAATAATTAAAACGAGTTTTTATAATAAAAAAAAAATAGTTTTTTCAGTTTTTCTTCAAAACCAATTTTTAATAAAACGAGTGTTATTCAAAATTAAAACAACGAAATTAACACTTTTTCTGAAAAAATATGAAATCGAGTATTATTTAAAAATAACTTTAAAGAAAAACTGCAATACAGTATTTCTTTAAAGTATATCTTTAATAACACTCGTTCTAATTTTTGTTGTAAAATGTATTTCATTTATTTTAGTTTTTCTTTGAGATATTTTAAATATTTAGAGCAATACATGTATGAAAATATAATTATTTAGTGTTTTGTTATTATTATTTTTTTAACAAAATTAGCATTAACATAAAGACAAATTTTAACATAAAGAAAAAGTGAGTTTGTCAATAGTTTGCAAAGTATTTACAAAATATAATTTTATTAGTAAAAAAGTTAATTAGTTAACTATTGATAATGAGCATTCAGTGTCCGAAATGTACATATAGTACTTAAATAAAAACAATGAATAAAGGAATTTAACCGCTTTTTATTACTATTATAACAGTCTTCACATAACTCACGTAATTTTATAATTTTGTAAAATTAGCATTATTATTTCATAACTTACTTCTTGGAGAATTTAGCTCCCAACTGTCGACGAATAAAAGTTAGTTCCCTTTCCACTATTCACAAAATTTTAAACACTTGTCGACACAAAAATCACCGCACAAGTCACAAATCCCGGCAAATTAAAAATCACCACCGATTTATATTTTCTTTAAATTTGTTTTAAAACATCGCGATTTAAATTACGTATGTGTGTTAGTGTTAGTGTAAGTGTGAAAACGCCCCCTCCGGATTCTCCGGTGGTCTCGGCACACGCGTCACCGCTATACTGAATCCCGGGCCGACGCCGTGCGTCGCGACGCCGCCCGGACCTGCGCTTACTAAAACGTCCTCGTTACACTTTTTGACTTAGAAATGTTTGAACTAAAAAAAAAAGTATATATATATATATATATAAATTATAAGTTTTAGGGGATAACTTGTCTCTTTAAAAAGCGATTTTATTAATTCACGAACGATACAGACTCGTTGTGATGCAGACTAAGACTAATTTACAACAATTTCGATAATAATAAGGTGCGATTAAAATATAAAACATAAGCATTTTATAAGATTACAATTATGCATTTAACACAAAGGAAATGTGAGAAAAGTTTTTTGACGTTAACATAAAAGTGAGTGAAAATCTAATGAAAATTGATTTACAATGAAAATTGAATGAATTGAATAATATACAATAAACTGCTTAAGTAAATCAAAGACTGCAAGAATCTAACATTTTTGATAAATTAATAAATATACTATTTAATAAATCAATGTTTTTATTCAATAAATAAATAAATACCTATCATAAATTTAAAACAAAAAAACGTTGTCTCTAGTAAAAATGATATCTCGTACAAATATTGAAGAACTATTTTACAATCTTGTGACACAGTCATAATATTCTAAGTAACATAACATTAAAATGACTATATTTTAGTCTATTAAGTAAGTTGCCAAATTTTAACAAAAACCAGTCGATTGACTGAGTGTTGTGCAGTTGATTAAAATATTGTAACAGTCAAAATACAGCGGTGTCCTAAAATGCCTCTTGTGTTCGCATAATTTGATATTTTTAACACGGATTGACAGCTTAGTTAGAACAGTTAATTTTTGTAAAATGACCAATAATGTCTAAGATTTACCAATTCAGTTGATATTTTCCGTCATGATTAACAGCTACGTTAGAATGTTAATTTTTAATTTTAAACATGGAAGTTGATAATACATATGCCAAAAATTACATTATACGAAATAGTATTGGATACAAGCAAAAGTGTGATTTTTATGAAAAATATCAAACGTGTCAATTATGACGTAAAATGTCAACTGAATTGTTAAATCATAGATATTATTGGTAATTTTATACATGTTATGTTGTTATGTTATGGGGTCGGTGGGTCGTGTGGCCTCTGGGCCTTTCGAAGTTACCTCGACCTAAAAGATCTTTTGTAACTATCCCTGACCTACTTGAGTCCCTCAATGTCTAGACTTCTTATGAAGTCTACTATAACTTGAGGGTTAATGTGTACCAATTCCTCGGTGTTTAAAGTGGCCGATGACAGGTAGTTCACTCTTTGAAGGGATAAGGCAGGGCATTCACAAAGTAGGTGCTCTGCTGTTTCTTGTGCCTCGTTGCAGAACCTGCAGTTGGCATCAGTTGTCTGACCCATCTTGGTGAGGTGGTACTTTAGAGGACAGTGTCCAGTTAGAAGGCCGGTTATGAGCCTTAGGTTGCCCTTGCTTAACCTGAGAAATTGTCCGGCTCTTACGGCAGAGAAGGCGATGAACCTTTTCGCCTGCCGCAGACCAGGTGTGTTTCTCAGGTGAGCACTTTTGGCAGCATCTTCCCATTCCCGGATCATCCCCTTGATGCGGACTTTAGTTATTCCGCTGTAAGGTTCTGGTCCGACAAATGGAGTCTTGGACCCTTCCTTGGCAAGGTTGTCGGCAATTTCATTGCCTTTGATCCCTGCGTGTCCCGGAACCCAGACCAGTTTGACTCTGTTGTTCCTAGCCAGCTGCTTTAGGGATAGCTTGCACTCCCAGACAGATTTAGACTTGCATGTAGGCGATTTTATTGCCTTTAATGCAGCTTGTCTGTCTGAGCAGATGCAAACCCTCTGTTTGCTGTATCCCCTGTCTAAACATATGTGGACGCATGTGTTCAGGGCCTCGATTTCTGCCTGAAATATTGATGGGGATCGTCCCAAGGCCCTTGATAACTCGCATCGAGGGCCAGTGATACCGATTCCGACTCCGTTCTCAGTTTTGGATCCGTCAGTGAACCAAACTATCGAGGAGCCTTGTAACTGCTTGACTCTCGCTCCAACATCATGGCGGCCATGGATGGCCACTTCAATCGTTGTGTCGAAGTCGTAGTCAGTTGACATGTAGTCTTTGGGCATGTATATCGCTCTTTCACACACAGTGTTGAGGATTTTTAGGTGCCCGTTAAGGTATCCATATTTTGGTATGTCTGTCTGGATTATTCTTAATGCGTCTAGTGCTGCTTCCCTTTTCACGTGCAGATGCAGAGATGTGAGATTTAGCATAGCCTCCATTGCTCCAGTGGGGCAGGTGTTCATAGCCCCTGTGATGCCCAAACATGCCAGCTGTTGAACCTTGCTGAGCCTTGCTTGGGTTGTGATCTCCGTTGTCTTCGTCCACCAGACAACGGAACCATAGGTGATTATTGGTCTTATCACCGAGATGAAAAGCCAGTATATCATCTTGGGGTGTAAACCCCATCGTTTGCCAAATAGCCTGCGACAAGTGCATATTGCCCTTACTGCTTTGGCAGTGATGTTATCTACATGGGTTTTCCAGTTTAGCCTCTGGTCAAAGGTAAGGCCGAGATATTTAACTGTGTTGGAAAGCCCAACGAGTGTCCCATTAATGGTTAGTGCCTTAAGATTTAATTTTCTACGACCTGTAAATGGGACTATTACAGTCTTGTTGGGATTGATAGTGAGCCCCTTCTGCACGCACCATGTACTTACTTTCCGAAGGGCTGACTGCATGCGGTTGGACACCGTATCGTCATGCTTTCCCCTAACTATGATGACGATGTCGTCGTCAGCATAGCCTTGTACGTCAAAACCGTCGTTGGATAACACCGATATTAGCTCATCGACAACTAGTGACCACAGCAGGGGCGATAGAACCCCGCCTTATGGGCACCCCTTTACTGCGAACACAGTTGCCGACTCATCGCCAATGGACAGTGTGATCCTACGACCTTTGAGCATAGCATGGATCCATTTGGATGTGGAGGCATCAATTCCTCTTGATTTGGTGGCCGTGTCTATGGATTCATAGGAGGTGTTGTCAAATGCACCTTCGATGTGCAAGAATGCGCATAGAGCCACTTCTTTGCTTGCGATGCTCTTCTCTATTACACTTGTTAGTGTGTGAAGGGCATTTGTTGTTGATTTGCCTGCTTGATAGGCAAATTGGTGTTTGTGAAGGGGAAACGACTGAAGAGCTTTCCCTCTGATATTTCTATCAATGATTTTTTCCATTGATTTTAGGAGAAAGGAGGTGAGGCTTATGGGGCGATATGACTTAGGCTCGTCAGTTTGGCGTTTGCCAGCCTTTGGTATAAACACCACCGCCACCTCCCTCCACTGCTTGGGGATATACCCAAGAGAGTAGCTAGCTCTGAATATTTGCGTGAGACGTGGTAATAGCTCCTCCCCTGCTCTTTGCAAAAGGGCTGGAAAGATGCCATCTGCCCCCGCGGATTTGAACGGCTTGAAGCCGTTGATCGCCCATGTTATTATGCTTGGAGTGAAGATCTTTGTTGCCAGTTTTTTGCTTTCTCTGGTAGGGCGTTCTTCTACCTCAAAGCCGATGGCAGGTAAGTCTTCATTGTTAATTGCCTGGGACCCAGGAAAGTGAGCTTCTATGAGTACTCTTAGACTTTCTTCTAGGGTTCCAGTGTATTCACCGTTGGACTTTTTTAGTAGTCCAATACCGTTCGTGTGATCCTTTGCAAGGACTTTTTGGAGGCGTTGTGCGGGAGGTAGATCATCTATCCCCTCGCAGAAAAACCTCCAAGTTTTCCTTTTGAATTTTCTCAGTTCTTTGTTGTACTTCGTAAGGGCCTTTCTGTACTCCTCCAACTGTCCAGAGGCTTTAGCCCTATTAAAAGTACGCCTAGTTTTGGCCTTTAGGCTCGCGAGTTCGCTGTTCCACCAGGGCACTTCTCTAACAACAGCCCGTTGCTTTAGTGGACAACTACTTTCGTAAGCGATGTTGATTACATCTTGTTTTTTTACATAGATTAATTGTTCTAACTAAGCTATCAATCCGTGTTAAAAATATCAAATTATGCGAATACATAAGACATTTTAGGACACCGCTATATTTTGACTTGCTATTTTTTATTCAAGTGCACAACACTCAGTCAATCGACTGGTTTTAGTCAAATTAAATTTGTCAATTTATGTAAAATATGACCATTTTACATAAATTGATTATTAAATAACACTTAAAGACAATATAAGTCAACTTTGAAGTTAGATAGTAACAAATTGACATAATTGCATAAGTTTCAAACGACTGAACCAATGATAGTTGTAAATGTAATTTTGCATTTGAGAAATGGTAATTTTTAATTTCAAACATGAATGTTTTTAACATAAATTGATTATTCATATGAAATATGACTAATAATGTCAAAGATTTATTAATTCAGTTGACATTCTACGTCATAATTAAAACCTTTTGACATTTTTCATGAAAATTATACTTTTACTAGTATCTAATACCGTTTCGTTTAATGTCGTTTTCGGCATTTGTATTATCAACATTATTGTTTAAAATTAAAAACTACCATTCTTCAAATGTAACATTACATTTACAACTATCACTGGTTTAGTTATTTGAAAGTGATGCAATTATTTCAATTTGTTACAATCTAATTTCAAAATTGACTTTTATTTACTTTAAGTGTGATTTTTTATTATTTTCCCTTAAACTCTGATAAAGATGTTCTTCATTTACATTCAATTGAAATAGCTTTCTTCAATGAGTTTTTTTAATTAACAATGGACTGTTTTTTTTATCATAAGGACATTGGTCACGTATAAAAAAACTTATACAATAAACTCTCTGTTGACTAAAGTTTACAAATGTTAGTAAATTAAAGTCATTAATCTAATGGTATATGAATATAATCGTAACGAGTGTCGTCCACTCCCAGACTAAGCATGAAGTAAAATTTCGAGTTTAGAAAAGCCCAGCGTAGAAAATTTGTCGAGGGTCGCGCAGCGACCCGAGACAAATTTTCACGGGGCTTTTCTAAACTCGAAATTTCACTTCATGCGCCACGCGTATAAAACACTGATTTAAAGCGAAGTTAATAACGCACTAAAAACTAACCCAACTTCGATATTTTTTCAAAACCGGATCTTTTCTTTCTTATCCACGCTGTAAACCTTCGGATATTCGTTGTTTTCTTGTAAAAAAAACTTCGATTCCCTGTAGCCCTTTGGTCTCCAAAAACCATCATTGGTCCTTCGAGCTGTAGCCTTTGTAAAATGGTAATACACTAAGTAATCTAGAGTGATCCTTCTAAGAACGAGTGTTGTCCACTACCAGACGAAGCATGAAGTAAAATTTCGAGTTTAGAAAAGCCCCGCGTAGAAAATTTGTCGAGGGTCGCGCAGCGACCCGAGACAAATTTTCTCGGGGCTTTTCTAAACTCGAAATTTTACTTCATGCGCTACGCGTATAAAACACTGATTTAGTCTGAAGTTCAATAAACTCGTGTCGTGCACGTCTTGTGCTCGTGTAGTGCTCATCTCGTCTCGTGCATGTCTCGAGCTCGTGTCGTACTCGTCTCGTAATTGTCTGACAGAAGTAAAGTAAAGTTGATAAGATATCATGAGTATTATGTTCAGCATTTAAGCAATGTTTAAAATGTTTCCGTGTTCAGTGGGAAGTTACTAGTTACTTAGATAGTTTACAAAATCCCAGACTAAGCATGAAGTAAAATTTCGAGTTTAGAAAAGCCCCGCGTAGAAAATTTGTCGAGGGTCGCGCAGCGACCCGAGACAAATTTTCACGGGGCTTTTCTAAACTCGAAATTTTACTTCATGCGCCACGCGTATAAAACACTGATTTAGTCTGAAGCTCAATATACTCGTGTCGTGCACGTCTTGTGCTCGTGTCGTGCTCATCTCGTGTCGTGCACGTCTCGTGCTCGTGTCGTACTCGTCTTGTAATTGTCTGACAGAAATAAAGTCGATAAGGTTAATATTAAATTGTCTTGCAATTAGGAATTTCATTGTTGTTGCACTTAAAGGGCCTGTAGAAATGCAGGTTAAAATTGAACAAAAAAAAATTATTAACAACTAAATTGTAATCTTGATCACAGAAGCTCATGTTATTATCACAAATTTCACGCCCACAAAACAAAAAACATTAATTAATTGATTAAAATAATAAAGTTACTTTTTAATTACAGGGCTGTATTTAACTATATCTCGTAATTTCAACTGATTCAAATATAAAATAACTAACACAAGTCCGGTTGTAATAACTAAATTGTAACTGTAACTGCGACTGAATGGAATTGAATCGAAAACCGGGAGATGGATTGATGGTGTTATTAAAGCGGGATCCTGCAAATTTAAACTTTGCCCATCAATATTGAAACTCTCTCAAGTTTCAGCTTTTCCGGAGGCAGGGGGCGCAGGGGGATGGGGTCGCGATAAATTAATTCTCTCCGTGCGGCGCGCGGATTTATCCGGTAATTCACTTGTGTACACTGGCTTAAGACCGACCGCATAAAACACACATCAATTTTGACAAATCGCAAACAAAAAACGCATAAAACAGGAACCATAAATCAGAAATTATTATCGACATATTCTAAAATTAAACAGTAATTACAGTCGCCTTTGTTTTCCATATAAATGAAATGATTTAATAAAGAAAACACTTGGTTAAATTTCACTAATATAGTGAAATTGTGAAATTTAACCGTGTTTTCTTTATTAAATCATAGTTAAATATGTTTCACCACGTGAAAGATGAGAAACTTGTTCAAGATATATAAATGAAAGTAAATATATATGAATATAAGTTAATAACTGTCGCATCCCTAAGAATTCCGTTTCAACAGAGCTGAGCTTGCAGATCATAATACCTACATAATGTTAATTATTTACTTTTTCATTTAGTTTTGTTCTGAACTTGTTAATGTAATGTTCCGTTAATAAATCCTTTTAAAAATGTTTTACGCTGAATCTTGAACACTGATTTCAAGTGAATTAAAAAGGTACATTAAGTATATTACACTAACGATTTATACTACTAAATATACATTCAGTAGTTTTTTGCCGTTAAGTTATATATGTTTCCTGTTTTATGCGTTTTTTGTTTGCCATTTGTCAAATCATTTTTTTTTATACATTTTTAAAGAGTAATGTTTACGGAATATCTACACAAAATTTTAAAAGGATACTCCAGGAAATTATTAAGATATGAATCTTTGAATTCTTAATTTTCCTGAAAAATCGCATAAAATAATTGTATTTCTGACATAAAGACAATTTAACATATTCATTGAAAAAGAGACAAATATTTTGCAGAAAGTCGATATTAATTTTAATTTGTTTTTATATTCTATTTTTGACGTTGAATCGGAAATAACTAAAAAAAAAACTGGTGTGTCTGTGTGTCTGCCTATCTGTCAATGTGCCTGTGTGTGTGAATGTAATATTTAATCATTTTTTTCTAAAAAAAAAAAAATACCCATCTCATTTACAACGCGACCGATTCGAGCAATTTTTCAATACGTCCCTCCTCTCGCAGCCAGAGCCAGCTACAGACCGTAAATTCCAATAACGCCGATAATTTCATACGACAGGAACTCCACCCCAGATATACGCTACCGACCGTCCGGAATTTCGCCGGTGATATCTAATAATGATATCGCTACTTAATAAACCGATATGAACACACACACACTACATTATTAACCTATCTTGACACTGATATTAATATCAATTCTAAACATCAATAGAACAGTTATTCAAATATCGCATAGCTTGTTCCGTCAGTTCTTGAAACTCTACAATGAAACAAGTCGATTGTTTTCATTTTTTTCTTAATAAATAAAGATATTTTCAAAATAAAAAGTATATCAGTATAAAGAGAACTCGAAGCTTTACAAAAGTGTCGAAACAAATCTTAAATCGACCTGTTAGAGGATTTTTGTTAGAAATGTGTATTTTATAAAATATTAACAGTTATTGGTTTTAGCGGCAGAATTAATTCAATAAATGTTCTACGCGGGGCTTTTCTAAACTCGAAATTTTACTTCATGCGCCACGCGTATAAAACACTAAAATATTGTGAACTCTATGTATATTTGAACCTCACTCGAAATCAGTGTTTTATACGCGTGGCGCATGAAGTAAAATTTCGAGTTTAGAAAAGCCCCGTGAAAATTTGTCTCGGGTCGCTGCGCGACCCTCGACAAATTTTCTACGCGGGGCTTTTCTAAACTCGAAATTTTACTTCATGCTTAGTCTAGGAGTGGAAGACACTCGTTCGGAAATTATAAATGTCAATGTCGAATGTCACACGTGTCAATGTCGATTGAATAATGGTTAATGAAATGTCACGTGCGTCTAATTTTTATGATATTTTCATAAAATACGCATAGATGCCTTCAGACTTTCTAAAGCAAAAACTGGCACACGATATTATGGCGTAAAGTTTTTTAACATTCTTCCAATTAGTGTACAGGTTTTACTAGTCAAAGATCTAAAATCGTTCCTAGCAAAAAATGCTTTTTATTCCTTAGATCAGGGGTCTCCAAACTACGGCCCGAGGGCCACATCCGGTCCGCGGACAGATTTTGTCCGGCCCGCGGAGAGCTAGCATACTTGAAAACTCATATTTTTTTATAGCAAATTAAATTTAGTTTACTGAAGTATTCTAATTTTAAAGGCTTATTGTTATGGTTTTGGCCCTCGGAACTTACTGGAGTAATCAGTATGGCCCTAAGGCTGGAAAGTTTGGAGACCCAGGCCTTAGATGAATATCTTAGTTCAAGTGATTTTTAATCAAACCATAAATGTGTACCGTGAATTGTTATTGATATTATTAAATCTTATTTTTGATGTGTTTTGTTTCTCAAGTTTTTATTATATATGGTATAATGGTTTTTAATGTGTTACTTGTAACTGTCGTTATTATCTGTGTTTTTTATCTTAATCTATTTAATCATTGTTTTTTTGCCATTTTATTGTAATTATTAATTTGTTTATTGTCATTTTACAACTATTTCAACATGTTCACTGTAATCGCTCGTTCTAAATATTTTATTAATAAACTTGTTTGTAATTTATAACTTTTAGGTATTATTGTGATATGTCTGCTGTAGGATGTATAATTCAATTCAATATTAAACTTATGCTGAAACGTTAAATAATTATATTAAAAGTGCGATTCTTTTCGCAATCTACAACAAGTTAGTCTTACAAAGACTATATCAAACACTCATTGAAACAACTACTTCCCGGGCTAATACCCCGACGGACATTGAATTATACAACAAGTGTTTGCTGTTACATACAGTAACCTACTGCAAATGTAACAATTTGGGTCAAATTATTGAGGCCATCTATAGACGCGTTTCGAGATTTAGCTCTCATCAGTATAGCTTTGCCATTCCCTCTAAACAATTTGACACCTTAGACTGGCGGTCACGTTACCGTTCAAACATAAGTATAAATAAAATTGCCAAATTCTTGGTTGCAGAATACTTCAAACATTAAAAGTGCCGAGATTCTTTTCGCAATCTACAACAAGTTAGTCTTACAAAGACTATATCAAACACTTATTGAAACAACTACTTCCCGGGCTATCAATAAGTGTTTGATATAGTCTTTGTAAGACTAACTTGTTGTAGATTGCGAAAAGAATCTCGGCACTTTTAATGTTTGAAGTATTCTGCAACCAAGAATTTGGCAATTTCATTTATACTTAAATAATTATATATTTTGACTTGTGTAAACATACTGTATTAGCACTAATAAATATTATTATTATTATTATTATTATTAATGTCTTGAGATTTTCATGATATTTTCGATATTTTGAGATTTTCGTCGATTTATAAATTGTTCGGTAAACATTGCTTTTTAAAAATGTGTAAATATCTGAAAATATTTTATCAATAGTGTTTGAGTTATGAGAAAATAGATAGGTACATTTTCTGCAATTCTTTTGGAAGATGAATATTGCAAAGATTCATATCTTGATAATTTTTTGGAATATCCATGTAAAATTTTGGGCTAATATTAAATACATGTTGCTCTTCAAAATTATGAAAAAATCTGAAAACACGCTATCTCTGGTTTAAGAGTTATTTCTAATTGAACGTAAACATAGATTGATTTTGTGCGATTTTTTGGAAATATAGACATTTTAAAGATACATATCTTGATATTTTTTTGAATATAAATGTGAAATTTTGTGTGGATATTAGGAAAATATTGCTCTTTAAAAATATGAAAAAATCTAAAAATACCCTATCAATGGTTTTTGAGTTATTTTCAGTTAAACGTAAAAATAGATTAATTTCATGCGATTTTTAGGAAAGTTGAACATTTCAAAGATTCATATCTTGGTAATATTTTAGAATATCCATGTGAAATTTTGTGTACACATTAAATAAACATTGTTCTTTAAAAATGTGTAAAAATATAAAAATACCCTATCAATAGTTTTTGAGTTATTTCCAACTGAACGTAAACATAGATTAATTTTATGCGATTTTTTGGAAAGATAGACATTTTAAAGATACATATCTTGAAATTTTTTTGTAATATAAATGTGAAATTTTGTGTGGATATTAGGAAGATAATGCTCTTTAAAAATTTGTAAAAATCTGAAAATACCGTAGCAATAGTTTTTGAATTATTTTCAGTTGAACGTGAAAATAGATTAATTTCATGCGATTTTTAGGAAAGTTGAACATTTCAAAGATTCATATCTTGGTAATATTTCAGAATATCCATGTGAAATTTTGTGCAGATATTAAGTAAACATTTTTCTTTGAAAATGTGTAAAAATATAAAAATACCCTATCAATAGTTTTTAAGTTATTTACAACTGAACGTAAACATAGATTAACTTTATGTGATTTTTTGGAAAGATAGACATTTTAAAGATACATATCTTGAATTTTTTTTGAAATATTATTGTGAAATTTTGTTTGGATATTTGAAAAATAATGCTCTTTAAAAATGTGTGAAAATCTAGAATAACCTATCAATAGTTTTTGAGTTATTTTCAGTTGAACGTAAAAATAGATCAATTTTATGCGATTTTTAGCGAAGTTGAACATTTCAAAGATTCATATCTTGATAATATTTGAGAAAATCCATGTGAAATTTTGTGTACACATTAAATAAATATTGTTCTTTAAAAATGTGTAAAAATATAAAAATACCCTATCAATAGTTTTTGAGTTATTTACAACTGAACGTAAACATATCTTGAAATTTTTTTGGAATATAAATGTGAAATTTTGTGTGGATTTTAGAAAGATAATGCTCTTTAAAAATTTGTAAAAATTTGAAAATACCGTAGCAATAGTTTTTGAGTTATTTTCAGTTGAACGTGAAAATAGATTAATTTCATGCGATTTTTAGGAAAGTTGAACATTTCAAAGATTCATATCTTGGTAATATTTTAGAATATCCATGTGAAATTTTGTGTAGACATTAAGAAAACATTGTTCTTTGAAAATGTGTAAAAATATAAAAATACCCTATCAATAGTTTTTGAGTTATTTCCAACTGAACGTAAACATAGATTAATTTTATGCGATTTTTTTGAAAGATAGACATTTTAAAGATACATATCTTGAAATTTTTTTGAAATAATAATGTGAAATTTTGTTTGGATATTTGAAAAGTAATGCTCTTTAAAAATGTGTGAAAATCTTGAATAACCTATCAATAGTTTTTGAGTTATTTTCAGTTGAACGTAAAAATAGATTAATTTTATGCGATTTTTAGCGAAGTTGAACATTTCAAAGATTCATATCTTGGTAAAATTTTAGAATATCCATGTGAAATTTTGTGTAGACATTAAGTAAACATTGTTCTTTGAAAATGTCTAAAAATATAAAAATACCCTATCAATAGTTTTTGAGTTATTTCCAACTGCACGTAAACATAGATTAATTTTATGCGATTTTTTGGAAAGATAGACATTTTAAAGATACATATCTTGAAATTTTTTTGGAATATAAATGTGAAATTTTGTGTGGGTATTAGAAAGATAATGCTCTTTAAAAATTTGTAAAAATCTGAAAATACCGTAGCAATAGTTTTTGAGTTATTTTCAGTTGAACGTGAAAATAGATTAATTTCATGCGATTTTTAGGAAAGTTGAACATTTCAAAGATTCATATCTTGGTAATATTTTAGAATATCCATGTGAAATTTTGTGTAGACATTAAGAAAACATTGTTCTTTGAAAATGTGTAAAAATATAAAAATACCCTATCAATAGTTTTTGAGTTATTTCCAACTGAACGTAAACATAGATTAATTTTATGCGATTTTTTGGAAAGATAGACATTTTAAAGATACATATCTTGAAATTTTTTTGAAATAATAATGTGAAATTTTGTTTGGATATTTGAAAAATAATGCTCTTTAAAAATGTGTGAAAATCTAGAATAACCTATCAATAGTTTTTGAGTTATTTTCAGTTGAACGTAAAAATAGATTAATTTTATGCGATTTTTAGCGAAGTTGAACATTTCAAAGATTCATATCTTGATAATATTTTAGAATATCCATGTGAAATTTTGTGTACACATTAAATAAACATTGTTCTTTAAAAATGTGTAAAAATATAAAAATACCCTATCAATAGTTTTTGAGTTATTTCCAACTGAACGTTGACATAGATTAATTTTATGCGATTTTTTGGAAAGATAGACATTTTAAAGATACATATCTTGACATTTTTTTGGAATATAAATGTGAAATTTTGTGTGGATATTAGGAAGATAATGCTCTTTAAAAATTTGTAAAAATCTGAAAATACCGTAGCAATAGTTTTTGAGTTATTTTCAGTTGAACGTAAAAATAGATTTATTTTATGCGATATTTAGCGAAGTTGAACATTTCAAAGATTTATATCCTGATAATATTTTAAAATATCTATGTAAAATTTTATGTAGACATTAAGTAGACATTGTTCTGTAAAAATGTGTAAAAATATAAAAATACCCTATCAATAGTTTTTGAGTTATTTCCTATTGAACGGAAAAATACATTAATTTTATGCGATTTTTTAAGAAGATGAAAATTTCAAAGATTCATATCTTTTATTTATTTATTTATTTATTAAATTAACGGTATAACACCTTTTTACAGAATAATAATATCTTGATAATTTTTTAGAATATCCATGTGAAATTATGTGTGGATGTTAAGTAAACATTATTCTTCAAAAATATGCAAAAATCTGGAAATACCCTGCCAATAGTTTTTGAGTTATTTGCAATTGTACGCAGAATAGATTATTTAATTCTGGATATTTAATTAAAACACTTGGTTTTGTTTCACTAATTTATATTTTCTCCGACTAGTTTCGACCATTGGTCATCTTCGGGGAAGATGACCAATGGTCGAAACTAGTCGGAGAAAATATAAATTAGTGAAACAAAACCAAGTGTTTTAATTAAATATCCAGAATTATATTCAAAAATGTTTCACCACGGGTTAAGTGAGAAATTAATTAAAGATAGATTATTTAATGCGGTTTTTCGGAAAAATTAACATTTTATAGATTTATATCTTGATAATTTTCTGGAATATCCGTGTAAGATTTTGTGTATATATTAGTAAACATTGCTCCTTAAAAATGTGTACAAATCTGAAAATACCTTATCAATAGTTTTTGATTTATGTCCAATTAAACGTAAAAATAGATAAATTTTACGCGGTTTTTCGGGAAGATGAACATTTCAAAGATTGGTAACTTGATAATTTTCTGTAATATCCTCTTGAAATTTTGTGTGGATATTAAATAAACATTTCTCTTTAAAAATATGTATCAATCTAAAAATACCTTATCAATAGTTTTTGACTTATTTCCAATTAAACGTAAAAATAGATTCATTTTAAGCGATTTTTTAAGAAGATGAACATTTCAAAGATCGGCAATTTGATAATTTTTTGTAATATCCTTTTGAAATTTTGTGTGGATATTGAATGAACATTGCTCTTTAAACATATGTATAAATATAAAAATACCCTATTAATAGTTTTTGACTTATTTCTAATTAAACGTAAAAATAGATACATTTTATGCGATTTTTTAGGAAGATAAACATTTCAAGGGTTGGCAACCTGATAAGTTTTAGTAATATCCTTCTGAAATTTTGTGTGGATGTTAAGTAAACATTGTTCTTTAAAAATATGTAAAAATCTAAAAATACCCTAGCAACAGTTTTTGACTTATTTTCAATTAAACGTAAAAATAGATACATTTTACGCGGTTTTTCAGGAAGATGAACATTTTAAAGATTAACAACTTGATAATTTTTTGTAATATCCATTTAAAATTTTATGTAAAAATTAAGCAAACACTGCTCTTTAAAAATATGTTATAATCTGAATATACCTTATCAATAGTTTTTGACTTATTTCCAATTAAACGTAAAAATAGATACATTTTATGCGATTTTTCATGAAGATGAACATTTCAAAGATTGGTAACCTAATAAATTTTTGTAATATTGTTTTGAAATTTCGTGTGTATATTAAGTAAATATTTATCTTTGAAAATATGTAAAAATATGAAAATACCCTATCAATAGTTTTTGACTTATTTCCAATTAAACGTAAAAATAGATACATTTTATGCGATTTTTCATCTTCCGATAAACATTTCAAAAATTGGCAACCTGATAATTTTTTGGAATATCCTTTAGAAATTTCGTGTGGATATTAAGTAAACATTGCTCTTTAAAAATAATTAAAAATTAAAAATATCTTATCAATAGTTTTTGACTTATATCCAAATAAACGTATAAATAAATACATTTTATGCAATTTTTCAGGAAGATGAACATTTCAAAGATTGGTAGCCTGATAATTTTCTATAATATCTTTTTGAAATTTCGTGAAGATATTAAGTAAACATTGCTCTTTAAAAATATGTAAAAATCTGAAAATACCCTATCAATAGTTTTTCCTTTATTTCTAATTAAACGTAAAAATAGATACATTTATGCGATGTTTCAGGAAGATGAACATTTCAAAGATTGGTAGCCTCATAATTTTCTATAATATCTTTTTGAAATTTCGTGAGGATATTAAATAAACATTGCTCTTTAAAAATATGTAAAAATCTGAAAATACCCTATCAATAGTTTTTGACTTATTTCCAATTAAACGTAAAAATAGATACATTTTATGCGAATTTTCAGAAAGATGAACATTTCAAAGATTGGCAACCTGATTATTTTTTGTAATATCCTTTTGAAATTTTGTGTGGATATTAGGTAAGCATTGTTCTTTAAAAATATATTAAAATCTGAAAATACGCTATTAATAGTTTTTGACTTATTTCCAATTAAACGTAAAAAAAGATACATTTCATGCAATTTTTCAGGAAGATGAACATTTCAAAGATTGGCAACTTGATAATTTTTTGTAATATCCTTTTGAAATTTTGTGTGAATAATAAATAAACATTGCTCTTTAAAAATATGTACAAATCTAAAAATACCTTATTAATAGTTTTTGACTTATTTCCAATTAAACGTAAAAATAGATACATTTTATGCGGTTTTTCAGGAAGATGAACATTTCAAAGATTGGTAGCCTGATAATTTTCTATAATATCTTTTTGAAATTTTGTGAGGATATTAAGTAAACATTGCTCTTTAAAAATATGTAAAAATCTGAAAATACTCTATCAATAGTTTTTGATTTATTTCGAATTAAACGTAAAAATAGATACATTTTATGCCAATTTTCAGAAAGATTAACATTTTAATAATTGGCAACCTAATTATTTTTTGTAATATCCTTTTGAAATTTTGTGTGGATATTAGGTAAGCATTGCTCTTTAAAAATATGTGAAAATCTTAAAATACCCTATTAATTGTTTTTGACTTATTTCCAATTAAACGTAAAAGAAGATACATTTTATGCAATTTTTCAGGAAGATGAACATTTCAAAGATTGGCAACTTGATAATTTTTTGTAATATCCTTTTAAAATTTTGTGTGGATATTAGGTAAACATTGCTTTTTAAAAATATGTAAAAATCTGAAAATACCCTATCAATAGTTTTTGACTTATTTCCAATTAAACGTAAAAATAGATACATTTTATGCGGTTTTTCAGGGAGATGAACATTTCACAGATTGGCAACTTGATAAGTTTTTGGAATATCCTTTTCAAATTTTGTGTGCATATTGAGTAAACACTGTTCTTTGAAAATGTGTAAAAATCTGAAAATACCCTATCAATAGTTTTTGACTTATTTGCAATTAAACTTAAAAATAGATACCTTTTATGCGATTTTTCAGGAAGATGAACATTTCAAAGATTGGCAACCTAATAGTTTTAAAAAATATACTTTTGAAATTTCGTGTAGTTATTAAGTAAACATTGTTCTTTAAAATTATGTGAAAATCTAAAATACCCTATCCATAGTTTTTTAATTATTTCCAGTTGAACGTAAACATTGATTTATTTTATACGAAAAAAATCTGCGGGCACCCATGGACACACAACACAGACACAGAGACACAGAATCACTAAAGCAATATAAATATTAGACTAAGCATTATGTATTTATTTTAAATGGATATCCGTAAATAAACAATAAACAATTTTATGTAGTATGTAATTTTACACACACAAAAACAGAAAGAATAAATTATTATAAGAAAAGCATTCCAAGCGGAGTTCACAAAATTATTGTATCACTCTTTAAATTTCGCATTAGTGAAAAACATAATTCGCTAATTTTGTTTTTCACTAATGCAAAATTTAATAATAATAATAATAATAACAATAACAATCTTTATTATCCAACAAATATACCATAAAAGGACAAATAACAAAAAGTATATACAATTTATAAACATAAGTTACAATAATTAATAAGTAATAAGTAAATATAGTTAATAAAATCATTACAAAATATATATTACCATAAATAAAAACAAAATCTTTACACAAAAAAGCCGTTACACAAAAATACCCTTAAAGAGTGATACAATAATTTAGTGAACATGTTACAGATTACTTACATAATAACATAAAATTGATTTATTACTCTTTATATTTCGCATAAGTGTAAAATACAAAATCTCTTATTCTGCTAATTATTGCCGTTTTTATTCTTCCTTCTTTCTTTGTAATTCATTATTTTGTAATATATTCTGTTTTTTTTTTAAATTCCTATCAGAGAGATGGAGAGAGAACGATTTCTGATAACAAACAAAAAAATTACTGAAAAGAATAGGTAGATATTAAATTAATGGCGTCCAATAAAATCGAAGTGTTTAAGGGAACAAGTCCACCAATTTGCCGCCCTTCTCGATCTCTCCTCTTACGATTATTGCCTCCACTTAGGGCTATTTCAATTTCAGTTATCGTCCCCTGTTTTCCGAACCATATAGAAAAAAAAATACAGGAAATAAAAATCACTTCTTTCCACAAATATCAATTCATTACTCGATAATCAGTGCTTGTAAATTAAATTGGGATACCAGTTATTTTGTAATTATAATTTGTTCATAATTGGGTTAGCATACCTGAAGTGGCTTCCTAATTTTCAGACTATCGAGGAATCTAAAAACAAATTCTATAATTTATTAGTTATTATCTGAAAGCTTCTTGGATACAGAGAGTTTTTAAAATTTTCGACGGTGTAAAAGTTATAAATTTCTAGTCTTTTTTTACTAGACAGGGTGCCCGTATTTCGACAGAATGTATGGGTATCTATGTTGTTTGAAGAGATAGAAGATCAGGAAAAGTTGCGTATTTTAGCGCCTAACAATAATCTGAGAACAATTTTGTAATATCTTTTTTTGTTTTGGAGATATCAACAAAAAACTGATTTATATATATGGTTTATACGCGTGGCGCATGAAGTAAAATTTCGAGTTTAGAAAAGCCCCGTGAAAATTTGTCTCGGGTCGCTGCGCGACCCTCGACAAATTTTCTACGCGGGGCTTTTCTAAACTCGAAATTTTACTTCATGCTTAGTCTGGGAGTGGACAACACTCGTTCTTAGAAGTTTCAAATTGAGTGATCACTCAAGATTACTAAGTTTATTACCATTTTACAAAGGCTACAGCTCGAAGGACCAATCATGGTCTTCGGAGACCGAAGGACTACAGGGAATCGAAGTTTTTTACAAGAAAACAACGAATATCTGAAGGTTTACAGCATGGATAGGAAAGTAAACATCCAATTTTGAAAAAAATATCGAAGTTAGGTTGGTTTTCAGTGCATTTATAACTTCACTTTAAATCAGTGTTTTATACGCGTGGCGCATGAAGTAAAATTTCGAGTTTAGAAAAGCCCCGTGAAAATTTGTCTCGGGTCGCTGCGCGACCCTCGACAAATTTTCTACGCGGGGCTTTTCTAAACTCGAAATTTTACTTCATGCTTAGTCTGGGAGTGGAAGACACTCGTTAATTCAAAATACATCACAACTGCTAAAGTATGTATCGTGGGATACCCGTCTTCAGGGGCGATATGTAAGCAAATTATGGATCCTAGGAGTTGCCAAATAAGTGAGTTACTCAACTGTTTCTAAGGCACTCTTTACAAAAACCAGAAGATTTAAATTTTAGATATTAAAATGTACAATAAACTACAAGTGTGATACATCATTGAATTCAGTGAAAAATATTCTTCCAAAAAATATGAAAATCCAAAATGGCGCCTATTAGACAAACAAAAGTTAGCTATGCTCCCTGGGTAAATATTAAAGTTATCTTAAAATAAAATATGTTACTAGATTTATCGTCAAAAAGCGCCTGTATAATGTAACAGTTGTAAGTGTTTGGATTCAATAATTTTTGAATAAAAAAATAAATACGAAAATTCAAAAAATCCGTTTTTGACAATATCTCAAAAACGAAAGATGATATTTTAAATTTGTTTTTGTATTATTATTAGGCTCTAAATTACGCAACTTTTCCCCAAATAAACCAACTCTCTATCTCTTTAAATAACCAAGATCACTATACATTCTGTTGAAATACGGACACACTGTATAGTTGAGGCTGTTAGTTGTTGAAACTCTATAATATCACTTTAATAATCACTTAATTTGTTTAGGTTTTAAAATTATATTTATTGTACTACAACAATTGTTTCACCACACTGTAGCTTCATCAGGTAGATTTAATTTTATTTATTTATTTACGGAATCTCCAGTTTACAATAGATTAATACAATAAATTGACTAAACAAAAACAAAATCTAAATATGCCAAACAAAATTTAAACTTATAACCCTACAGAAATATTTTATTTCAAAATATATTGCATATTGATCCCAAATAAACGTAACAATATGAAACAAGCTCCTTACCACCTTCAAGTTACAATAAATAGATTAATAATCAAACACTCAACCTTCAATCGATCAATTAATTATACAACCAATAAGTTAATATATTTATAAATATAATATGAATATAAATATAAAATATATGACAAAACTTAATAAAAGGAACAGACCCAAACTCACACAAGATATCACAGATGAATGGTTAAGGCTTTTTTGTCTTTTTCTGTTTGAAAAATCATAACTCTGTCTATGATAATATTAAAATAATGCGAATCGCACTGCAAATAAGCAAAAATAATACATTTTCTGAAAAAAAAGTAAACTTAAAAAGGTATTTATGTATAAAAATTCAACGATTTTTATAAATAAATTAAAAATTTACAATGTTTTTCTCCCGCTGTGAAAAAAATTCAAAGAACTAGTTCTTCGTCACATGGACTCGGCTATGGACGATTCAAATCGCAACGCAACAAAACAATTTCAATTTCAATTGTTTATCAGTAATCTTCTTTTAGTTACGTGAAGTGTTTTGTAGTAATTTCTTTCTTCGCTCATTAGTTTTATTTACTAAATGTACATTTCGAACACTATGTGTTCATTCTCAATAGTAATAATTGAAATTGAAATTAAGTAATAAGGTGTCAAATTACTTAGAGGGAATGGCAAAGCTATACTGATGAGAGATAAATCTCGAAACGCGTCTATAGATGGCCTGAATAATGTGACTGATTGTTGCATTTGCAGTAGGTTACTGTATATAACAGCAAACACTTGTTGTATAATTCAATGTCCGTCGGGGTATTAGCTCGGGAAGTAGTTGTTTCAATGAGTGTTTGATAAAGTCTTTGTAAGACTAACTTGTTGTAGATTGCAAAAAGAATCTCGGCACTTTTAATGTTTGAAATTGAAATTGTTTTTGTAATTAAAGTTTGTTCTTAAAAATATAAATCTGTGAACAATTACGATTTGCAATCACGAAGAAAACTTTTAAAATCGCTAATAGGGCACATTTGGCATTTATTTTTGTTAATTACTTTCTAATTATAATTTTATAATTACAAAGTAATTGAAAAACCAGAAATGTAATTGTAATTTGTAGGAAATAAAACACGATCGTTTGAGAATTTTCACAGTTTTTAATGTCGAACACTGCGACAATTGTTTCGCCACACAGTGGCTTCATCAGGCAGATGAGTAATGATTACATGAAACTTCAATCGTTGCTTATATACTAAATCATTGTGGAAGGGGTGTGCGTAACAGTGTAATTTAATATAATATTTATGATTTAACAGAATGACATAATTAATGAAGACATTTACAATTTTACACATTACAATTTATTGACCTAGATTTAATAGTGGTGAATTATTTACGTCGGTTTGATCATTGAGTATCAAACCGCGTTGATTATATTTGTTAATTTCCAGCTGCTCAAGGAGGTTTAATTTCTTGCTTTTAGCGCATCCGTGTAAAAAGTTGTGGTTGGGGTTGTGATTATGTTCCCTGAGGTGATTGGCATATGTAGATGTTGTCTTATGGTTAATGTAGCTTTTTTGGTGTTCAGCTATCCTTTCTTCAAAGCTGCGTCCGGTTTGGCCAACATATATCATGGGGCAATCTCCACATTCTAACAAGTAGACTCCTGATTTTTTGTTTTTGTCGGTTTTGTCTTTGACATTATTAATGAATTTATGTAATGTATTGTTAGTTTTAAAGGCTACTGAAATATTGTGTGATTTTAATTCGTTTTTTATTGTGACGGAAGGATGACCGATGTATGTTAGAGTACAATAATTTGAAGCTAATTTATCATTATTTGAGGGAAAAATTGTAATTGTAATTAATCTATGGGTGATATTTAATGCATTAATTACAATTTCATTTTTAACTTTAAACTGGCTCAACTCTGAATTCGAGTTTAAAATGATATAAGAAGAATTGGAACTGTCATCTTGAACATAAGTTCATCTTAAAGTCGAGTTCAACGTTCTTAGTGCAACTAGGCAATTTAAACTGGTCTTACTCTGAATTCGAGTTCAAAGTGACGTTTGAAAAATTGAACCTGCCATCTTAAACTTAAGTGATCTTTATCTTTATTTTTGTAATTTTATTTTGTTTTGTTTATATATATTATTTTAAGAATTTTTACTTTTGTAATATTACTCTGTTATTGGGATGTCCTGTTGGGTAATAAATATTATTATTATTATTATTATTATTAAGTTCAGCTTAAAGTCGAGTTCAACGTTTTTAGTGCAACTGGGCTTTAGTGTATGTATGTGTGTGTGTAGAAACCCTCTGTTGTTTAATAGTTCGTTTGATTTCAGTGAAGAAGGAGTGTATCTTTATTTCAATCAAACAAACTTAAAGTAAACACCCGAATGATGCGAATGATACGAATGAGAGGGGGTGAGATTCTGTAAACATGTCGGAACTATATTTCGCTGAAAAGCCACATGAAATCTCCACTAGTGTATAATGACGGAATTTCTATAGAAACCCGGAGTCATGCCTTTCCGCCCTTTTCTCATAATCCCACACACACACACTCCATCTCTCCACCTCTTTCTCACACACTCACTCACGCACACCTACACTTTCTGTCTTTCTCATTCAGGCATACACACATACTCTCAGCCATAGGCGCATACATGAACTCACACACATGTAATCTGTAGAAGTTGCAAGCTGGATATCCACAGCAACAGAAATTTTCGCTAATACACCTCCAGTATATAACATCTTTATATAAGTATATATATACTTTTACGACATAAATATGCACTTTTCACATATTTACGTGCCAATCCGACATGAAATATTGATACCGACGTAAAAGTAACACAAACAGAAATACATCAAACGTTAAATCATACCGGAGTTTTCGATTTGCGATTTCCCAAAATTTGCTATAGCCAGCTATTGGATAAAACAAATCGTGTGGTTTCTTTCATGCAGTATTTTAATTTTTTTCAAATTAAGATATTGATTTCCTTTTAGAATATATCACTTTTTTTAAAATCATTATATTTTGATTTTAAAAAAATGTGATACATTCTAGAAGAAAATCAATATCTTGATTTGAAAAAAATTACCTTTCAGAAAATATAACGTTTTTTTAATCAAAATAACGGTAAGTGTTTAAGTATCTTACATGACTTTTCGCTACAATAATATAATTCTTTTGAAATGTCTGTAGTGAAAACTGTTTTTCTTTACTATTCCCGTGAGATTCGTTTCCAATGCGAGCACACGCAATTTTTTGTTTAGGATAAAAATGCTTTTAGCCCTAGCATAGAAAATTTATGATCTGTATAAGTGCCGAAAAGCCGTTTTATTCGTCTAGACGTAAAGTCATGTTTTTACTCAGATTAAGAACATTTATCATTTATAAACACAACGCATGGGGCTTTGGTGGCCGAGTGGGTAGAGACCCTGCCCACAAACCCAGAAGTCGCGGGTTCTAGTCCCGTACGGTGGAATCATTCATGAATAATAGATGATTCCATCCGAATCTCTACATCCATGGATCCGGATGGAATCTTCTATTATTCATATTCATGTGAATGTATTGTGGCGTCCAAACGAATTAAATAAATATTTATCAGTTGAAATTAATAAAAATAAATTAATATAAATGTAGTATTTTGGCTAATAGTACAAATAACTAAGGCCAGGCAAAAAAATAGAAATTAGTTACGAAAGTAAATCAAACCGTTTTTTTTTTTTTTATTAGAGATATTCTGTAAATAAAATTGGTGAGCTTCTAACCAATTTAATTCCTAATTTATCTATTTTAAATTTGTTTTCTTTAAATATAACAGAACTTCTAGATAAAATCCCCTATTTTTATAAAGTAGATTTATGTTTGTTTATCTCGGTTACTTTTATTTTCTGTAAGCCCCGCATAGTGTCATTCAATCACGGCGTGTTTTTCCACATTTTCAAAAATAGAACGTTTAAGTCGGGGGCGCGAGCGCGCGTGCTTTGTTTGTTTGTTCTTGACGTCTTAAATCCGGAAAATGTACGCATTGTAAAAATACAGTGGCGTTAATTGGTCTTGGTGAAAAATAGAATTTTAATGGGGTGAAAAGTGAGATGTTTAGAGCCTGGGTATTTAATTGCAGTATGATTACAGTTTTAGTTAAATAGTAAAAGGAGAAAGAGAGGCGTTGAATATTACTGTAATAAAGTCCCTTCGCAACGCATTAAACTTTAGTAGAGTATACCTTTTAATGTTTTTAGATTATACTTGTAAATAAAACACTTTTTACCTGGTTTAACCACTGTATTTACAGTACAAAGTGTTTTATTCACAAGTGTACCTCAAAGTAAACACCTATAAAACAAAACAGTTCCTTAGAATATGTCTAGAGTCTAGGCTCTAAAGTCTCCACAATTTTAACTCTAAAGTTTCCCAGACTGAAGACTGAAGTCTCCACAAACTAAATGTTTAGGTTCCCAGAGTACATACTCTAAAGTATCTAGAGTCTAGACTATGAAGTCTTCAGTATCTAGAATCTAGACTCTAAACTCTCCAGTATCTACTAAACTCTCTAAAGCTTAGACTCTACAATATCTAAAGTTTCCAGAGTATAGTCTCTTCAAACTTGAGAGGATAAACTTGAAAATCTCCAGAGTATAGATTCTAAAATATGAAATATAATGTCTGCAGAGTGTAGAGTATATCAGAGTCCAGGTTCTAAAGTCTCCACAATCTAAACTGTGAACTTTTCAAAAGTTTCCAGAATGTAAACTCTAATCTACAGTTTAAACTCTAAGGTCTAGAGTTCTCAACCTTTTTTAGGTTGCGCCTCCTCTTATATCTCTACGCCCCCCTTCCTCCTTCCTGATTTAATTTGGGTTTTTTAGTTAGATTGAAACACCATTATAGCCTTATTTTATGTCACCTACTCTTTAGGAAATCTTTTGCGCCCCCCCCCCCCCCCTAATATCTTGCTGCACCCCCCTAATGTGGCGTGCCCCCCCTTTCCTCCCCCGCCTAAGAAACCCTGCTCTAAACTGTCCAGAGTATCTATTAAACTCTCCAAAGTCTAAACTCTACAGTATTTGAAGTCTCTAGAGTTTCGCCTCTTCAAACTTGAGAGCTTAGACTCTACAGTCTTTGGAGTCTAGATTCCAAATTATCTGGTCTAGGCTCTAGTTTCCAGAGTAAAGACTCTACAATCCCGAGTCTAGATTCTAAAGTCCATAAAGTTGACATTCGAAATTGGGTTCTAAAGTTTCTAGATTATGGAAGCTACAGTCCCTAGAGTCTAAATTTTGAAGTCCATCGTATCTAGATTCTAGGCTATAAAGTCTTCGCAGTCTAGTCTTTTTACTCTCTAGTATCTACTAAATTTTCGTTTGTCTAAACCAGTGATGGGGAAACTACGGCCCGCGGGCCACGTCCGGCCCGCGAAAAGGTTTAATCCGGCCCGTTTAAGAGTGCCGTCGTGAGAATGTTTGAACGCGTTCTTACTTCGTAATGTGACGACCCGCATAAAAACTACCTACCTACGATTAAGCATTATTCTTTGGCCCGCTACGATTGTCTGGTTATTACAAATGGCCCGTCTTAAAAAAGGTTTCCCCACCACTGCTCTAAACTCTACAATATTTAATGTATCCAGAGTATTGTCTCTTCAAACTTATTAGTTTAGACTTTACAATCAAAATTCCCTAGAGTCCAGGCTCTTAAGTCTCCAGAGTAAGGACTCTATAGTCTCCAGAGTGTAAACCCTACAGTATCTAAAATCTCCCGAGTATGCACTCTTCAAACTTGAAAGTATAGACTTAACAGTCTCCAGAGTCGAGGTTCTAAAGTTTATAAATTCTTAATTCAATAGTCTCTAGTATCTATGGTCTAAAATCTCCAGATTAAAGGCCCTACAATCTTTAGAGTCTAGATTCTAAAGTCTATAGAGATGGCATTCAAAATTGTCTAGTGTAGGTTCTAACGTCTCTAGATTATACAAGGTACTGTCTCCGGAGTCTAGATTCTATATTCTCTAGAGTCTACGCTATAAAGTCCACAGAGTTTAGGTTATAGTTTATAGAGTCTAAATTTTAAATCTAGTCTTCAGAGTCTGGATTATAAATCTATAGTGTTCAGTGTCTATATTCTAAAGATTATAGAGGTTAGATACACGAATCTCTATTTTCCAGAGGTTGAATTCTATTGGATACAATTTACAGTCTAGATTGTGAAGTTTATAGAGTTTATATTTTAAATTCTTCAGATTCTAGACACTCAAGCAGGGTTTCTCAACCGAGGGGGCACGCCACATATGAGGTGTCCAGCAAGATATCAAAGGAGGCGCGACATATTTACCAAAGAGTAGGCGAAGTGAAATAAAGCTATAATAGTGTTTCAATCTAATAAAAAAACCCAAATTAAATTGGGGAGAGGGTCGTGGAGTTATAAGGGTGGGGCGCGACCTGAAAAAGGTTGAGAATCCCTGCGCTAAAGTATGAAGAGTTCGGACTTTAAATTCTCTAAAGTCTAGATTTCAAAGTCTCGAGAGTATAGACTTTAAAATCTCTGGTCTCTAGAATCTAATATTTCTAGTCTGGATTGTAGTGCCCCTAGATTCTAGATAAAAAAGCACTTTATGAACAAAACAAATGAGTATTCATTTCACTAGACTATACCGCACCGACGAGGACCAAATAGTACGAAACGCGTCTGCGAGTGGGCAGGAATACTCGATTCATCAAATAGTAACTGTAAATTATGCTGAAGCAATTTATTTTTGCATTTTATTCAATTAATTAAAAAATTGTGTATTGTGTTTAAATATTTTATTTTTATTTTTTATACCACCTCATTAAATTGTAGGCTTTTTTAAATCCTTTTTGCCATGTATCGTAAATTAGAAAAACCTGTAAATTGTGTTGACATAATTTATTTTTATTTTTATCAACCTCATCAAACTACAAGTTTTTTTTAATCCTTTGATTTTTATTTGGAATATTTTTACCGTGTGCATCGTTAATTAGGAAAAAGGCGAGCGCGTTTGTTTGTTTTGAAAGGACGCCCGCAAGCACAAAGGTGGCCGAGGGTCGTACATAATGCGCACTCCGCGCGCGCGTTATTTCTTCATTTCCCGCAATTTGCGCCCCCTCTAGGCGTGCTTTACGAGCGCAAAAAATGGCCAAACTGTAAACTGAGCGCGCTCTTTTTCAGCGCACTTTTTATACACAGTAAACAATCTCTGTAGAAAAATAAACTGTATTACAATGATTTATGTAAATTAATAATTAATTTAAATAAGTTATTGTAATTATGTTGCATTAAATGAAGTCTATAGTAAGAATATTCAGTAAAAATTCAAATTCAAATTTTTATTCGGTGGTCTATTAGTTGTTAGTTCAGAATTCTCGAAACCAGCGCGTTTCGGACTTCTTGGAGCTCATTGGCGCAGTTTAATCCAGTGCGAGGTGATTAGATCGCAATGCAATCCAGTGCGACATGATTATCGCACGATATAATCCATTGCAGCGTAATTAGAGCACAGTTTAATTCAGTGTGGTATAATTTTTGCACGATTAATCCATTGCGACGTAATTCGAGCACAGATTAATTCAGTGCGACGTGATTAGAGTATGGTTTAACCCAATGCGACGTAATTTGAGCACAGTCCAACTTAGTGCGGGTGAGTAGACCGCGGTTTAATCCAGTGCGACATGATTGGGGCTTAGTTTAACCTAGTGCGACATAATTAAAACACAGTTTGATTTAATGCGATCTGATTAAAGCGCGATTTAACCCTGTGCGACATAATTGGAACTTGGTTCAATCCAGTGCGACATGATTAAACCGCTCTAACGATATTGAAGAAGTTGAAAACGCGTGTATTTTCAGAATACTGAGATAACATACAATTTTACATTTTATTTCATCATCTCTGTGTGTATATCAACATACAATTTCACGTTTTATTCCACCACGTCCATGTATATCAAGTTATACGGGTCTAATTAAAGTGAGAATAGTTCGCGCATCCGCCAGTTATGCTCACAAAAAAGAGACGACAGATACACACACATAGGTGGGAGAGAACCGTGCAGAGGAACTATGTCGTGTAAAACGTGGACATAGAGAGCTCGGGTTTCGGGAATTCGAGCGCGTCTGGGCGCGCTGTGCAGGTCAAGTGTTCGTTAGCGAAATTGCGGGGCCAAAAGCGCGCGACCGGCCCTCGTCGCCGCCCCAAAAGCACAATTTAAAATAATTAACTCTCGTGAATAAAGCGAAATGATAAAATATTCATAACTTGTCATGTGGTCGTGTAATGTCTTCGTCACATTCGAACAAAGCTTGAAATACACATTTCCAGGAAATTAGGTGCTTGAAAGTTTCGCTAGAGAATGCTGGTAATTAAAAAAAATCGTAATGTCTAGATTCGTTGTAGGGCTTAAAATAAGCGTTGCTTTCATTAGTTTCAAGAAAATATGGCTAATCATAAAAAAAAACACGAAGATTAGATTCGTTGTTGGGCTTAAAACACCGTTGCTTTAATTTACGTGTACTTCTAAAAATAACTGTTCATTTTAAAATAAATTACATAGGCTCTCTAGAAAACACAGCTAATCAAAAAAAGTGAAAACTAGAAAATACGACTATCCCCTAAGATATTAATTTTCTCTGATTAACCCATTAAGCGCCATTGGTGCATACACGCAACATTATAATTTTTTTGTTAATTAAATTACTAAATGAGGTAATTTTATCTATTATATTATTTGACCTGACTTGAAAATGTATAAAGAGAAATGTAAATATTTTGTTATTTAATTTTTTCGATTATCACTCATTAAAAAAAATAAATCAGTGTATTTCTAACTTCACAATATTTCAGTGTTTTGTACGCGTGGCGCATGAAGTAAAATTTCGAGTTTAGAAAAGCCCCGTGAAAATTTGTCTCGGGTCGCTGCGCGACCCTCGACAAATTTTCTACGCGGGGCTTTTCTAAACTCGAAATTTTACTTCATGCTTAGTCTGGGAGTGGACGACACTCGCTCTTAGAAGTTCAAATTGAAGGATCACTCTGGATTACCAAGTTTATTACTCAAAGGAGCATTTTAGAAAGGCTACAGCTCGAAGAACCAATGATGGTCTTCGGAGAGCGATGGACTAGAGGAAATTTAAGTTTTTTTAGAAAAAACAACGAATATCTGAAAGATTACAGCATGTATCGAAAATAAAACATCTGATTTTTAAAAAATATCAAAGTTGAGTTGTTTTCAGTGTATTTTTAACTTCACTTTAAATCAGTGTTTTATACGCGTGGCGCATGAATTAAAATTTCGAGTTTAGAAAAGCCCCGTGAAAATTTGTCTCGGGTCGCTGCGCGACCCTCGACAAATTTTCTACACGGGGCTTTTCTAAACTCGAAATTTTACTTCATGCTTAGTTTAGGAGTGGAAACACTCGTTCTAAACTTTATATCGCACGTTTTTATAAAAAATCGTTTAATTCCTGAAAATTTACAGGGTATACATTTTGCATATTTAAAAGAAAAATTCTACATACTGTAAATTTTTATTTAAAATATGCAAAATGTATACACTGTAAATATTCAGTCATTAATCGATTTTTTATAAAAGTGTGCAATATGAAGTTTAGAACGAGTGTTTCCACTCCCAGACTAAGCATGATGTAAAATTTCGAGTTTAGAAAAGCCCCGCGTAGAAAATTTGTCGAGGGTCGCGCAGCGACCCGAGACAAATTTTCACGGGGCTTTTCTAAACTCGAAATTTTAATTCATGCGCCACGCGTATAAAACACTGATTTAAAGTGAAGTTAAAAACGCACTAAAAACCAACCCAACTTCGATATTTTTCAAAATTGGATCTGTGCTTTCCCATCCATGCTGTAAATTTTCAGATATTCGTTATTTTCTTGTAAAAAAACTTCGATTCCATGTAGTCGTTCGGTCTCCGAACACCATGATTGGTCCTTCGAGCTGTATCCTTTGTAAAATGGTAATAAACATAGTAATCTGGAGTGATCCTTCAATTTTAGGCTTCTAAGAACGAGTGTTGTCTACTCCCAGACTAAGCATGAAGTAAAATTTCGAGTTTAGAAAAGCCCCGCGTAGAAAATTTGTCGAGGGTCGCGCAGCGACCCGAGACAAATTTTCACGGGGCTTTTCTAAACTCGAAATTTTACTTCATGCGCCACGCGTATAAATCACTGAAATATTGTGAAGTTAGAAATACACTGATGTATTTTTTTTTAATGAGTAATAATCGAAAAAACTAATAATAAGTTATTCATAGAAATTATAAAAAGAAGTGCAGATTTTTACCAAAAACTTTTAGAGTTAACTCTATAATTGCTCGGCCGTTAATGAGTTAATAAAAATATTTGTATTCCGACTGTTTATTTTACGTGAGTTTGCATCTTGAGATGGACTCTTTCAGGTGTGCAACGAGAAAAAAAAAAAACCTCGGAATATATTTGCGAATAAGATTACGCGTATTTCTTATCAAAGGCTTTGCCTAGATATGCACATAGAGGAGAGGAAATAGATTTGATTACGCGAAGTGGAGCAAGGGATGAGAGATGAATTTGCTTAATAAATAAAGCGAGCCTTGCGATTTCCACAAAAGATCAACAAAAAAAGTTGTGCAGTTGATTTTATTATACAATTTCAGTTAGCAATGAGGAGATGTTAAAAGAGAGATAGATTTCGCGATCTTTAATTAATTTGTATTACAACATAATCTGTCAACAACTTTACAATTCTTACGTATTTGAAACGGAGACTTTACAGTTTTAGTTAACAGCAAGGCTGTAGCCTGATGGGAACGGGAGGGATATGGGGTTCAACCACCCCCTCTTAAAATTTTTAGCTTTTACACACAAACATTTATGATTATAATAATTTCGGGAAGGGGGAGGGGGGCTGAGAACCTCATATCCCTCCCCCCACTCAACTTAACATTGAGGAAGGAACAGA
This sequence comes from Philonthus cognatus, assembly GCA_932526585.2. Lineage (NCBI taxonomy): Eukaryota > Metazoa > Arthropoda > Insecta > Coleoptera > Staphylinidae > Philonthus > Philonthus cognatus. The sequence continues at coordinate 53,882,738 of OW052249.1, read as the reverse complement.
AAAGAAAGAAAGTAATAAATAAGGAAATAATAAAGGAATAAACATTTGTAGAGATTAAACAGATACCGCTGCTTTTCGAAAGCTCGAAGATGTGCGCGCAAACTCAATGCATGCTGCTTGCAGCGCAATTCGACTATGTTCTAACCCTATGATGCGTGCGCAACATCGCGGTGCATGTTGCTTACATCGTTGCTCCGCTATGTTTTTCCCCAACTCGAAAAATACAGCTTATTGATACTTTACGCAAATTTTATTATAACATTGCATAATATTGTATTTTAAACATTGCTTTTAGTTGTGTATTGTTACATTTTAAACATTGCACACAGGTTGAGATTGGAAGGATTTTTATTATTATTAGTTTAAAAGAATGGTCACTCTCATGTGGAAAGGATGCCACATTAATCCACCAGTTACCTCCTCCAAACCTAGAAGTAGGGCAACTAGAGAATATTATTATTATTATTATTTATATTGTTGAAATGTGGTGTTGCATCTTTTCTCAATTTAATTGTAGATAAATTGCTTCCGACGTGCGCCGGCTACAGTTACCTTCTTCCTCTGCGGATGGGACAATTTTTCCGCACCGGTGGGATTACACTTTTATCACGCACCGTACGTGAGCGATGTAGCAATTCTCACACGTAGCCCTTTTTCAAGCCGGGCTATCCGAAATGCACACGCGAACAAAAAGATTCCACGTGAATTTAAATATTCCTGCTTCTAAAATCGCATGCGATTCTTGTCTTGCATATTTCTTACTTTCTTGATAATATTTGAATTTTTGTGTTTATGTGTTTTCTTTCATCTTATCGATAAATTGAAAAAATCTCAATAGAAAGTGTGAATAAATAAAATATAACAAAGAATAGATTTATTTTAATAAAAAATGCCATTTTTATTTATTTATTTATTTATTTATTGATTCAGTCAGCTACATATAATATAGATTGAACATGTCAGGTGGTATATATTAAAAATACACAAAATACAAATGAAATATAAAAAATATAAGAAACATAAGCGTGCGTACAATAATTACACAATAAAATTATAAATGCGATATAAAATCATTGAGCAAGGAATTCTTCAAATTCTCAGATTGTATAACAGTATTTTGCAATCAACATATCTTTTAATTTCTTTTTGGAAGACTGTAGACATAAACAGTTCATTATAAGCTATGTCTGTGTGAAGTAGGGCTCTTGGGCACGATTTGCTAGATAAGGGCACGAGCCATCAGGCTACCATCCTAATCGCAAATAGTGCACATACACCCTACTTAGCACACTAATTACTAAAGAACTCTTTATGTATAAAATCTTTTAAAAATCCACTAGTACTAGAAAGCAGAACTTTGCCTATATTTAATCATGATGATGGTTGCAACCGTAACTACGTGGTAATTCATAATCACTGAATAAAACACTTACTATGTTTTTTACCACAAAATATTGCCCATATTTATTGATGCATATTTATGCATCAATAAACTTCATATTTAAGTAATTTTCTAAAACTAAAACTGTAAGCTAAACCTTTTCTTTTTCTCTCTCTCTCTCTCTGAAGGTACGGTCTGTTAGATTTCAGACGACCCTTGTACAGATAGTCCCTTCTCTCCCTTTTCTGACACAACGAACGGAACCCTCGTGAACACGACACCGTCCCTCTAGCCCTTAGTTCCGCAGGTCCTGAAGGTTTCGGGTCTTTCAGTTTTCAGTTTCAGGCCGGACTCGGGAGAGAAGCGCCGATAGTGCTCTGCGATAGAAGCGGACACACAGACGGAGAGAAAAAAAAATAAGCGGTATCTGCTCAAATCAGTTGGGAATTTGCGAAATGCGGATTGTAAATTATCCCTGTTTGGTTTTCATATAAATTAGTCTATATATTAAAATTTCTCTACCCAAATTACGGTTAGTTTATTTTTTTAATATTTTTTCTTTCCACCCTTATGTGTAAGGAGTATTATTTAGTGTCTGTTTCTATATTTGTCTCTCTATGTTTTTCTGTCTTGAGTTAAGTTTGTGATCTCCCTCCAGTCTATATCCATTCTTTCCGCTTCTTCTCTGATTCTATCATTACATGTTTTTCTCGGCCTTCCCCGGTAATTTCTTCCTTGCACTCTTGTTTCATATATTCTTCTTGCTATTCTATTGTCTTTCGTACGGTTAGTTTGTGTTTTAAGGGTACAAACATAGTCAAGACCGTAGCCAGAAAACAATTTCGGGTGGGGGGAGGATTAATGGTAAAAATATTGTTTTTGCTCTTGCGGGACCGCTTTTCCACACAAAAATTGAATACCCATAACCCCCCCCCCTGGCTACGGCCTTGAACACAGTAGAGAGAAAACCTTAACAAACACATTTGCACGAAGTCTCGTCACTCAGTTTTTCCTACTTGACTTCTCGGACTTACCTTTCCCAAGTATACTAGATAGATTTTTCGGACTTTCCTTTAGTGGGATAATAGAGAACTCAGAATTTCATTGTCTTGTTATTTAGAGATAAAACGAATAAGTTCACTTGTAAATAAAACACTTTTTACTTTCTTTAACCACTGTAAAAATTGTTTTATTTCCAAGAGTAGTTACGATAATGTACCACAAAATGAACGCCTACAATACAAAACAGCTAATAAGTTCAAGTTAAACTGTATATCGGACACTTTTTTCTCATTAATCACTTGGTAAAACATTTTAAAATATAATGGTTTGTAAATTAAATTCACTTGGTTATGTTTCACTTATAAGTGAAACAAAACCAAGTAAATTTAATTTACAAACCATTAAACTGTATTTTTTTGTTTGTTTTATTCTAAAAATTATTTTTGTGGACAAAAATATAAGGCGGCCATTCCATAAATAAGTGCACACTTTTTGGGTGTACATCAGGGATTTTAGCGAATTTCACATATATTATAAAGGCTATCAAGACATGGTTTTTGGTTGTTACTAGAGGTTAAACAAATTATTGTTTCAAAAATTATAACAATATAAACTTTTAGTGCACTTTTATGTTGAACTCAAAAATATCGTAAACCATTACTGATACAAAAAAAGTTATACTTGACTTTTTTAAGCTTAAATGTTCAGAGTTTAAAATAGACTTTTCTCCAAAACGAAAAAACTTTATTTAGATGGATTTTTTTTAATAAATAAAACAAATCTCACAAAATAATCAAATACTAATGTTTTAATTTTCTTGAAAAACATTTATATTATACCCCAATCCTTTCTAAGAATATTTCCGTTTTCAAAAAGATGGGCAGTTTAAAACTTTTTGAGATATGATTTTTTTACCGGAGCAAATCTCACAAAATAATCAAATACTCATGTTTTAATTTTCTTGAAAGAAATACATGTTATACCCCAATCCTTCCTAAGAATATTTCCGTTTTCAAAAAGATGGGCACTTTAAAACATTTTGAGATATGATTTTGTTACTCGAGCGTTGCATTGACGGGAGGCACTCACCGCGATCGGGGCCATTACACCATTGGCGGGAGCGCCTCATGTCAATGTAGCGCTCGGGTAAAAAAATCATATCTCAAACAGTTTTAAAGTGCCCACACTTTTGAAATGGAAAAATTCTTAGGAAGGATCAGGGTATAACATATATTTTTTTAAAGAAAATTAAAAAAATGAGTATTTGATTATTTTTTGAGATATGTTTTATTTATTTAAAAAATCGATATATATATAAAGTTTTTTCGTTTTGGAAAAAAATGTATTTTAAACTTTAAACATTTAAGCACAAAAAAGTACAAAATAACTGTTTTGTATAGGTAACGGTTTACGATATTTTTGAGTTCCAAATAAAAGTGTACTAAAAGTTTATATTGTTATAACTTTTGACACAATAATTTGTTTAACCTTTAGTAACAACCAAACACCATGTCTTGATAGCCTTTATAATATATGTGAAATTCGCTAAAATCCCTGATGTACCCTTAAAAAATGTGCACTTATTTATGGAAAAGCCGAAGGATATCCATCATTATTATTGACGAGGTTTGTCATTAAAAATTGAGAGAAGCGTGCAAATAATAAATCATCTAGAGTTAAAAATGTGAAAAGTGTGTTGAGACAAATCTCATTATAGTCGCTCGAAATCAAATCGCGCCTATTAATAAAATGTATTGCGGTGAGTACGCCTGTGGCATGTTTCGCGCTTTTCATTTCATTATTATTCGAGGGCGCGCGCCCCTTTCGGTCCGCTCAGAACTAAGCGATCTAATTAAAAATATCCACGTGATGGACTAAAATGCGGCAATTTTGCGGTAATGCCGAATCGACAATTGTAATTGCGAAAAGCGTTTAAATGCATAAATTATCATTGGTTTATGCCACAGTTTTGTTTTTATTCGATTCTAAAACTTTTGGTGGAAGCGCTGGGAATTGGAGGTTTCATTAGACAGTGCGACACATAAAATGTAAACTAGGTATTTATAGGGGTGGCCTCTTGACCACCACTCTTGAAAAATGTAAATCAAATTCTGACTTCAGTTTGTGGAAGCATCCACCCAAACTAGCAAAACCCTATTTGGGTTTTGATAGTTTAGTCCGATTTTTTTTGCTATTATAACGGCGGTCATAGGTGCATTTGGTTGCAGTTATGGGTGCATTTGATTCCGTCGTTATACTATGAATCTTATCACAGATAAACACAAGAAATGCAGGTACTTGGGGAGTTTTATTTATACTTAACTATGTCACGTACAAAAACGAACGTTAGCACGCGTTATTCTCTAAAATTATTTTTATTATTATTTTTTGTGTCCACGGCAGCCTTCCTATCTCTCCCCGCCGTCCGGATTATTCTTGTTCAGGCGACACCACACTATAATATAGTTTTTTGCTCAAGCGTTTCGAGATTTATCTCTCATCAGTGTATCTCTGCCATTCCCTCTAAACAATTTGACACCTTAAACTGGCAGTTACGTTGCGCTTCAAACACAAGTATAAATGAAATTGCCAATTCTTGGTTGCAGAATTGGTCAATGTCCATTGAGGTATTAGCTCGGGAAGTAGTTGTTTTAATGAGTGTTTGATATAGTCTTTGTAAGACTAACTTGTTTTAGATTGCGAAAAGAATCTTGGCACTTTTAATGCTTAAAAAGAGACATATTTGCTCATGAGAGCTGTAATTTTGGTGGGAAATGTACTATTTGGTGGCGAAATTCATTATAACGGCTTAAAGAACTATAGGGATCGATTGTAGGTTATTTCAATATTGAGTAAAGTTACTCGTGTTATTTTAGACAGCATTTTTGTCGAAGACAGTTATGCTAAAATATGCACGGTTTGTAAGATATGGTCGAAAATGTAAAAAATTGCTTTTTTGAGGTTTTCTGCACTAAAAACACCCCGAAAACACCCCGAATTTTCTTGCTAGTTTGGGCTTAGAAACTGAAGTAAGAATTTATGTTGTGTTGCACTGTGTAATTATTGGTCGAATTCCCGGCGCTTTCACCATAAGTCATGTTAAAGATCCCTACCGGTGGGTTGGAACTCCCACCGGGTTCGGCAAAGTTCCCGGATAGCTGTAGACCTAATCTCCGGCGTCATGATTGGCCTTAGCAGTGGAAATAGATGACGCAAATCCCCAAAATAATAAAAAAAAATAAGTGTTAGCATCGAATAAATACAAAAGTGTGACGTAAATTAATAACAATTCAATGACCTCGAAAATGTTGCACTGTGTTTTTCTACAATTACACATTTGCCCAATACAAACTTGTCAAGGGAAATATTTATTTATTTAGTCAATGAAATTCGTTTGAAACATACAGGCTCATGTTTAAGTTTAGTATTTTTAGGACGTAGATATATGCCTCAATATTTTTCAGATTGCAAGTTTAATTTTCCTCAAATTTGCAAATTAGTTAATTGACATTGAGAGAGCGAAACAAAAGTAAGCGTGACGATTGCGCTTTGTTAAATGCAAAATTAATGAGTGCGAATCATATAATTTTAGTGTGCGCTTTTAATTGGTTCATGAATTAAATCCCCGTGCGTTGATTCAATTAAATATGTTGATAATTAAATGTTCTGCCCGTGTGAGCTTAATAAGCTAAAAACGGTGCGATTCGTTATCGATTTATGTGTAACTAAAATTCTATTATAATAATCAGTGTTGAAAAATTGACCTTTAAAACGTACAAATTAAATTTGAACATTTGTATAATATTATTGATAATTAAATAAAAGTCACTTGGTTTGTTTTACTACTATTATTTTATTCTCTCCGACTAGTTTCGACTTATCGTTATTCTCAAGGAGTAATACTGAAAATTATTGTACAAGTTATTTATACATATTTTTTTTGAAGGTCAGGTAATAAGGGCTTTATTAGTTGGGGAGTTTCAGATATCTTCGTACTCGTTTACTATGTGTTTTCCCTGTTTTATTGCCTTGCTAATTTCCAGGCCTTCTCTAAAATTCAATTTTCGTCCCTTATGACCTGAATATAAAATTCGGAAATCGTCTAAATTAAAAAAATGATTGGATGCGATGCAATGACGGGCAAACCCCGTTGTTTGTTTGTTATTTAGGATTGATTTTTATATTTATCTAGTCTTTTTTCAAAACTTCTACCCGTTTGTCCAATGTACATTGCACCGCATTCACTACATTTGATTTCGAAAATACAGCATTTTTGATTTTTATTAATTGGTGGTTTATTATTTACAAATTATTTTCTTAGGTTAAGTGGATTCGTTAAAATAAAATTGAATTCTTTTCCCTTTATGCATTTTTTTTGTGATAGGCCGTTGATAAAATTTAATTTACTCCAGTTTTTGGTTTCAATGTAACTATCGTTATAAAAATATTTTAAGAATTTCTTGTATTTTTTTCTCTTAATTAATTTGTCTATAATATCAGAACCATAATCATTATTAGTTGCTATTTTGTTTATTATATTTACTTCCTGTTCATAATCTGTTAATGTAAGCGGTATATTTATAAGTCTGTGTATAAATGAGTGGAAAGTGCTAAATTTTATGTGAGCAATTTGGTATAATTAAATCAGTGAATGTCTTTTTTCTGTAAATATTATATTTTAAATGTTTATTTGTTGTTTTGGATTTCGTAAGGTCTAGAAAATTTAAATTATTATTTTTTTCTATATTTCTGTGGTAAATTGTATTTTTGGATTTATTGAATTTATGAATTTTGTGAAATGTTCCAACTGTCTTAAAGTGCCCGTCAAATCACAGAACACATCATTAACATATCGAGCCCAAAACTTTACTTCTTTACTTTTTAATTTTTGTAAAAGATGTTTTTCAAAATGGGACATAAATACTTCAGAAAGTAACGGCGATAACGGTGAACCTATGGATAAACCATCTGTTTGTTTATATATTAAATTATTAAATTCATAATAAGTTTGTTGAAGGCATATATCTATTAGCATTTTTAATTCCTGTATTGAATAATCGCCTTAATTCACGTAGAAGAAGAATAATTACAATCTTTTTCTTCTTTATTTCTGCTTCTTTCTTCTATTCTTCTTGTTTAAACTACTGGTAACTTTTATGATATTCTGTAGAGCAGGGGTTCTCAACCTTTTTCAGGTCGCGCAGCCCCCTTATAACTCTACGCACCCCTTCGTGATTTTATTTGAGTTTATTTAGTTAGATTAAAGCACTATTCCAGTCCTATTTCACTTCACCTACTCTTTAGGAAATCTGTCGAGCCCCCCGCGCATACTTACTGGGGCGTGCTCCCCCGGTTACAAAACCCTGCTGTAGAGGATTTACTAATTCTTCTTAAATATAAATTCAGGGTACTTTGAATAAAATATTAGATGATAATCGATGTAAACTTTACTTCTTCTGCTTATTTTTCTCGTTTCTCTTATTTTCGTTAAACTAGTAATGAATGAATAAGGCATCTTCCCTTCCCTGTTCAGTTTAGGCCATCCTGGGTCCCAATTGGATATTGCCCGCAATCAATTACGCTTACAAAACGGAGGACGCCGATTTACCCTCACAAATAAATTACGAACTCCTCGTAAGCGATTATTAATTCGCTTAAGAGATTTGACATCTCGCCTCCGAAATTACCGCGTTTCATTAATTCCCGAAACGCAAACACAGATATGGATATTTTATTAAAGCAGATTATGCAACAATTTATCCATAAATTACGAATTATATAATTAATGTGCATTATGTGTTTGTGCTATTTTTTTATATATTGTAAGTTTTTATATATTTTATATATTGTAACATCGAGATTTGTATTCTAATTTAAAGAACGAGGTAAATATTTCTAGTTTGAAAAATCCTGAATAAAATTATATTTGTTCTTACTTATTATTATCAGGAGTTCAGTTAAAAACCCGATCGAGGTAACTATGAAATTTTTATAACATAGTAAAGTAGGTCGTACGTGAATTTGTCAGTCGCTTCTGTCAATGTTAATCTAAACCAGTTTCATAAAAGTTTTTATTATTTTATTCGGTATGCCCATTCACAGGAAAGAAAAAGAAACAACACAAAAGCTATAAGAAGACAAAACGTAAATTAAACTGCGACGTCACTTTTTCGTTCCATTTCCTTCTATTAAAAAAGCAACGCCTCCTCGATCGGGTTTTTAAACGAATACTTGATATTTTTTCACTGTGTTTTATGTTTTATTTTTGTTTGTGTAATCTTATTTCAATAATTTCTGTGTTACTTTTTTTGTTCATCTCCAAAATAATCCCTTTGTTATTTTCGTAATATTCCCTCTTTATCCCTTCTTGGTTAATTCCTAGCTCCCTCGTTTCTGTCAACGTATCGATTTTGCGTTATCATCACCATGGATGGTGGTTACACGTACACTCGATCAGCGCTAATTGATTCCGGGCTGAGCCCTTAAGGCTAAACTCGGCTAGGAATTATGTAATTTTATGTCGACATTACCTGCCAGCTTTGTTGCATCCAACTTTAATTATTGTACTCTCGCCAGTTTTATTGCACGCCTAATAAAAAAACTAGTTCTATTGCATGTGCAATAAATGCGATGTTATGTGGCTTACAATCAATCAATTGAAATTGTCTGTGAAATAATTTAAATCGCTCAAATGTATCTAAACATATATAAGGGCCCTAGAAGCCAAGAGATACAAGCGCAAAATTTATAAAATTAGATTAACAAGTATTGATATTGGTTTTAGATACACTACCTCATTTGTTAGCAACACGATATTACTGATATTGATTAATAATAGATAACACTAGTTGAACATAAAACATCGAATGAATATGTTCACACGAAAGAAGAAGAAACAACACAACAACTATAAGAACAAGGTGAACTAATAAGCTACTGATTAACACAGTCTGACATTTATGTCAGGTATGACTAAACGTAAACTAAGCTGCGAGTACTTAAATATTATGGTATAAAACAAAGTGCAACTTTCCTATTTATAATTTATAACTTAAATGTAGTACATACACTTATAAGTACGACTGAAATTATCCACAATAGATCGGCAAAGGTCACGGTGGTATAGGCCAAGAGGCCACCCCTACAATTATCTAATGACTGAAATTGTCATCATACATATTTGTATGCAGAAGTACATAACATTGTATAAAGTAAGCGTTGAGAGACCGGTTTTAGGACATTTGACCTTGAAATAAATCGCACCAGCTTTTAATTGCTCTTAATCACACAACACACCCATAAAAAAATAGGGCATTATAATGAAAGACGATGTGAATTCCTCCGCGAAACCTTTGACGTTATTTCTCATTACAAGGGCGCATCGGTTTCTTGTTTCTCATTAAGTTCACCTTGTCGTCTTCTGCGGGGAGGGGAGAAATTCCTCCGTGGAATCCGACCTGTATTACGTATATAGAGCGAGCGAGCGTGGGAGAAAATTAAAAATATTTCCTCGTGCCGCTGGGAAAGTCCGTCTTGTCTCAACATTGGAAATTTGACATTTTTTCTTTGAGTGTTTCGACGCCGGAAATTCATTCGAATTTTCTTCCGGGTGATTTATGCGCTTCGGACGTGTTTTCGGCGGCGCATTTCAGGGCCCGTGACAGGGCCGGATGGATGAGCCTCATATCCTCATTTTCCCCGGTGTCTATAAGTCCAGACGAATCCTCTCTTTAAGCTTCAACGTCTACCTGCTTTTACTTATTGTCTCTTACTTTATTTACTCGAGATTATTTTTATAATTTTTTATTTTCTCTCAAAATTATTAAATAATCTCAAAGTCATAAACAGCAATTCAAATATAAATCGTGTTTCTTTGATTTCAAGTTCATTCTGCGTGAAAATATGAAATAATTTATGATGACTTAAAGATCATCAAAGATTTTCTTGTTGGAGTTACGTGAAGTGTTAGTTATAGATATGTAACTAGTTGAATTCCTTTATCTTTACTGTTTTATTTTAATTGTAGATAATCATTTCAGGCACGATGTGCCCTATTTCAATAGTTTAACTATTTAAAAGGGCACATCATGCCTATAATGTACAGTCGACGCAACCCACATGTGAACCCTCTTTGGTTGTCATGGTATTTTTTACTGAAATTCATTCCTGTAATTCTGGCTTTCTAGTGGTATTACAAAGAGAGGCGTCTTCGATAATTTTAGACAATAATTTTTTATAGCTGTCACATTTAATTGCGACAAACGACTATGATGCAAAGTGTAAATTACCCCATTATATTTTAGTGTTCAGATTTGGGTTGCGCCGACTGTACATCTAAAATTAAAATAAAACAGATAAAAATAAAGGAATTTAACTACTTACATATCTATAACTAACACTTCACGTAACTCCAACAAGAATATCTTTAATGATCTTTAAGTCATCATAAATTATTTCATATTTTCACGTAGAATGAACTTGAAATTAAAGAAACGTTATTTATATTTGAATTGCTCTCTAAATTCAAGTGAATACACTTCGAAAATGGTATGACTATTCGGGTATTTATCTATATGTTATTACCTTTTGGAGTCTTAGAGGGTAAGCGAGATTTATTACGAGCAATAACATTTTTACGGCCCTCCGGAGTTCATATTAAAGTTGCGCTTCATGCAAATAACGTCATAATGCCGGCCGTAAAGTTAATGACGCGGATGTTTAGCTACTTTGTTATGGGCTTTACTTATGAAGACATAATTGTAAATTCATTACGGGAACGTCGCAAAATTTAATGCGACAATTTCGAGACATTCTTATGATGAATACAAAAATTAGTTAAGTGATATTATTACAGGCATTAAAATCAAATCGAAAACATTGAAACATCTCAATATTGATTGATCCATTAACGGCCGAGGAATTATAGAGTTAACTCTAAAAGTGGATTTTAGGTAAAATTCTACACTTCTTTATATGATTTATACGAATGATTTATTGTATTACATTCTATAAATGTTTGTTTTAAATATAAATTATGTATACGCTGTAAATGTAAGGCATTCGTCGATTTTGTATAAAAACGTGCAATATAAAGTTTAGAACGTGTATTTCCACTCCCAGACTAAGCATGAAGTAAAATTTCGAGTTTAGAAAAGCCCCGCGTAGAAAATTAGTCGAGGGTCGCGCAGCGACCCGAGACAAATTTTCACGGGGCTTTTCTAAACTCGAAATTTTACTTCATGCGCCACGCGTATAAAACACTTATTTAAAGTGAAGTTAAAAACGCACTGAAAACCAACCCAACTTCGAAATTTTTCAAAATTGGATGTGCTTTCCTATCCATGCTGTAAACCTTCAGATATTTGTTATTTTCTTGTGAAAAAACTTCGATTCCATGTAGTCCATCGGTCTCCGAAGACCATGATTGGTCCTTCGAGCTGTAGCCTTTGTAAAATCGTAATAAACTTAGTAATCTAGAGTGATCCTTCAATTTGAAACTTTTAAGAACGAGTGTTGTCCACTCCCAGACTAAGCATGAAGTAAAATTTCGAGTTTAGAAAAGCCCCGCGTAGAAAATTTGTCGAGGGTCGCGCAGCGACCCTCGACAAATTTTCACGGGGCTTTTCTAAACTCGAAATTTTACTTCATGCGCCACGCGTATGAAACACTTATTTAAAGTGAAGTTAAAAACGCACTGAAAACCAACCCAACTTCGAAATTTTTCAAAATTGGATGTGCTTTCCTATCCATGCTGTAAACCTTCAGATATTTGTTATTTTCTTGTGAAAAAACTTCGATTCCATGTAGTCCATCGGTCTCCGAAGACCATGATTGGTCCTTCGAGCTGTAGCCTTTGTAAAATGGTAATAAACTTTGTAATCTAGAGTGATCCTTTAATTTGAAACTTCTAAGAACGAGTGTTGTCTACTCCCAGACTAAGCATGAAGTAAAATTTCGAGTTTAGAAAAGCCCCGCGCAGAAAATTTGTCGAGGGTCGCGCAGCGACCCGAGACAAATTTTCACGGGGCTTTTCTAAACTCGAAATTTTACTTTATGCGCCACGCGTATAAAACACTGATTGTAAGCGAAGTTAGAAATACACTAAAAACATTTTATTTAAATGAGTAATAATCAAGATAATTAAAAAAATCAAATATTTACATTTCTAACATATCTACATGTTTCTAAGATTCAGAAACGTTTTCTGAATCTTAGATATATTTAGATATGTCAGAAATGTTATGCTGCAAATTGATAAATGATTGTGCCAATGTAAAAACTGTAACAATTTAACTGTCTTAGACAGAAAATTTGAATTACAAAAAGTTGAATAAAATATAGAAATTATTGTTGCTATATTTATTCTATCGTAAATTCAATTAAAAAAAATCTCTAGATTGCTATGGAAAATATTCTAGGTTGGCAACTCTGAAAATATACATTATAATTATTATGTCTAACTTTTTATATGTCAATTCCTGAAGTGTGTAGCCAGCTTAAATTTGAAAAAAGATTAAATTATGGCACCCTAGAGGTTTTTTTTTTAATTAATCATATGATATTATTCCATTATTTTATTTAGAAATGTTAGAATTAGTAGAAACGTTAGAATGGTAAAAAATATTGTTGTTTTTCTGTGTTCAATTATTTATGTATATTTTCTTTTTACTGTGTTCACCTCATAAATAAAGCGTTTCATACATCACATAAAATATTCAATACGACTTTTACTCCCCTTTTTTTTCACACAGACATACACAAACACAAGCTGGTTTTTTATTACATGGCTACACGTGAGGGTCATATCGGATAAGGTAAATTAATATAAAAGCCCACCCTTTTTTCTGCCATGTTGTATTTTTTTCCTTTGGTATTCTCATAACGATGTCGGAATATAAGGGCTGGAACTGATCGTTATATTTATATCCAAGATGGCAATAAATTACTGTATGAAATACAATTCTTGTACATTGATTACGAGGTTAATATGTATTATTATGTTTCTTTAAATTATTATTGCATCAATTTATAAAATGTAAATTAACTGCAATAATTGTATATCAAGACTTTTAGTGTAATGCGAATGTATCTGCTAAAATTGTATCTCAATGAGAATTTTAATGAAATGCGAATGTATTTAATTGTATCACAATGAGACAGAGTGCTACAAGTCTCAATGAGACAAAATTGTTGCAGAAATTAATTGACATTAATTAGCTTTTACATTTTCTAAATATTCAGCAAATAATTGGCAAATTCAATGTAACTATTTTATCTTAGACACGCCCACAATATTACTATAGACAAGCCCACAATATTACTATAGATAAGCCCACAATATTAGCATAGACACGCCCACTATATTAGCATAGACACGCCTACTACAATATAATAGTCACGCCTAATTTATTATCATAGACACGCCCACTATGGTATCTTCGACACGCCCACTATATTATCTAGACAAGCCCACAATATTACCATAGATACGCCTACTATATTAGCATTGACACGCCCACTACAATATAATAGTTACGCCTACTTTATTATCATAGACACACCCACTATGGTATCGTCGCCACGCCCACTATATTATCTAAACTTAAAGTATTATATTTTTAAATTGAAACAGTAACATTGGTGTGTTTTCTTATTCTTGATTATTTTAAAATAATATTTTGAAATATTTATTAAAGTTACTGATGTTAGTGTTAATTTACGCTAGTAATTTTCACCGGTAATTTACCGTATATTACCTAGTTGTTTCGAAAACATTGATGACATTCTATCGTGTCATCAGCAAAGCAACAATAACTTCTTCTAATATTCAAGAATATTGAAAAATTATAATAATAACATACGTAGTGAAATTGTTACATTGTTTTCTTTGTGTATATTTTAAGAGCGAAATTCTGACCTAAATATAACTGAACAATTAACTTTGTTTGTATGTCATACTAAATTTACTTTACTCTAACCCAATTGGTTTAAGATTTCACTTGAAGTCAGTGTTTTGTACGCGTGGCGCATGAAGTAAAATTTCGAGTTTAGAAAAGCCCCGTGAAAATTTGTCGAGGGTCGCTGCGCGACCCTCGACAAATTTTCTACGCGGGGCTTTTCTAAACTCGAAATTTTACTTCATGCTTAGTCTGGGAATGGACAACACTCGTTCTCAAAAGTTTTAAATTGAAGGATCACTCGAGATGACTAAGTTTATTACTCAAAGGACCATTTTACAAAGGCTACAGCTCGAAGGACCAATGATAGCCTTCGGAGACCTACGGATTGCAGGGAATTGAAGTTTTATTTCAAAAAAACAACGAACATCTAAAGGTTTACAGCATGAATAGAAAAAAAAATCGAATTTTAAAGAAATATCAAAGTTGTGTTGTTTTCAGTGCATTTTTAGCTTCGCTTTAAATCAGTGTTTTATACGCGTGGCGCATGAAGTAAAATTTCGAGTTTAGAAAAGCCCCGTGAAAATTTGTCTCGGGTCGCTGCGCGACCCTCGACAAATTTTCTACGCGGGGCTTTTCTAAACTCGAAATTTTACTTCATGCTTAGTCTGGGAGTGGAAAACACTCGCTAAAGACAAGTCATTAAATTAAATATCAATAATTTTCCATTTCATTTTAAATTATGAAGATTTTTATCATTTCACATTGTAGCTTTGTAAAAATTACAAATTTACCTTTTGTTTTAAATAAGTTTTGAAGATTTGTGTGTGGATATAATTAACGTGCACTTGTCAATTTTTGTTAATGTTTTTATTTATTACGAACTAATAATAACACAATTAGGGGGTTATACCTACCTGCAAGCCTGTTTTTTATAGGTAAATTTTGGATTTTTTTTTTTAGAAAAACTAAAAAAGAGATTTTTAAATTTTCTTTTGCAAAGTATTGCCTGTACATAGGATTACAAAAAAAATATATTCTTCACTCAAAAAAGTGTTGTCGGTTGTCTAGGATACGCGCTCCTAGAAAACGGTTTTTTCTAGAGACCGTCTGCGGTAACCACTCCTGCGTCGAGAATATTTATATGAAATAAGAAATTCGAATGATTTATTATTAAGAAAGGTAAATTCAAGTGAATTTGAGGGTTTTTAACAAAATGGCGCTTGTTTAAAAAAAAGTGCATTTTTGGGGTCTTAAAATTTGACTTTGATGGTTCCGAAAAAATGTTAATTTTGATCGGAGAATTAAACCAAACTGTTAATCTCTGCATAATTTATTGTAGTGCAAATTACAAAAGATTCAAGTCAATTGGATCATCGGTTCTCAAGTTATGGTGGTTACCGACTTTGAAAAAGTGGTTTCGAGATAATCGCGTTCAAAGTTTGAAGTTTAATTTTTCGTGTGATAACTCAAATAAAAGTCAGTACTTACACTGAATCATCAGTTCATGCGCCATAAGCAACATCCTCCTCTTG
Source organism: Philonthus cognatus (assembly GCA_932526585.2). NCBI lineage: Eukaryota > Metazoa > Arthropoda > Insecta > Coleoptera > Staphylinidae > Philonthus > Philonthus cognatus. Next base: position 53,866,923 of record OW052249.1, on the reverse strand, counting down.
AAGAAACGTTTCCAAAACCTTTATTTGGCTCTGTCGGCGAGAGATTCTGCTTTCTTTTGTAGAGTAAGCTTGCTGTTCTGCGAGGGCAAGTCTGTCGGCGTCCTCGTGTGTCACATGATGATGTTCGAAAAATATAATTAATGCACAGACTAATTCCCTAATCGCATTCCTCCTTTAGAGTCACTAACACAAGTATTTCGGCCGGCTCGCGCGCGCTCGAGCCGTCTCGAGTCCGCCATACCCGCGAGAACGGCTGGCAGGTAAAAACTCTGTAACTTCGTCAATTTTTATCAGAATGACTTGAAATTTCGTCTACGAAATCTTGAAAAGATGTACTATAAGACTAATATAAAATTGAAAAATCGATTTTCTCAAACTTTGCTTAAAGAGTTTCTTTTTATTTTTTAATCAAGTTTATTTGAGTGGCTTATTTCCAAAAACCCCTAAATCCATTGTTTTCAAATGGTTTTAGAGGTTTTTGGAAATAGGCGATTGATTTATTTTAGCATACTATTCTTCTCCAATATTTTTATTAACATAGTAATGTTTTATTTTTGTTAATTTAGACAGGTTTTAACTGCTTCGTTCTGAATGTATGTTTTTATTTTTTAATTAAGTTTCGTTATTTTACCATACTAATTTTTTTCCAATTTTCCTGTTAAAATAGTAATTGATCTTGTTTTGTCCATTTGTGTTAATTTGGACAGATTTATACTAACTTTTATATTGTTTGCTGGTTTTACCAATTTTATTTAAAATATTAATAATTATTGCCTAAAATTTTAAAATATTATTATAATTAAAAATGTATGAATGAGTGGGTCAATAAGAGGATGAAAAGAAGTGGTTGAGGAACATTTTAAAAGGCTTAACATCTCAAATTAGACAGAACTAGCACAGGATAGACAAGCATGGAGAAGAAAGGCCAAGGCTTATAGGGCCTTAAATATATAAAATATGTTATTTTTTTAAGTTTTAAGATATTTGTTTTTAAATTTGCATGATTTAGAAATTTGTTTACTATATTTAATGTTTACGTTTTGTTTAGAGTCAATTCGATTTATTTATTTTATTTGTTTCAACAGATTTCATCTTTATACAACAACATAATAGTAATGATGTCAAAAAGTAAATTAAATTCTATGGGAATATTAGATTACGTTATTGTTTTTCTCAAAAAAAGGCCTTAATATTTTTTCAGTTAAATTTAGGAAACTAACGAAAAATTCATTTTCGTAAAGTAAAATCTTTGATATTCCTGAAACTGTCATATATTTTTAAATTATTGGGTTAATATTGATTTGTTTTCTGTTTCTTGACTATTATATGGAATGAAGTTTGTCTCTTGCTATATTTACAGTTTAAGGAAGTCTCGTCGAATAAACATGTCGATGGAAATTACGCCCGATTGTGCCCGAGTCGAGAACAATCTGGTCAATTTAACGTGTTTTACTGGCTGCGACAAGTTTATCGCTTTTCTCCTACGACTATTTACGAACTGAACTAAGTTCACTGTTTGAATCAAGATTTAAATACGCTCCAGATTATAAAAAATATATATTTGCTTGAATGTGAAACTAAACTGTTCTTTTTTTCTTCTATCTCTATTTATTATAACTTTTTCCATATTCTCTAGACTTTTCTCTTTCTCTATTAATCCGCACAATTTTTCCATATTCCATGACTTTCTTTCCTCCGTGAAATGCCAGGCGCAACAATGCGAACATAAATTAAAATATATGGTGTTCTTTTACGAGGCGTGTTCCTCCTTCTGGCTCTCTTCTGGTGTTATATAAAATTAAAGGCACGTGCCAAATTAATAATAATGATGGTGCTAAAGAATGATAAATCGCTGGGCCTCTTCAGAGCGCGTTTCGCTATAAATTCACCCTCGGCCTCCCTAATGCAAGAAACATCAATCCACATATAGCTTTTCTTCAATATTTCGTCGAATTCAAATAGCAAACAATCATGAAATTCTTAATTATTAGTATTTATTACCTAATGTGTCTACTCCCAGACTAAGCAAGAAGTAAAATTTCGAGTTTAGAAATGCCTTAAAATTTGGTTTGGTGTAACCCTCTCAGCTCTGGAATTTTTCTGGTGTCCAAAAATGTTTTTTTGTACACTGCATATTATTTATTATTATCTTAGATATACAGAGAGTTTTTCTTTAAAGTATACATATCTTCAAATTGATATATTTGTAAAAACAACGAATAGCTGAAGATTTACAGCGTATACTGTATATTGTAGTATACGCTGTAATTGTTTAGATATTCGTTGTTTTGACAAATATTTTGAATTGAACTTTCAACGAGTGTTTTCCACTCCCGGATTAAGCATGAAGTAAAATTTCGAGTTTAGAAAAGCCTGAAAATTTGGTTTGGTCGCGTAGCGCGAAGCGCGGAGCGGCCAAACCAAATTTTCAGGCTTTTCTAAACTCGGAATTTTACTTCATGCGCCACGCGCACTAAACACTGATGTGATGTGATGTTCAGAATACAGAATATTTTGAGCTCCATATATAATCAGTATTTAATACGCGTGGCGCATGAAGTAAAATTTCGAGTTTAGACAAGCCTGAAAATTTGGGTCGGGCGCGTACCGAAGCGGAATTAGGCTTTTCTAAACTCGAAATTTTACTCCATGCGCCACGCGTATAAAACACTGATTTTATATGAAGCTCAAAATATTCTAATAAAGCAGTATTCTATAAAGAAGTGTATTCTGAACATTACATCACATCAGTGTTTAGTGCGCGTGGCGCATGAAGTAAAATTTCGAGTTTAGAAAAGCCTGAAAATTTGGTTTGGCCGCTCCGCGCTTCGCGCTACGCGTCCAAACCAAATTTGCAGGCTTTTCTAAACTCGAAATTTTACTTCATGCTTAATCTGGGATTGGAAAACACTCGTTGAATGTTCAATTCGAAATATTTTTAAAAACAACGAATATTTAAAGATTTACAGCGTATACTACAATATACAGTATACGCTGTAAATCTTCAGGTATTCGTTATTTTTACAAATATCTTAAATTAAAGATATGTATACTTCAAATTAAACTATTTTGTAAAACAAACGATTATCAGGAAAGTTACAGCTCATACATACATGTATGTATGTATATTTAAAACACAAATTCCCAGTATGTTTACTAAATTTTACTGGTGGCAAAAGACACCGTCAGGCCTAAGAGGGTTAAGATGTACCACAAAGTGAACGCCTACAACACAAAACAGTATTTTTAGTTTATTTGGTGAAGTATTGAAGTTTCCTAATACACAAACTCTCTTGTAATGCTGCTTAAGCTTTCGGACGTCTCGCTGTAATTCTATTCTGCTGAAGATCAGATAGGATATACATAGGAGGTAATCGATACCGTTTAAGTGGATTATACAAGACGTCCTCGCCACATGCCCAGACAGACATCTTAATCTGATCGTTGACCTTTAATCGTTTATCAACTAACAAAACCTTGAAATATAGAAAAAGATTAATGAAAAATATTAATTAAATATCGCATTGTTATATTTATTTATTTATTTACGAAAAAATCCATTTTTATACATTTAAATATACAAAATACTTGAAGCTATTACAAAATGTAGATCATACATGTTATATATATACATAGATGGATGTGGCAAGTTACAAACAACAACAAACCTGAATACGTTTGAGACCGGATACGAATTTACAGAGAGACTTACTAAAAAGATGAAAGTTTGGATTTAGCGACAGTTTGTTTGACGTGCGCATAAAGCGAGAGAGTGGACTATTAATTCCATAGTTAGATTTGTGAAATGGTATGGAAAATAGTGGTATATGTCTGGTTAATCGATTTGTAGTATTTATATGAAAACCTACTTGATCCAACAGAAACGTACACTCCACTTGACAAGAACTTAATTTATAGAAAAAAACACATATCCGCAAATAACCTTCTACAGCACAATTTATCAATTCGAAATTCTGTACAGATTGTATTAATATTTCTCTCATTGTTATATTCTGATTTATACAGCATTATCTTCAAAAATTTTGTTTGGATATTTTCAATCATATTAATATATGTTTTTTGATGTGGTGACTAGACACAAGAACCATATTCCACTACTGAACGAACATATGCATAATATATCATTTAAAAAGCAGTTGGTGATAAATCAACCGCAGCCCTTTTAATAAATCCAATCATCTTTATGGCCCGCAAGCAAGTACGAGTTATATTATTATTATTATTATTATAATGTCTTTATTTAATTTAAAGAAATACAATGTTTACAATTATCTTTTATACATTTCGCGTAGGCGAAGTTCAGGCAGGCCTAAGCCTGTTACTGCTCTTCCACTTAACCTACTACTTCCAAACTTAATAATTAATTCTATGTTTAGCGACTATTTATTATTAGACAAAATAAAATTTGAGACTTGCAACTTTAGTAACTTCAGAGTTCACCACGTAAGATTAGGATACGCACATTTGTTTTAAAATTATTTAAGCTGAGAGATTTCAGGTGTTCCGGAATTTTATTAAACGTTTTGTAAATGTTGTATGAAAATGACCTTTTAAAAAATGCGGTTTTATGTTGTGGAGGTGATATTAAACCCCGAAATCTAACATTGATGTTATGGACATCGGTGCGGAATACAATTCTACTGTATAGGTAAGGTGGAGTGCGTAAATTTATTATTTTAAAATAAAAAACTGCTGAATGTACTGCTCTCCTATCAGCCATCTTTATCCAATTTATCTCGTTAAATTTTTCTGAGATATGATCAAACTTTCGGATTCCAAAAATTAAACGAATGCATGAATTTTGTATCTTCTGTATTCGATCAGAAGTTACTTTATCTAGGCATGTATTATACACGGTGTCAGAAAAGTTAAAGTGACTTAACACCAAGGTATCACATAATATTTTTTTTGTGTGAATACTTAAAATATTTTTGTTTGCATAAATCATTCTGAGATTAGCGTAGGCTCTAGAGATGCATTTACTAATGTGTGACTTGAAGCGTAATTCCTCGTCAATAATTAGACCTAGATTCCGTATGGAGTTCGTGAAGGATATATCAGATCCATCTAATTTTATTTTAAGTAGGGATTTAGCGACCTCGCGTTTGTTTTTAGGACCAAACACTATTGCGGTAGTTTTCTTAGGGTTTATTTTAAGGGAGTGTTTGCTCGATATATACATCAGATTTGACAGGTCTTTATTTATATTATTGCTGGCGGTTTCAATGTCTTCTAATTTGAAAGAATATAATAACTGAGTATCGTCAGCATACAGATTACAAGTACAATGTTCGAGGCTTTTTGACAAAGATGATGTATATATCGAAAACAAAGTTGGTCCCAAAATTGAGCCCTGCGGTACACCAGCTACAGGAGTGGCATAGTCAGATCTCAATTCATCAATTTTGACAAGTTGTTTCCTGTTGCTCAGAAAGTCCTCTAACAAAACTAGTGCATCTGCACTGAGCCCTATATATTTTAGTATGGCAAGTAATAATTTGTGGTTAATAGTGTCAAACGCTTTACTATAATCTACTAAAATTAGACAAGTTAACTTGCCAGTGTCTGTAGCAGAGATTATATCATCAGTGACATTTAACAGTGATGTGGCGCAGCTATAGTTGGTTCTAAATCCTGATTGATTTGCTGGAAGTATATTGTTAGTTTCAATGAAGCTGGAAAGTTGTTGTTTCATGACTTGTTCGAGGACTTTAGAAAGTACGGGAAGTATGCTGATAGGTCTGAGATCACCAATCTCACATGGATTATGTATTTTCGGAATAAGGTTAACGGTGGCTATTTTCCAAGCATAGGGAAAGACTGATTGTTCTAAACAGCAGTTAACAATGTGGGTAATGTATGGAAGTATATAAGGACAACAGATCTTCAGCATGTGTATGGATAGACAATCCGAACCAATAGCGTTAGATGTGATGTCAGACAATATTTTGTTAATTAGATCTGGGCTTACTATTGTGAAAACAAATTGATCTTTGGTTCCAGGGCAAGTAGAATTATTGTAATAATTAAGTAGATTATTATCAGCTGTTGATTTTATTGAATTAGTAAGATATAGATTGGCATAGTTAGGGTCTTTTAGGTGGTCAGGAATATCATAACTTTTCTGTTTAACAATGCCATAGCTTTTAAAGTATTTCCATGTTAATTTAGGTTTGTTATTTATTATATATTGGAGGTAAGCTTTTTTTTCGCGGACAATTGCAGAATTTACATAGTTACGCCACTGTTTGTAATTGTTAAAATCGCTGGACAGTTTAGTTGATTTAAATTTCTTAAGAGCATTATCGCGTTTAGACATCATAAGTTTAATTGTACTAGTTAACCAGGGAGCAGGCTTCCTAGTTACCCGAGATGTTATTAAGGGCGCGTGAGTGTTAAATAGTATAATGAGTTTTTCATCCAACAGGGATACTTTATCGTCAATATTGTTGAGATATATTAAATTTTCGATACCTGAAGACTCTAAATCATTTTTAAATATACTATAATTTATGTCTTGTAGTTTTCGATAAGTAACAATTTTTTCTGATTTGACTTTATTAAACACAAGCCTACAAAAAATTAAATCGTGGTCAGCGATGTCATGTATTTTAGTGACACCTACTTCTATACAGTCACATTCGTTAGAAATCACGACTAGGTCAATTATTGACTCAGAATACGCAGTAATTCGTGTTGGTTGTTGTACAACTTGATGGAAACCGTATGCTTGAAAAAAATCATTTAAATGCCTAGTGTTGCTCGACTCGGTGTTTAACATATTAATGTTAAAATCGCCCAGGAAAAGTATATCATTACACTGAGGAAGGATTTGGCTAATAGAATTATCAAGTGATTCTATAAAATCAGTAATACCAGCTGTAGGAGGCTTATATATAACACCTATACAATATATTTTGTTAGCAAATTTGCACCGTATCCATAGTTGTTCTGAATTAATAATCGTGATAGGTGTTTGTTCAAATCTTACATTATTTTTAATATAGAATGCTACGCCGCCCCCACGTCCAATATTTCTGTCTTTATGTATAAACGTGTATCCATTGATTTTAACAATAGACTCATCTATTGAATTATTTAACCACTTATGACTTATGACTTCCAAACGTCATTTTCTTATCAAAAGTTATCCCTAAATCCAAAACCTTACTAAGCTCTTGTAATTCGATTCCATCTATAAAGTACGGTGTGGAAGATACTAGAGGATTGGTCTTTCTAGAGAATCGCATACATTTACACTTATTAATATTGAACAACAGATAGTTTTCACAGTACCACTTATTAATTGACAATAAATATTAATAAAATTGAATAAAAATTTTATTGTGAGGTGGTAAACCGTCTATGAAATATATATAAAAAAATCTTTATTGGCATACTACATTACAGTTTACTAACTACAAACTAATTGCTACCCCCTCACTTCCCCCAACTTCTCCAACGTCCCGAGGTAAGGACACCCATCCTCTTTCATTCTCTCATCCATTCCGTCACTCTTCTATTCCCTCTTTGATGAAATATAATAAAAGTGATTTTTTTTCTGCCTTAAACAACAATTTGTGGTTAATTATATTCAAAATTTATATTATATATTTTTTATATATAAAACCACAAATTCTTGATTATAACTCGAAACCTAAAATTATAAAGGTTAAAACAAGATAAATTTAAATTTAAAACTATTTGAATTCGAGAAAATAAGCTTACGCTTTTTATAATTTGTACGCTTTAAATATAATATATAAAATTACGTAGATTTTCGTAATTTTATATATTATATTATAAAGGTTATTACAGTCAAGGATAAAAAATTGAGGAATATAGTTAGGCCACTTTGCAAATAAATAATTGATATAATAATAATAAAATAAAATAAAAGTAAAAATCAAAATAATTCCAGATGTGTTTTTGAGAAAACATAACCGTTTGATAGCGAGATTTTAAAAGAGAAATAAAAGAAAGGGCGGGGGAAAAAATCGCGTAATTTCCCCCGAGCGCAATTTATTTTTACGCTTCACCTTTCCCTTCAATTCCCTCCCTCCTAGCCGTTTCATCTTTCATGACTAATGAAATGAGAAGGACTATACTCGTCAACTTAACTATTTAGACTGGATTTATTTCTCTGAATGTTATGAGCGCGATTTTAAAAAAACTTTTAATAAAATGAATCTATATTCTTCTTTCAGCTACGTAAAATGTTTGATTAATTATTGTAGTAATTCTTTTCAGTAAAGAAAGGAATTACTACAATAATTAAAGTTATTCTATACGAATACTCAAGAAAGTAATTCTGTATTATATTTACAAAATATTAACTTTACTACAATTGAAACCGATTTTGTAATCACAAGTTTAGTTCAATATAAAGTAATTCTGTATTTTATTTGCAAAATCGAAATTTAGTTTGAAAGAAGCAATTCTGTATTATATTTACAAAATCCAAATTTGAATTTAATGGAAATTTATAGATTTGCCAATAATTAGTGGACTATTAATAATTTGCTTAAAACAACTGTTGTTAATTTTGTTTTTGTGATACATTATGTAATATAATATATATAATTACGAAAAAGCTATTCGTGAAAATGCAAACAGTGTCTTAATTAATAAGACAATTTAAGACGATAAATATCTATTGAAACAACTACTTCCCGTGCAAATACACCTCCGGATATTGAATTATACAATGAAATATTTAAAATCTTATTTAATTTGATTTGTTACAACGCTCTATTAAAGTATATGTAACGTTTAGATCAAATTCTCTTCAAACCAACTAACAATACAATTTAAAATAAAAGGAGAGATAGCAACAAATTAGAAGTGAAAGGACTAGGATTTAAACTAATGTCTTAGGCCATCTATAGACATTAGTTTTAATCCAAGTCCTTTCACTTCTAATTTGTTGCTATCTCTCCTTTTATTTTAAATTGTATTGTTAGTTGGTTTGAAGAGAATTTGACCTAAACGTTACATATACTTTAATAGAGTGTTGTAACAAATCAAATTAAATAAGATTTTAAATATTTCATTGTATAATTCAATATCCGGAGGTGTATTTGCACGGGAAGTGGTTGTTTCAATGGATATTTATCGTCTTAAATTGTCTTATTAATTAAGACACTGTTTGCATTTTCACGAATAGTTTTTTCGTAATTATATATATTATGTTTAAAGTGTGCAAACTATAAGAAGCGTAAGCTTATTTTCTCGAATCGCCTATCATATGTGTTAACAGTCGACACCAGTAAACACGTAAACAGAGTATATTAGTTTATATTTTCAACCACAATACACTAAAAAATGACACTTGTCAAGTATGTTAGTTTATATTTTGCATTGATTTGTTTTATAACCTTTACACTATATTATTTATTTATTTATTCAGTCAATGAAGTTCATTTAAAAAAATAAATAATTACTTATATAATTATGATTATATAATAGGAACAAGCCTTGTTTTCTCTTTGCTTGTTATTATACAAAAAAGAGATGTGTTAAAATGAAATTTACATAAATGATGCGTGTAAATCACGGGCCTAATTACGCTGAGGGGGCTGGAAGGGGGGATCTCTCTTTCTCTCTCTCTCTCTTTGAGTATAATTTATAGCGTGCAATATCACGAGGGGAGGATCTTTATGGTCGAGTGTCGGCTTGAGATAGAGTTAAAGGGCCCGGGCCTGGAGTGGAACTGCGAGGGCCTGTGGCTACATTATGTACAAACACTACATACCTACACATAAATTTAAACAACTATATAAACACTAACACAAGCATACACACCTAGACATTAGTTGATACAAGTAAATGACAATTAGAAGTAAAATGTCTTAGTTAAAAGATCTACATATTTATGCAAATAAAACACTTCAAACTTTAATTAAAGTTCGTTTTAATGTGCCTGTAGTACTATTATAAATATTACCCCTATTTTATCAAAAATACGTCCACTACATTATTATAGACACACTGATTATATTATCATTTCTTTTTATTTATATAATCAGCAATGAATATAAAATATCTATATTCGATGGTAATATACAAAGATCAAGGCTAATTATCAAAAAATAAATTTTGATTATCTTGTTACCTAGTTATTTAACGAGATAATAACATTTGTTGTCTGATTATTAGCCGAGAACGTTAGCTCGATGTTAATAATCAGTTGACAACAAATGTTATTTCGAGATAAATTACTAAACGGTAACAGGTACAAAATATATATTTTTTTATTAATGATTTCGATAGCTAACACCATCTAATGCTTCATAGTGGCATCGTCAGTAACACGAATGCACAAAGTGCATATACAGGTCACTGTTTCGTCCACGAGCGAGCAGAACTCTGTTTGTGAAACCAGAAAACCGGGTGCCGGAATACTGAACACAAATTCAATTTTGATATTTGTTTTCTGGTTTCACAAACAGAGTTCTGCTCGCTCGTGGACGAAACAGTGACCTGTATATGCACTTTGTGCATTCGTGTCACTGACGATGCCACTATGAAGCATTAGATGGCGTTAGCTATCGAAATCATTAATAGTTTTCACATATTGGCTTGAAATAGTCAGAAATGTTCAGTATTCCTCAGCACTGGGTCGGGACCACACTGAAGAGGACCTTGAAGTCCGAAACGCGTCTGTGGGTACCTGGTGCCGGAATACTGAACACAAATTCAATTTTGATATATTTTTTTGATTATTCATCCAAGGTCGCGGTATATTTAGGTAGATAATTTACCAAATGAAACAATAATAAGGAATCTTTAAGTATACCAGCGTACAGCTTGCGACGTATTTCCATCCACTGTATAAATTTTCAGTTCATCAATATCTTCAGAAGTTTTAGACCCGAAACGCGACACTTTTTATTCAAAAACTTAATGACAGTGTCGTAATATCATGACTATCAAGTTTTTATAATTGTAAAAGCTACTCGCCTAATTAACGTTTTTCTGTTATCGATTTGGACATTACGACAATACAAAACATTGTTGTAATGTCAAGCTACTCGACTAATTATCGATTTTCTGTTATCGCTCCTATTATTATGTAGTAAATTATCAATGCAATCAGTCTAAAGAAGCTTACAAAAAAAATTCCGCGCCGACGATGAGGAGCACTCAAAACTCAACCTCAAAATTATATCGACCAAAGTTTGCTAAATAGTTTCACCAGAGGAATGTCTCTCTTAGCTCCGAGAATTTTCCGCTAATAACCCTTAAAAGAAAACGTCTCTCCGCGAGACGTACACACGCTGCATTATTAATTCTCCGCGCGCGGGAAACGTGAGCAATATTGAAAGAGCTGGAGGAGGATTTTCGAAATTTATTAATCCCCCGGGGGTGTTGGAGCGGTAATTAAAAATAATTCACTACAAGAACGAAGTCGAGTATGGCCGTAATTAAACTCGCTCTTATATCTCGAGTTTAATTTTACTAGTATTTTCAAAACGTACGTTTTTAACGATATATATAATATCAAACATTAAAAGTGCGATTCTTTTCGCAATCTACAACAAGTTAGTCTTACAAAGACTATACCAAACACTCATTGAAACAACTACTTCCCGGGCTAATACCCCGACGGACATTGAATTATACAACAAGTGTTTGCTGTTACATACAGTAACCTACTGCAAATGTAACAATTTGGGTTAAATTATTCAGGCCATCTATAGACGCGTTTCGAGATTTATCTCTCATCAGTATAGCTTTGCCATTCCCTCTAAACAATTTGACACCTTAGACTGGCGGTCACGTTACCGTTCAAACATAAGTATACATGAAATTGCCAATTCTTGGTTGCAGAATACTTCAAACATTAAAAGTGCGATTTTTTTCGCAATCTACAACAAGTTAGTCTTACAAAGACTATATCAAGTAGTTGTTTCAATGAGTGTTTGATATAGTCTTTGTAAGACTAACTTGTTGTAGATTGCGAAAAGAATCGCACTTTTAATGTTTGAAGTATTCAGCAACCAAGAATTGGCAATTTCATTTATATATAATATCGATAGTTTTTGGGGATCGGAACATCCCTACTCTCATTACACCAAATGAATCAAACTTAAATCATTACCTCTCTTTACAGAGAATTAGTTTTAGATATTTCAATTTTGATTTACAACAATGTATATAATATCTATACATTTTTGGGATTGAAACATCCCCTTACTCTCAGTGCACCAATTGAATTAAACTTAAATCATTACTTCTCTTTACATAGAATTCGTTTTTAATATTTCAATTTTCAGAAATTACTAGTTCAAAAAAGAGATGGAGCGATATAATTCTGTATACATTTGGTGAAGAAAGACTCTTCTCTTCTGTTTTGTTCTTGTAATGATGTAGTAGTGACAATTTCAATATTATTTTCGAAAGGGATTGGATTTTGAATTTCTTGGTTGTTGTTCGGAAATAATATGTTTTGACCAACATTTATACAAGTTTTCCAAATTGCTGGTAGTCTTTTAGCTCTTATTAGAAGCGATTTTGCCACAGACGCTATTTGAGCTGGATGGTGATGTGACTTCGTATTCAAGTACCTGTTTGTATGTGTTGGTTTTCTATATACGGTGTAATTTAAGTTTCCACTATGATTTCGGATAATAAGAGTGTCCAGAAAGGGTAAACGTTTGTTTTCTTCAACTTCCATTGTGAATTGAATTTTGTTGTGGATATTGTTTAGATGCGATAAAAAATGGTTGAGGTTCTCAATACCAGGTTGCCAAGTAACGAAAGTATCATCCACGTATCGTAGCCAAAGTTTAAGTTTTAGAGGGGAAGAATTTAATGCGTTGGTTTCGAAATCTACCATAAATAAATTTGCAACTATTGGTGATGAGTAGAACCCATTGGTGCACTAATTGTTTGAATTTGTGTCCTTTATATGCAAAGAACGTGTTTTTTAGGCAGTGTAACGCAAGATCTAAAATTTCGTTTAACTGATTATTGCTATCGTCTCGTCAATTGGGATTTCTGTAAAGAGAGATTTAACATCGAAACTTACTAATATGTCATTTGCATTTAAAATTTGATCTATAATTTTGTTTACAAAATCTGCGGAGTTGATTATGTATGAATCAGCGTTTTCAGTTAGTGGTTGCCATTTTTTAGCAATAATTTAACTGTTGGGGAACCAATTCCGGAGACAATTGGTCGTAAAGGAACACCTTCCTTGTGTATTTTTGGTACACCATAAATTTTGGGGCAAATAGAAGATTTTTCCCTAGGAATTAGTTTCAACGCTGTGTTTTTTTATCAATTTTGGAATTTGTAATTTTTGATTTTGTTGTTTTTTCTAAATAGGTGATCGGAACTGTCTCGTTTTTTTTGTAGGTTGAATCGTCTAAAAGGGAACACATTTTTTTGTCATACTCGTCTGTTTGCATAATGACGGTGGAATTGCCCTTGTCCGCAGGAAGAATTATAATAGATGTATCTTCTTTTAGTGATTTAAGAGCCGACATTTCTCTTATTGGTAAATTATTTCGTGGTGCTATAGCTTCTTTAAACCCAATCTACAATTAATTGCATCCTTCTAAAAAACAACGCCATCTGCTATAATTTTATTCTATCTCTGTTAATGTTATACAGAATTATTGCGCTACACTCTTGATGGAACCGGATGTATACATTTTGAGAAGAAAAACACTTCTTTTTTTCCATGATATTATATATATATATATATATGTATCACTGTTTCTTCGGGATTGGTCCCGCGTATTTTCTTGGCTCTGGTCCATTATATTTTTAATTCGACGTTTCGATGACGTCGCAGTCATCATCGTCAGGAATAACTATCAAAATTCCATTGCTCTAGCAACCACTTGTTTGACTTTTACGTACTACTTGATGCGTGAATTTCTTGTTTGGCTTCGTGTTACTCTTTTGTTTTGTTCTTCTAATGATGTAGTAGTGACAATTTCAATATTATTTTCGGAAGGGGTTGGGTTTTGAATTTCTTAAAAATATAATGGACCAGAGCCAAGAAAATACGCGGGGCCAAACCCGAAGAAACAGTGATACATGTTACGCCCGCGAAAATCTACGTTTTAACATATATATATATATATCGGGCGCCCCGAAAGTAACGAAGTTGGCAGCCCTGTTCCTCGCGTGCCTTCCTCTCTCGGTGACAGAGTGAGAGGGAGACAGGCGGGACCTGTTGCTCCAGCATCCGCCATTGTGTTTATTTCCGCACTCGTGTTCGCACAAACACTGCACCACTTCATGATGCGGCGGCTTCTATAATTTTTAAACAACATTTAGTACAACAACCAATGCTCCATTTTAACCAGTATTAATCAGTTACGTGTTTTTAACGTGTTAGTGCAGTAACAATATGTGTTTTTCAACTCACCGCAAACTTAACCTCACATCAGCCCTCAGCACACGTGCCACGAAAATAAACAATAGTTTTAACTGCAATGCATAGTAAATACCGTCCGTGCGAAGACACCAGTTTAGTTCACAATTCTCAAATGTAAGCAATTAACATCACACTTACAGTCAGATAATGTATCAAATCCAAACTCATTGTTTTGTTATAGTGTAACCCTGAGGAAGGGACAAAGTCAGTCCCGAAAGCTTGGTAAACAATAAAGTAGATTACAATAGCAACTCCTGCCTCCTTTTTTGGTCGAATGCCCTGTTAGGATCCGTTTTCCGAACGTCTCTGTTCTTAACGTAGTACGACCGTTACTTCTTGTCCTGGTATATATATATATATATATATATATATATATATATATAATATCATGGAACAAAAGAAGTGTCTTTCTTCTCAAAATTTATACATCCGGTTTCATCAAGAGTGTAGCGCAACAATTCTGTATAATGCAATTAATTGTAGATTGGGTTGCATAAGTTCAACCTCCTCTAAATGTACCTTTTAGTTGCACTATAATCTATTTAATAACTAGGAGGAGCGTTTTCAATTTCACGCGCCAAAACCTACAACTCTGATTGGACGAGAGCGCGCCCATTTTACACTATGATAATTACGTCATTATTAGACGCAACAGTTGACATAACCTTAATTCGAAGCGTTACCGAGTTGCAACTTTGTCTGTTTCGTTATGATCTTTTGTGCGGTGTTTCTTTAGCATAGTTAAAAGTTAGTTTAGTATATATTGTTGTAATGGATATTATCACCAAGCTTGTGTGATAATATATATATATATAATAATAATAATATAATAATAACCTTCACCTCCAAAAAAGCGCAAGAAGTTGGATTTGGGTCATTTATATCTGTCTGAAAAACAGTGCATAATAAATATGTATAAGCAGATGATAACAGATGATCCACATATGAAAATGTCTGCTGTTGTATTAGACATTGTTGGTGCAGTAGGTGAGATATCAAATAGCATAAGAATATGCATCAAATAATAAAATGTTTAATTTTTAGGAGTTGTAAATCCCACTGTCTATCGCACCATTAGCGAATATAAGAAATCCGGAGAGATTTGTAGCCTTAAACAGCTTGGAGGATATAATTACAAGTTTTGATGACGTAATGAAGAGATCCGTGCATAGTTTCTTCAAAAAAAATGATCTGCTAACTTTGAATAAAGTTTTAAAAGAAGTAAACGATCATGAAGGCATGCCGAAGATGAGTTGTTCTACCTTGTATAGTATTATGAAACAAATCAATTTTAAGTAAGATAGAGACTAGAGCTGGGCAGGATTCGAATCATTCAGGATTCGAATCCTTTTAGAGGATTTAAAAGAGGCATTCGAATACTTTAGTTCAACTGGATTCGTGATACGAATTCGTTACATTTTTTTAAGAAGATTCGTATTCGAGTCTAAATGTGGGTGATTCGAATCCTTTTAAAAGGATTTTAATCCTTGTAAAAGGATTCGAATACTTACAAAAGGATTTGAATCGTCAAAAATAATTCGAATTAATTGTGAGGAATAACATGAAACATTTTTTTTGTTTGTTTTTAAATTTCTCGTTAAATCACTGTTTTATGCGCGTGGCGCATGACGTAAAATTTTGAGTTTAGAAAAGCCCAGAAAATTTGTCTCGGGTCGCTGCGCGACCCTCGACAAATTTTCACGGGGCTTTTCTAAACTCAAAATTTTACTTCATGCTTAGTCTGGGAGTGGAAACGCTCGTTCGAAACTTCAAAGTAAATGCTTTGATAAGAACATTAAATATTTGAAAATGTTTTTAAAGATAATAATCTAGTTTTCAAAATTTTGTTTAATATTGTTTGAAGTAAAACTGACAAGGTAGCCACAATTTGAAATGTTAAATTTTTCCGACATTTCCGCGACTAAAGATTTTTTCCCTGGCCTTTTAATATAATTTTCTTCTGTGCGAAACCCCCATTCTGTTTAATAGTTTTCATTGTTTTTGCCATATTTAAGTTAATTTTATACATTTTTACGTGTTTTGTAATTTGTCTGCTGATTTTACAAATTTAATAATATCATATGGCTTTTTGTTAGTGTTTTGGTCAATTTGAATATAATTCCATGACTTTTCTCTGACTTTCCCGGTTTTAATGATGTTCAGTGTTTTTTATTTACGTAAATTTCAGGCATTAGTCGATTTTATAAAAGAGTTCAATTCGTAATTTTGAACGAGTGTTTCCACTCCCAGGCTAAGCATGAAGTAAAATTTCGAGTTTAGAAAAGCCCCATGAAAATTTGTCGAGGGTCGCGCAGCGACCCGAGACAAATTTTCGGGCTTTTCTAAACTCGAAATTTTACTTCATGCGCCACGCGTACAAAACGCTGATTTGAAGTGGAGTTCAGAAACACACAAATACATCTTTAACGAGAGTAACAGGGAGTCAGATATTTAGTTAGTTATCAACGATGTTCAGTGGTAATAATAAATAATTAGGTTTTTAGTATTTTTGCTAAAACAACTGATAACGATATTTATATATTAATGGTTACAAAAATTAATAAAATCAAATTTATTCTTATGGGATTTGTATTCGTGATTCAAAAAAACAGGACTCGAATCTTCGATTCGAATCATATTTATCTCTTACGAATCCTTTATTCGAGTATTCGTGATTCGAATCAAATTGAGTGATTCGGATTCATGATTCGAATCCTTTTTACGAGGATTCGTCCGAGCTCTGATAGAGACACATTATTATATAAATTCCATATTATATTATGTACCTAATGTAAATATGTTATATTTCACAGATATATGGTGAGATGCCGTACAAGCATTTTAGTTGAACTGACGGTATCGTACGATGGAAAAGAAAATACTTAACAACAATTAAGAAGTACAAAATCGATATTTGATTTTATTTAAAGAGTAATTATGAGATTATTTAAAACTGCCGCCAAATTTATCTAGTGATATTTCTGGTAACTTTTCATGGTGTAAATTGGGCTTTGGCACTTACTCTTTCTAGTTTTTAAACAGACCATATGTATTCCTCATTGAACATTATCAATGTAGTTAATTCCTTGTTGTTAATTTGTTTCTTTAATAATTAACTACACGCTCTCCCTCTCCATCTCTCCCTCTTTCCCTCGTTCTCTCTCTCTCTCTCTCTCTTTCTGTCTCTCTCTAACTAATTTTATTTTTTTCTGATTGTATGTTTACATATCGTTCGATTTCGAATGGAGTGTGCGATTTTACCGCCCTTCAGAGAGAGACAATTCGTGTGCTAAAAGTTCGCTTGGGAAATGACTGCGAAATACATGCTGACTTTCCTATTTTCCCTGCACCCGCCATTTTATTAATACTGCTAAAAATACAATAAAAAAGATTAATTCTTCGTTCAATATCCACACTAAATTCTTCTTCTTAGAATGCATTCGCCTGGCGATCTGGCGATCTTAAGAGATTGGCGCTCTCCGCTGCACGTCGAGCCCCAACTTTTTCTTGCGTTTGCCAATCGACCACTTTGCGCTCGCAATACTCAAATAATTATTTTGTGCCTTCAGATCTGACAGCTGTTAATTGAAAACTAGAGCCCACATGTTCAAAATTGCGGGAAATTTGAAATTCCGACATGTGCGCCCTGCCATCGGGTGGAGTGGTTAACTATATATGTAAACTTACAAAATCATATGGAGTCAACGGGGTACAGTGTCAATTTTACGTTGGTTAATTTTTCTTGTCAGGTTTTTCTCGCGTATGCGTCGTGTGGAATTTAATTCCGGAATTACAATTAATTCCGCTTTTCCAGAGACACTCTAATCCGCGCGCAATCAATTAGAATGACGAGCTCGATTTTATCCGAACTGGTGTTTATTACACTGCTAGGGCTTGCGCCAAAGCGGAAATTAATTGATTACTTTCCAGAAGAACTTTGGGATGTCCGTTTCCGTATAACGACAATTCAACTATGTAGCGAATAGAAAATGTGAAAATTTTCGATTGAATATTTGATTTTTTGAAGATTTAACTCGTCTGGTAGTTTTATACTACAGTGCCTTGATTAAACAGAGTGGTGACAACTATGGTATTTTTTTGATTGGTTGTTAGTAATTCTGACCCAAAATGGCTAATGAGGTCTAAAGTTGGTCACAGCTATTTCGTCTAAAGGTTGTGCTTTATTTCACTTACCCCAAAATCGTATCTCGAAAATTCGCAAAGGTAATAGAATCAACCTAAACACGTTCATTTTAGGTATTAACCATCGCATGTTTCATTTCAAAATTAGGAGAATACCTTCCGCTTATAGATAATGCTTTAAGTAAAAGATTACAACACTTGATCATAATTGAATTATAATCTATTCTCTTAAAAAAACAAAAATAAAAAAAATAAAACATTTATAAATGCGCCATTATTACTGCTGCTATTAACCTGTATTATGAAGGGCTAAGACCTAGATCAACTTAAATTGTTCTTAGTCCTTCTTGCATATATTATTTATATTTATATTAAATTGTAGATTCGAATGTATGTTTTATTTGCAAATAAATAGATAAATATAGCCTCATCATGGCGGATGAAAGGAGATTGTCGCCCCTGCGTTTAATTAAGTCACTGTATTTAATACTAACTTATGTATTGTTTCATTTCACGAGTCAAATTCAAATTCACACGCTCATTAATTATATATTTTAAGAAAATGAAGAAGAAAGGGGAAAAATCACGATTAACCCGGCGCATCCACCATTACTATAACATTACAAATATCTTGAAAGAGCACAGTTTTCATAACAAATTTACTAAGAAATATATCACAATCAAAGAAATATTGAGTGCCCAATTAAAAAAAAATATATATTCAATGTGGCGTTTTTATTTGGGTGATTTTGGTTGTAATTAAATTGAATGAGGAGAATTACAATGCTCAACACAGGTTAAATCACTTCCTTCCT
This sequence comes from Philonthus cognatus, assembly GCA_932526585.2. Taxonomy (NCBI): domain Eukaryota; kingdom Metazoa; phylum Arthropoda; class Insecta; order Coleoptera; family Staphylinidae; genus Philonthus; species Philonthus cognatus. The sequence goes on along the minus strand of OW052249.1, from coordinate 53,847,549 downwards.
TTCTTTCTAGTTCCCTCCCCTCTCTATCTCGCTCTGTCTTCTCTGGGATTAGGGGTTGAATATTGCGGCAATGTGTCATTCGGTTTTGTGTTTAAACCGCTTTCTCTCGCGCTCTCCCTCCCACCCTGAAACACACAGAAGGAAGACAAACGGCCGCCTTTCTCGCAGACTCCAATTATATGGTTTGAACTTGTAAGAAGAGCAATAGATTCATAGTGCGGTCAGAATTTCTCTCTCTCACTCTCTCTCTCTTTTCTTAGTTGAATGGTGAATCTCGCACTATCGTTCTCTCTGTGTTTCGCCGTCTCTCTCGTTTCTTAGTTAAGGGTGTGACAAACGGGATGCAAAACGCAGCGACAGCCTAATATGTTTACCTCGCTTCTGGCATGCAAATTTATGTCGCCCTTCTCTTCCCTTCGCGTCGCACCCTCTACCCGGCTTGCTCTTGCAACCGCTGGATTTATCGTGCAGAGCTTGAATTGTACAGTAAAGGAATAAAAAAACATGGAAATAATTACTTTTCATTTAGGATATTGCTTCAACTGAATGACAAATAGAAGAAGATAACATATTCTGACGAAAAAAAACACTTATAATATAAGTTGATTATTATAAGTGCTTTATTCGTCAGAATATGTTAACATATGTTTCCAGTTGTTTTCAGTTCCTAAATTTATATCATTTTGATAGACATTTAAAAAAGCGCAGAGTGAATTTATGTCAGTTTTATGTTTTCTGAATCTTTGACTCTTCAACGATTTTTGTTCGAGATTCGTCTTTGGTGAGTTTTCTCATGAACATAATATCATTTTAATAGACATTTTAAAATGCGTAGAATAAAATTATGTCAGTATTACTTAGATTTGCTTGAATTTAAAGGATTTAAAGGAAAGTATCGCGTAACAAATAATTTAACATCGATTGAACAATTGATCGCTCTTAAACAGAACAGTACTCTGTATTTTAATTGATAACTAATAACTAATAACCTTTCTTTACACTTTTATTTTTACTTTCAAATCACCGCTGTAGTTTATACGCATTATTATATCGTATGTTCATTAAAAAAACCTCTAGAGTGCCATGGAAAATATTGTAAGTTGGCAACTCTGAATTTTATATTTATATAAGAATTATCATTTTCATTTTCTAGTTTCAATTAATGTATTATTATTATTAAAGTTTATTTATTTTCACCAAGTAAAATCAACAGGTTGTTTACAATCATTACAACTAACATTACAATGAATATTTTACAAAATGATCCTACCAGGCGGGAAATAAAAAGGTATGAATTCAGCGCAACCGAAGTGCGGCTGATCTTCCATTCAACCAATAAATTACCGTAACAAATGTGATGGATTCAATATAACAAAAAAAAGTAAATAAAAATCATAAGAAATAAAAATTGAAGAAACGAATGATATATTTTGGATTACACAGCAGTATTAACCGTGTTGCTGAACATAAGTTCTGAGTCTAGATTTGAAAAGTAGGACGTTCATAGTCTTAAAGTTACCTGGAATGTTATTATATATTTTTGTAATTACATAGGAGTACGTTCGCATAAAAAGAGCTGAACGAAATTTTGGGGGTGTTAGTGTACCCTTAAACCTAATATTAAGACTATGAACGTCTGTGCGAAACTTTATTTTATTGTAGAGGTAGGGCGGATTTTTATTAATTATAATAGATTGAAATAAGCACGCACTATGTAAATATCTTCTGTTTTTCATATTTAACCAATTTAGATCCGTGAGTTTATGACTAATTCTGTTATGCTTCCTTATTCCAAAAATAAAGCGCGTACTTGCATTTTGCACTCTTTGTATTCGAATAATATCTACGCAATCAATACATGGATCATAGAGGACATCCGCAAAGTTGAAATGTGATAAGACGAGCGACTCGCACAACATTTTTTTTGATCGGATAGATAAGAGGCAGCGATTACTGTATACATTTTTTAGGTTACTATAGGCATTTCTAATACATTGATTTACATGTGATTTGAAGCGAAACCTGTAGTCAATGGTAACCCCTAGACTCTTGACTTCATTGCTATATGGAAGCACAGTATTATTAATCGTTACTCTGAATAAATTGTTTTGCATAAGGCGTTCTCTAGCTTTTTTTGGGCCGAAGACAATTAATTTCGATTTGTCAGGATTAACATAGAGACTATGTTCTGTTGAGGCTTTAACTAAATTTGAAATGTCTTCATTGACTTGACTACACGCTAACACTGTATTGCAGCTGTGAAAAGAATAAAGCAGCTGAGTATCATCAGCATAGGAGTGGGTTTCGCAGAATTTAATAGATTTATGAAGAAAGGAAGAATATATTAAAAATAATAGGGGTCCCAAAATGGATCCCTGGGGTACACTTGAGGGAACTGGTAGGCTATTCGAGAGATTTTCTTCAACTTTGACCCGCTGAGTGCGATTTCTTAAGTAATTTTTGAAAAAAGTTACAGGCACTTCAGCTAGCCCAATATGCCTTAGGATAAGTAGCATCGTATCGTGATCGATTGTATCAAATGCTTTGCTATAATCTAGCAATACAATCACAGAAAGCATGCCATTATCCGTAGCTCTAATAATGTTGTCACACATATTAGACAATGCGGTTGTGCAACTATACTTAGGGCGAAAACCTGATTGTGTTAGAGGTAACAGGTTAATAGAAGCGATGTAATCTCTTAACTGAAGGTCGACAACTTTCTCTAAGATTTTGGACATAACTGGGAGCACACTAATAGGACGCAGATCCTTGAACTGAAGGGGGTTTTAATTTTAGGAATTGGGGTAACTATAGCCTCTTTCCAAAGTGCCGGAAACTCACCTTTCTCTAAACACATATTTACTATATCAATGATCTGTGGCAAAATATGCGGACAACAATATTGTATCATTTTGATACCAATGCCATCGCAACCGATTGCATTACTTTTCATGTTATTTAGAATTTCACTAATAGATTCTTCACTTACGGGCTGAAAGTTAAAAGAAGAATTGGATACTAGGTTATTTTTATAATACTCTTTAAGGGTGTTGTTATTCCCACTTTTGGGTATAGAGTCAACGAAATAGGAGTTTATTTCATCAGGATTTTTTAGAAATGTCGGAATATTATGCGTATCCTTTCTTTTAATTATTCCCATTGATTTTAATGTTCGCCATGTAGTTTTGTAATCTCGAGTATTAAGAACATTTTCTAAAAAAGCCTTCTTCTCCCTTCTAATGGAAGCTGTTGTGAAGTTTCTTAGTGACTTATAATATTCCCATTTAGCTGCGGTTGGATTAGATTTATATTGTCGTAACGCGTTATTTTGAAGCGATTTCATAAATTTTAAATTGACGGTATACCAAGGTGACCAAGGTTTAGAGAATATCCTTGCCATTAACGGTGCATGAGTATAAAATAGAGTTAAGAGTTGCAATATTAATCATAAATAAGATATTTAAGCCATTAGTCTAGTCTGATGGACCGCCTAAATTTTGAAATGTTTTGCCGGTCTGTTTAACAGTGATCCGTATTTTATTTATATATACACTGATCTTATTTTATTTTACTTGCACACCTTTTTTGTAGTTGTTTAATGGCCCATATATATATATATATATATATATATATATATATATATATATATATATATATATATATATATATATATATATATATATATATATATATATATATATATATATATATATATACTTAGATTATCTTACTCATTAATAGATTTTAAGTTTGCAATACCGCAATGTATATACATTTTAGGTATTCATTCTCATATATTTACTGACGTGTGTAAACCTGTAAGTCTTAGCACGAATAAACATTATTATTATTATTATCATGTTAGACGTTTTATATGTCAATTCCTAAGTCGTGTAGCCAACTTAAATTTAAAAATAATAAAAATCATGGCACTCTAGAGGTTTTTTTTTATTGAACATACTATACTTCCAGACACAAAAAGAGTAATTTAATCTTTTACAAACTGTTAATCAAAATCTTTTAGTATAATTTTACAGATTTAAGTCTAATCATCCATAATAAATCTCCAATTCAACACTGATTGAACAATTTATAACTCTTTTTGTTTTTAATGTATAAAAAAACAATACTCTGTATTTTATACACATTATTATCCTTCCAGACGCGAAACCAAGAAGAAAAAATTGATTGCGGTGAAGGGCTCGGGCTCGTTTTAATCGGCCCACGAGACGGGAATAATCGTTGTGGATGGAAGTGGGTTTCGGATTGAGTTCAAGTGGTCTGCCATTGTTTCTCCGCCGAAAGAGAGAACGAAAAAAAAAGGTTTTCCCCATTGAAGAAATGTGGGCGGAATGGAAATAACGGGTAAGATAGAGAGCTTATTTTTTTTTTCTCGGCGTGTTCGTGCTGACCATCATTAACTTCTCGCTAAGAGCTAAAATTAGGGATCGTATTGAAAATCAAGGGGATTGAAATCTTAATGAAAATACAGAAGAGTGTTTAGTTATTAGTTTTATCAGGGGAATTTTCCTTTTTGGTATAGATATCAATAAATAACAATAAAAATCGCGTGAGTGGTTTTTAATGAAAATCGTCGAACAATCTATTGGAAGATTTTTATTCTCAGTATAAAAGTAATAATAAAACACTCTTTATTTTTAATCCTCTTGATTTTCAATAATTTATTCAGGATATGAATCGATGTTTTAATAATAACATTACAAAGTCGGTTTATTAGAGAAAATCTGTCTTTAATAAACCGTCTTTGTTATGTTATTATTGAAACATCGATTCATTTTCTGAATAAATTATTGAAAATCAAGGGGATTGAAATTAGGATGAAATAAAGAGTGTTGTATTAATACTTTTATAAACTATTAATGATTTCGATAGCTAACGCCATCAAATGCTTCATAGTGGCATCGTCAGTGACACGAATGCACAAAGTGCATATACAGGTCACTGTTTCGTCCACGAGCGAACAGAACTCTGTTTGTGAAACCAGAAAACAAATATCAAAATTGAATTTGTGTTCAGTATTCCGGCACCAGATACCCACAGACGCGTTTCGGACTTCAAGGTCCTCTTCAGTGTGGTCCCGACCCAGTGCTGAGGAATACTGAACATTTCTGACTATTTCAAGCCAATGTGTGAAAACTATTAATGATTTCGATAGCTAACGCCATCAAATGCTTCATAGTGGCATCGTCAGTGACACGAATGCACAAAGTGCATATACAGGTCTCTGTTTCGTCCACGAGCGAGCAGAACTCTGTTTGTGAAACCAGAAAACAAATATCAAAATTGAATTTGTGTTCAGTATTCCGGAACCAGGTACCCACATTTTTTTTTAATACTTTTATACTGAGAATTCTCCTTTTAATTATTCTACTTTACAAATATACAACAAAGAAAATCGCATGGGTGATTTGTAATAAAAATTGTATGGCAGGTTTTTTCTAATAAATCGCCTTTATAATTTTATTATTGTAACATCGATTCATATCCTGAATAAATGAACGTTTAATTACAATTCAAATCAAGAAAGTAATTAATAATGCGGTGTCAATCGCGGTCTGCGTTCGCCCACTGTAAATGTTAGAGGCGGTTTTGATTGAGAGTCAATTTACTAAGTGAATAAATAAGCGTCGTTTATAATCGAACGCACAGATTAATTCACTCAAGATAGATTGAACATTATTCATCATATTTGTGCAATCAAGGGAGTTTTAAATATTATGGAACAAACAAGAATAATATTGATAATGAAGGTTTAAATTAAATTAGACTTGGTTTGTTTCACAATTTTTTACTTTACTATTAATGTTTCACCAAGTGATAAGTGAGAAAATTATTCAAGAAACAAGAATAATTCCAATTATTAAATATTTGAATTCGAGGAAATAAGCTTACGCTTCCTATAGTTTACACACTTTAAACATAATATATTAAATTAAGATAATGTTTTTCGTGTAAAATGCAGACGTGTCTTAATTAATAAGACAATAAATATCCATTGAAACAACTACTTCCCGTGCAAATACACCACCGAATATTGAATTATACAATGAATATTGTAAATCTTATTTTATTTGATTTGTTATAACGCTTTAATGCAGACGTGTCTTAATTAATAAGACAATAAATATCCATTGAAACAACTACTTCCCGTGCATGCAACATATACAAAGAGTTTTATGTAAAACCGAACATTTTCATAACGTGATTTTTTTTTGCAAGTATCCATATGCATACGTTATACATTTTTTTTTTCGATGCTCGGTTTATTAAATGCATTTAATTCGAAGCATTAAGCGAGTGTTTTCCACTCCCAGGCTAAGCATGAAGTAAAATTTCGAGTTTAGAAAAGCCTGAAAATTTGGTTTGGTCGCGTAGCGCGAAGCGCGGAGCGGCCAAACCAAATTTTCAGGCTTTTCTAAACTCGAAATTTTACTTCATGCGCCACCGGTACAAAACACTGACATATTACGAAGTTTAAAAAACACCGCTAAACTTTACATTTAATCAGTGTTTTGTAACGGTGGCGCATGAAGTAAAATTTCGAGTTTAGAAAAGCCTGAAAATTTGGTTTGGCCGCTCCGCGCTTCGCGCTACGCGACCAAACCAAATTTTCAGGCTTTTCTAAACTCGAAATTTTACTTCATGCTTAGCCTGGGAGTGGAAAACACTCGGTTAAAGCTTCAAATTGAATTCTTTTAATAAACCGAGCATCAGAAAATGTGCAACGTATGCATATAGATACTTTAAAGAATATTTCTCGTTATGAAAATGTTCGGTGTTACATAAGACTCTCTGCAGGTGAAATCCTCTTCAAACCGTCTGAGAAATGAAAATGAAAAATAAAAGGAGAAATAACAAGAACTTAGAAGTGAAAGGACTTGGATTAAAACTAATATCTTAGGTCATCTATAGACCCGTTTCGAGATTTTCCTCTCTTTAGTATAGCTTTGCTTATGACTTTAAAAACAAAAAAAAATTGGAATAAAATTGAAATAAGACACAGCGTTTGCATTTTACACGAAACACATTTTCGTAATTTTATAAATTATAATAGTAAAACAACTTCAGCTACCTAATTTATCTTTAAAGCGAACGTAAGACTAAACTCTCTTACGCATTATAATGATCGCGTTTTGATTTTATTTATAGACAAACATTATCGATTCACCGAAGTAATCGAATCAGCGACGCACGAGTGATTATACTTAATTATAATTAGAGTCGAAAGGGCCTTCGAAATCCCCGTGAGGGGCGAAGACTTATCCTAACTTTGATGGAATTAAAATGCACCGCAGGAATTCCCCCCTTACCATCTCCGCTCACTCAGACAGAATCACTGCGGTAAGGTTTAAAACTTTTACAGGTGAAATTTTTAGGCGTGTAAGGTAAATTAAAAAAATCTTGCTCCCACAAGTAGATTTAGATTAGTACAATATCCTGTCATATAGATTAGTAGTAGGTGTATTCCTTTATCTTCACTATCACTATTTTATTAAAATCCTACGCTTGTTTAAAATTAGTCCCATTTAAAGTTTTAAACGAGTGTTTTCCACTCCCAGACTAAGCATGAAGTAAAATTTCGAGTTAAGAAAAGTCTGAAAATTTGGTTTGGTCGCGTAGCGCGAAGCGCGGAGCGGCAAAACCAAATTTTTAGGCTTTTCTAAACTCGAAATTTTACTTCATGCGCCACGCGTATTTAACACTGAAAGCACTGAAATATTGTGAACAAGTGAACTTCGCTTGAAATCAGTGTCTTGTACGCGTGGCGCATGAAGTAAAATTTCGAGTTTAGAAAAGCCCCGTGAAAATTTGTCTCGGGTCGCTGCGCGACCCTCGACAAATTTTCTACGCGGGGCTTTTCTAAACTCGAAATTTTACTTCATGCTTAGCCTGGGAGTGGAAAACACTCGTTTAAGTTTTTTATAATTTCTAATAAGCTTTCTTTTTCTTGTTCTGTGTAATTCTGTCCTATTCCACGGTTATTCCCCATAATTATAAGAAATTATACTAAATTTCTAATTTTGTTAACAATTTAATTTGAAATATTGACAATTCAATTTAATAAATTAGTGGGTACGGCTATAGCCACAATAAAAATGTATAATTTCTGTCTGTTATCTACTAATTAAATTATTCATTTCTACAAGTCGAAGACCTAAAGTTTTGTAAGGTAAATAAAAAATTTTGCTCCCACAAGTAGATTTAGATTATTACAATATCCTGTCTAATAGATTAGTAGTAGTTGTATTCCTTTATCTTCTCTATCACTATTTTATTTAAATCCTACGCGTTTTTAAAATTAGTTCTTTTTCAAGTTTAAAACGAGTGTTTTCCACTCCCAGACTAAGCATGAAGTAAAATTTCGAGTTTAGAAAAGCCTGAAAATTTGGTTTGGTCGCGTAGCGCGAAGCGCGGAGCGGCCAAACCAAATTTTCAGGCTTTTCTAAACTCGAAATTTTACTTCATGCGCCACCGGTACAAAACACTGACATATTACGAAATTTAAAACGCACCTCTAAACTTCACATTGAATCAGTGTTTCGTACCGGTGGCGCATGAAGTAAAATTTCGAGTTTAGAAAAGCCTGAAAATTTGGTTTGGCCGCTCCGCGCTTCGCGCTACGCGACCAAACCAAATTTTTAGGCTTTTCTAAACTCGAAATTTTACTTCATGCTTAGCCTGGGAGTGGAAAACACTCGTTTAAGTCTTTTAAAATTTTTAATAAGCTTTGTTTTTCTTGTTCTGTGTAATTCTGTCCTATTCCACGGTTATTCTCCATAATTATTAAGAATTATACAAAATTTCTAATTTGATTGGCAATTTAATTTGAAATATTAACAATTCAATTTAACAAATTGGTGCTTCTAGCTATGGCCACAATGAAAATGTATAATTTCGGTCTGTAATCTACTAATTAAAGTATTTATTTCTAGAATTGCCATTTATTTGGTAGGTTTGTTTAATTATACGCAATTCTATTTGCCCATTAGTTTACTAGGTAAATAAATTTACCCCACAAATAGTTATCTAATGATTTATTAATCGTTTATATTACCGGGCATTATCTTTAATAAATTTCTCACTTAACCCGTGGTGAAACATTTTTGAATCTAATACTGGATGATTTAAATTAAATTTAAATTAAAGCCGGCCATTAGTTTGTTTTACAATTTTTCAATATTTATTCGACTAGTTTCACTTTTTACGACATTATAAGAATTAATGATTATGCCGTAAAAAGCGAAACTGGTCGGGTAAATAGAGAAAATTAGTGAAACAAACCAATTGTAATTTAATTTAAATCTTCAACAATAATAACCCTTTACGTAACTCGAACATGAATATCTTTGATTTCTTAAAATTAGCATTTCACCTCCATTATCCATTAAACAAACTAACTGCATTATAAAACTACAAACTCCGTTAAACAAACTGCAGTCTTAACTGCTTTATTTTTTGTACGTTAAATTGAACAACCCTTTCTCTATTTAATTTTTTTTTCGTTCCTTTTACTTTCGTTTTTTTTTTCTCCAGTAGTGGAGTTCAAGCCCGAGCGTAATCGTTTTACATTAATGGCGCACTGGCTATATCTCTTAAGATTAGTGGAGGAGGCACTTAAGATCAGCCGCCATCTTTCGGGGAAGTTTTAATATCCACCGTTGGAAGGATAATGGGCGGAAATGTACGCTAATTAAAAAATGAAATCACTAACAAAAAAAAAACAGACAGAAAAATAATTATTAATGATTAATAAATAGAAATGATTAAAACAATATAATACTGAATGATTTAAATTAAATTTAAATTAAAACACTTGGATTGTTTCACTTATTTAAGTGAAAACAAACCAAGTGTTTTAATTTAAATTTAATTTAAATTATCCAGTATTAGATTTAAAAATGTTTCACCACGGGTTAAGTGAGAAATTAATTAACGATATAAAAAAATATAATTAAGTTATAAGTAATTCTATAACACTTTTATTCTTGCAAAGCAAAAACAATATAAAGCAATGAATAATTTAGGAGATTTTAATTCGAAAAGACAAAAGTAAGTCTAAAATTGATGAAATGATGAGTTACTGTAACGAATTAAACAATAACAATCATTTTTTATTACATCATTCTTCATTTTCAACATTTAAGGCTAATTTGAAACAAATCAATTTATCCGCTATTGTTAATAATGTTTTATCTTAATTTTAATTACTTAGTTTGTGAACTCATATAATTTTAATTCGATATTATTTTATACAATTTAGTCTTTACTGTGATATTTTGCTCATCAATTACTGATATTAATTTCAATATGTTATTTGTACAATTTATTAGTTGTTTATGTATTTGTCTTTGTACCGATTTGTTGATTTTATCTCTAAATAATGTATTCACTCTTTAGTATTTTTTATTATTATCATTTTAACTCGCGTAAAGTAAGAGTAACATGAACATGTCTAATACAATTGTTATTATTCTGTTATCCACTCTGTATATATAAATATACTAATATTATAAATTTATGTAAAAGGAGATTCCGTAAATAAATGAAATAAATAAATAAATTTATAATTCTGTAAATTCGCTAAATTTAGGAAAGTAATTTGTTTACTAAAATATAAAAAATGAAAAAAAAAAAACAATTTAATCAAACTAAAACTTACTAAGTTTACCTAAATTTAATTAAGCTTCGAGCTGATTTGAAGAAAAATAAAGAATCGTAATTAATTTGTCTGAAATATTGAGTCAAAGTTGGAACTTTGTTGAAAAATCGTTGAATTTAGAGGAGTAAGTTGTTTGAAAAATTATAAAAAATGAGAAAAACAGTTAATTCAAGCCAAAACCTACTAAGTTTACCTTAAATTGATTAGGTTTTAAGCTGATTTAAAGAAAAATGAAGAATCTGAACTAATTTGTCTCAAAATTTTGCGTCAAAATTGGAACTTTGTAGGAAAATCGCTGAATTTAGGAGAGGTACTTGTTTGATAAATTATAAAAAGTTTAAAAAAACAGTTTAATCAATCTAAACCTTACTAAGCTTACCTAAAATTGATAAGGTTTTGAGCTGATTTAAAAAAAAGTATAGAATCCTAACCAATTTGTCTAAAATATTAAGTTAAAGTTGAAACTTTGTAGGAAAATCGTTGAATTTTTGAGAATAATTTGTTTAATAAATTATAAAAAATTAAAACAACGGTTTAATCGAGCTAAAAATAACTGAGTTTATCTAAAATTGATTAAGCTTCGAGCTGTTTTAAAGGAAAATAGAGAACAGTGACTAATTTGTCTGAAATATTAAGTCAAAGTTGGTACTTTGTAGGAAAATCGCTCAATTTAGGAGAGGTATTTGTTTGATAAATTATATTTAAAAAAAAGACAGTTTAATCAATCTAAACCTTACTGAGCTTACCTAGAATTGATTAAGTTTTGAGCTGATTTAAAGAAAAATTAAGAATCGTAACCAATTTGTCTAAAATATTAGGTTAAAGTTGAAACTTTGTAGGAAAATCGTTGAATTTGGGAGAGTAATTTGTTTGATAATTTACAAAAAATGAAACAAACAACAGTTTAATCGAGCTAAAACTAACTAAGTTCAAACATTAAAAGTGCGATTCTTTTCGCAATCTACAACAAGTTAGTCTTACAAAGACTATATCAAACACTCATTGAAACAACTACTTCCCGGGCTAATACCCCGACGGACATTGAATTATACAACAAGTGTTTCTGTTACATACAGTAACCTACTGCAAATGTAACAATTTGGGTCAAATTATTCAGGCCATCTATAGACGCGTTTCGAGATTTATCTCTCATCAGTATAGCTTTGCCATCCCCTCTAAACAATTTGACACCTTAGACTGGCGGTCACGTTACCGTTCAAGCATAAGTATAAATGAAATTGCCAATTCTTGGTTGTTTCAATGAGTGTTTGATATAGTCTTTGTAAGACTAACTTGTTGTAGATTGCGAAAAGAATCGCACTTTTAATGTTTGAAGTATTCTGCAACCAAGAATTGGCAATTTCATTTATACTTAACTAAGTTCACCTAATAGTGACTAAGTTTCGAGCTGATTTAAAGAAGAATACAGAATTGTGATTAATTTGTCTAAAATATTAGGTCAAAGTTAGAACTTTGTAGGAAAATCGCTGAATTTAGGAGAGTAATTTGTTTGATAAATTATAAAAAAATTAAAAAAAAAAAACAGTTTAATCGAGCTAAAACTAACTGAGTTTACCTAAAATTGATTAAGTTTCGAGTTGTTTTAAAGGAAAATAGAGAACCGTGACAAATTTGTCTAAAATATTAAGTCAAAGTTGCAACTTTGTAGAAAAATCGCTAAATTTACGAGAGTAATTTGTTTGATAAATTATAAACAAATAAAAAAAACAGTTAATCATGCTGAAACTTACTGACTTTATTCAAAATTAGTTGAGTCTTAAGCTGATTTAAAGAAAAATTAAGAATCGTAACTAGTTTTTCTAAAATATTAAGTCAAAGTTAGAACTTTGTAGGAAAATCGCTGAATTTAGGAGAGTAACTTGTTTGATAAATTATAAAAAATTTAAAAAAAGATTTAATCGAGCTAAAACTAACTGAGTTTATCTAAAAGTGATTAAGTTTCGAGCTGTTTTAAAGGAAAATATAGAACCGTGACTAATATGTCTTAAATATTAAGTCAAAGTTGGAACTTTGTAGGAAAATCGCTCAATTTAGGAGAGGTATTTGTTTGATAAATTATAAATTAAAAAAAAACAGTTTAATCAATTTAAACATTACTGAGCTTACCTAAAATTAATTAAGTTTTAAGCTGATTTAAAGAAAAATTAAGAATCGTAACCAATTTGTCAAAAATATTAGGTTAAAGTTGAAACTTTGTAGGAAAATCGTTGAATTTGGGAGAGTAATTTGTTTGATAATTTACAAAAAATGAAACAAATAACAGTTTAATCGAGCTAAAACTAACTAAGTTCACCTAATATTGACTAAGTTTTGAGCTGATTTAAAGAAGAATACAGAATCGTAACTAATTTGTCTAACATATTAGGTCATAGTTAGAACTTTGTAGGAAAATTGAATTTAGGAGAGTAATTTGTTTGATAAATTATAAATAATTTAAAAAAACAGTTTATTCGAGCTAAAACTAACTGAGTTTACCTAGAATTGATTAAGTTTTAAGCTGTTTTAAAGGAAAATAGAGAACCGTGACTAATTTATCTAAATTATTAAGTCAAAGTTGGAACTTTGTAGGAAAATCGCTAAATTTACGAGAGTAATTTGTTTGATAAATTATAAACAAATAAAAAAGACAGTTTCATCATGCTGAAACTTACTAACTTTATTCAAAATTAGTTGAGTCTCAAGCTGATTTAAAGAAAAATTAAGAATCGTAACTAGTTTTTCTAAAATATTAAGTCAAAGTTAGAACTTTGTAGGAAAATCGCTGAATTTAGAAGAGTAATTTGTTTGATAAGTTATAAAAAATTAAAAAGAACAGTTTAATCGAGCTAAAACTAACTGAGTTTACCTAAAATTGATTAAGTTTCGAGGTGTTTTAAAGGAAAATAGAGAACCGTGACTAATTTGTATGAAATATTAAGTCAAACTTGGAACTTTGTAGGAAAATCGCTGAATTTACGAGAGTAATTTGTTTGATAAATTATAAACAAATACAAAAACTAGTTTAATCATGCTAAAACTTGCTAACTTTATTCAAAATTAGTTGAGTTTCAGTCAAAGTTGAAATTTTAATGGATAATTGCTGGATTTAAAGAAATAATATGTTTAATATAATTTTAAAAAAATGAAGAAGCACTTTAATCAAGTAAAAACTTACTAATTTTCCTAAAATTGATTTAGTTTAAGGGTGTATTATAAATTAAGGAATTATATTTTTTGCGCTAATTGTGGATTATTAATAAGAATTTAATTAAGTCTATTCGATGTAACTGGCCTTTATTATATCTGCAATTAAGCGGAATCCGCGCGTTCTCCGAACATATCCGGGGTTTCGGGTTGGAATTTATGTCCCTCGCAGAAAGATAATCTTATATTGTCTGAAACGAAACGGCAAGACTAGAGCTTGTAATTGAGTTTTATTTTCTCTCACATATTTCTCGTATTATTGGAACTGAAAGAATCTTCTGTAATATTGTTCACGGTGTCTCGATTCTGCTCCTTTTAATGTTAAACAGAGCCGACTTTTGCGCGGAAAGCGAGAAATGGTCCCATTAGTTAGTCGAATAAGAGCGAGATCTAGCTCAGAGTCCAATTTAAAACAGATCTATTTAGAGTTTAGGCAGTTATAATTTAAACAGATCCAGCTAGAGCTCAATTTAAAGCTGATCCATATAAAGTCTATTTAGCTCTAATTTAAGCAAATCTATCCAGAGTCCCCATTGTTTCAATTTAAACAGATTCTAGGCATTCGAAACAGCACCGGGTTACTCTAGAATGCCCTAGAATACTTTACACTACTACTTCAGACTTAGGTATTTACAATCTGGATTACTGTAGACCAGTGGTCTCCAAACTACGGCCCGCGACTTGCATGAATCCGGCCCGCGATTGTTTGTAATTTTTTTTGTAAATGTCATATTTTAAAATATTGTAACAATTGTTCCTTAAATTTTTTATAATTTTATAAAATTAATCGGATCTTGGCCGACTTTATTATGTAGAATTGTATTTGTGGCCCGCGAAGAAGATAGTTTGGAGACCCAGGCTGTAGACTAAGTTATTTGCAATCTGGGTTATTTTAAGTTAGTTATCTTTAATCTCAATTACTTTGGACTAATTAATTTGCAATCTATTATCTGAAATCTGGATTACTTTAAAACTAGTAATCGGACTTTAATAAAACACTTTTTGTGTATTTCACAATTGTTTCGCTTTTTCAGGTAAAGAACTCATAATATTTACACATTTCTTAAAACTATTTTTGTATACAAATTTAAAAAGTTTGGGGTTTTGGGGGGTCTTGCTTATTAAGTAAATTTCGAGATGGAAATTATTGAAATCTAGATTACTTTAGACTTGAAGACCTGCAACCTGGATTAACTTAGACTTAGTTATCTGCAATCTGGATTACTTTAGAGCCCTCTAGTAGATTCTAGAACATGCAGAATTACCGACCTAAGTTAGTACCGTGAGGTAGCGTCCTACTAGTTAAGTGCGGATTACGATCAACGTGCAGGGACGACTAAGGCATGGAAAATGAAGGAGTTTCCCGCTTGATGATTGCCTAAAGTAATTCAAACGCAGGGCTGATCCAAGTTAGTTATGTGAGGAATCGTCCCACTTGTTAATCACAAAGGAAGATTAACGTGAAAACAAGGGATCATCCCGCTTGTTGATTAGCTGATTCAAATTTTGTATTACATACGAGAAAAGTAAAATATTTTTTTTTATATATTTATTGAGTTCATTTAGATAAAGAAATGATTTTAAAAAACACTGTTAGATTTCTTGATATATTAAAATTTAGAATATTTATCTAATCAAGAACATATATGAAAACGCCTCATTAAATATTAAATCGGACGAAGAAACCAAAACCAAAGACATCAAGATTATAAGGGGCACCTGACAATAAATAAAATTATCCACATTGGTTCTAGAAGACGTCTTCAAGACTTCTATAGATAAATAATAATACTCCAAACGGTTGGGTAAATTCTTTCCAAAATAACGTCATCTTAACGTAACTTCTCACCGATAACAAATTGCATGGGTACTGTGAATACGGGCCCTGCACGTTAATTGCACTCACCCGATTAACTAGTGAGAATATCCCGTACCATGATTGGTAACTATTAATACTGAAAATTATGGGAAAAGTAAAATATATTCTTTGATATATTGTTCCATCATTTGATCAAGTAAGCGGAAATAATATATTATAATTTAAGATTTTTTGTAATTTGATTCCTCTTCATCTACTATAAATACATGTTCTCATTGGCTATGCTTAATTCGGCCCTTTACGCCAATTCTACTAAACTAGCGGGACACTCCCTCTCAGTGTTGTTAACTATTAATACTGAACATTTCGTAGCACAGAAAAAATTGTCGCTTTAAGGAATAGTGCATGTATCAAGTCGGCGCTGCACGTTAATCTCACTCATTTAATCAACCAGTGGGACAATCCATCGCAAAAATTGTTAACTATTAATACTGAACATTACACATTCACACTGTGAACAGAATAGCTGATAAAATTGATATATTCCATGTAGACCTCCAGACGTTACTTAAATATTTAAACTCGGTTGAATAGTTATATATGTACGTATGTTTGTATTAAATAATATTTTTTTTGTCTTTCTAGTAAAATTCATAATGTTATTATTATTATTTAGAATTATAATTTAATTTTAAGTCACAGCGCACTCGAATTTGCTTATGTTACTGTTAACATGTTATCCTGTAATAAGTTTATTGTAAACTGTTGGATAATAAATAAATAAATAAATAAATTACGTTGCACATAAAAAAAGGTTTTTTTCGGAAAAGTGCATGAATTTTTTCTTTTACTCCAATATTTTATAGCGCGATATCTCTCTTAATTAAATTAACGTTTTGCAACTGGAGATTCCTGTTCCGGTGGGTCTTCTTCCAGAGATTATTCCGAACAAATGCCCCTTCCTTAATCCACGAACATCCGGAGAGATAAAGCGAAATTAGCATCCACCTTTCCCCTCTCTCAACGTACACCTTTTTTTTGTTCGCTGTATATTTTTTTAATGCACTCGTTTAATTCTTATTTTTCTCTGATTATCACCCTAAAAGTACGGAAAACGAAAGTTGATGTTAGCTTTCCGGAGTTTTAAAGTAATAATCTTTGGCTTGGCTTAGCAAATCGGCATGTTTTTTTCTTTTTAGAAATAATATTTAGGTACGTTTTCTCTTAAATAAATCGTTGCCGTTTTTGAGTTTGTTTTAAATATAAAATAGGAGAAGGATGAAATGTGTGATGCAGGTGAACCGGGGAAGGTAACGGTCTTACTTTTACGACGCTTCGGGGATGAATTCTAGTTTGTGTTACACAAAACAGGTGTGCTTTACATTAAAACAAAGAAGTGATGTTAGTTTTAAATAACAGCAGTTTATTTTTATAATTCAAACACGAACTTTCAGCACCGTAATAATATACTAAATATTGAAGAGGATGGTTCTACAAAAAAAAAAACATTACATCTACACTAATCGCTACCCCCTCTCTTTCTCCTGCTTACACTCTCTTCCCCCAACTTCTCCAGCGTCCTTACCCCGGCCCCATCCTCTCTTATCCATTTCGTCACTCTTCCATAGAGGGTATAGAAGAGTACTCCCACACATTCCTTCTTCACCCCCTCGCATGCTTCTACAATTTACTGGTAAATCAACGAACCCATTTACCAGTAATGCAGTCTCTAATAATTGCCGAGTATTTTTTGTGTTTAGTAAATGTTGAAGAGCATTTTTCTACGATTTACTGGTAAATCTGCAAACTGGTTTACTGGTAGTACAATCTCTAAAATTGTCGAGTATTTTTTGTGTTAAGTAAATATTTTGAAGCATTTTTCAACGATTTACCGGTACATCTGCAAACCGGTTTACCTGTAATACAATCTGTAATAATTGTGGACAGTTAATTGTATTTAATAAATGTTGAAAAGCACTTTACTACAATTTACTGGTAAATCTGTAATCTGGATTACTGGTAGTAAATGTTGAAGAGCATTTTTCTACGATTTACTGGTAAATCTACAAACTGGTTTACTGGTAGTACAATATCTAATAATTGTCGAGAGTTTTTTGTGTTCCTTAAATGTTGAAGAGCGTTGTTGAACGATTTATCGGTAAATCTGCTAACCGGTTTACCTGTAATACAATCTGTAAAAATTGTTGAGAGTTAATTGTGTTTAATAAATATTGAAGAGCATTTTACTACGATTTGCTGGTAAATCTGCAAACTGGTTTACCGGTAGTACAATCTCTAATAACTGTCGAGTGTTTTTGTGTTTAGTAAATGTTAAAGACCATTGTTCGACGATTTACCGGTAAATCTGTAAACCGGTTTACCTGTAATACAATCTGTAATAATTGTTGAGAGTTAATGTGTTTAATAAATGTTGAAGAGCATCTTACAAAAATTTACTGGTAAATCTGCAAACTAGTTTACTGGTAGTACAATTTCTAATAATTGTCGAGTATTGTTTGTATTAAGTAAAGGTTGAAGAGCATTTTTCTACGATTTACTGGTAAATCTGCAAACTGGTTTACTGGTAGTACAATCTCTAATAATTGTCAAGAATTTTTGGGTTTAGTAAATGTTAAAGAGCATTGTTCAACGATTTATCGGTAAATCTGCAAACCGGTTTACCTGTAATACAATCTGTAAAAATTGTTAAGAGTTAATTGTGTTTAATAAATGTTGAAGAGCATTTTACTACGATTTGCTGGTAAATCTGCAAACTGGTTTACTGGTAGTACAATCTCTAATAATTGTCGTGGATTTTTTGTGTTTAGTAAATGTTGAAGAGCATTGTTCAACGATTTAACGGTAAATCTGCAAACCGGTTTACCAATAATACAATCTTTAATAATTGCCGAGTATTATTTGTGTTAAGTAAATGTTGAAGAGCATTTTTCTACGATTTACTGGTAAATTTGCAAACTGGTTTACTGGTGGTACAATCTCTAATAATGGTCGAGTGTTTTTTGTGTTCAGTAAATTTTGAAAAGCACAATCGTTGCATCGTTGAACAATTCAATGATTTATCGGTAAATCTGCAAACCGGTTTTTGCAGATTTACCGATAAATCGTTGAATTGTTCAACGATGCAACGATTGTGCTCTTCAAAATTTACTGAACACAAAAAACACTCAACAATTATTAGAGATTGTACTACCAGTAAACCAGTTTGCAAATTTACCAGTAAATCATATAGAAAAATAAATAAATAAATCGTTAAACGATGCTTTTTAACATTTACTAAACACAAAAAACACCTGTAATACAATCTGTAATAATTGTTAAGAGTTAATTGTGTTTATTAAATGTTGAAGAGCATTTTACTACAATTTGCTAATAAATCTGCAAACTGGTTTACCGGTAGTACAATCTCTAATAACTGTCGAGTGTTTTAGTGTTTAGTAAATTTTGAAGAGCATTGTTCAACGATTCATCGGTAAATCTATAAACCGGTTTACCTGTAATACAATCTCTAATAACTGTTGAGAGTAAATTGTGTTTAATAAATGTTGAAGAGCAAACTGGTTTACCAGTAGTACAATCTCTAATAATTGTCGAGTGTTTTTGCGTTGAGAAAATCTTGAAGAGCATTTTTCTACAATTTTTCGGTAAATCTACAACCCAGTTTTACTGGTAATACAATCCCTAATAATTGTCGAGTGATTTTTTATGTTTTTCTATATAAACTTCGCGTGTGAACGATTTCAGCCTCTCCCCACGTTTTCTTTCTTTCTTTTTTTTTATCTGTGGCACAATAATTCACCTGTGCATGAAAGATAAGAGGCCATAATTTCTTGCGTCGTCGCCGGCGACAAAGCGCCGCGACGCGATATCCGCAACTCAAAAATTCAAGTAAACTGGCTTTATTATTATCGTTCACCACCATTCTGACATAACTTTAACCAGTAGTACATTTATGAGCAGAGTTATTTATGTTAACTAAACATGGAATTAAATTAAACCCAAGTTCACAACGCGATAAAACGAGCATTGTAAAGGTCCGGTTTCGATTAAATTAAACTTAATCTTGCGCTTTTACAATACCTGTAAATAAATTAGTAAATATCAGTAAATACAAATTTAAATCACATGATTTAGATTTGTATTTACTGATATTTACTAACTTATTTACAGGTATTGTAAAAGCGCTAGATTGGCTTTAAATTAATCGAAACCGGAGCTTTACAATGCTCATTTTATCGCGCTGTGAACTGATACATTGTAAACGGAGATCCGGTACTCATTTTATCGCGTTGTGGACTGAAAAGTTGTAAACGGGGATCAGACGCATTTAGGGTCTTTGAAATTAGCGGAGGAATATTATCGATGTCGGATCAAATATAACCAGTGTATTTTAACTTCACTTGAAATCAGTGTTGTATACGCGTGGCGCATGAAGTAAAATTTCGAGTTTAGAAAAGCCCCGTGAAAATTTGTCGAGGGTCGCTGCGCGACCCTCGACAAATTTTCTACGCGGGGCTTTTCTAAACTCGAAATTTTACTTCATGCTTAGTCTGGGAGTGGACAACACTCGTTCTTAGAAGTTTCAAATTGAAGGATCACTTTAGATTACTAAGTTTATTACCATTTTACAAATGCTACAGCTCGAAGGACCAATCATAGTCTTCGGAAACCGAAGGACTACAGGGAATCGAAGTTTTTTTACAAGAAATCAACCAATATTTGAAGGTTTACAACATGGATAGGAAAGAACACAAAATTTTGAAAAAATATCAAAGTTGGGTTGGTTTTCAGTGCGTTTTTAACTTCATTTTAAATCAGTGTTTTATACGCGTGGCGCATGATGTAAAATTTCGAGTTTAGAAAAGCCCCGTGAAAATTTGCCGAGGGTCGCTGCGCGACCCTCGACAAATTTTCTACGCGGGGCTTTTCTCAACTCGAAATTTTACTTCATGCTTAGTCTGGGAGTGGACAACACTCGTTCTTAGAAGTTTTAAATTGAAGAATCACTCTAGATTACTAAGTTTATTACCATTTTACAAAGGCTACAGCTCGAAGGACCAATCATGGTATTCGGAGACCGAAGGACCACAGGGAATCGAAGTTTTTTTGACAAGAAAACAACCAATATTTGAAGGTTTACAGCATGGACAGGAAAGAACACAAAATTTTGAAAAAAATATCGAAGTTGGGTTGGTTTTCAGTGGTTTTTAACTTCATTTTTAATCAGTGTTTCATACGCTTGGCGCATGAAGTAAAATTTCGAGTTTAGAAAAGCCCCGTGAAAATTTGTCTCGGGTCGCTGCGCGACCCTCGACAAATTTTCTACGCGGGGCTTTTCTAAACTCGAAATTTTACTTCATGCTTAGTCTGGGAGTGGACAACACTCGTTCTTAAAAGTTTCAAATTGAAGGATCACTTTAGATTACTAAGTTTATTACCATTTTACAAAGGCTACAGCTCGAAGGACCAATCATGGTATTCGGAGACCGAAGGACTACAGGGATCGAAGTTTTTTTACAAGAAATCAACCAATATTTGAAGGTTTACAACATGGATAAGATAGAACCCAAAATTTTGAAAAAATATCGAAGTTTATAGACATTTATTCCTATGTATACGCTATAAATATTTAGTTGTTTCGTTACTTTTACCATAGAGTGCAATTTTAAGCTTCTAACAGGTGTTTCCCACTCCCAGACTAAGCATGAAGTAAAATTTCGAGTTTAGAAAAGCCCCGCGTAGAAAATTTGTCGAGGGTCGCGCAGCGACCCGAGACAAATTTTCACGGGGCTTTTCTAAACTCGAAATTTTACTTTATGCGCCACGCGTATAAAACACTGATTTAAAGTGAAGTTAAAATCGCACTGAAAACCAATATTTTAAATCAGTGTTTTATACGCGTGACGCATGAAGTAAAATTTTGAGTTTAGAAAAGCCCCGCGAAAATTTGTCTCGGGTCGCTGCGAATTTTCTACGCGGGGCTTTTCTAAACTCGAAATTTTACTTCATGCTTAGTCTGGGAGTGGAAAACACCCGTTAGAAGCCTAAAGTTGAACTCTTTTGTAAAATTAACGAAAGGACTAAATATTTATAGCGTATACATCGAGTTTAGAGCGTATACATAGGAGTTTTTAGCGTATACATAGGAATAAATGTACATATTCGAAAGAAACATTTCCTTTATTTAGGATGTACATATTAGAAGCAAAATCACTTGTATTTTATACTTTAACTTTACTTTTCTTTATTTAATACAAAAAAATTACAAACATAAAACAATTTAACTTTGTTTCAATAACTGTATAACTGAAGTTTTTATTAGAATCCTCAATAGCCTAAATATTTTACTCGTGTCATCTTAAATTAACATTTTTCATTGTAGTTTCATATTTCCTAAATTTCTTATATTTTTACTTTTATTAAATTAAAAAAAAGTCTTAAGCAGCCCGATCTAAGTATTTTATTCACTGAAATTTATCTAATAATTGATGACAAATAATTAAGTATGACAGAAGAGTAGCCAAATCGTTTAAGGTTCGCGAAACGTCGCGGAACTTTCTTTATCCCTAGTTAAGTCGCATAATCCGCAAGACTAAGTCGGAAACACCTATTATGAATCCGAACTGTGGGAGCTAGTTACAGATCCGATTCGCGAAGGCCAATGTGATATTATCAAGGGCATCGTTCGCGATTTATTCCTCCAGATGCAACATTCGCGTTTTTTAAAAAAAAAAGTGGAAAACGGGAGCTAAATTTATGTTACGGATAACCGGAATTCAATATGAAATTTGAGAGATAGGGGAGGGCCCGACCGCTTTATGTCCAAATGATTCGCGAATAAAGTTTCGAGTCGATGTGTTTATCATCTTTATTTTTGCCGCACGGAAAATATTTCTCTTTAAACTGTTTTGTTATACTGGCAATATACGAGGTGTGGAAATTAAGTGATGAGACTGATTTTTTAAATTAGTTTTATTCGAATAAAATTACAATTGAATGTTGTCTCCTTTAAAGTAATTCCCTTGGGAAGCCACACAGCATTGGAGACGTTTCTTCCACTCCTCATAGCAGTGCTGGAACTCGGATACTGGGATAGCCTTCAGCTGGTCGGTTACAGCCGTTTTAATGTTTTCGAGTGTCCCAAAATGACGTCCCTTCAGATGAATTTTCAGTTTAGGGAAGAGGAAAAAGTCAGCAGGACTCAAGTCAGGTGAGTAAAGAGGCTGAGGAGCCACAGGAATATTTTTATTGGTCAAAAACTGGTTTATTGATATTGCTGTGTGACACGCGCATTGTCATGATGCAGGATCCAATTGTTCTTGATGTGTGATCTCACACGAATGATCCTTTTTCGGAGTCTTTCAAGAACCTCGCGGTAAAAGTGTTGATTCACTGTTTGGCCTTGAGACACAAACTCTTTGTGGACGATTCCCTGGCTATCAAAGAAACAAATCAGCATGCATTTAATTTTTGATTTGCTAATTCTTGCTTTTTTGGGCCTTGGAGAGCCTGGTGTGCACCATTGCATGCTCCGGCGTTTTGTTTCCGGGTCGTATTTAAACACCCAACTCTCGTCACCAGTGATGACATGTTCCAAAAAATGTGGATCATTTTCAATCGATTCCAAAAAATCAAGGCACCTTTCCCTTCTAATGTCCTTTTGTTCCTGCGAAAGGTTTTTTGGAACCATTGTCGCGCAGACCTTTCTCATCCCCAATTCATTGGTCAAAACGTGATGAACGGTGGTGTGACTCAAATTCAACTGTTCCCCCATCATTCTGATCGTTAACCGACGATCTGAACGCACAAGTTCCCGGATTCTGTCGACATTTTCATCGGTTCTTGCTGTTGCAGGCCTTCCGCTGCGTGATTCATCTTCCATCGACTCTCTTCCTTCTGAAAATGCCTTAAACCAGTGGTCTCCAAACTACGGCCCGCGGGCCAAATCCGGCATGAATCCGGCCCGCGATTGTTTGTAATTTTTTTTGTAAATGTCATATTTTGAAATATTGTAACAATTGTTCCTTAAATTTTTCATAATTTTATAAAATTAATCGGATCTTGGCCGACTTTATTATGTAGAATTGTATTTGTGGCCCGCGAAGAAGATAGTTTGGAGACCCAGGCCTTAAACCATCGAAAGACCTGGGCTCTTGACAAAACACTGTCTCCGTAGGCCTGCTGAAGTTTTGCAAAAGTTTCTGTTGCACTGTACCCAAGTCTCAAGCAAAACCTGATAGCACACCGTTGCTCGAAATTAATATCACTCATTTTTAGAACGCACTTCAAAATTCGGTTTCACGAGAACAATGACTACGCACAGCGTAATGACTCGATCAATTTCAAACTTATACTGAACGCCTATCGCATGTCCACCTGTCACCCCTCCAAGCCACGTGCTTCCAGTGTTGCCGTATCGAACGCTATGCTGCCAATCTCATCACTTAATTTCCACACCTCGTAGGTACATTTTCTTTTTTTATTGTTTATTGTTTATTTACGGATATACATTTTTTATTAAGTAGACTCAAGTTCTGTGGATAAAACATGTCTTGTTTTTTTGTAATTTAATTTAATTAAAATTATGAAACAAAATAAGTGATTTTATTCACCAAAATTAATTTAATTGTTTTTCTATATTTAATTGATGAGGCGGATACATGATGAAACTCCATAATACTATTTGAAATAAAACAACACAGTTGGGAGGGTTTCACTTTAATTGTTGAACACTGCAACATGTTTCACCACACAGTGGCTTCATCAGGCAGATCTGCCTGATGAAGCCACTGTGTGGTGAAACATGTTGCAGTGTTCAACAATTAAAGTGAAACCCTCCCAACTGTGTTGTTTTATTTCAAATAATTGTTTTTCGATTATTCTCATGTAAGTTTTCTCGAATTTCCAAGTTCAATTAGCGTTCAATATTATTCAATAGAAGTTGAAATCGATGCGAATTTACCGCACCGTTTAATTAGATGTGTAATCGTCCTTGTGTAAAATCGAAATCGTTCCGGCATAATTGGGATTCGATTAAAAACGCCCATTGTCGGATCCATGTCTGGCTTTGATACTTTTCATATTGTTGAATTCAATTTAAATGGCAGTTAAAACAAATGTAATTTTGTTGAAAGAAATTTGCAATAATTTTTAATGACCTTGTACAAGTACAATTACTAATAATTATTTCATTTAATTTTAAGGTACTTAAAATAGAATGTGTAAGCTTTATCAACTCAACCTTGACCTTTGTTGGAACGTATTTATCGTGTTCCAGAGTGTAATTGTCCGTCGCAGAGACCGATAAATAGCGACCTTTTCCTATCAAAGAAAAATACAATACTAGACCCTTTCGCTCTGCGCATTAAAGGGATTCATCGAAAGGAATAAGGGATAAGGGATGCGTGTTTAGAAGAATTGGAATAAAAAAAGGACACAGAAAGAATTACAGGTAGTGGATAAGGATGGAAGTGGGAGTTTCGTAAATATGCAAGTTGGAAGTGTGCTTAGAAGTTAACGTTTTTGAGAACTTCATTGCGTTATAAAAGTAAGTACAGTCAGTTTTTCTTTTAAATATACACACCCTAATACATTGTATACACTTTAGATCTTCAGATATTCGTCGTTTCTTTTTAATAGTTCAAAAAAACTAAATTATAGGCAGTCATGCCGCGGACATTTCAAAAACAATAATATTCTAACATTCTTTGGAATATATATACTCGAAACAATTATGTTCTACCATAAAAATATTAAAGGACAAGACAACAAAGTACATAAGCATGCAACAAGAACAAACAATTACATATATCCCAAACACAGTCTCAAACGAACTAAAAATGGAGTACATTACTCCGCAATTAAATTATTCAATTCATTACTAGAGGAAATTCAGGAACTGAAAAATAACACGAAAAAGTTGAAAATTGCTCTTTACAATTATCTTATAATGCGTGAGCCATACTCCATACCTGAATATACCGATGTAGTATAGATATTAGTATATACATGTATGTGTGTATATATGTAGGTATATTTAGTGCGTATATGTATATATTTGAATTATTACGTTATTATTAAGTTTAAGAACTAGGAGTAGCAATTATTATTATTATTGATATAGTCTTTGTAAGACTAACTTGTTGTAGATTGCGAAAAGAATCGCACTTTTAATGTTTGAAGTATTCTGCAACCAAGAATTGGCAATTTCATTTATACTTAAATTATTATTAATACCATTGACGCTAATTTTATTTTGTATTTTGTACATTCTAAAAATTAAAATATATTATTATTATTATTATTATTAATGAAGCTTTAAACGAGTGTTGTCCACTCTCAGATTAAGCATGAAGTAAAATTTCGAGTTTAGAAAAGCCTGAAAATTTGGTTTGGTTGCGTAGCGCGAAGCGCGGAGCGACCAAACCAAATTTTCAGGCTTTTCTAAACTCGAAATTTTACTTCATGCGCCACGCGTATAAAACACTGATTTAAGTAAAGTTTAAAATATACATTTAGTAGTTTTTTGCCGTCAAGTTATCAAAAACTTTTATAAACTTTTTTGATTTGGGGAAAGCGACACAATTCAAGAATTATAATTGTGTTTTTTAGCCAGTAAACTTTATTTCTGTATAATAAATGGTCAAAGATGTTCAGAATTCTTCAAGCACTGGTTCAGGACTATACTGATGTTGGCGTTGAAGACTGAAACGCGTATATAGTTATCCGGTGAATGAACACAAATTCATATTCTTGAACTTTATTTCTATTTAAGCCAATATTTCGCTTTATTCTTCCCAGCTTCTTCAGTTTAAATGAAAATTATTTGTGATCTTCTTGAGATACATTTAAAAATTGTTAGAATATCGATGTGTAACATTTTGTAAATAAATATTGGCTTAAATATTAATAGTTCTGAGCGTTACTACGTGATAATCAATCAACACTTCTCAATATTGATTAATTAATATTGGCTTAAATAGAAATAAAGTTGTCTGGCTAAAAAAGACAAATCTACAATAATTCTTGAATTCTGCCCTTACCCTAAAAAAGTTCATACAAGTTTAAAATACACTATTAAAGCGGTATGTTAAAGGTGTTCCTATGCTATGTACCAATTTTAGTCATTGGAAGATAAAGAATTTATTTATTTATTATTATTATTTAAACTTTACAATATTTTAGTGTTTTATACGCGTGGCGCATGAAGTAAAATTTCGAGTTTAGAAAAGCCCCGTGAAAATTTGTCGAGGGTCGCTGCGCGACCCTCGACAAATTTTCTACGCGGGGCTTTTCTAAACTCGAAATTTTACTTCATGCTTAGCCTGGGAGTGGACAACACTCGTTCTTAGAAGTTTCAAATTAATGGATCATTCTAGATTACTAAGTTTATTACCATTCTACAAAGGCTACAGCTCGAAGGACCAATCGTGGTCTTCGGAGACCAAATGACCACAGGGAATCGATGTTTTTTTACAAGAAAACAACGAATATCTAAAGGTTTACCGCATGGATAGGAAAGAAAACATCCAATTTTGAAAAAATATCTAAGTTGGGTTAGTTTTCAGTGCGGTTTTAACATCACTTGAAATCAGTATTTTATACGCGTGGCGCATGAAGTAAAATTTCGAGTTTAGAAAAGCCCCGTGAAAATTTGTCTCGGGTCACTGCGCGACCCTCGACAAATTTTCTACGCGGGGCTTTTCTAAACTCGAAATTTTACTTCATGCTTAGTCTGGGAGTGGAAGACACTCGTTGGAAACTTCTAATTGAACTTTCTTTAAAAAATAACGAATGTTGAAAAATGTACAGCGCATGCATATGTATATATACTTCAAAGATAAATCCCCTGCATGTATGAAGATTGAATAAAATGTAACAAGACATTAAATATGGTAGATACAAAGTGCGTTTTTTCTCAAATTTCAGAATAGGTTAGGTTAGGTTAAGTTGTAGTGGTTGCACCGCACATGGAGGTGCACATTTAGGCCCGAAGAGGCCCATTGTGATACCACGGATAGTTTCAGAATATCCAAGCTCTTGTTTTATTTTTAAATTATTTATAAAATTTTTTTATCGTTTATTAAATTATGTAACAGTTACACATTAAATACAGTTGTAGATAAAACACTTAACTTTGATTTGTTATTTAACGCATTCGACTAATGTTGTTTTCTTCTTATTATTATTAATAAATAAACGGTATAAAAATGTTCCTATCCTCTGGGTAATCTTTGAAACATGCTCTATACCACATATCACTTACCAAGGCAAATTGACCCTGCAAAAATTAATTGTTTATTACAATATATTACATTGTCTTGTAATTGAGTAATTTTCTGTTGGACAATAAAGACCTATTATTACTATTAATATAATTAAAGATTAGTAGTTTTACCAACAAATTGCAATATAATCAACAATGTCCTTATAAAAAGCAAATATCACTTTTTCTAAACTACGAGGGGTCATCAAAAATTAAGGTTACAATCCGTCTATATTTTGTACGTTTTGAGCATCCATCATATATTAGTAAATAATAATAAAATTAACCTGATTAACTAGAACCCAAATGAAGACCAAAGTCCATGTGAAATTGTTGGATAAAACCACTGCAATGCTGAAATACATGAGGATTTCAGCGATGAAATGCGGCGAGGAAAGATACTCGAACCAATCTCCTTTGGGAATCACATATTTTTGAGTTACAATCTCTCCTGAAATGTATAAAATAATGACTACGTTTAAAATCAAAAATATTTGTTTAGGGGTTAAGTGAAGGATTTTAGTTATAAATTCCACTGTTGTTATTTCCTTTGTCTTTACTTATACAGGGTGGCGCAAAATTAACGATATGGTTTGAATGTTTAATAACTTTTTAAATTTTAATTTTTATTTTAGAATTTTGCTAAGAAAACTTGGGGAATTTGAAATGGAACAGTACACAACAGAACAGCGATGAAAAATTGTTGAATTTTATATTGAAAATCAACGGTCAATTGTTTTGGCGCAGCCTGCTTATCGTCGTTTTTTTAATGTGCGTACTGGACCTTCAGCATCAACAATAAAGCGCCTGGTTGCAAATTTTCGACAACATGGTACAGTAAGATACCTTCCATGTACCGGAAGACCATGTACAGAAGAAAATATCCAACGTGTTGTGGATAGTGTGCAGGACAGTCCAGAAACATCAACAAGAAGGCGTTCGGCACATCTGGGGCTATCGCGGAGGTCCGTTCAAAGAATTTTGGCCACATTGCACATGTTCCCGTAAAAGGTTCAGCTTGTGCAAGAATTGAAGCCGATAGATTACCAATATATATGTGATTACGCATATATTGTATATTTTTAATTTACCACCTAGGCTGTATTATATATTATTACTCCATGTACATTGACTTGTGAAAATTATATTAATATAATATGTAACACCAACAATATATAAATAAATAAATTAATAACGGCTAGATTATGCCATTTCATTCCGACAAAAAGCAGAAGAAAATCGCGATTTCATTAACAATTTGATAATGAGCGATGAAGCCTATTCCCAATTGAATGGTTTCGTAAACAAGCAAAATTGCAGGATATAGGCTACGGAGAATCCAAGAACAATTCATCAGCGACAATTACACCCACTTAAGTGTACTGTTTGGTGCGGTGTATCATCTGAAAGGATCATTGGTCCATATTTTGTTGAAAATGCACATGGCGCCTCAGTTACGGTTAATGGTGCTGAATATCAAACGATGCTGGACAGTTTTTTGAGGCCAGCTGTAGAAAACCATCCACAGTTGTGGTTCTAAACAGATGGAGCCACAGCCCACACTGCAAGGGACACAATGGCTCTGTTATGGGACCTCTTTGGCGAACGCATTATTTCGCGCAGACACGATTTTAATTGGCCCCCACGTTCACCGGATTTAACAGCTTCAGACTGTTTTCTTTGGGGTAAAGAACAGACTGAGTGCAAATAGTGTAAGAGGTATAAAAAGTTCAGTACTAGTAGCGAACAGACCAATGAATTAAACTTGACATTGAAAATGGTATAGAAAATATATTTTGAGTGCAACTGAACTCACACTGTGCAGCTCATGTAACGAATAGATTCAGTGCAAAAAGTGTAAGCATTATAAAAAGTTCTGCACCAATGAACTGAACTTGACATTGATACTGATTCATGTAACGAACATACCAATGAACTGAACTTGATATTAACAATGGCCAGATGCCTGGTATAGAAAATGCATGCTCAGTGCAACTGAACTCGCACAGTGCAGCTCATACAACTAACAAATTCTATCCAAAGAAAATGCTGCACTAGTTTATGAAAAATGGAACCTAATGTTTAAAAAAAAATAAATAAAAAATCACGTGATTGGTTTAAATAGATGATATCAACAACGTGATTTTTTTTTCAAAGAAAATGCTGCACTAGTTTATGAAAAATATGGTAACATGTTCGGTATAGAAAATACATTTTGAGTGCAACTGAACTCACACAGTGCAGCTCATGTAACGAATACATTCAGTGCAAAAAGTGTAAGCATTATAAAAAGTTCTGCACCAATGAACTGAACTTGACATTGATACTGATTCATGTAACGAACATACCAATGAACTGAACTTGATATTAACAATGGCCAGATGCCTGGTATAGAAAATGCATGCTCAGTGCAACTGAACTCGCACAGTGCAGCTCATACAACTAACAAATTCTATCCAAAGAAAATGCTGCACTAGTTTATGAAAAATGGAACCTAATGTTTAAAAAAAAATAAATAAAAAATCACGTGATTGGTTTAAATAGATGATATCAACAACGTGATTTTTTTTTCAAAGAAAATGCTGCACTAGTTTATGAAAAATATGGTAACATGTTCGGTATAGAAAATACATTTTGAGTGCAACTGAACTCACACAGTGCAGCTCATGTAACGAATACATTCAGTGCAAAAAGTGTAAGCATTATAAAAAGTTCTGCACCAATGAACTGAACTTGACATTGATACTGATTCATGTAACGAACATACCAATAACCTGAACTTGATATTAACAATGGCGAGATGCCTGGTATAGAAAATGCATGCTCAGTGCAACTGAACTCGCACAGTGCAGCTCATACAACTAGCAAATTCTGTCCAAAGAAAATGCTGCACTAGTTTATGAAAAATGGAACCTAATGTTTGAAAATAAATAAATAAAAAATCACACGATTGGTTTAAATACAATGATACCAACAACGTGTTTTTTTTTTCAAAGAAAATGCTGCACTAGTTTATGAAAAATGGAACCTAATGTTTGAAAATAAATAAATAAAAAAACACGTGATTGGTTTAAAAACAATGATACTAACAACGTGATTTTTTTTCAAAGAAAATGCTGCACTAGTTTATATAAAATAAAACCTGATGTTTGAAAAATAATAAATAAAAATCACTTGATTAGTTTAAATACAATAATACTAATGATGTGATTTTAATTTTAATTTAATTTAAACTATTCTGCTCACCTTTTGACCCTCTTCTTAAATTACCCAGAATCTCGATCGTGTTCTTCTGGTGGCGCCAGGCCCATGCGAAAAGCACTAAAGCTCCGCAATCCAGCCAATTCAAGTCGGCCAAATTAATCCCAGGTTTACCTGCTGAATAAACACAAAAAACCCTTCTATTTTCAGAAGAAGAAATAAAACATAGTCTATAAATTATCCCTTTTAAAGCTGAATTTTAGTGATTTTCGGTTGATTTCACCCAAACACATTGATAAATTGAAAATAATAATACAATAATTAATAGAAAACACTTCACGTAAATAAAAGAAGAATATTTCTTGAACAACTTTCTCATTTATCACATGGTAAAACATTTTGAAATAATATTGAAGGATAAATTAAAAACACTTGGTTTGTTTCACTATTTTTTTTTCAAATAATTATTTTTTTTGCATTGTACCTTCTATTATATTCTCCTGTAAGCAGGAAATTCTGTTAGACAATAAAGGTTATTATTATTATTATTATTATTATTATTATTAAATAGTGAAACAAACCAAATTTTTTTAATTTATCTTTTAATATTAAAAGAAGAATATTGAAAAGAAGATTTTCATTAAGTTACTCCGTATATGTAAAGTTATTTAAATAAAAACACTTGGTATTGTTTCACAAATTAAAAATTTTATTCCGACTAGATTCGGTTTGTTAAGGACTACAGGGAATTGAAGTTTTTTTACAAAAAAACAACGAACATCTGAAAGTTTACAGCATGAATAGAGAAAAAATATCCAATTTTTAAAAAAATATCGAATTTGGGTCGTTTTCAGTGCATTTTTAACTTCACTTTAAATCAGTACTTTATATGCGTGGCGCATATAGTAAA
The DNA here is from genome assembly GCA_932526585.2 of Philonthus cognatus. Lineage (NCBI taxonomy): Eukaryota > Metazoa > Arthropoda > Insecta > Coleoptera > Staphylinidae > Philonthus > Philonthus cognatus. Next base: position 53,815,448 of record OW052249.1, on the reverse strand, counting down.
ATTTCGAGTTTAGAAAAGCCACGTGAAAATTTGTCTCGGGTCGCTGCGCGACCCTCGACAAATTTTCTACGAGGGGCTTTTCTAAACTCGAAATTTTACTTCATGCTTAGTCTGGGAGTGGACAACACTCGTTCTTAGAAGTTTCAAATTAAAGGATCATTCTAGATTACTAACTTTATTACCATTCTACAAAGGCTACAGCTCGAAGGACCAATAATGGTCTTCGGAGACCGAAAGACCACAGGGAATTGATGTTTTCTTACAAGAAATCAACGAATATCTAAAGGTTTACCGCATGGATAGGAAAGAAAACATCCGATTTTAAAAAACCATCGACGTTGGGTAGGTTTTCAGTGCGTTTTTAACTTCACTTGAAATCAGTGTTTTATACGCGTGGCGCATGAAGTAAAATTTCGAATTTAGAAAAGCCCCGTGAAAATTTGTAAAGTTATTTAAATAAAAACACTTGGTACTGTTTCACAAATTAAAAATTTTATTCCGACTAGTTTCGGTTTATTAGACCATTTTCAAAGAAATGTCACATTCCTTTGAACATTTTCTAACAAACCGTAACTAGTCGGAATAACATTTTTAATTTGTGAAACGATACCAAGTGTTTTTATTTAAATAACCTTCCATATTCTAATATGTTTCACCAAGTGCCAGATGAGAAATTAATTCAAGAAATTTACTCCGATTAATCTAAAGTGGATTTGATTACCCAAAAGAGCTCTTTACTTATTTCTAGTAATCTTACCATTTTTGGAGAATCCTGGTGCTTCCACTAGGATGGCCAAAATTAAACCAGTGTAGTGTATAATTGCGAGCACGAAATGGTACATGTTCATCTTGCTGTTCACACCAAACACAGACACGAAATACGATTCGTACAGTCTTCGCAATATTTGCACTGTTATCATAGCGAGTGCCAAAAGGGCATTAATTCCATTAACTGAAAAGATTTAATAAATAGTAATAAAAATAGTTGAACTAATAAAAATAAAAACAGTTGTTATTAATAATTGTATTTACTTTATTAGGATAATCAGTCCACAGTGCGATAAAATGAGCACCTCTGTGGGCCAGTTTAAAAGGCCCACCCAGGTGGAGCGTGAAAATCGCTAAAAAGCACAATAATTTTAAATAAAAACGATTAATTAAAACATTTTGGGAGTAATCCATAGAAGAACACTTGTAATCATTTTTTTTTAGCCATTATACATTTCTCTGTAATTGGAAGTAATTCTGTTGTGAAATAAAGCATTATTAATTCACTGATTATAGAGGCTTCTACTTCGTTATACATTGTTGTACATAAATAAAACACTGTTTATCACTTTGTTTGTATAACAATTGGTTTATTTGGTGACTATAGTTTTCGATACTACACGTATCATTATCAAACCGTTAGGTTTGATAATGATACGTGTAGTATCGAAACTATAGTCACCAAATAAACCAATTGTTATACAAAAAAAGTGATAAACAGTGTTTTATTTATGTAAAGCATTATTATTATTATTATTATCTACTACTAAGAATTTTAGCTAAAAAGTAATAATGATAAAATAAATAAAGTTTAGTTTAATCCTTCACATAACTCAAAAACCAAACTCCTACAAAGATGTTATTACTATTGAAAATGAAAGTAATCGGTGAAGAAAGGAATCACTACAATAATTAATAAATCACTTCTCGTAACTAAAAGAAGAATATTCTTACAAAGATACTGTAAAATCTTTGAACTAATTCAAATAACAACACTTATTTTGTAATCATTTTTTCTTACTATGAACATGTTTTATTTTTTCTACCTGTTGCATTCCTGTTGTGTCCTCCAGCGAAATCCAGAAAACCCATCAACCAAAAAGGTGCTTCGGCACCGAATAAATAAATTCTGGCCGCTAGCAGAAAAGTGTACAAATTAATCACGCAAGAGTACAGATAAAAATATCTGTACCAAGATTTGGGAATTTCAAAATTTCCCCAAACATAATTCTCTGAATCGCTCGCAAATTTTCCGTACTTGAGCGGTTTTGTGAAAAAATCCGGTAGATATTCTTTGTAATTATCCAAAAATCGCGTAAAGAATAAAACTGAGAAGGTCAACCAGCCAAAGATTAAACGCACTTTATTTTCAAACATATTGTGCTAATTAAAAAAAAACTGCTTTTCAACTTATTTAAATCTGACGATTTATTATTTGAATATTGCAAAAAATATTTTGTTTAATTATTACAAAATTATTTATTAATTTATTATTTAAATATTGCAAAAATTAATTAATTTAATTATAACAAAATTATGTATTAATTTATTATTTAAATATTGCAAAAATTATTTTATTTAATTATTACAAAATTATTTTTAATTTATTATTTAAATATTGCAAAAATTATTTAATTTAATTATTACAAAATTATGTATTAATTTATTATTTAAATATTGCAAATTTTATTTTATTTAATTATTACAAAATTATTTATTTATTTCTTATTTAAATATTGCAAAAAACTATTTTATTTAATTATTACAAAATTGTTTATTTATTAATTTATTATTTAAATATTGCATATAATTACTGACTTAGTTCACAAACGTTAGATTAAATTGGATAATTTGTACACGCCATTTATTTATGGTTGAAATATTTATTAATTGTAATAAAATAAAATGTGCGTAACTAAGGAAAGTTGAAGTGTGTGAAATTGTAAGCGAGTGTTTTCTGTTTGTTGTAATTTTGTGTGGAAGTGCGAAATTGCATTCCTTTTGATTCATATTTATTACTTTAACCAAGGTTGTGCATTACAAAAATGCCATATTTATTGTAAATACCATAAATATTATTAAATGTATCACGTTTTTTGATTTATTTGTTAAAATACATAGTTATTAAATACTTGAATAAATTTATGTAATAAGAACAATGGTTTAAATAAAATTCAAAACTATTTTGTTATACATACAGCGAATTTTTCTTTTAAGTGTAAATATCCCTACGTATACGCTGTATTTATTCAGGCATTCGTTGTTTTTTTGAAAAAGTTCAATTTAAATTTTCTAACAAGTTTCACGGTTTACCTGGGCCTTATAATTAGTCTCACAAAAATGCTCATTACAAATAAAAAGTGAAATAAGGAATACTAGTCTTTTTACGCGTATATTTTTGTGACATATTTTTTTGTTCGTAAAAATACATCTGGAATTATGTGCTGTTATTCCAAAATAACAACATAATATATTACTAAGACTACCTTCAGTATTTCAGCTGTTATAACTTACAATAGCACCTCAAAATGAGTGCTTTAATTGCGAAATGCAGTGCCATTACTGCATTACAAGAAACCTACATTAAACATTGGCGCGTTTCGAACGCGAAACTTACAACACATCATATTATTTTCACCCCGCGTGCATAATTCCCGGTAATGGGCATTAGTCCTGGTTCTAAGCGAAAATAATAATTTACGGGGAAGTCGGGAGAAAACACAGCACGTTATAAATCCCCGCAGTCGCCTTAAATCCGCGTTTACCTGGCAGTAATTGCGGTTTGTGACCTCTCCCGAAACCCCAGGAATAGACACACGGATGCACCTAGGTGTGCAACTTTTTTAATTATTTTAATTCGCTTCGGAAATTCCTGTTTAAATTAAAGAATGCACGTTTGTGTTTTAACTGCATTGCAGATTTTTTTTCGAACTCACCGCCTCGAAAGTGACGTTTCATGCACTTTATTGACAACAGGAAATTGCTGCGTTTTTTCGCCATTTTCCCAATTCACCCGAACCAACTAACTCACACAAATGCTTATTTTATCGCGTTGTGGACTGAATAATGTGAGTAAGGACACTTCGCGGGAAACTGAAGTATCTGCCAGTTTAGAGTTTAAATCTTCTGCTTGAAGTTCTAAGTCAAGAGATATTTGATTTTAGAGACTAGAACCAAACTTTTAGGCTTCTCTAAACTTGAAATGTTTATTATTGACAACGAGTTTATGCGCCATGCGTATAAAACACTGATTTCAATTAAAATTCAAAAACTCATACAACAACTAAACCGTTCATTTTCAAACCTTAGGATATAGTTTATTTTAATTAGTTAAAATTTCTAAACCATTAAAAAATCGAAAAATTTGCCTGTATAAGCTTGTTTACTGTTTAATACAAAAATGTTTGAGCCGAAAGTGGACAATTTACATTAACACTATCGGGTTGCCTGTAGCCAATGTATTAAACAAAAACAGAATAATAGCTACTCAAAACAAATGATGACTTTCTTGATTGAGATTTGAATACTTGAATATTTACCTTCTTTAAAAAAAAATAAATCCTGATTTGTTTTTAATTCTTGTACCTACTTTATGCAATTTTTCACTTACAAATTGAATTGATGTATATTTAACATTTGCGGTTTTGTCGATTTCTGTATCTTCTTTTTTTTTGTTATAAAATTCAGTCAGTACGGCTCATTAAACGACGATTTATGTACGTTTTACGGGTTTCTTTACGACGCCTCGAATCCTCTTAAATTTACATATGGAAAATAAAGTTTCCCTTTACAAGCCATTCTCTCGTACATCCATTTAACTTTTTATCATCCCTCCTTTTTCCCACACCACTAACGTGTGGATATTATGTAACACAACGTTTCTACTTTGTTTCAATTAACTGCTTTTAATCACACTTTCTTTGTATAACTAATTTAATAAAATAAAACACTCTGACGTTGTTTGTATAACACAATATTTTTTATTTTTGTGACTGCAATTTCGGCAACTCAACTTGCCATTATCAAGAAGCCTCCACCGTTCATAATATAACTAATTTGTTTCTTTGAGTGAAAAAAGGAATTACTACAGTAATTAATAAAACACTTGACGTAACTAAAAGAAGAATATTGATATTTTATCTATTCGACTTTATAGTATTTTGATTATTTTATCTGTGGGTGAATTTCGCGTTTAAATGACGTTTTCACGCAGAGTGAAAGAGCAAGGTAAAACAGCCAAATAAAAAAACACATAAATTTTAAAACATTGAATGAACTTTGTCGATAAAACGCAATTCATGTCGGCAATAACTAATAAGAAATTTATTGCGGGTAATAAAACGGTTGTTTTGATTGATGCAGTTAATAAATCCGAGCCATTTGTGCATTCAGTTTAATATTCGTCACACTTCATTTAAATAATTCAATCAGTTATTTACAACACAATAATACACTTTTAACTTTGTTTGTATAACACAATTTATTTTTATGACTGCAGTTTCGGCAAATTCAGCTTGCCATTATCAAACATGAAGTGTTTGATAATGGCAAGCTGAATTTGCCTAAACTGCAGTCACATAAAAATAAATTGTGTTGTACAAACAAAGTTAAAAGTGTTTTATTGTGTTAAATTAACATGTATAACGAAGTAGAAGCCTCCACAATTCAAAATAAGTTATTTACAAATACATCGAAAAATAATAACGAAAAAACAGCAATAAAATCATTATTCAATATAGTTTTCGTATACAACATTATATTCTAATTAATGACTTTGTTTTAATTAAAAAAGTAATGCATTACGTTAAATTAATTTCCAATCCAAAACCTGTTTCAATCAATAAATCCATCCGCTTATCATCACATGCACAAAAAACAAACACGAACGGAAATGGGATTTCTTGTGCGAATTTCGAGTGCGTCTAAACGAAATACGTTTTCACCTTTATTCAGTCGAGGTCAAATATTGACGCTGTGCAGTTCGCATCTTCAATTAATTAACTGATTTGCGAATGTAAATTTGAGTTTTGAGTGTAAGTGAGTGTTTTAATTATTAGGCGAAGTGTTGTGTAAAGAATTAACTTCGGAAATTTGGATTAGAAGGATGGATTTGATTTATGAATAGGTTAGTGATGATTTTCTTTTTACCTTAGAGATATTTTTGTAGTAATAATTGCAGTGATTGTTACTTATTATTGCATTTGTTAAATTGAGTAACAGTTATTAAAGGAAAATATCTGTAAGCGGAATTTACAAGCTGTTTTTAAATGTGGTCGTCCATTTATACGATAGTTAGTTTAATAGAGATGATTTTAAATCATAATTGTAATGGATTGTATTCGTTTTTTTTAATTACTTTCTTATTTCGCACTTGCCGTATTTCGTTCAATATTAGTACTTTATTATTTAGCAGAATGAATTCTATTTTCAAAGAAATGTTCAATTAACTTAAAATATGTTATAAAATATTAAGAAAGGGGTTCGGTTGTTAATTTTGGCTTAAACATTCAAAAGTTATACAAATTGATGAGCGTTAATAAGAATGAGAAATACAAAAATTAGTCAAAATTAAAGTGTACAATACACATAAATACAATAAATAGTCAGCATTCATGGTGAATGATAAATAATATAAAATGAAACTAACTCTATTTACTTTAGGCATACAGCTAATTAAAAGCTAACTTTATGTATATGAAGCCTTTCTAAGAATCTTAATAATAATAATAATAATAATAATAATAATAATAATAATTTTATTACGGAATCACCTTTTTAACAAAATAATACAAACAAATATATATATCAGTGTCTTGCTTTAAATGTTATCTTTAAGATTTTCCCCGAAATTCGAAACTTAATTTAACATGAAATTCTCCCTCGCGCCCGTAATCCCATCGTTAAATCACCCGCCCTTTTATTGCACTTTTGAGGATAACAAGATGAACTTTTCACGAGTCTATCTTGTTAACAAAGCCGGATATACACAGAATTTACATTTTTCGCGCGATTTCTATTATTTAAAACGCGATGCATCAACTTGGAAATTGCACGAATGGGATTTTCCGCGTTGCTCGATGAGTTTCTTTTGTTTTTTTTTTTAGCGGGCCACAGAGATTTACGGAACTTTGAAGAGAAACTCGAAATTTTTGAATTATATTTCGCTCTGTTTTAAAAACGAGATAGTTTGCGGAATTTACGAGCTGTTTTTAAATTTTGATGTCCGTTTATACGATAGTTAGTTTAGTAGAAATGATTTTAAATTATAATTGAAATAAATTGTATTTGTTTCTTGAATTATTTTCTCATTTTTCATTTGCTGTACTTCGTTTAATAATAGTACTTCATTTTTTAGCAGATTAAATTTCACTTACAAAGAAATGTTCAGTTAAGTTAAAATATGTTATTTATTTATTTATTTCTCAACAGATACAAAGATCCTTTTACAGAAGAACTTAAAATTAACTTAAATTATACCATAATTGTAAAGATTTAACGTATACATAACCTAGTAAAAAAAGAAAAATTATAATAGTAATAATAATAATAACAGTGGTTTTGTGAACACCTTAACATGAATAGAAATGAATGAAAATGAATAATATATTAAGAGAGGGCTCGGTTGTCAATTTTAGCTTAAACATCGCTTGAACTTCATAGTCACTTTTCAGCCTCACATAAGATGGCAAAACGTTTAAATTAAGAGGGGGCAAGTCACTTAAACTTCTTATGTCACTGTTTAATCTCATATAAGAAGGCGGAACATTTAAATTGGTTATTTGGAAGCAAAACTACTTCGAATCCAGAGAGATTATCGCTTGGATGTATTGCTTTCTGTCTTTGACACGTCAATAGTGACCAATATATAATAAAATGGTGAAAATAAAATCTTTATGGACTTTTATTTCCAAATAACTTTATGTCGAAAAATACCTCTAAACAAACAATATTTCTGAGTTAAATAAAACAGTTAAAAAAAATCTGTTTCCGCCATTTTGTTACGAAATGTTCAATACATATCTTTGTAAAAAAACATTTATAAAATATTATCTTATAACAACGCTGGAACTGAAGTCCCAACATACAAATTTTACACGGCCTAGCCCTACTCTCAACTGATAATAAATTATATAATAATTAAAAACACTAAAAAAACAGTATTTGATTTAAATTGTGCGAAGGTTTTAATAAAATAATAATAATAAATGCCTTTATTTACTGAAACGAAAAACACACAATTATAATTTATTAGCGTTGGCGAAGTGTAGTCAGTTAGTACCTGTTACTGCTTCTCCACTTAACCTACTAATTAAAACATTGAAAAAATAAATATTTAACTTACATAAACAGTTAATAACTTAAAATGACGATAAAAATATCTTTAATTATATCTTTAATTAATTTCTCACTTAACCCGTGGTGAAACATTTTTTAATCTAGTACTGGATGATTTAAATTAAATTAATTAATTAATTATTGTTTTAATTTAAATTTAATTTAAATCATCCAGTATAAGAATTAATTATGTAAGTTTTTTAATGGACTGTGTTAATAGTTAATTTCACGAGTGGATTTTCATTAAATATCAGAGTCGCACGTAATGTTGGGTTAGCGTAATGAAATGTCCATTCCGCACACTAAAAGCCAACTAAAACTATCCCCTATTGTCCCGAAACTTGAACCAACACACACACTGAAATTCCATTTCAATAGGCTTATTTGAGAAGCTTTAAAGTTTAAAGGATTTCCCCCCTAGGTTTTACTACGAGTTAGTCCAACACGCACACGCTTCTAGATATTAAATAATTCATTTACTACTCTTAACTAAATAATATACAAAAATTTTTGCGTAATATGCTTCTTACAACTCTCGTTGTTTAATATACTATTAATCAAATATTATATTTTATTCATTTAATTAATATTTTATTGTTTATTTCGCTTCTAATATGATATTATATATTATTATATTTTTATCACACACTTCTAGATATTAAATAATTCATTTACTACTCTTAACTAAATAATTTACAGGAATTTTTGCGGAATATGCTTCTTACAACTCCTTTTGTTTAATATACTAATAATCAATCATTATATTTTATTAATTTAATTAATATTTTACTGTTAATTTCGCTTCTAGTATGATATTGGATGGAAGAACAAATTGAGCTACACTCCGAAACTGAATCTAGTCCTAAGATTAACTGGTAGTAATATATTTGTTTTGTATTGCTTTCATTTATTGAACACTACTGTATATTATTACTATTTGGCAAATGTAGGAATTTATTATTATTATTATTTTTATATATTCTCGGGGCTTAGTGTCCCTGTGTTTAAGAGAGTAGCGCAAACTGGCATACATCTTTCCGCCAAATTCAAACTAAATCAAATTAACAGGACGCGCGTCCTTCATTATAGAAGATGATTGGTTTAGTTTGAATTTAGCGCCTATACGCGTCAAGATTGATGCCAGTTTGCGCTACTCTCTTAAATACAGGGACACTTTCTGAGGTATCACGTGAGAGCCCAATAATATGCTTCTTACAGCACTAGCTCTGTAATATTGTGTATAAAAGGGGGTTCCCGTCAATAAATATTATTATTATTATTATTATTATTATTATTATTATTATTATTATTATTATTATTATTATTATTATTATTATTATTATTATTATTATTATTATTATTATTATTATTATTATTATTATTATTATTATTATTATTATTATTATTATTATTATTATTATTATTATTATTATTATTATTATTATTATTATTATTATTATTATTATTATTATTATTATTATTATTATTATTATTATTATTATTATTATTATTATTATTATTATTATTATTATTATTATTATTATTATTATTATTATTATTATTATTATTATTATTATTATTATTATTATTATTATTATTATTATTATTATTATTATTATTATTATTATTATTATTATTATTATTATTATTATTATTATTATTATTATTATTATTATTATTATTATTATTATTATTATTATTATTATTATTATTATTATTATTATTATTATTATTATTATTATTATTATTATTATTATTATTATTATTATTATTATTATTATTATTATTATTATTATTATAATTATTATTATTATTAATATACTATTTCTCAATTATTGTATTTTATTAATATAATATTGTGAGTAATAGCATGACGTATTCTCGGGGTTATCACGTGAGAGCTTAATTAGGGGCCATGAAGTCTTAACGGCTTGTTAACTGGATAAATAAGACGTAATCCATGCGGCCGCTCCGCGCATTATCTCAGCATTTATGGGCTGAATGTGGGTCCTCGTAGGCTCATTTATAAGTGATAACTGAATTATTACATTCCTTATCACATAACAAGAGTTATCTCTCAGGCTAATAAAACGTTTAACCATACGTTATATTGTTAAACTTCAACCGTATAAGTCACAGTGAATATACAAATCATTTCAGTATTATTAAAGTGTATAGTTAATTGTAATTTGTTGTAATATTCTGTATTAATATTTTAGATAATTATACATTGTACCTTTGATAAAATATGAATGTAAGTGTGAATTTTTCGAAAAGAAATACGCAGTACTAATTCAAAATATCCAGGAATGAAATTTTAAAAAGTCTAGATTTCTTGCACAATAGATTTTTTGTTTTAGCTTAGTTTTTGAAGTTGAATCAACACAATTATAAAATATTTACAGTTTGCATAATATTATGGCACACTAATTTTAATTTAAATTGCATTTTTTAATAGAGAAACTGCGAAGTTATAATAGCTATTTATAACTTAATATAATAGCAGACTATTTATGATTTTCAACTTTTTATTTAACTCACTATAATTGTTTCACTACACTGTAGCTTCTTCAGGTTAAGTAATATAATACAATTTTTACAAGCTACAGTGTAGCAAACCAATTGTAGTGAGTTAAATAAAAAGTTGAAAATCATAAATAGTCTGCTATTATATTAAGTGATAATGGATTTTCAAAAATAAGTGCCTTAACAATTAACGAGCTATTTATATTTCTAAAAATTAGTACATACTAGTTGTACTTTATTTTTCAATTATAAGAGATTATGTTTCTTTTAATTATACATAATGTATATGTTGTCAATTTTCAGGCATTCATCGATTTTATATAAAAACGTGCAATATGAAGTTTCGAACGAGTGCTTCCACTCCCAGACTAAGCATGAAGTAAAATTTCGAGTTTAGAAAAGCCCTGCGTAGAAAATTTGTCGAGGGTCGCGCAGCGACCCGAGACAAATTTTCACGGGGCTTTTCTAAACTCGAAATTTTACTTCATGCGCCACACGTATAAAACCCTGATTTAAAGTGAAGCTAAACGCACTGAAAACCAACCCAACTTCGATATTTTTTCAAAATTGGACGTTTTCTTTCCTATCCATGCTGTAAACCTTCAAATATTCGTTGTTTTCTTGTAAATAAACTTCGATTCTCTGTAGTCCTTCGGTCTCCGAAGACCATGATTGGTCCTTCGAGCTGCAGCCTTTGTAAAATTGTAATAAAATTATTATCACTTTCATTTTAGTTTAAATAAAACACTTATTACTTTCAAACAATTTATTGTACTCGCGACAATTATATTTGAACTAAAATCAAAGTGAAAATGAACTTTTAACTATTAACTGCCTCAACAATTAAGTTATTAAAATTATTATGTAAAAATAAAAAAATAACAATACGGAACACATTCTACAACGTTACTATTCAACCCACTAAGCGGATGAGAGAGTCTGCTATAAGGATCTACACAAATGGATCTAAAAGGAGAGAAGGATCGGGCCTTGGAGTTTTCTCTAAAACCCTAAGAATCCAAGCAAAGGTTCCGATGGGAAATTCATGGAACCATCACGCAACTGGAGCTGATGGGAATAACACTTGCGGCTGAGTACATCATAAACCGCAAGGTGACAAATGTAGCCATACTAACCTTAACGGATAGCAGGCAAGCGATTCTGTCTCTGCAGAAAGCCTATGCTTCGTCAGAGACCGAAATAGAGTGCCACGGGAAACTCAGACAGGCAGCAATGCACAACACCTTTGAAGTCTGCTGGGTGAAAGGGCATGATACAGACACAGGTAACGGGAGAGCTGACGCGCTGGCAAGAGCTGCGGCTGGGATGAATCTACTCTCACAGGAGCTGCTAGTGCGGTTAGCTCCTCTCTCCCTGTGTAACATGTTACAAACCAATGCTCTGGAGAAATTCAGGATGCGTTGGGATGATATCGAGGGCTGCAAGCTCTCTAAGGAAACACTTGTGTATCCCAATGAGAGATCAGCGAAACGGTACCTGCAGCTGGCTAGAGGGAATCTCAGGCGCTTAACTGCCATGCTTACTGGTCACTGTGGACTAAACGGGCACCTCTATAGGATGGGAATAGTTGACTCCCCATCTTGTAGAGGTTGCAGCGTGGAAGACGAGACTGCATGGCATTTTCTTTGTGAATGCCCGGCACTATCGTCAATCAGGGAGTCCATATTGGGTGATAGATGGCCTACAATGGCCTACATAAGAGATCTACCCACCTCAGCTATGCTAGAATACCTAAACACGGTGGGCTGGCTAAACTGAGGATGGGTGATCTACGGGAGGTGGCACAATGGGCCTAATGAGGCCTAAGTGCAGTGCAGAACTGCACACTCCCCTTTGCACCAGAACCAGAATAAAAAAATAAGACCCAGTTAGCAGGTGGTAAAAATTGTGTGGATGTTTTGAATGGATCCCAAATACGCTTTAAAGGCACGTAAGAGTTTGATTAAATTGTTGTGTATTTTTAAAATAATAAATATTTTTAGTTGGTGAAAGTATGAAGGATTCGTTCGCCCTAGGGGAGCAATGAATATTCATATTTCGCTCTCGTTATCTTATCTCCAAGGTAGTAATTTTAATAAGCGTGTTTGAGCTGTAAAAATTCCCCGTGAAATTTTCACGTAATCGTAAATCCCAGGGCGGCGCACGCAAAACGGAACGTATTTTTATATAAATTACGGTTTAATTTAATCAAGGCAGAATCGAGAAAATGCCCGCACGCGACTGTAAACACTGAATTATAAATAATAATAATAAAAAACGCGCTGAAAAAAGGGCATGAAAATCTTGTGAACTCAGTCTAGATTTGAATCGAATCAACTGATTTTATATTAATTTATTCCTATATAAGTTTTTAATTAAATTGTCTTTGTTGATGTTTATAATTAACGAGTAATTATTTCATAAACATCGTCAATTTTCAGATGTAAATTTATAACGAAAATCGATGCGCGGTTAAGTAGATGTATTTTCGTAATCGCTCGAAATATTTATCTACTGTTTGTTTTATGTAAAAACAAATGATCTGTGCTTCAGACACATGAAAACCAAAATTATTATCTTAATATATAGGTATTTAGTATAAATGAAATTGCCAATTCTTGGTTGCAGAATACTTCAAACATTAAAAGTGCGATTCTTTTCGCAATCTACAACAAGTTAGTCTTACAAAGACTATATCAAACACTCATTGAAACAACTACTTCCCGGGCTAATACCCCGACGGACATTGGGGTATTAGCCCGGGAAGTAGTTGTTTCAATGAGTGTTTGATATAGTCTTTGTAAGACTAACTTGTTGTAGATTGCGAAAAGAATCGCACTTTTAATGTTTGAAGTATTCTGCAACCAAGAATTGGCAATTTCATTTATACTAATGTTTGAACGGTAACGTGACCGCCAGTCTAAGGTGTCAAATTGTTTAGAGGGAATGGCAAAGCTATACTGAGGAGAGATAAATCTCGAAACGCGTCTATAGATGGCCTGAATAATTTGACCCAAATTGTTACATTTGCAGTAGGTTACTGTACGTAACAGCAAACACTTGTTGTATAATTCAATGTCCGTCGGGGTATTAGCCCGGGAAGTAGTTGTTTCAATGAGTGTTTGATATAGTCTTTGTAAGACTAACTTGTTGTAGATTGCGAAAAGAATCGCACTTTTAATGTATATAGGTATTTGATTTGAAATTCACTTGATTTGTTTTACTAATAAATTGTTTTATTTTCAACTAGTTTCGGCTTAATGCCATTTTCATTTTCTTGAAAATGGCATTAAGCCGAAACTAGTTGAAAATAAAACAATTTATTAGTAAAACAAACCAAGTGAATTTCAAATCAAATACCTATATATTAATAGAAATGTTTTACCAAGTGATCAATGAGAAACAAGTTAACGATATATTATTATCTTGATTAGTTAATAAATTATCTTTTTTTTCAATTTTCATAATTTTTAAACATAAATTTAAACTTTGCGAGACCCGCAGAAACGCAATTCAAATTTGTCCAACCTATTAATATTACCAAATCATAGCCTCAAGGTCCCCTACAACAGGAATTTTTCATTTTAAAAATATCGAACTAACTGTTTGAGAAAAAAAATTATTTATGTCGCGAGTCACCTCAAAACGTCTACTGCGGGCAGGCTAATTTGACAAAAACCAAAAACGGTGAAGATCTAAAAAATATTGATTAAAAACATGAAAATCTATAAATTTAAATATTTATTTAATTATTTATTTCATTTATTTACGGAATCTCCTTTTACATAAATTTATAATATTAGTATATTTATATATACAGAGTGGATAACAGAATAATAACAATTGTATTAGACATGTTCATGTTACTCTTACTTTACGCGAGTTAAAATGATAATTATAAAAAATACTAAAGAGTGAATACATTATTAATAATATTAATAAAAATCTTGAAAAATAATGATAATACTGTTACTGTTACTGTTTTCAAGATTTTTATTAATATTTAAATTTATAGATTTTCATGTTTTTAATCATTATTTTTTAGATCTTCACGGTTTTTGGTTTTTGTCAAATTAGCTTAAGCCTGCCCGCAGTAGACGTTTTGAGGTGACTCGCGACATAAATAATTTATTTTCTCAAAAAGTTAGTTCGATATTTTTAAAACGAAAAATTCCTGTTGTAGGGGAACCTTGAGGCTATGATTTGGTAATATTTATAGGTTGGACAAATTTGAATTGCGTTTCTGCGGGTCTCGCAAAGCTTAAATTTATGTTTAAAAATTATGAAAATTGAAAAGAAAAAGATAATTTATTAACTAATCAAGATAATAATTTTGTTTCACTGTTTAATTTTAATACCATTTAAAAAATTGACTGAAATCTTAAAAACCGCCGTTCTTTATAAATTATGGAAAAACTTGGAAAAGTTATCGATTGTTCTCTAACGAGTGTTTTCCAATCCCGGATTAAGCATGAAGTAAAATTTCGAGTTGAGAAAAGCCTGAAGAATTTGGATTTGGACGCGCAGCGTCCAAATCCAAATTCTGGCTTTTCTCAACTCGAAATTTTACTTCATGCGCCACGCATGAGTAAGCGGCACTAATAACCTTTCTTCGCACATTTAATGGTGGAGAAAGGTTATTAGTGCTTTATTCGTCTTATTAATTTGATCTTCACGTAACTCACAATCAATGTATGTAGGCTTAAGCTAGTTCGGCTGAAAGGACGATCACACTGTATACCGTGCGATTGTTCAAATTATGATTTAGAGTAGGCGGCATTTTTTTTGTGCGGTTACCCAGAATGCTTATTTAATGATAAAATAAATTTGAGGTTATGCTAAACTATGTGTTGACAGTCAGTAGTGCCAATCTAATTTAAAATGCAAAGCCTACTCTAAATCATGTTTTAAATAATCGCACGGTGTTAGAATTATTTTTTATTAACCGAGCGATAAATTTTGAACTTTACACTAAATCAGTGTTTTGTACGCGTGGCGCATGAAGTAAAATTTCGAGTTGAGAAAAGCCAGAATTTGGATTTGGACGCTGCGCGTCCAAATCCAAATTCTTTAGGCTTTTCTCAACTCGAAATTTTACTTCATGCTTAATCCGGGATTGGAAAACACTCGTTAGTGAACAATCGATAACTTTTTCAAACTTTTGCATATTTTATAGACACGACGGTTTTCAAGATTTTAGTCAATTTTTAATGGATAACTTTTTCAAGTTTTTCCATATTTTATAAAAACACGACGGTTTTTAAGATTTTGGTCAATTTCTAATCGATAACTTTTTCAAGTTTTTCCATATTTTATAAAAACACAACGGTTTTTAAGATTTTAGTCAATTTTTTAAATGGAATTAAAATTAAACAGTGAATTTCCAGTATTACCATTATTTTTATAGATTTTTATTAATATTTAAATTCAGAAACTTTCATGTTTTTAATCATTTTTTTTTTAGATTTTCACGGTTTTTGGTTTTTGTGAATTTCCAAAATTTTATTTTATTTTTTCCCTCCTCAAACAAAAAATTCTCAACCATGTTTTACCCCATATCCCTATCTACCAATATGGCTTCCTTCCAAATCGCTCCACAACCCTACCCCTAACCATTCCTACATCCAACTGCCAAACAATGCATCTAGAAGGTAAAAAATCTGCCATTCTATTCCTAGATGGGGCCTCCGTGGCCGAGTGGGTAGAGACCCTGCTCACAGACCAAGAGGTCGCGGGTTCGAATCCCGTCCGGTGGAATAATTTATGAATAATAAATTATTCCATCCGGGTCCATGGATGTAGTATGAATGAGTTTGTGTTGTTTCAGGTGTAAATGGTTATTTATCTAAATTAGAATTGGTTAAAATACATTAAAATGTTAAATATAAATAGACTGATGGCTAATGGTCTAGATACTAAGGCCAAAACAAAATTTAAAAAAAAAAATTCCTAGATATATCTAACGCCTTCGATTCCGTCTGGCATCGGGGCCTTTTATATAAATGCAGTATCCTTTTGGATTGATTGAGTTACTTGAAAATAATTATACTTTGATTAAAAAACACTTAGAACCTTTCTTCAATACTTTATTTTGTAACCAAATGTACATTTCGGACACGAAGTGTCCATTATCAAAGCAGTATCCTTTAACTACCCAACCACCTTATCAACCTAATCCAAAACTTCCCTTTCAACCGCAAACTTCAAATCCGTATACGACAAACCTTATCCTCGACATTCCATCCTAAACAAGGTGTTCCTCCTCCCCCCCCCCTCTATCTCCTTTATTATACAATATATATTGCTCCGACTTATACCATCCCAATCCCAAATTTATAAACCCAACCTGTTATCCCCTACAGTTTGCGGATGACACCGCCTTAATCACCCATTCATCATCCCTAGCCTCAGCCCTTAACTCCCTCCAAGATTTTATAAACAAATCCGATACTTGGTTCTCCAAGTGGAGGCTTAAAATTAATCCCAACAAATCCCAACTATTCCTACCCTACCATCGCATACCACTTAATCCTCTCTCCATAAACATTAACGGATCCACTATATACTCCTCCCCATTATGTAAATACCTAGGAATCCAAAACTGTCCTTTAAAAAACACACCTTCGATATAAAAGCAAACATCGTAAAACGAGCATAATATTTCCGTTGCCTGACGTACAAGAATCGGGGAATTAGTACCAACACCTGTACCAAAATTTACAAAATGATTTGCCGTCATATCCTAGACTACAGCTCCATCCTTTATATAAATCCATGCAATTCTACCATTAAAAACCTTGAAGTAGCCGAAAGATCCTCCCTACGTACCATTACAAAACTTTGACACCCTCAAAATCCCCTCCGCAATCCATCCAATACACTCCTCTACGAAAAAACACAAATTACCCCAATAAAACAAAGACTTCGATTTCTCGCAGAACGATTCGCATGTAACGAGTCGAATTATAACCACCTTAAAAAAATGTGCATTCCTAGAAACCACGACATCATCCCTAAATACAAAAACCCACCTAGAACCCTATATGAATACATCTCCTCCTTTTATCCTACTTTCCCACCTTGAAATCGACTAAAAAACACACACACACACATACATGGTCCAGGGCGGAAAGACCTATGGTCGATAACCCTTGCAAGAGAGGGAAGTTAAAAAAATTACTTGTGAATATATTTATAAATCATATTATATTATAATACATTTCTCTCTTTTTCAATAAAGATGATATAGTAGTATTTTATTTTTAAAATCCTGACGGTTTTCCAGATTTCTAAAAACTCTGATGCTTTTCATGAATTTATAAGATTTTCTTCAATTTTCGTGGATTTCTCGAATTTTTTTTAGCTTTAAAAATGTTGACGTTTCTCGTGAATGTTCAGGAATACTTAAACAAAAAATAAATGGAAGCTGTAGAGGTTTGTTTAGAAATCAAAAGATATTGTCCTTTTATGGTCTCTACATTTACGAGTGTTTGAAATTCTTTTTAAAAAACAGGTCGCTATTCGGGGACGTGTTTTACTCAACTAGATACCCTAGCAGATACGGTCAAGTATACAACTTACCACATCATTCACTCAATAAATTTAAGCAAGGTTGTTTTTACTCATCCCTTAAAATGCTTAACTATCTTCCATTGTCAATTAAAGTAATAAATGATTACAAGAAAGCCAAAAAAAATATATATGAACTCTTATGTGATCTTGAGCCATACTCTATGTCAGAATTTTATAATTTTAAATTTTAATTACGTGAACCTTCCATGTTATTATTTATTTATTTATTTTATCGATATTTCACATTGAATTTATCTATCTAAAATTTATATATATATATATATATATATATATATATATATATATATTCCTCTGTGACGATTTACATGTACAAGTATTATTTTGTATGTATTTGTGGAATGTAAATATTATTAATAATTAATAACAATAATAATATACAGGGTCGCTAAAAAGTATGGATTCAGCTAAATATTTTCAGAACGGTTTAGCGGAACTCGTTAAAGTTTGGGATACAGTTAGAAGTGTTTAAATTCTATCATCTCAGATTTTTTTCAATTTTCTATCTTCATTTATTTTGAAAATACAAGGCTAACTTGATTTTTTTAAATGGCACGGGTGGTCAAATTTGTTATTTTTAAAAGGAGAATTTTTTTCTGAATTCAGTTATGTAACACATGCCCACTTTTATTTTTATAAAAAGATAAAGATAAAATTAAATTCAAACATGTATTTCGTGTATAAGCTTTTTTCTTTTAATAAAATGTGTTCTGTTTTAGTTAAATGTCCAATTTTTACATTTATTAATAACTTTTATTTATTTTTTGGTCAAAGTTCAGATGGCAAAGAACCAACGATAGATAAAGACAACATTTCCAAGGCTAACAAAATTTTACATTTTTCAAAATTTTGTTAGTTCGATAATTTTTTTTTTAAGTTCAGTTTAAAATAAGATATGCATGTGTTACATCACAGAACTCAGAAGAAAATTCTGTTTTTAAAAATAACAAATTTGACCACCCGTCCCATTAAAAAAAATCAAGTTGTCTTTGTATTTTTAAAATGAATAGTGATAAAATTTATAAAAAAATCTGAGATAATAGAATTTAAACACTTCTAACTGTATCCCAAATTTCAACGAGCTCTGCTAAGCCGTTCTGAAAATATTTAATAATAATAATATTTATTACCCAACAGCCAACAGGACATCCCAATTACAGAGTAATATTACAAAAGTCAAAATTCTTTAAATATATATATATACAAATAATATCTTTATTCAAGGAATTTATGTACATTATTCTTTAATATAATACGATCTTGTATTCTTATATCATAGGCTATCGACCCGAGGTCTTTCTGCCATTGTTTTAGTGAGTGCTTGTGCTTTTAAAGTATGTTATGAATAGATGATGGTAATGAATGAATAGTATGAATAAATGTCGTTCTAGTTAGTAGGTGTTTCTAAGATGAATTCAGCGATGGTGGAATGGGGAAATTTATATTGGGGATTGTGTTGGGGTTTCTGTGTAGGTAAAGGTGGTTTATAGGATCATGGTTAGTGGGTCTGGAAGCAAATTTATGGGCTAGGTGGATAATTCGAGTTTCTATAGGAGTCACTTGTGTTTTTTGATAAAGTTCTTTAAATAATATATACAAATAAAACAAAATAAAATTATATTTAGCTGTATCAATACTTTATAGCGACCCTGTATATTATTATTGTATTCTTTAACATTCACAAGAAACGTCAACATTTTTTAAGTTAACGAAAATTCGAGAAATCCACGAAAATTGAGGAAAATCTTATAAATTCATGAAAAGTATCAGAGTTTTTAGAAATCTGAAAAACCGTCAGGATATTTAAAATCATATAAAATTTTGGAAATTCACAAAAACCAAAAACCGTGAAGATCTAAAAAAAATAATTAGAGACATGAAAACCTATGAATTTAAATATTAATAAAAATCTACAAAAATAATGATAATATTGGAAATTAACTGTTTAATTTTAATTCCATTTAAAAAATTGACTATATATTATTATTGTATTCTTGAATATTTACTAAAAACGTCAACATTTTTGAATTAACAAACATTTGGGAAATCCACGAAAATTGAGGAAAATCTTGAAAAAAAACATGAAAAGTATCAGAATTTTTAAAAATCTAATCATTAATTTTAAAAAAATACGTTTTCATGAATTTCCTAATTCCCTGCGTGTCATGTCTTAATTTGAAAACTGGACGATAATTGCAAAGTCAAAATATTGAAAAATTCCTGAAAGTCATGAAAATCTTGAAAATTAGCGGTATCTAAGACTATCGTTGAAAATTCATAAAAAGTTTCAACAGATAAATTATTAAAAATTATTAATAACTTAAATAAAACATTTAATGATATATATAATAATATCTTTATTGACAGTAAAGTGATTACAGTATATTTACAAGTATATTTACAAAACAATTTTATTATTTAAAATGGATGAGTGGTGCGAACTGTCACTGTCACTGTTAAATGGCTATCGACCTGAGGTTTTTCTGCCTAGATTGATGATTAGTGTCGTACGTCAGTCTTTAATGAGTGTATGGGTGAAATGATGAAATGAATTCAAATATGGTTGTTATTGGTTTTTTATATTTGGGAAGAATAGTGGGATTTCGATGGGAACAGTAATGGGAAATGGTGCGGTAATTAAAATGATTTTTAGAGAATTTTTTGGAAAGGTATTGGAGGCGTTCTTCTATGGGGGTATCTCAGTTGAGTCGTAGAGGAGTTGGTTGGATGGGTTATGAAGCGGATTTATGGGGTTACGGATTTTGGTAAGGGTTCTTAGGGATACTCGCTCACTAACTTGGATGTGGTGTAGGGTGGGATTTTGGGATATGGAAAATAGGATGGAACCATAATCAATCAAGGGACGACATATCATTTTATAGATGATTACAGCAGTTTTAATGTTTATTCCGGATTGTTTGTAGGTTAGGTTTTTGAACAGTTTTGCCCGAGTTGTTATTTTACCTTTTATGTTACATGCATGTTTTTTGGTCGAAAGTAAATCCAAGATATTTTACATGGGAGGAGGGGTGGATTTGGTTTTGTGAAATGGAGATAATAAATGGATAGTTATTGATTTTGCGGTAAGGAATAAGTAGTTGTGATTTACGGGGATTGATTTGTATTCTCCATTTTGCGAACCATCGTTCAAGGGTATCGATAAGTTCTTGGAGAGTTTGGAGAGCTTTAGGTAGGGTGGGAGCGTGGGATATGAGGGCAGTGTCGTCAGCGAACTGTAGGATATATTTTGAGGGATTGAAGTATTTTGGGTCAGGATGGTATATGTCGGAACAGAATATATTGTATAGTAGTGGAGAGAGGGGGGAACCTTGGGGAACACCTTGTTCTGGGGAAAAGGTAGAGGAGAAACGATTCTTGATTTTTACTTTGAGGGATTTGTTGAAGAGGAATGAATGTAGTATGCGGATCAGATGTGCAGAGATATTAATGGAGTGACATTTAAACATTTAATGATTTTCAACTAATTTTGAATTTCATGACAATTGTTTCGCAACGTTGTTGCTTCTTCAGGTGTGGACTTACGTGAATTCAATAACATAATTTCTGGTACTTGATATTAATAACAACAAACGGCTGCATACACTAACTATTGTTATTTCTTTGTTATTTTGTCATTATTTTATTATTATAATTTCTAAATATTTAATTTATTTTGTTTAAATAGAACATGATCTTATATCACGTGATCTTTATTTTTGTAATTTTATTGTGTTTTCTTTATATATATTATTTTAAGAATTTTCACTTTTGTAATATAACTCTGTAATTTGGATGTCCTGTTGAGTAATAAATATTATTATTAATATTATTATTATTATATTAATAACGTTTTATAAAGTTAATTAATGAGGAATAAATTAGAGATTTATCCATACGTATCTTTATATAATTTATATTTTTACGATTGCAAGATTTAGATTTGTTTCTATATTATATTTATTTCTCGCTATTAATCTTCATTCTTTTTTATTTCCTTTACAAACACCAGTGAATGTAATACAAGTTGTGAGTTTAAATGAATAATTTAAAAACGCGTCTGCTACGGTTCGGGTTTAGGGGGAGGCATCAGTCATTTTCGTTCGTGGATAATTTAAAAATATCGGCCGTTTTGTTGGGAAAGCCGTGGGGGTCGGATACGCGCAATAACTCATCAATTTCGCGTTATGCTCGCGTTCGTGTCTCGAATTTGTTTCAAGGGGGCGAAAAAAAAAAAAACTTTACTCGCTCATAAGCCCCTTTCGTTTTCTATGTCTCGGGATTTTATTCAATGTATTGACAGAATTAAATTAAATTACATGCGAATTTATGAACCCATACAATTACGTATAAGAGACGACAATTTTTTAGTACGTAAAAGTCGATTTTCATTTGTCGCAGACGTTACAAGCCAAGGCACTAAGTTTCTGTAATACAATCCCAACCCACGTTTTTACTTATAAATATACAAGATCAATTGAAAAACTTAAAAGCAGCACAGACTAGTTAATAGCTAATTTAATCATCGATTTGTTTGTTTTCAACTTGTTTCTCGTTGATCACTTGATGAAACATGATTAAATATTTAAAAAAAAAATTAAATTTAAAATAAAATTACTTGCTATGTTTCACTAATTTTAGAGCCATAAAATTAAAGAAAAACGTCGTCAACGACAACGAAGACATCTGGACATCCTCGATCGCGAACGCTCTTATTGCCTCTTATTTTAAAAAAATTAAATTTAAAATAAAATCACTTGGTATGTTTCACTAATTTTACGTCTTTATTCCGACTAGTTTCGGCTATCAGCCATTTTCAAGGAATGTACAAAAATAATGTTTTACAGTAAATATATACAGATTTGCAAAAAGGGGGAGGGTCAGGCAATAAGAGCGTTCGCGATCGGGGATGTCCAGATGTCTTCGTTGTCGTTGACGACGTTTTTCTTTAATTTTATGGCTCTGTTAATTTCCAAGCCTTCTCGGAAGTTGAGGATACGACCTTTATTTTCTGTATAATGGATTTTGAAATTATTCGGATTGAAAAAATGTCCGAATGTGTTGCAATGTTTGGACAGACCCGTAGACTGTTTATTATTAATTATATCTTTACGGTGTTCATCAAATCTAGTTTTGAAATTTCTACCTGTCTGTCCAATATATATTGCATCACATTCTCCACATTGCAGTTCGTATATTCCTCTGTCGCATAGTTTCTCGTGTTTAAATTTATTGTTAACTAAAAGTTTGCTAAGATTAACCCTCCCCCTTTTTGTAAATCTGTATATATTTACTGTAAAATATTATTTTTGTACATTCCTTGAAAATGGCTGATAGCCGAAACTAGTAGGAATAAAGACGTAAAATTAGTGAAACATACCAAGTGATTTTATTTTAAATTTAATTTTTTAAAAATATCGATTTGTTTTTCCATACCTAGCACTTATGATTCGCATTAGTGGTTTTAATCAGGGAAACGCGCACACCGTTATTTAATTTCCACTTCTCCCCTCCTGGGGGTTGTTTTGATGTTCGGGCAATTACCGAAACGCGATTACGCCAATAAATTCAGTACGGAGGGCCTCATGTTAATAATTGTATAGTTCGGCAATTAATTTTCGCAGTTTAGTTCATTAATATGGCAATTATGCAGCCCTTTATTGCTCGCGAGCGCACACACAGCGATTTTCATTATTATAATTAAACGTAAACGGCAAAGAGCAAATTACCGTGCGAAATTCACTCCCTCTTGAGGCTCGATTTAAATATGTTATTATTTTAATCACGAACATTGTTGGGAATCTCTGTTGAACACTATTTGTTTTATATGATTAATTCATTTTTACTTAACCCGCCGCGAAGCATGTTTAATTAATATTAGAACATTGAATAAAATATAAAAACGAATTAAAATTAATATCGACTTTCTGCAAAAAGTTTGTCTCCAAATATTCATTGAAACAACTACTTCTCGAGCTAATACCCCGACAGATATTGAATTATACAATGAATATTTGCGTTACACGACAGCACTGATGTTCTATGCATAATTTATATGCAAAATGCAACATCAGGTCAAACTATTCTCAAACCAAACTAAATGAAACAAAAGAAAATTGAAATAAATTAAAAAAATTACAGGGAATGAATTTTAATTGTCTTAAGCTATATACAGACGCGTTTCAAATTGTTCGCACCTACTAATAACTTAATCCTTTACCTATAAATAACATTCCTTCATTTTCACTCGCCCCAGTTTTGTGTACCTGTTTCGACGACACACTTCGACATTCCCGTAAGTTTCCTGTTTATTTTATTTTAATATTTTTTTATATTGAAAGTCTAAAGCAAAGCTATACTTGGGCTAAATCTCGAAACGCGTCTGTAGATGGCTTAAGACAATTAAAATTCATTCCCAGTAATTTTTGTAATTTATTTCAATTTCCTTTTGTTTCATTTGGTTTAGTTTGAGAATAGTTTGACCTGATGTTGCATTTTGCATATAAATTATGCACAGAACAGCAGTGCTGTCGTGTAACGCAAATATTCATTGTATAATTCAATATCTGTCGGGGTATTAGCTCGAGAAGTAGTTGTTTCAATGAATATTTGGAGACAAACTTTTTGCAGAAAGTCGATATTAATTTTAATTCGTTTTTATATTTTATAAATATTCTGCAACCTATTGACAGACTCAATTTTTTTTATGATAAATTGTCTTTATTAGAACATTGATTGAAATACTTGGTTTGTTTTACCGAAACATTTAAAAAATTGCTCGAATGTTGAACATGATATCTTATAGACTCCACTTCATTTCCCTTCTTTTAGACAATTACAAGACGAGTACAACACGAGCGTGAGACGTGCACGACACGAGCTGAGCACAAGACGTGCACGACACGAGACAAGCACAAGACGTGCATGACACGAGACGAACACGGGATATTGAATACACTCGTGTGATGAACGTCTTGTTCTCGTGTCGTGCTCGTATAGTGCTCGTGTCGTTATCGTCTCGTCAAAAGTGTGGTATCTTAACCCCTTAACGCGCTGCCCCGTGTCTAGCACGGGCAAAGGCTATTGGCAAATGTTCACATATTTTAATCGAGATTTTTTAATTATGCTCGATTTAAATATGTTATAATTTTAGTCACGAACATTATTGCGAATCTCTGTTGAACATTATATATATATATACACTAAAAAAGACTGTTATTCCTTACTCATTAAAAAGTAAAAAAAAAACAAATCAGTGAAACAAACAAAGTATTTTAATCAATGTTCTAATATTACTATTTGTTTTGTTTGTTAGTTCATTTATGATATCCTTAATCCCTTGATATACGATTTAAAATTACATTTAGTAAATATACAGAGATTTTTTGCTCTCAAGTACATTTTTATATATTTCGTATAAACATTTGTAAAGTTAATTAACACAAGATCAAGCCTAAATATATTGTAAACTTCACTTTAAATCAGTGTTTTAAATGCGTGGCGCATGAAGTAAAATTTCGAGTTTAGAAAAACCCCGTGAAAATTTGTCTCGGGTCGCTGCGCGACCCTCGACAAATTTTCTACGCGGGGCTTTTCTAAACTCGAAATTTTACTTCATGCTTAGCCTGGGAGTGGACAACACTCGTTCTTAGAAGTTTCAAATTGAATAATTACTAAGTTTATTACCATTTTACAAAAGCTACAGTTCGAAGGACCAATGTTGGTCTTCGGAGACCGAAGGACTACAGGGAATCGAAGTTTTTTTTCAAGAAAACAACGAACATTTGAAAGTTTACAGCATGGATAGGAAAGAACACGTAATATTTTGAAAAAATATCGAAGTTGGGTTGGTTTTCAGTGTATTTTTAACTTGACTTTAATTCAGTGTTTTATACGCGTGGCGCATGAAGTAAAATGTCGAGTTTAGAAAAGCCCCGTGAAAATTTTCCGTGAATTTTCTACGCGGAGCTTTTCTAAACTCGAAATTTTACTTCATGCTTAGTCTGGGAGTGGCAAACACTCGTTTTTAGAAGTTTAAAATTGAAGGATCATTCTAGATTACTAAGTTTATTACCATTTTACAAAGGCTACAGCTCGAAGGAGCAATAATGGTCTTCGGAGACCGAAGAACTACAGGGAATGGAAGTTTTTTACAAGAAAACAACGAATATCTAAAGGTTTACAGCATGGATAGGAAAGAAAACATAAAATTTTTGAAAAAATAACGAAGTTGGGTTGGTTGTCACTGCATTTTTAACTTCACTTTAAATCAGTGTTTTAAATGCGTGGCGCATGAAGTAAAATTTCGAGTTTAGAAAAGCCCCGTGAAAATTTGTCTCGGGTCGCTGCGCGACCCTCGACAAATTTTCTACGCGGGGCTTTTCTAAACTCGAAATTTTACTTCATGCTTAGCCTGGGAGTGGACAACACTCGTTCTTAGAAGTTTAAAATTGAAGGATTACTAAGTTTATTACTATTTTACAAAGGCTACAGCTCAAAGGACCAATCATGGTCTTCGGAGACCGAAGGACTACAGGGAATTGAAGTTTTTTTACAAGAAAACAACAAATATTTGAAGGTTTACAGCATGGATAGGAAAGAACAAAAAATATCGAAGGTGGGTTGGTTTTTAGTGTATTTTTAACTTGACTTTAAATCAGTGTTTTATGCTCGTGGCGCATGAAATA
The DNA here is from genome assembly GCA_932526585.2 of Philonthus cognatus. NCBI lineage: Eukaryota > Metazoa > Arthropoda > Insecta > Coleoptera > Staphylinidae > Philonthus > Philonthus cognatus. The sequence continues at coordinate 53,788,545 of OW052249.1, read as the reverse complement.
AAATTTCGAGTTTAGAAAAGCCCCGCTTAGAAAATTTGTCGAGGGTCGCGCAGCTACTATTTTGTAGTCAAGGCCCCACGGATCAGCGTTAATCTCCTCCCCCCAATTTTCTCCATTGAGCCATCTTACTCTTATTTATCGCCTGCCGCAGTTTCTTTTTCTCTGCTTTATGCTCGGAGGAGATCCTATTTGCTTTTTCTCTGGTATTAGCACGCTGTGCTCTACGTCTTAGCTTTAAGCAGGCCTTTCGGATTGTGCTAATCTCCTCCGTCCACCAGTAGGCAGAACGATTGCTGTTTTTCGGCCGTATCTGAGGGATAGATGCATCGCAAGCTCTGCTGAGAAGTGCCATAGTTTCAAGTGTAGCTCTCTCAGCTTCGTATCAACATGGAGTGCCATAGAGTGTAGACATCATTGTGCTACCGGATTCAATGGCTGCCGTGAACTTTGCTTCGTTAATCCTTTTGACATTCCACCGATTCCTGTCCTGTGAGAAATGCCGTTGGATTCTGGAGGTTTATTTTATACGGAACGAGATGTACTGATGGTCGCTGTCGGTGTAATCTTCCACTACGTGCGATGCCTCTATCGCCGGCGCTAGCTCCTCTGTTGCGAACGAGACATCAGGGATGGTTTCTCCATAGCCTGGGCGACGAAAGGTGGATGTGTTGTCGATATTCAAGACTACTAGGCCGGTTCTGGCCGCTATTTCCAGTAGATATTTCCCTCTGGAGTCAGGTTTTTGGCATCCCCCACTCGGCACCCTTGGCATTGAAGTCCCTAGCCACTATTATTTTTCCCTTGATACCCATTAGAGCATCTTCAAGGGCATCGACCTTGTCTCTGAACGCTTGTATTGGTTCATTGGGAGTGAGGTAGCAACTAAACAGTGTGGTATCAAAACTCCTAATCCACACATAGCCGCAACCACTTCCATGAGATACCAATGGCATCTTGTTCGGCTTCCGAATCCAGATCGCGGATGTCCCCAACTCATCATGATACCAATTAGGAGGTGTGAGATTTGGTACTGCACGCTGATTAGCAGCACATCTATCTTCTTTTCCCTTACAATTTGATGCAAAAGGTGGTCCGCTACTCTACTCCTGTTTAAATTGGCTTGTAATATCACCGCCATCAATTACCTAATGCTTGTGTCTTCTTCCGTGCATCTATCAACGAGATGGAAGGTACCCCACGCTGATTACCAACTAGCTCAGGTTGGCTGAGTTAGAGAGAGATGAGCAACTAACTTTTGAAACACGTATGCTGTTTTAAATTATTTATTTTAAAACAAAATAAATCAAATAAAAAAAAACATTAAAACAACAAACAGAATAAGAACAAGAGAAGCACAGTGCACGAGTTACAGGGCAGACTTGGTGTGGCGTCGGCGTCGCGATCGGGATTTCTACTAGCCCAGCGGTGGCGTCTGGCTAGTGGTGACTTCCGGATGGAGGCGGCGTCCAAGTACCAAGACGGCGTCTCGGTGTGAGACGGCGTCGGTGGGGTGGTACATCTGGCTGGATCCGGAGGCAGCAACAAACACTACGCTCGTAGTGCGGGACGTCAGGAACGACGGCGAAACGGCTGGCGATGGCGTCGGGCAAAGTTTCCTGGCGTCGGTGGGTTGCTGGCCTGGCCTGGATCCGGGCGGAAGCAACAAACGCTGCACTGGAGCGTCGTTGTGGCGTCGAGGCGACTGCGTTGGCAATCGGATTCTCGGCGTCCTGGTCCAAGAACAGGGACGACGGCAGGGACGGCTAACGTCGGCGTCGGTTGTTTCCTGTTGTTGGAATCTTCTTCTGGCGGCAGGAACGACGGCTAGGACGTCTGGCGTCGGCGTCGGTCAGAACTTCCTGGCTCAGAAAGAAGAGTTGAGGAATGGTAGTTCCTCCTGAATCCACATGCTGCCCCTGTACAGCACAAGAGTGGACTGCCTTTCTGGATGCCGTCCCCCGGTATTTATGCCACGAAAAATGGCTTGGAGAAGGGATGATTTTGAGGACTACGTGACCGTTGGCAAAGAATTCGCTAGAAAGTAATTATTGCAGACAACATAATTACTTCCAGCGAACCCTCAAATCCAAACAACCGTTAAGCTGCAATTTGAAAGAAGTATAGAAATTTATAATCTCTCTTCTTTCAAATTGCAACGGTGGTCATTAGTCCTCTCCCTTAATTGCCGATTTCGAAAAACCCCGAGGGACAATCCGCCACACCTGCCCAGGTAGATGGTGGCCCGGGCACGGTTTAAACCGCCCGAGATAATCCTTTGGACCGGTCAATTAGTTAATTGCTGGGTACGAACTCATTTTAAATAAAGGAAGAATTGTAAATAATATTTACAATTCTTGTTGCCGGAGATTAAAATAATCCCCGGTAACACATCTATATACACCGGGCATCTCCTAGATCCAGAAATGTGACGCAGGTCTTCGTCATTACAGCCCGTTTCAGCGCAGAGCATACATTGCTCCGGGTCCGTACACTCCTTTCCCTTGTGGCCTGTTTTGCCGCATCTAAAACAGAAGCGGGTTCTGTCAGGCCCTTTGCATTCTCTGGCAAAATGTCCATAGTTAAGACATCGGAAACATCGCGTCTGGACTGTCCTTGGCCGTACGCGACAGTTTACTAATCCGATTATAATGCGGTCTTCTTTTAGCAGCTGGGCCGCGCCTCTTTGGCTAAGGGTGACGATAACTATTCTCTGTTCCCTATTGCTAATATTAACTATAGCTACCTTAACGTCGTTGGCTAGCTCGCCTAACTTTCCTTTGATAGCATCAGTTGTCTCTTCTTTTGTGGTAAGTCCATCAAGATCTTTTATCTCGATCGTTTCCTTGGGCTCTAGACTACGCACTGCGGCGCTGGCCCCCAGGGTATTTGGCCTCTCCAAACGCAGCCTTATTGACCGTCTTCGCTCCGAGTTCAATAAGAACGCCACCTGCATAAGCCTGGTACTTATAAAAATATAATAATAAATGAAATTAGAATAAATTCTGTAACAAAAAAATTACTTATTAAATGTTGAAGACGTGTCCTGTGAATATAAAAACATTTTTTTAGTAAGAATAATTAATTCACAGTTGGCTCCAAGTTACAGAGTAACCTTTTTAGAGAATCGTAGAAGATGTCACTACAATGCGAAATTGTATTAAAACAATTACATAATACTAACAGGAGATTTTAATCCCACGTTAGTCCGATGCGCAAATACATGAAATGTTGGTTTCTGCCGGCTGGAAAAAGAAGGAATATGCAGTCCGAGTTTAGCTAAGAAATCAGGCGAATCAATTGTGTTGTGCAAAAGTTTATAGAGGAAAGAAATACATGTATAATAATAATTTGTGTGTAATAATAATTTTCATCAAAACAGTACCAAAAATATTTTTATATGCGAGACAAGAAAGTAAACAAAAGTTGGTGTAAGTTACATTTTGTTAGCGACTTTTCTCCAAAAGTTAAAAAAATTTATTAGAGGGCAAGAATTCAACATAATCATGACTAACCCAATAAATTTAGGCAAACTCCTAGTGAATAGCAAACAAAAAACTGATAAATTTAAAAAGTGTGGAGTGTATGAAATCAAGTGCGACGATTGTGACTCAATATACATTGGCCAACTGTATTATTTCGAGTTTACGTAAAGTGATTAATCACAAATAGAAAGACTGTTATTCCTTACTTCACTTTTTATTTTTCTTGAGTTTGTTATTGATAATGAGCACCTTGTGTCTCGAAATGTACATCTATCATAAAAATAAAAAGTGAAGTAAGGAATAACAGTCTTTCTATTTTTACATTGGCCAAACCGGAAAGAATTTCAAAAAACGACTGGAATAACACAAAGCTTCAATCCTAAATAAAAAATATTGTACTGCATTGACAATAATCACTTTTGTAATAACCAAACGCTATAGGTTTAATACACAGGCAATAAAGGACGTCATCTCAACTATCGCGAAGGACTGGAAATCCAGAAAGCAATAAAACAGGCAAAACCAATTGTTAATGACATCGAAGATCTGTGGAGCTCACCCATCATGACAGCCCTTATTGCCTAACCATAAAATTTAAATTAACCTCTCTTGTATATAATGTTTGTAAAAATGTAATTTCCTGTACTCCTTAAGAATGACTCAAAGTCGAAACTAGTTGGAATAAAAAACCAAAATATTAGTGAAATTTAACCAAGTGTTTTCTTTATTAAATCATGCATAATTTCACATTCAATAGAACATTTTTCGCTACAATATTTTCGCGTAAATTTTTTTTTCGTGAGTTTCTTTTACTTCCTTTTCTTATTTGTCGTGTCACATATTGAAAAGGGGGTCCCATTGTTATTCAACACTAGCGATTCGAGTGACGGACGTTAAGCCGAAGGCTCCTGACTGATGCGCCCTCCGCTAATGAAGAGGTTTTGCGGCTCCGGTCGGAGGGAACATTGCGCCACCCGGAATTTAAACCGCCCTTCCTAGTTCACTCAGCGCGAGAGCTGAATTTAAATTTTGCAAAAAAACGCAGAATCCTAAATTAAAACGCATTTCATTAATTACAATCAGAATTTGCGTATGAAAAACAACTCAACTACAATTGAATCGGTAGTTTGAAAAAGGAAACAAATCCAAAAATGACAGTTTTGGAAAATCAAAACAAGTTGTGATTAAAATTATTTCTTTTAACTCCGACGTGTAGCTTAAAACCTAAATAAGCCATTTAAGCTATAAAATTTTGGCAAAAATGTTAAATGAATTTTTTATAAATTTTTTCCATCCGAACGACTCGAATAAAATGACCAGATTTTAAACTAAAATTAAAATTATGTAGTTATGATTAAAATTATTTTTTTAACTCTGACTTGTAGCTTAAAGCCTAAATAAGCCAGTTAAGCAATAAAATTTTGGCACAAATGTTAAATACATTTTTTATAAATTTTTTTCATCCTTACGACTCCAATAAAATGACCAGATTTCAACCTTTAATTCAAAATATGTAGTTGTGATTAATATTATTTCTTTTAACTCTGACGTGTAGCTTAAAGCCTAACTAAGCCAGTTAAGCAATATAATTTTAGCAAAAATGTTAAATACATTTTTTATACATATTTTTCGTCCTAACGACTCCAATATAATGACCAGATTTCAAACTTAAATTAAAAGTATGTAGTTGTGATTAAAATTATTTCTTTTAACTCTGACTTGTAGCTTAAAGCCTAACTAAGCCAGTTATGTAATAAAATTTTGGCACAAATGTTAAATACATTTTTTATAAATTTTTTCCATCTTTACGACTCCAATAAAATGACCAGATTTCAAACTTTAATTCAAAATATGTAGTTGTGATTAAAATTATTTATTTTAACTCTGACGTGTAGCTTAAAGCCTAATTAAGCCATTTAAGCTATAAAATTGTGGCAAAAATGTTCAATGAATTTTTTATAAATTTTTTCCATCCGAACGACTCGAATAAAATGACCAGATTCCAAACTAAAATTAAATATATGTAGTTGTGATTAATATTATTTCTTTTAACTCTGACGTATAGCTTAGAACCTAACTAAGCCAGTTAGGCTATAAAATTTTGGCAAAAATGTTAAATACATTTTTTATAAAGTTTTTCCATCCGACTCCAATAAAATGACCAGATTTCAAACTTAAATTAAAAATATGTAGTTGTGATTAAAATTATTTCTTTTAACTCTGACGTGTAACTTAGAGCCTAACTAACTATTTAAGCTATAAAATGTTATTAAAAATGTTAAAAGAATTTTTTATAATTTTTTTCCATCTGAACGACTCGAATAAAATGACCAGATTTCAAACTTAAATAAAAAATATGTAGTTGTGATTAAAATTATTTCTTTTAACTTTGACGGGTAGCTTAGAACCTAACTAAACTATTTAAGCTATAAAATGTTGGCAAAAATGTTAAATGAATTTTTTATAAATTTTTTCCATCCGAACGACTCGAATAAAATGACCAGATTTTAAACTTAAATTAAAAATATGTAGTTGTGATTAAAATTATTTCTTTTAACACTGGCATGTAGCTTAGAGCCAAATTAAGCCATTAAAGCTATAAAATTTTGGAAAAAATGTTAAATGAATTTTTTATACTTTTTTTCCATCCGAACGACTAGAATAAAATGACCAGATTTCAAACTTAAATTAAAAATATGTAGTTGTGATTAAAGTTATTTCTTTTAACTCTGACGTGTAGCTTGGAGCCTAACTAAGCTATTTAAACTATAAAATTTAGGCAAAAATGTTAAATGAATTGTTTATAATTTTTTTCCATCCGAACGAATCGAATAGAATGACCAGATTTCAAACTTAAATTTAAAATATGTAGTTGTGATTAAAATTATTTCTTTTAACTCTGACATGTAGCTTAAAGCCAAATTAAGCTATTTAAGCTATAAAATGTTGGCAAAAATGTTAAATGAATTTTTTATAATTTTTTTCCATCCGAACGACTCGAATAAAATGGCCAGATTTCAAACTTAAATTAAAAATTTGTAGTTGTAATTAAAATTATTTCTTTTAACTCTGACGTGTAGCTTAGAGCCTAACTAAGCTATTTAAGCTATAAAATGTTGGCAAAAATGTTAAATGAATTTTTTATAAATCTTTTCCATCCGAACGACTCGAATAAAATGACCAGATTTCGAACTTAAATTAAAAATATATAGTTGTTATTAAAAGTATTTCTTTTAACTCTGATGTATAGCTGAAAGCCTAACTAAGTCGTTAAAGCTATAAAATGTTGTCAAAAGTGTTAAATGAATTTTTTATAATTTTTTTCCATCTGAACGACTCGAATAAAATGACCAGATTTCAAACTAAAATTAAAAATATGTAGTTGTAATTAAAATTATTTCTTTCAACTCTGACGTGTAGCTTAAAGCCTAACTAAGCTATTAAAGCTGTGAAGTTTTGGCAAAAATGTTAAATGAATTTTTTATAAATCTTTTCCATCCGAACGACTCGAATAAAATGACCAGATTTCGAACTTAAATTAAAAATATATAGTTGTGATTAAAATTATTTCTTTTAACTCTGACGTATAGCTTAAAGCCTAACTAAGTCATTAAAGCTATAAAATGTTGTCAAGAGTGTTAAATGAATTTTTTATATTTTTTTTCCATCCGAACGACTCGAATAAAATGACCAGATTTCAAACTAAAATTAAAAATATGTAGTTGTGATTAAAATTATTTCTTTCAACTCTGACGTGTAGCTTAGAGCCTAACTAAGCTATTAAAGCTGTAAAGCTTTGGCAAAAATGTTAAATGAATTTTGTATAATTTTTTTCCCTCCGAACGACTCGAATAAAATGACCAGATTTCAAACTAAAATTAAAAATATGTAGTTGTGATTAAAATTATTTCTTTTAACTCTGACGTTTAGCTTAGAGCCTAACTAAGCTATTAAAGCTATAAAGTTTTGGCAAAAATGTTAAATGAATTTCTTATAATTTTTTTCCATCCGAACGACTCGAATAAAATGACCAGATTTCAAACTTAAATTAAAAATATGTAGTTGTGATTAAAATTATTTCTTTTAACTCTGACGTGTAGCTTAAAGCCTAACTAAGCCATTTAAGCTATAAAATTTTGGTTAAAATGTTCAATGAATTTTTTATAATTTTTTTCCATCCGAACGATTCGAATAAAAGGACCAGATTTCAAACTTAAATTAAAAATATGTAGTTGTGATTAAAATTATTTCTTTTAACTTTGACGTGTAGCTTAGAGCCTAACTAAGCCATTAAAGCTATAAAATTTTAGCAAAAATGTTCAATGAATTTTTTATAATATTTTTCCATCCGAACGACTCGAATAAAATGACCAGATTTCGAACTTAAATTAAAAAGATGTAGTTATGATTAAAATTATTTTTTTTAACTCTAACGTGTAGCTTAGAGCCTAACTAAGCCATTAAAGCTATAAAATTTTGGCAAAAATGTTAAATGAATTTTTTATAAATTTTTCCATCCGAACGACCCGAATAAAATGACCAGATTTCAAACTAAAATTAAAAATATGTAGTTGTGATTAAAATTATTTCTTTTAACTCTAACGTGTAGCTTAGAGCCTAACTATACATACTTTTTATTCAAGTTTGAAATCTGGTCATTTTATTCGAGTCGTTTGGATGGAAAAAATTTATAAAAAATTAATTTAACATTTTTGCCAAAATTTTATAGCTTAAATGGCTTAGTTAGGCTTTAAGCTACACGTCAGAGTTAAATGAAATAATTTTAATCACAACTACATACTTTTAAATTAAGTTTGAAATCTGGTCATTGTTTACATGCTTATAATAATAATATTTATTATCCAACAGGACATCCCAATTACAGAGTTCGCTTATATACGAAAATAAAATTAAGTTTGGATTAGCTATATTTTTAGGGCCGGAATTAGTTTAGTTTTCTTTGTTTCATTAATAATATGCCCTTAATTAAGAAAAACATTTATTTTAATTTACGATCGATGGTGGATGCGCCGGGCAAATCCGTGGCTGGAAAATCTATGGCTATCTTAACATCGGTTCGTCATTAGTCTTACGTATAGTTGTATTACAGTTTTTGTTTTGATTTTCCAAAACTGTCAATTTGGATTTGTTTATTTATTTATTTATTTATTAAATTAACGGTATAACACCTTTTTACAGAATAATTAATTAATATATAGTATTATTATCTATGACATTAAAGTAATTAAAGTATCCACGCACAGTTGCGACGTGCACAATGAAATATAAATTAAGCTTACAAATAATAAACTGAATTATTTATAGACTAAACATACTGGTTAGTTTACGCTTAAGTTGGTAACGTTCAATATTAAAAATATCGATTCGTCCATTAGAGAGATATTCGTTACCTAGGGACATTAATCGTGACATCGAGTTTTGTAAACCAAGAGATGTTTTATGTCTCTCTAGGTTGGATCCCTTCTTCAAACTACCGATTCAATTGAAAGAAGCCAAATCATAGGTTTATATCAAAACAACTACACTTCTTGGGAGCTCTTCTGCTGCATGATGAAGCTCTTACAATCCTTTTTGTAAGGTGGATTAATCCTTCTATATAATTGGTTTACAGTGATTTTCTATATTTAATTCTATCTGATATTACTCTCCATTTTTTTTCTGTTTTCTTTTTCTTTAACCATTCGGTTATTACTAGGCTCTTTATACCGTCTACAACTTCATCCTTCCATTTGTTCTTTGGCCTGCTTCTTCCTCTCCTACCTGGTTCCCAGGCCATTATAGCCCTAATTGTACTTTCCTGTCCAGCTCTACATACAGAGAATCTTATGTAAAATCGAACATTACAACACACGTTAAACGTTAAATTTTGTATGTTCTATTCGCACTGAAACATTGGAAATGACAGCTAATCAAATGCGATTTAGTGCAAATCGTACAATGTTCGGTATTACATAAAACTCTCTATAAATGAAATTGCCAATTCTTGGTTGCAGAATACTTCAAACATTAAAAGTGCGATTCTTTTCGCAATCTACAACAAGTTAGTCTTACAAAGACTATATCAAACACTCATTGAAACAACTACGTCCCGGGCTAATACCCCGACGGATATTGAATTATACAACCCCAAATTGTTACATTTGCAGTAGGTTACTGTATGTAACAGCAAACACTTGTTGTATAATTCAATATCCGTTGGGGTATTAGCCCGGGACGTAGTTGTTTCAATGAGTGTTTGATATAGTCTTTGTAAGACTAACTTGTTGTAGATTGCGAAAAGAATCGCACTTTTAATGTATAAAACTCTCTGTATATATCCTATCTATTTAAGTCTCATCTAAATTATAGTTATCAAATTCACAATCTCAGTGACATATTCCTAATAATTGTGAAGAAACGTTGTCCGTCTTCTCTAATCGCGCAAAAAAACATCATAAGCATCTCGAACAGTAAGTAGAATATCAGTCTCAAACAATAATTGGAGTCCTGGCTTGTTCCTCTCGCTCCTTGCCCGGTAGATTAGATTAGATATTCGTAGGGTTGGCCTCATTGGCCTGTACCACCGCGACCTTTTCAGATCTATTGTGGATCCCTATTATCCTAGACGACGTGTTCGAGCTTTGCCTCTTTGATTAGCCCTATTAACCCTGACAGTGAGCCTTGGGCGTAGCTCTCTGCGCTTGGTTTAGTGTTGCCCAGCTTTAGGTATCTAACCCGCGCTAGGGCCTCACATTGGCACAGGATGTGGAGAGGATCCTCCTCTTCTTCCTGGCAGAATCTACATATTGTATCCTCTGCCAGGCCTATTTTGCTCATGTGTTTGTTGAGCCTACAGCAGTGATGGGAAAACTACGGCCCGCGGGCCAAGTCCGGCCCGCGAAAAGGTTTAATCCGGCCCGTTTAAGAGTGCCGTCGTGAGAATGTTTGAACGCGTTCTTACTTCGTAATGTGACGACCCGCATAAAAACTACCTACCTACGATTAAGCATTATTCTTTGGCCCGCTACGATTGTCTGGTTATTACAAATGGCCCGTCTTGAAAAAAGTTTCCCCACCACTGGCCTACAGTGTCCTGTTAGTAGACGTACTATAGCTTTAACCGTTTTTCTCTCTTTCCTTGACCGGTAACAAATCCATAATGTTCTCGATACTTAGATAAATTGCGTCAAAATTCATTTTTAAATACTTCTAAACGCATTATAATTAATGTACAAATATTCGTACGCGAATTCACGGATATAATATCCATCAAACATTCCTAGTATAAATATTCGACGAATGTTTGTTGTTGGTGGAGCATTCGTGTACAAACATTCGTACACCAATTATATTATTTGATCTAACTTTATTTACGAAATATTTTTTGATATAATTTTAAATGTATTTAAGTACTTATTTCTTTGATTATTATTTATTCTATGAATGTGTTACGGGTAATTGATTAAGGGCCAAGTCGAGCCGGTTGTTTTGTTCGTACCTGTGCAAGAAGTTGATGACGGCTTTTGTTCTTATACGTGCCGCGGCATAAGTTAGGTCAGCCGAGGCCGGGGCCCGCACAGCAAAGCCCTTTAATCACGAGCTCGGCGGTTTCGGTCTTTCGGCTCCGCTAAATTGAATTAAAGCACTTTCGGGCATTTACATATCGCAACTTTTCAAACAGTATTACAGTATCAAACCTCAAACAACCTGTACATAATTTTAATTAAAGGAACGCTGCCAATTACCGGAGGTGTACCAAAGTTTCGATTTTAAGAAACAAATAATTACGTTTTAGATATATTTTGCGGGCGCGGTGAGAATCTTTTCTACTCTGACTATATATATTTTAAATCAAGTATGCCGATTTAAAATATATATACAGTAGAGCGCAATAATGTTTTATAAATCTTATTTCCAATTTTTTAAATTTCCTTAGCTAATATAATAAGTAATATTTGTATACAGTATAAGTGGGGAATATTAATAACAATAACATAATACATTTTACTGTGTACAACCTCTTAATAAATATTTACAATTTTTTTGTTTTAAATTAGGAGAGCAATAGTGTGTCATATTAACCCATTAAATGCCATTGATACATACAGGCCACATTATTATTTTTTTGTTAATTAAATTAATAAATAAGTTAATTCGATATGTTATATTATTTGACCTGATTTTAAAATTTATAAAGAAAAAAGTAAATATTTTGTTATTTGAATATTTTGCTTATTACTCATTCAAACAAGCAAAAATGTTAGTGTATTTCTAACTTCACAATATTTCAGTGTTTTATACGCGTGGCGCATGAAGTAAAATTTCGAGTTTAGAAAAGCCCCGTGAAAATTTGTCTCGGGTCGCTGCGCGACCCTCGACAAATTTTCTACTCGGGGCTTTTCTAAACTCGAAATTTTACTTCATGCTTAGTCTTGGATTTTATAAACTATCTAAGTAACTGGTAATTACTAACTGAACACGAACACATTTTAAACATTGCTTAAATGTTAAACATGATACTCATGATATCTTATCGACTTCACTTCACGTCTGTCAGACAATTACGAGGCGAGTACGACACGAGCACGAGACGTGCACGACACGAGATGAGCACGACACGAGTACAAGACGTGCACGACACGAGTATATTGAACTTCAGAGTAAATCAGTGTTTTATATGCGTGGCGCATAAAGTAAAATTTCGAGTTTAGAAAAGCCCCGTGAAAATTTGTCTCGGGTCGCTGCGCGACCCTCGACAAATTTTCTACGCAGGGCTTTTCTAAACTCGAAATTTTACTTCATGCTTAGTCTGGGAGTGGAAACACTCGTTCTAAACTTTATATTGCACGTTTTAATATGGAATCGACTAATGCCTGAAAGTTCACAGCGTATACATTATGTATAATTAAAATAAAATCACAGTGTATTACAAACTGTGAATTTTCCTTTTATATGTCATTCAGTGAATACATTAAAAAAGTGCAGAATTGGACCTAAATTCAACATTTAGAGTTAACTCTATCACTGCTCAGCCGTTAATGGGTTAATTTATTAAAAGCTCAAGAAAGGCACAGAAAAATATAAAATTACACAAACAACAAATAATTCTTTTGTTATGAATATTATTTGATTGAGTATCATTTTACAGCAATTTTCGCAGCACAGCGACTAAGCATAGACCTTATCCATAGAGGCTATGGATAAGGTTTTGTGATACTTTCTTCCATTCACTTCAAAAACCATAAAATTTTGCACCATTACTGCAACTCTGCACACGCACAGCCCGGGCTAAAACTTTGCAGAACAAGGTGCTAGCCGAGTTCTGCACTACTAAAGTGACCCTGCATACGTTTAGCCCGGAATCAAGCTTTGCGGAGTGAGGCTTCAGCCAAATACTGCACTACTAAAGCGACCCTGCATACGTTTAGCCCGGAATCAAGATTTGCGGAGTGAGGCTTCAGACGAGTTCTGCACCCAGGTACGGCACGAGTGCTGTAACAACCGAAGCACCTGGTTCCGTCTAGCCTGGGATCAAACTTTGTAGAAATCTCTGGACTCCGTCTAGCCCGGGATTGAACTTTGCACCACTACTGTGTCCCTGTATGCTCATCCTCGCAACACGAAGCGATAATCGAGTGCAGCTCCAACTAAAATCACAGACACTCGCCCTGCAGAACGAGGCGTCAGCCGAATTCTGCACCATATCGATTCTATAACAGTAGCACGAGGCGCTAGCCGAGTGCTGCCTCACTCCATACCCCCCGCAGAACGAGGCGAAAGCCGAGTTCTGCACCTCATTAACCCCACAGTAGTAGCACGAGGTAATAGTCAAGTTCTGCCTGACATTGACTATACAATAGCAGTACGAGGCGTTATCCAAGTGCTGCTCCACTCCACACCTGGCAGAACGAGGCGTCAGCCGAATTCTGCACCATATCGATTCTATAACAGTAGCACGAGGCGCTAGCCGAGTACTGCCTCACTCCATACCCCCCGCAGAACGAGGCGAAAGCCGAGTTCTGCACCTCATTAACCCCACAATAGTAGCACGAGGTAATAGTCAAGTTCTGCCTGACATTGACTATACAACAGCAGCACGAGGCGTTAGCCAAGTGCTGCTTTACTCCACACCTGGCAGAACGACGCGTCAGCCGAATTCTGCACCATATCGATTCTTAAACAGCAGCACGAGGCGCTAGCCGAGTGCTGCCTCATTCCATACCCCGCAGAACGAGGCGAAAGCCGAGTTCTGCACCTCAATAACCCCACAATAGTAGCACGAGGTAACAGCCAAGTTCTGCCTGACATTGACTATACAACAGCAGCACGAGGCGTTAGCAAAGTGCTGCTCCACTCCACACCTGGCAGAACGAGACGTCAGCCGAATTCTGCACCATATCGATTCTATAACAGCAGCACGAGGCGCTAGCCGAGTGCTGCCTCACTCCATACCCCGCAGAACGAGGCGAAAGCCGAGTTCTGCACCTCATTAACCCCACAATAGTAGCACGAGGTGACAGCCAAGTTCTACCTGATATCGCCTATACAACAGCAGCACGAGGCGTTAGCCAAGTGCTGCTCCACTCCACACCTGGTAGAACGAGGCGTCAGCCGAGTTCAGCACCACATCAATCCCGCAACAGCAGCACGGGCCTTTAGCCAAGTGCTGTATACACTCCACACGAGCAAGCGAAGCGAGCTAGGGGTAAGCAAAGCGAGCTACAAAATCCAACCATACACCTTCATTGACACCCATCCCTCCATCCACATTACCCTAAGAACACTTTAATGAACAACCATCGGCTTATACCCGAAACCTTAATTATGTTTAACATTGCAACAACCGAATCAGTTGGTTCTGTTTTGCCTGGGATCGAACTTTGTAGCTCCAAAGCACCGGACCTATCCCGGGATCGAGCAGCACGAGGCGTCAGCCGAGTGCTGCGCCACTCTACACACCGCAAAACGTAGGGTAAGTCGAGTTCTGCACCTAGTCAACCCCATAATAGCAGCACGAGGCGACAGTTGAGTGATGCGCTACTCCACACCTCGCAGAAGGAGGCGTTAGCTGAGTTCTGCCTCACATCGACCATACAACAGCAGCACAAGGCATCAGCCGAGTGCTGCGCCACTCCACACCCAGCAGAACGAGGCGTAATCCGAGTTCTGCACCACGTCAACTCTACAATAGCAGCGAGAGGCGACAGCCGAGTAATGCGCTACTACTCCACACCTCGCAGAAGAAGGCGTCAGCCGAGTTCTGCCTCAGATCGGCCATACAACAGCAGCACGAGGCGATAGCCGAGTGCTGCGCCACTCTACACACCGCAAAACGTGGTGTAAGCCGAGTTCTGCACCTAATCAACCCCATAATAGCAGCACGAGACGATAGTTAAGTGATGCGCTACTTCACACCTCGCAGAAGGAGGCGTTAGCTGAGTTCTGCCTCACATCAACCATACAGCAGCAGCACAAGACATCAGCCGTGTGCTGCGCGACTCTACACCCAGCAGAACGAGGCGTAATCCGAGTTCTGCACCACGTCGACTCTACAATAGCAGCGAGAGGCGAAGGCGAGTAATGCGCTACTACTCCACACCTCACAGAAGAAGGCGTCAGCCGAGTTCTGCCTCAGATCGGCTATACAACAGCAGCACGAGGCGTTAGCCGAGTGCTGCCTCACTCCACAACCCGCAGACGAGACGTTAGCTATGTTCTGCACCACACCGATCTCGCCACAGCAGTACAGGGCCTTAGCCGAGTGCTGTACTACTCCACACGAGCGAGTTAAGCGAGCTAGGGGTGAGCAAAGCGAGCTACAAAATCCAACCAATACACCTTCACTGACACCCATCCCTAAATCCACACTACCCTAACAACACTTTAATGAATAACTATTCGGCTTATACGCTTGTTACCGGGGATTATTTTAATCTTTGGCAACAAGAATTGTAAATACTATGTACAATTCTTCTCTTATTTAAAATTAGTTCGCACCCAGCAATTAACTAATTGCCCGGTCCAAGGGATTATCTCCCGCGGTTCGGACGGTGCTCGGGCCAATATCTACCTAAGCAGGCGTGGCGCATTACCCCTCGGGTTTTTTTCAAATTCGGCAATTAAGGGAGAGGACTAATGACCACCGTTGCAATTTGAAAGAAGAGAGATTAAAAATTTCTATACTTCTTTCAAATTGCAGCTTAACCGTTGTTTGGATTTAAGAGTTTGCTAGAAGTAATTATCTTGTATGCGATAATTGCTTTCTAGCGAATTCTTTGCCAACGGTCACGTAATCCTCAAACCCTCCCTTTTCCACGCCAATTTTTGGGGTATAAATACCGAGGGACGGCATCCAGAAAGGCAGTCCACTCTTGTGCTGTACAGGGGCAGCATGCGGATTCAAGAGGAACTACCGTTCCTCAACTCTTCTGTCTGAGCCAGGAAGCTCTGACCGACTCCGACGCCAGACGTCCTAGCCGTCGTTCCTGACGCTAGAACGAGAATCCAACAACAGGAAACAACCGACGCTGACGTTAGCCGTCCCAACCGTCGTTCCTGTTCTTGGACCAGGACGCCGAGAACCCGATTGCCAGCGCAGTCGCCTCGACGCCACAACGACGCTCCAGTGTAGCGTTCGTTGCTGCCGCCGGATCCAGGCCAGGCCAGCAACCCACCGACGCCAGGAAACTTTGCCCGACGCCAACGCTAGCCGTTCCGCCGTCGTTTCTGACGTCCCACACTGCGAGCGTAGTGTTTGTTGCTGCCTCCGGATCCAGCCAGACGCACCACCCCACCGACGCCGTCTCACACCGAGACGCCGTCTTGCTACTTGGACGCCGCCTCTCTCCAGAAGCCACCACTAGCCAGACGCCACCGCTGGGCTAGTAGAAATCCCGATCGCGACGCCACACCAAGTCTGCCCTGTAACTCGTGCACTGTTTCTCTTGTTCTTATTCTATTTGTTGTTTTAATGTTTTATTTGGTTTAAAATAAATAATTTAAAACAGCATATGTGTTTCAAAAGTTAGTTGCTCATCTCTCTTTAACTCAACCAACCTGAGCTAGTTGGTAATCAGCGTGAGGTACCTTCCCTCCCGTTGACAAGCCGAGTGCTGTACTACTCCACACGAGCGAGCTAAGCGAGCTAGGGGTGAGCAAAGCGAGCTACAAAATCCAACCAATACACCTTCACTGACACCCATCTCTAAATCCAGACTACCCTAACAACACTTTAATGAATACCTATTAGGCTTATACGCTCAACCTTAATTATGTCCAACATGTCTTTATATTTTACCTTATCCTTGCTATTAATTTTATAAATACAACACCCGCTTTTACTATTGGAACACTATTTTATATAGGCCCCAATTGCCTTAGATCCCCGTACAGGGTATTTGCCTTACAGCTAGAATGAGTATACAATACAATATTTAATATAATTTCTACATTTTTCATGTTTATATTTCCTTCATTTTTCCTTTGTTCGTAAAATATTTATTAAATTATAAACAAAATCCATCATATACGAGAATTAAGTGCTCTTTAAAAACTCCGGAGCACAATGGAACGAAATCCTTCAGGAACATTCCGAAGAGCGCAGGGCTTTTCCATTAAGTGGCTTACCTCCGAATACATAAACTTATGTCCCAATTCCACTTAAACACAAATCAATACACAAACATATAATATGAAATATACATTGTAAGACAATTATTAATAAAATTTACATGGGAGATATAATATAACAAGTGTCTATAAACTGTCGGCATCTCAGTTGCTTTAAAAAACAAATTACGAGGGGGATCCGATTGACGATATTAGAATGTAATATTGTGTACCTATATACCTTATAATATGTATATTATCGGTCAATAAATAATTTATTATTATTATTATTATTATTATTATTATTATTATTATATTAAAGGTAGAAGCCAAAATTTACTATCATATATTTTTAAAGAAAATATTTAATACATTCTACAAAAAAAAACTATGTGCTTTTGTTTATTTCTCGACGTATTCTCCATAAAGATTTAGACATTTATCCCAGCGGGACAGTAGTTTGAACATCCCTTTATGGTAGTGTTGCCTGTCAATCGATTAAAGTAGTCCACAACTGTGTCTTCCAATTCCTGTTGATTTGCAAAGCGTTTTTCCGCCGAACATTTCTTCAGGGGTCCGAATAAATGAAAATCGGAGGTGCCTAGATCGATAATATAGGAGAAACTCCCAGTTCCGTTATGCCAACCACTCCTTGGTTTGACTTGACGTGTGCGGTCTTGCGCAATCGTGCAAAACTTTAACTTTTTCAATATTTCGTTTGCTGTGTTTGTTTTGCAGCCACCCGTACCTTAATTATCGGACTCCCCTCGTACATACGGAACGGTAAGTCTTGAAAATATCAAATACATTTAGTTATACAGAGAGTTTTATATAACACCGAACATTTTCATTTCTTTTAAGTATCCATATGCATGTGGATAATATATGGCGAATATTGGATAAACTCCCAGTTCCGTTATGCCAACCACTTCTTGGTTTGATTTGACGTGCGCGGTCTTGCGCAATCGTACAAAACTTTACCTTTTTCAATATTTCATTAGTGTTTGTTTCGCAGCCACCCGTACCTTAATTATCGGACCCCCTCGTACATACGGAACGGTAAATCTTGAAAATGTCAAATACATTTAGTTATACAGAGAGTTTTATGCAACACCGAACATTTTCATTTCTTCTAAGTATCCATATGCATGTGTTGCACATTTTTCGGTGCTCGGTTTATTAAAAGAATTTAATTTGAAGTTTAAAGCGAGTGTTTTCTACTCCCAGGCTAAGCATGAAGTAAAATTTCGAGTTTAGAAAAGCCTGAAAATTTGGTTTGGTCGCGTAGCGCAAAGCGCGGAGCGGCCAAACCAAATTTTCAGGCTTTTCTAAACTCGAAATTTTACTTTATGCGCCACCGGTACAAAACACTGACAAATTACGAAGTTTAAAACACACCGCTAAACTTTACATTGAATCAGTGTTTTGTACCGGTGGCGCATGAAGTAAAATTTCGAGTTTAGAAAAGTCTGAAAATTTGGTTTGGCCGCTCCGCGCTTCGCGCTACGCGACCAAACCAAATTTTCAGGCTTTTCTAAACTCGAAATGTTACTCCATGCTTAGTCTGGGAGTAGAAAACACTCGCTTAAAACTTCAAATTAAATTCTTTTAATAAGCCGAGCACCGAAAAATGTGCAATACATGCATATGGATACTTAAAAGAAATGAAAATGTTCGGTGTTACATAAAACTCTCTGTATAACTAAATGCATTTGACATATTCAAGACTTACCGTTCCGTATGTACGAGGGGCGTCCGATAATTAAGGTACGGGTAGCTGCAAAACAAACACCGCAAACGAAATATTGAAAAAGTTAAAGTTTTGTACGATTGCGCAAGACCGCACACGTCAAGTCAAGCCAAGGAGTGGTTGGCATAACGGAACTGGGAGTTTCTCCAATATTCGCCATATATTATCGATCTAGGCCCCTCCGATTTTCATTTATTCGGACCCCTGAAGAAATGTTCGGCAGAAAAACGCTTTGCAAATCAACAGGAATTGGAAGACACAGTTGTGGACTATAATCGACTTGACAGGCAACACTACCACAAAGGGATGTTCAAACTACTGTCCCGCTGGGATAAATGTCTAAATCTTTATGGAGAATACGTCGAGAAATAAACAAAAGTGTATAGTTTTTTTGTAGAATGTATTAAATATTTTGAAATATTTTTACTTCATGCGCCACCGGTACAAAACACTGATTCAATATAAAGTTTAGCGGTGTGTTTTAAACTTCGTAATTTGTGAGTGTTTTGTACCTGTGGCGCATGAAGTAAAATTTCGAGTTTAGAAAAGCCTGAAAATTTGGTTTGGCCGCTCCGCGCTTCGCGCTACGCGACCAAACCAAATTTTCAGGCTTTTCTAAACTCGAAATTTTACTTCATGCTTAGCCTGGGAGTGGAAAACGCTTAAAACTTCAAATTGAATTCTTTTAATAATCTGAGCATCGGAAAATGTGATACGTATACATATGGATACTTCAAAAAATAATTCTCGTTATGAAAATATTCGGTGTTACATAAAACTTTCTGTATGTCATTGGGTAGTGTCACAATGTTAAATTTAATGACGACGTATGTTTCTGAAGGCAGAACCTACTGGGGTGCTGACAGTTTGTAGACACTCGTTATAAAATTACGACATTTTTCGGAAGAAATGGTGAATGCGCCGGAACCAATCATTTCATTTTCAATTTTATACATTGTAAGACAATTATTAATACAATTTACGAGGAAAAATATTATATTAAATTACTACAATGTTCGAAAAACCTGGTGAATGCGCCGGGACCAATAATTTCAAGTTTAATTTTATTTATTATTTAATACATGCATATCAACATTTGAATGTATCGCTGTAATCAAATGTCCTTATACTCTGTAGTTTATATTGTAATATTTTATTTCTACTTATTTATATCATATATTTATTTCTTTGACGTGTCTAATATTGTAAAATTAAACAATGAAGGACTAATAAACAATTTGATTTGATTAATTTTAATTTCAGCCTAATTACCTCACTACCCCCCCCCCCCTTCTATTAACTTAATTGCATTAGTATATAAGCTTTTACCTGTACTTTGTAAAATCATTATTTCATCTGCCTGATGAAGCCACTGTGTGGTGAAACATGTTTCAGTGTTCAACAATTAAAGTGAAACCCTCCCAACTGCGTTGTTTTATTTCAAATAATATAATTTTAATTTGTTTAGACGCGTACAAGTGATTAAATATAAAAACAACAAAACACCTTCCAGCTTCTAACTTTCAACTTTCCAAAAGCACGGATAAACACACGAAATATCCCTCATCTTCGCCGCCTCTTTCAGACGCAACACGACACGTATCGGATGTTTGCACTTCGTCGGATCAAGGCCTGAATAATTCACGTCTGGCGCGCGAGAGAAGAAAAAAAATAGATACGTGTCACACATTGAGTGAGAGACGAGACAACTTCATTCTCGCCCCCCTCTTTCCCCTCTGTTACCCCGCTCTTTTCGTCCATTTAAAGCGTTAATGGTTCGGCACATTACTTTGCTCCATTTCACGTGCATAAAGTGTACATGGAGAAATCGTTCATAGATTATTAGGCACCGGAGGACGCGAAATGTGTGGATGTTTTGATGCTTTTTCACGAAAAAAATATGAAATATGAAAATCGCCCGGTTTTGTCGAGTAGTTTTTGATTAATTGCGCCAGCAAAGGAATTTTTGTGAAAGCTGCAGTGAATTTTTAATAAGAATTAAGTTACTAAAGTGTGGATTACATTTTATGACACCTCTACTTTACTTTGTTAATTATTTACTTAGTTTATTTTAAGTTGCAAAAAAATCCTCGGATGTAAAACTAGCTAGTGGGTGGGGACAGTTCAATTTATTTGGGGCGCCAAGTAATCTTTATTTATTTGCCCATCGAGGGATTTATGCGAGGGAGAATTACTAAACCCGGATGTTGTGTAAATAATATAACAATTACTAAGAAAAGATATTTAATTAAAGTTCTTGATTTCAATGTAAGATAATAGTGATGACGGTTGAAAAAACAAATAATAGATTTGTGATTAATTAATTTAAATGGTAAATGTGAAGCAACATGGAAATTTAATTAAATTAAGAACAACAAATAATACCCGCGCGACTATTTCGAATTCACAAAAAAACTCTCAAGCAGTGGAAAATAAAGCGCACGTAAATAAATATATCCGATGGGGGTCGCAATGGCCATTGTACGTAAGTCAGGATAGATCGGATAAGCATACGTTAATCGCGACTTTACCGAAATAGACGCGGTTCACAATATTTAACATGAATCAAAAATTATTGCTAACAGGTTTAAACAAACATTCCTTAAAACCTCCTAAATAATCCCCACATAAATATGAACACTAATGCAAAAATATCACAGAAACAATCTGTCAAAAAACGGTAGCTCTCATATACTTTGAAACTCTAAATCTAAATCATCAAAAAAACAGCACGATAACAAACAGCATATCTGGCCTTAATTCCGTGTCAACGTCCGCGAACAGCTCATCTGGTCGCTGGTCAGCGCTCCACCACCTCCAGTCCCACGTCACGCAAGTGCGCGCGGTCCTCGCGCCGGTGCGCGCAGCGCCACCGCGTTCTCTACTGCGCTCGCGCACCCTACTCAGAATCTCATCAATGAATCCGCGCCATTCCTGACGCGTGGGATGCAGCAACGACTCAAACGAAATCGCAGCACTGGATTATGAAAATATGTTGGGTTGAGTGTGGGATTTGGGTAGCTACCACCTCAACTCAAATCGGAAGAATAACGGAACTGACGCCGGTTACGCTACGGTAATCGGAAGACTAAAGGGGGCCTACAAAAAAATGAACACGACCACAAGTTAGGGGGTTATTACGAGAATAAGAAAATCACGCTACCTTTGATCTTGTGCGGCCCCACTAGTTTTGCTGGCTGAGAAGAACTCGCGATAAAAACATTGAGGCACTTTAACAACTAGTCAGATGCACAATCGCTCCTCCGCCTTCAACAGCACAACGTAAAATGGCGTTCGAAAAATAAGCAAAAACGTACCCCTCCCGAATTAACCCGAACCAGAGCATGGGCGTACGCAACAGCACGAATGTATAATTTAAACTAAAAAGCGCTAAAACGCAAAATGTGACTGTCACAATTTTTAGTTAACAGACCGACAAACGCACCAACACTAATCACAACATTTTAGTTTTTTTTTTGTTATAAAGGGAAAGGTAATGGACAGGAAATCGGGCTGGTATGATATGAATTTTAGGAGATTGAATTAGGCGTTAGCCATTCAGCTACGATAAGTTTCTATTTAAATAATTTATTTTAAGGAAATGTGGACAACACTAGTAACACCCATGGATCAGGGACTAGATTCGAGACTCGAGACTCGAGACTCGAGACTCGAGACTCGAGACTCGAGACTCGAGACTCGAGACTCGAGACTCGAAACTCGAGACTCGAGACTCGAGACTCGAGACTCGAGACTCGAGACTCGCAACTCGAAACTCGAAACTCGAGACTCGAGACTCGAGATTTTTTATTAAACAAAACTTAAATGGGAGGCCGCAGTGGTCGAGTGGTTAGGGCGTTAGTCTTGTCTTTTAGTCCGCCGCGGAGAGCGAGTTCGAGTCTCAAATCTTGAGTCTCGAGACTCGAAACTCAAGATTCTAGACTCGAACTCGCTCTCCGCGGCGGACTAAAAGACAAGACTAACGCCCTAACCACTCGACCACTGCGGCCCCCCATTTAAGTTTTGTTTAATAAAAATTAAGTTACTGGATTGTAAAATAGTTACTGATAAATACACTAAAATCAAATATAACTAAAACGAAATCAACAACACCGACATCATCATTAGCGCCGGATTATCCATCAATTAGTGCCCATAGATTTATATATATATATATATATATATATATATATATATATATATGTGCAGAGAGTTTTATGTAACACCGAACATATTCATAGCGAGAATTTTTTTTTTAAGTATCCATATGCATACGTTGCACATTTTTCGATGTTCGGTTTATTAAAAGAATTTAATTTGAAGCTTTGAGCGAGTGTTTTCCACTCCCAGGCTAAGCATGAAGTAAAATTTCGAGTTTAGAAAAGCCTGAAAATTTGGTTTGGTCGCGTAGCGCGAAGCGCGGAGCGGCCAAACCAAATTTTCAGGCTTTTCTAAACTCGAAATTTTACTTCATGCGCCACCGGTACGAAACACTGACAAATTACGAAGTTTAAAACACACCGTTAAACTTTACATTGAATCAGTGTTTTGTACCGGTGGCGCATGAAGTAAAATTTCGAGTTTAGAAAAGCCTGAAAATTTGGTTTGGCCGCTCCGCGCTTCGCGCTACGCGACCAAACCAAATTTTCAGGCTTTTCTAAACTCGAAATTTTACTTCATGCTTAGCCTGGGAGTGGAAAACACTCGTTTAAAGCATCAAATTGAACTCTTTTAATAAACCGAGCATCAGAAAATTTGCAACGTATGCATATGGATACTTCAAAGAAAAATTTAAGAACAATACAAGTGTTTACCTTTACCCAATTTGAAAATTAAATTATTAGAGTCTTCAATAAAAATTCATAGACTAACAGAGGCAAAAGCAGACCGACAAACGCACTATCAATTATAAAAAAAACGAGTGCGGAATGTGCGAAACAAAATTGCGCCCTTGTTTCCCCCTTTAATTTTCATCCCCCAAAACACACTAACTTAACCGAAGATTCGATTAATTACGCCGCATTAATTGCTCAACCAGCTCACGTTTTATTCCGCCCCTCATCCAGTCTTTTCATCCCCAATTCATGCGAATTCTTCTTTGTTGTTGTTTTGCGTGTGTTGTGCGGCCATCGCTCACTTTTATGCCCGATCATTTATTCGAATTAACGGCGCTATTTACATTTACGCGAGGGGCGCGCGAGCGCGACCCGTTTGTTTTATTTACGAACTAATTTGTGCCCACTTATTGCCAACACACACGCTTGATTGTATTGATACACGAAACGCCGTGTATCATTGTTTATAATTGCTCGATATGGGACCGGCAAGGGCGGAATTGAAATTCTATTGATTTTACGGAAATAATCAAGTAAATTGTTGAATAAGCCGAATATTATTAATTTAGATGTTTGCGTGTAATTTGATCATTTAATGTTGTAATGATGTATTATTCATTAGGTGAAAAATCATTACTTTCACTCATTAATAATAGTAGAATGTTCAATTAACGAATATCGATGACTTTTACGTAATTTTGTGAAAATTATAAGTTTGTACGAAACTTAGTTATATTATTTAATAATATTCGGCTTATTCAACAATTTACCTAATTATTTCTGTAAAATCTCAGAAACTAAATAACTCAATAAAAAAATAGGAATACAGAAAAATAGTTTAAATAAGAGTTTTAGATAATTAAATTCTGGATATTTTTTTATTCTTTACGTTTTTTTGTAGATATATTTTTTCTTTTAGAAAAATGAGTTTAATTTATTATTTTCTACAAGAAAAAATATATCTACGAAAAAACGTAAAGAATAAAAAAATATCCAGAATTTAATTATCTAAAACTCTTATTTAAACTATTTTTCTGTATTCCTATTTTTTATTGAGTTATTGAGTTTCTGAGATTTTACAGAAATAATTAGGTAAATTGTTGAATAAGCCGAATATTATTAATTTCAATGTTTGCGTGTTATTTGATCATTTTATATAATAATAGTATATTATTCATTGACTGAATAATCATTACTTTCACTCATTAGTAATAGTAGAATATTCAATTAGCGAATAACGATGACTTTTAGGTAATTTTTTAAAAATTATAAGTTTGTGCGAAACTTTCAACAAACTGTAATATTTCTATAAGAAAAAATATATCTACAAAAAAATGTAAAGAATAAAAAAATATCCAAAATTTAATTATCTAAAACTTTTATTTGAACCATTTTTCTGTATTCCTATTTTTTATTGAGTTACTCGCAATTTTTTCAAACACAAAAAATTCGAGCCAACTCGCGTAAATTCTCGACTTTTTTCAGTTTTCACAAAAAGCGCTGTAACTCGAAAACTATATAAGCTACAGAAAAGTATAATACATGCATTTTGGCTCTGTCGATGAGATATACAAGCTGGGCATCTTTATTTTTGTACAGGGTGATCCATAAACTATTTAAAATAAACTGTCAATTGCTTTTTCTGAATCAAAAGGGCGAGTGTTTATCGCAGTTGTCAATTTTATACAAAAGATTGTTTTCCATTCCTTGGTTAAGCATAAAGTAAAATTTGGGTTTTAAAACGCCTGAGCATTTGGATTTGCAAGGGCAATTAGATAAAGTATCTAAAATAAACTGGCAATTGTTTTTTTCTGAATTAAAAGGTCGAGTGTTTATCGCAGTTGTGCATTTTATACAAAAGATTATTTTCCATTCCTTGGTTAAGCATAAGCTGGGCATATTTATTTTTATGCAGGGTGATTCATAAAGTATTTAAAATAAACTGTCAATTATTTTTTCTGAATCAAAAGGGCGAGTGTTTATCGCAGTTGTCAATTTTATACAAAAGATTGTTTTCCATTCCTTGGTTAAGCATGAAGTAAAATTTGGGTTTTAAAACGCCTGAACATTTGGATTTGCAAGGGCAATTAGATATAAAGTATCTAAAATAAACTGCCAATTGTTTTATTCTGAATCAAAAGGGCGAGTGTTTATCGCAGTTGTCAATTTTATACAAAAGATTGTTTTCCATTCCTTGGTTAAGCATAAGCTGGGCATATTTATTTTTATACAGAGTGATCCATAAAGTATCTAAAATCAACCGTCAATTGTTTTTTTCTTAATCAAGAGGGCAAGTGTTTATCGCAGTTGTCAATTTTATACAAAATATTGTTTTCCATTCCTTGGTTAAGCATGTAGTAACATTTGGGTTTTAAAAAGCCTGAACATTTGGATTTGCAAGGGCAATTAGATAAAGTATCTAAAATAAACTGTCAATTGCTTTTTTCTGAATTAAAAAATCGAGTGTTTATCGCAGTTGTCAATTTTATACAAAATATTGTTTTCCATTCCTTGGTTAAGCATGAAGTAAAATTTCGAGTTCAGAAAAGCCTGAAAATTTGGATTTGGTCGCTCCGCGAAGCGGAGCGACCAAATCCAAATTTTCAGGATTTTCTGAACTCGAAATTTTACTTCATGCGCCCGGCGCGTAAAACGATGATTTATCCCAAAGTTAATGAACACACACATATAAATTTCAATAAACAATGTTAAGTTATTCTATGATTTTGTCAAAATTGGAAGTTTTTACGAATCTTTCAACAAATCGTCATTTTTCTCCAAGAAATAAGATAGCTACAAAAAAACTAAATATAAGAAGAAATGTCCAAAATTCAATTATCTCAACCTTGTATTTGAAGTATTTTTCTGTATTTCTATTAGTAAGTGAGTTATTTGCAATTTTAGCAAAATACAAAATACCCGAGCCAACCCGCGTAAAATCTGGACTTTTCTCAATTTTCACGCAAAAAACGCCATAACTCAAAAACCATTCGAGCTACAGAAAACTATAATACATGCATTTTGACTATTTCGACAAGATCTACAAGCTGAGAATACCTATTTTTATACAGGGTGATCTATAAAGTGTCTACATGAAAATGTAAATTGTTTTTTTTTTAAATCCTAACTTAACAGGGCAGCAGTTTATCAAAGTTATCAATATTTTACAAAAGAGTGTTTGCCAATCCCTGGTTAAGAATGAAGTAAAATTTCGAGTTTAGAAAAGCCTGAAAATATGGATTTGGTCGCTCCGCGAAGCAGAGCGACCAAATCTAAATTTTCAGGCTCTTCTAAACTCGAAATTTTACTTCATGCGCCAGGCGTGTAAAACGATGATTTATCCCAAAGTTCAAAAACACACACATACAACTTTCAATAAATAATGTCAAGTTATTCCATGATATTGTAATAAATGTAAATTTTTACGAATCTTTCAACAAATCGTCATCTTTCTCCAAGAAAAAAGATAGCTACGAAAAAACTTAGTAAAAAAAATTTCCAAAATTTAATTATCTCAAACTTTTATTTAAATTATTTTTCTGTATTTCTATTAGTTATTGAGTTATTTGCACTTAAGCAAAATACAATAAAATCGAGCCAACTCGCGTAAATTCTCGCCTTTTTTCTATTTTCACCTAAAACGCTATAACTCAAAAACTACTTGAGCTACAGAAAACTCTAATAAATGCATTTCGACTATTTCAAAGTTATCTACGAGCTGGGTTTATTAATTTTTGTACAGGGTGATCTATAAAGTTTCTAAATGAAAATGTCAACTGTTTTTTTCTTAATTCTAAATCAAGAGGACAAGCGTTTATCAAAGTTA
The DNA here is from genome assembly GCA_932526585.2 of Philonthus cognatus. Lineage (NCBI taxonomy): Eukaryota > Metazoa > Arthropoda > Insecta > Coleoptera > Staphylinidae > Philonthus > Philonthus cognatus. The sequence goes on along the minus strand of OW052249.1, from coordinate 53,761,044 downwards.
TCAATATTATATAAAAGAGTGTTTTTCAATCCTCGGTCAAGCATGAAGTAAAATTTCGAGTTTGGAAAAACCTGAAAATTTGGATTTGGTCAAAATCCAAATTTTCAGGTTTTTCTAAACTCGAAATTTTACTTTATGCGCCAGGCGCGTAAATCGATGATTTATCCCGAAGTTCAAAACCACACACATATAAATTTTAATAAATAATGTTGAGTTATTCCATGATTTTGTAAAAATTGGAAGTTTTCACAAATCTTTCAATAAACTCATTTTTCTCTTAGAAAAAAAAAAAAAAAAAAACTACGAAAAAACTTAAAGAAATTAAATTGTCCAAAATTTAATTATTTCAAACTTTTATTCAAATAATTTTTCAGTATTTCAATTATTTATTGAGTTATTTGCAATTTAAGTAAAATATAAAATATTGACTTTATTCAGCTTTCTATAACTCAAAAACTATTTGAGCTACAGAAAACTATAATACATGTATTTCAACTATTTTATCGGGATCTACAAGATAGGCGTATTTATTTTTATACATGGTGATTCATAAAGTATCTTAACAAATATGTCAATTTTTTTTTTAATTCTAAATCAAGAGGGCAAGTGTTTATCAAAGTTATCAATGTCGTACAAAATAGTGTTTTCTAATCCTTGGTTAAGCATGATGTAAAATTTCGAGTTTAGAAAAGCCTAAAAATTTGGATTTGCTGGGGCGCGCGTGCGAAGCGAGTCGCGCCCCAGCAAATCCAAATTTTCAGGCTTTTCTAAACTCGAAATTTTACTTCATGCGCCAGGCGCGTAAAACGCTGAACTATCCCGAAGTTCAAAAACACGCAGAAGTTCCAATAAATAATTCTAATTTTAATTTAATCTATGATTTTGTAGAATGTTTAAGTTTTTACGAATCTTTTAGCAAACTGTCATTTTTCTTTAAGAAAAAAGATAGCTACATAAAAACTTAAAGAAATAAAAAATGTCAAAAATTTAATTATCTAAAACTTGTATTTCAACAATTTTTTTGTATTCCCATTAGTTATTTAGTTATTTTCAATGTTCGCAAAATACAAAAAAAGGACTCAACTCGCCTAATTTCTCGACTCTTTTCAATTTTCACAAAAAACACTATAACTCAAAAACTATTTGAGCTACAGAAAAGTATAATACATGCATTTAGGCCATTTCAACGAGATCTACAAGATAGGGATATTTGTTTTAATACAGGGTGATCCATAAAGTATCTAAAAGAAAATATCAATTATTTTTTTTACTAAATTCTAAATCAATAGGGCAAGTGTTTATTAAAGTTATCAATGCTGTACAAAAAAGTGTTTTTCATTCTTTGGTTAAGCATAAAATAACATTTCTAGTTGAGCCAAGCCTTAAAATTTAGATTTAGTCGCCTTATTTATTACTAGTGTAATACGTTGATTGATTGAGTTACGTAATGATCAAATAAATTAGACGAAAAAAGCACTAATAACCTTTCTTCACTGGTTTATTTGAATTACCAAATATACAAACATTTTGGACGTAAAATGACCATTATTAATGGATTAATTAGCTAATTTAATCTATTGATAATGGTCACTTTGTGTCCAAAATGTTTGTATATTTGTTAATTCAAATAAACGTGTGAAGATAGGTTATTAGTGCTTTATTCGTCTAATTAATTTGATTTCCGAAATGTATGTACACTTATGTGCAATAAAATTAGGTACAAGTCTTCTGCCTATTTTTTTACAATATTTTAGTTGTATAATTCGGGGTAGTTTTAATTGCCTAGCAGCTGTTTCAATAAATAATAAAACACCATACCACTTCTTTCCTGCTCCCAATGTTTCTTAACTGTGAAAACAGTGTCTTTACTGATGCTCACCAATCGAGCAATTTGTCTAATATAGAAATCATCTTCAATTATAGTTAGAAATCGACTTCTTGAATTGTTGTCTAAATGACGCGGTATTTTGACATTTAAAAATTGACATATTAACGTTACTAGGAAACTAATCATGTCCGCTTTAAACTATAACATATTTTGTATACTTAATTTTATTGCACAGAAGTGTACATTTGGTAATTCGCATTAACGTGTAAAGATAGGTTATTGGTGCCTTAATCGTCAAACTATTGTATTAATACAATATTTTAAAACTGCTGATAAAATACGTTTTAATTTTAAAATCCAGTTATATCAATTCCCTGAGTACAAAATCATATTGCAGTAATTACAATGTGGTCTATTATATGAACGGTGCGACGAAATTTAATCGAAAGCTCGAAACATTTGAAACTCGGTTAATCCCACATTATCGCACGCAAATAAATTATTCACGAAGATAATTTCGCATCGACACGTATATTTTCGAAGCATTTAATGAATTCACAGTTATTTCACCGGATGTATTTTTAATTCAATAAACATTTTCAACAATAAATTAGCACTAAAATTTATGCATATTTCACAATGTTCAATCCGGATTCGCTTTGTCCATATTAGCAGTTTATAGGTTTTTAATTGAAAATCGCTTGGTTTTTTTTTACAAATGAATTTTAATAAAAAAAACTTATGTTGCAGTATTCAATAATAAAAGCGAAATTCTCACAATTGTGTTTTATTTCAAATAGTATTATAAAATTTCATCATCCGCCTCATCAATTAAATATTTAGGCCCGGTTTCTCCAACACATCTTATCTAGATAAAATTGATCTTAAAAACAAGACGTTCTTATAGTGCTGCACCAACTATAAATTAGATCTTAAAGTCATAAGAAGGTCTTACAATCTAGGGATGTGGTTGAAATCACTTCGGCAATAACAGAAGACTGGGAACTGGCTCATGAAGTGATAAATGAAGAAAACACCCTTAGAGCAATTGCAAGCTTTTCCGCATTTAAAGCACCCGGACCCGACGGCATCTTTCCCGCCCTGCTACAGTGGGGACGGGATGAGCTAGCTGAGTTTGTAGTGATGCTGTTTCGGTCCAGTTTGGCGCTGGGATATGTCCCTAAGGTCTGGAAACGAGCCAGGGCTGTTTTCATACCGAAGCCCGGTAGAGCAGACTATACTGCTCCCAAGGCGTACAGACCAATTACACTTTCCTCGTTTCTCCTTAAAACACAGGAAAGGATTTGTAAATGGCGCATAAGAACATCAGCTCTAGTCAGACAGCCGCTGATGGCGACACAACATGCATACACACGGGGGAGGTCCACTGATTCAGCCCTGCATAGTGTAGTGAGCAGAATCGAGAGAACATTGGATGTTAAAGAATCCACCCTAGGTGTTTTTGTTGACATAGAAGGTGCGTTTGATAAAACGACCATACCGAAGATAGGAAACGCGCTAAGCAAGCGCGGAGTACCATCTAAAATGTGTGAATGGATTGGCAATGCACTGGCCAATCGTATAGTCACAGTGGAACAGGGAAGGGAACGTATAACCTGTAAAATTGACAGAGGCTGTCCTCAGGGAGGTGTTTTATCACCACTATTATAGAACATGGTTCTGGACAGCCTACTAGACGAATTTCAGCAACTAGGCTTGTTTGTGACAGCCTATGCTGATGATCTGGCCATATTAGTATGTGGTAAGTTTGAAGACGCCCTATGCGACCAGATGCAAGGAGCTCTAAACATAGTTTTTAGGTGGTGCAATGATCACTCCCTATCGGTAAACAGTGCCAAAACGGAGATGGTCCTGTTTACCAAGAAAAGGAAGGTGTCGAAAAAAGCACCAAAATCATTGAATACGATGTTGCAGTACAGCGACGAGGTGAAATACCTGGGCATCACTCTCGACAGGAAACTGAGCTGGAAAGCGCACATCGACATCAAAACAGACAAAGCTATAAGGGCCTTCTGGCAATGTCGTCGGGCAGTGGGGAAAACCTGGGGTTTGAAACCACGCACGACTCTGTGGTTGTACACAGTTGTCATAAGGCCCATGCTGACTTACGGAGGCTCAGTTTGGTGGCCCAGAACCAAACAGAAGACCGCGAGGAAGCAACTCTCGCAAGTGCAGCGGACAGTCTGTCTTAGTGTAACAGGCGCCATGCACACTACTCCGACGATGGCGATGGAAGTCATGCTATGCCTTCTTCCACCACTTGATATCCACGTGGAGAAGGAGGCCATGGCGGCTATACTTCGCCTTCAGTACAGTGGGATTTGGAACAGTAACAGCTGTGCGGAAGTTAGAGGACACCTCTGGAGGAATGTCTGTAGAGATATACCTCTTTTAGAGGCTGTTAATGACTGCTGTGTACCAACACTAATCAGGAACACACCCTACAACGTTACTATTTAACCCACTAAGCGGATGAGAGAGTCTACTATAAGGATCTACACAGATGGATCTAAAAGGAGAGAAGGATCGGGCCTTAAAGTTTTCTCTAAAACCCTAAAAATCCAAGCAAAGGTTCCGATGGAAATTCATGGAACCATCACGCAACTGGAGCTAATGGGAATAACACTTGCGGCTAAGTACATCATAAACCGCAAGGTGACAAATGTAGCCATACTAATCTTAACGGATAGCAGGCAAGCGATTCTGTCTCTGCAGAAAGCCTATGCTTCGTCAGAGACCGAAATAGAGTGCCACGGGAAACTCAGACAGGCAGCAATGCACAACAACATTGAAGTCTGCTGGGTGAAAGGGCATGATACAGACACAGGTAACGGGAGAGCTGACGCGCTGGCAAGAGCTGCGGCTGGGATGAATCTACTCTCACCGGAGCTGCTAGTGCGGTTAGCTCCTCTCTCCCTGTGTAACATGTTACAAACCAATGTCCTGGAGAAATTCAGGATGCGTTGGGATGATATCAAGGGCTGCAAACTCTCTAAGGAAACACTTGTGTATCCCAATGAGAGATCAGCGAAACGGTACCTGCAGCTCAGGCGCTTAACTGCCATCCTTACTGGTCACTGTGGACTAAACGGGCACCTCTATAGGATGGGGATAGTTGACTCTCCATCTTGTAGAGGTTGCAGCATGGAAGACGAGACTGCATGGCATTTTCTATGTGAATGTCCGGCACTATCGTCAATCAGGGAGTCCATATTGGGTGATAGATGGCCTACAATGGCCTACATAAGAGATCTACCCACCTCAGCTATGCTAGAATACCTAAACAAGGTGGGCTGGCTAAAATGAGGATGGGTGATCTACGGGAGGTGGCACAATGGGCCTAATGAGGCCTAAGTGTAGTGCAGAACTGCACACTGCCCTTGCACCAGAACCAGAAGGTCTTACATTATATTCAAATTCAAATTCCTTTATTAACGGTAATAAACCTTTTTATATCAAAATATAAATATTATAAATAACAATTAACAAATAACAAATTATACTGCTATTATAGCAACATAGACCAATTCTAAATATTGGTGTAAGATAAAATGTAGTAAAAGTAATCAGAAATGTACATGCTTTAGATTTAACATAAATTGAGAATGGGATTGTGAGAACAAATCAAAATTTAAGACGCTAAAATTGGTGTCTTAAGAAGCTGAAGGCTAGAATCAGCTTCTTAAGACACCAATTATAGCGTCTTATAATGTAAGACCTTCTTATGATTTTCAGATCTGATTTTTAGTTGTATATGTACAGAAAGTTTTATGTAGCACCGAGCATTTCCATAACTAGATTTTTTTTAAGTATCCCTATGCATACGTTGCACATTTTTCGATGCTCGGTTTGTCAAAAAAATTTAATTTGAAGCTTTAAGCGAATGTTTTCCACTCCCAGGCTAAGCATGAAGTAAAATTTCGAGTTTAGAAAAGCCCCGCGTAGAAAATTTGTCGAGGGTCGCGCAGCGACCCGAGACAAATTTTCACGGGGCTTTTCTAAACTCGAAATTTTACTTCATGCGCCACGCGTATAAAACACTGACATACTACGAAGTTTAAAACACCAAACGCTAAACTTTACATTGCATCAGTGTTTGGTACCAATGGCGTGGTTTTTTAACACGAATATAAATAATTGCCTAGTCCGAGTTGCACATTTCCCGATGCTCGGTTAATTAAATACATTCAATTTGAAGCTTTAAACGAGTGTTATCCACTCCCAGGCTAAGCATGAAGTAAAATTTCGAGTTTAGAAAAGCCTGAAAATTTGGTTTGGTCGCGTAGCGCGACGCGCGGAGCGGCAAAACAAAATTTTCAAGCTTTTCTAAACTCGAAATTTTACTTCATGCGCCACCGGTACAAAACACTCACATATTACGAAGTTTAAAACACACAGCTAAACTTAACATTGAATCAGTGTTTTGTACCGGTGGCGCATGAAGTAAAATTTCGAGTTTAGAAAAGCCTGAAAATTTGGTTTGGCCGCTCCGCGCTTCGCGCTACGCGACCAAACCAAATTTTCAGGCTTTTCTAAACTCGAAATTTTACTTCACGCTTAGCCTGGGAGTGAAAAACACTCGCTTAAAGCTTAAAATTGAATTCTTTTAATTAACCGAGCATCGGGAAATGTGCAACTCCGACTAGGCAATTATTTATATTCGTGTTAAAAAACCGCATTTATCACGCAAATCCCGTGTTTAATGTACTTGAGTGTTAAATGCACTCCGTTTGTGCTGCCCACACAATTAAATAATGCACATATTATAAGATTGCCGTGAACACAAAAACCATAAATTATTTATAAAACGCTCGACCTTTTAAAACTTTTCAAAAAGGAATCTCGTGTAATTGCAAACGCTCATCCTTCCAGAATATAATAATTATTAGATTTCGATCGATTCAACTAGCCGGCTTTCCCACTTTTCAATCTGACGCGCTTTCGCAGAGTCGGATTTAAACGGTCGCTTTGAAGTGAACTTTGTGCGGCATCGTTTGACGTAAAGGGCCCGTCTTTCACAGGGACCTAATTTAAACCGGTCGCGATTAGTCAGACTGCGACAGCCCCAATTAAGAAACTAACAATGGATAGATAAAAGACCCGAAGCCCGCGGCAAACGGAAATCCGGGTTAATCTCAATCCTGAACTCGTCTATTTTATATTTTTAATATAATAAATTAATTAACCTGAATTACCGTTATTAAATATTTTTGTTCACGACAATCTTATAATATGTGCACTATTTAATTGTGTGCGCAGCATAAATGAGGTGCATTTAACACTCAAGTGCATTAAACATGAGATGTGCGTGATAAATGTGGTTTTTTACCACAAATATAAATAATTGCCTATGTCCGCGTCAACATCTCCGCCGTTCTTACTAGTTTAATTCGCATAAAACGCGTTTGTAAACATAAATCATTTTCAAATCCGTTAAACAATTGTGCTTCTATCCGTCGCGTGTGTTTTTTAAAGCGGATATCAAACCGTGCTTTATTTGTAAATAAGTAATTTATTAAAATATTCATTGCATGAACTGGGATGCGTAAAGTCGTTAACACCCTTAAATAATTTCGACTCGAAACTTTGTACCAAGCAAGAAACAATCATTCTAAGCAACTTTTCTTTATGCAAATTTTCAATATTTCTACCACAAACATGTTTTTTCGACTTTTAAGGTGTCGAAAATTTAAATTTTTTGTTTCTTCGAATTTCGATTCAAAACTTTGTACCAAGCAAGAAACAATCATTCTAAGCAACTTTTCTTAATGCAAATTTTCAATATTTCTACTAGAAACATGATTTTTTCGACTTTTAAGGTGTCGAAAATATAAATTTTTTGTTTCTTCGAATTTCGATTCAAAACTTTGTACCAAGCAAGAAACAATCATTCTAAGCAACTTTTCTTAATGCAAATTTTCAATATTTCTACTAGAAACATGATTTTTTCGACTTTTAAGGTGTCGAAAATATAAATTTTTTGTTTATTCGAATTTCGACTCAAAACTTTGTACCAAGCAAGAAACAATCATTCTAAGCAACTTTTCTTGATGCAAATTTTCAATATTTCTACTAGAAACATGATTTTTTCGGCTTTTAAGGTGTCGAAAATTTAAATTTTTTGTTTCTTCGAATTTCGACTCAAAACTTTGTACCAAGCAAGAAACAATCATTCTAAGCAACTTTTCTTAATGCAAATTTTCAATATTTCTACCACAAACATGTTTTTTTCGACCGTTAAGGTGTCGAAAATTTAAATTTTTTGTTTCTTCGAATTTCGACTCAAAACTTTGTACCAAGCAAGAAACAATCATTCTAAGCAACTTTTCCTAATGCAAATTTTCAATATTTCTACCACAAACATGTTTTTTCGACTTTTAAGGTGTCGAAAATTTAAATTTTTTGTTTCTTCGAATTTCGACTCAAAACTTTGTACCAAGCAAGAAACAATCATTCTAAGCAACTTTTCTTTATGCAAATTTTCAATATTTCTACTAGAAACATGATTTTTTTGACTTTTAAGGTGTCGAAAATTAAAATTTTTTGTTTCTTCGAATTTCGACTCACAACTTTGTACCAAGCAAGAAACAATCATTCTTAGCAACTCTTCTAATGGAGATTTCTAATATTTCTACTAGAAATACGTTTTTTTTCCTCGTTCGGCTATTCAATGAAATGTATCTGCTTTGTGATGTCTGCGCATAAAAAGTATTGTTAATAAAGTTTAGCTAAAACGAGATCAAAGCGATTTTCGCTTCTTTTGATATCATTTTTTTTTATTTTGTAAGCTTGATCAGCAACTGAAATACTGAAATACGGATAGACTTTTTTATTATAATTATCGGCAATTAATTTCCCGTGGAAGTGGAAATTATTTCCTTGCGCTCTGAGATTTAACTGGAAAAACTGGGGAATACAAATAGGAAAAACAAGTCTTTCGCAAGAGCAACGTTCGTTTGAAACCCCTGCATAATTGGATGGAACGAAAATATTACTAAAACGGAGATTTTAAATGTTTTTTTTTATTAATTAACATAATTTAGATATAACGTAAACTTTTATCTCCAGATAAATCAAATTTAGAAACATGCAGATAATTTTTTTTTTTTCAATAACATAATTTAGATATTACGTAAACTTTTATCTCCAGATAAATCAAATAACAAACATACAGGAAAATTTTCTTTTAAGTATACATATGCATATACGCTATACATTTTACGACATTCGTTGTTTTTAATAATAATAATAATAATAATATTTATTCACGGATCAACCATTTTACAGCAACATACATCTAATATAAAAATATAGGTACAGTAATTTAAAGATAAAAATAATAAAAGCCATGCAAATACAATAAAGAAATAACAAAAACATATATAAATTGTTTACTTCTAGCTCCCTAGACCCTTAAAAGGGTCCAATTTAAAGCTTAAAATTAGTTAAACAAACAAAACACACAAGCAAAATTTAAAGTGTTTTATTGTTAAATTAACATGTATGTATAACGAAGTAGAAGCCTCCACAATACAAAATATTTTAAATTAGTGTTTTTCACTCCCAGGTTAGGCATGAAGCAATATTTCGAGTTTAGAAAAGCCTGAAAATATAAAGCTTTAAAGTGTTTTCCACTCCCAGACTTAGCACGAGTCAAAATTGCGAGTTTAGCAAAGTCTGAAAATTTGGTTTGGTCTGTAAATCTTCGGATACTCGTTGTTTTTTTTTTAAGAGTTAAAATTGAAGCTTTAAACGAGTGTTTCCACTCCCAGGCTAAGCATGAAGTAAAATTTCGAGTTTAGAAAAGCCCCGCGTAGAAAATTTGTCGAGGGTCGCGCAGCGACCCGAGACAAATTTTCACGGGGCTTTTCTAAACTCGAAATTTTACTTCATGTGCCACGTGTATAAAACACTGATTACAATTGAAGTTAAAAATGCACTAAAAACCAACCCAACTTCGATAGTTTTTTCAAATTGGATTTTTTTCCCATCCAAGCTGTAAATCTTCAGGTATTTGTTGGGTTTTGTAAAAAAAACTTCAATTTCCTGTAGTCCTTCGATCCTCAAAGACCATGATTGGTCCTTCGAGCTGTAGCCTTTGTAAAATGGTCCCACAGTTCATATATAACTTAATCTAACCTAACCTACCCTAGGTTAAATTAGGTTATATATGAACTGTAGGACCATTTTATTCAGAACTCAGAACTCAGTTCTCTCCTAAGCATTGGCTACCCTTGATGGTCGTTTGAGTAATAAACTTAGTAATCTAGAGTGACCGTTCAACTTGAAACTTCTAAGAACGAGTGTCGTCCACTCCCAGGCTAAGCATGAAGTAAAATTTCGCGGGGCTTTTCTAAACTCGAAATTTTACTTCATGCGCCACGCGTATAAACCACTGATTTAAAGTGAAGTTAAAAATGCACTAAAAACCAACCCAACTTCGATTGTTTATTAAAACTGGATTTTTTTCCCATCCACGCTGTAAACCTTCAGGTATTTGTTGGTTTTTTGTAAAAAAAACTTGAATTTTCTGTAGTTTTTCGATTCCCAAAGACCATGAGTGGTCCTTCGAACTGTAGCCTTTGTAAAATGGTCTTACAGTTCATATATAACTTAATCTAACCTAACCTACCCTAGGTTAGATTAGGTTATATATGAACTGTGGGACCATTTTATTCAGAACTCAGAATTCAGTTCTCTCCTAAGCATTGGCTACCCTTGATGGTCCTTTGAGTAATAAACTTAGTAATCTAGAGTGACCCTTCAATTTGAAACTTCTAAGAACGAGTGTCGTCCACTCCCAGGCTAAGCATGAAGTAAAATTTCGAGTTTAGAAAAGCCCCGCGTAGAAAATTTGTCGAGGGTCGCGCAGCGACCCGAGACAAATTTTCGCGGGGCTTTTCTAAACTCGAAATTTTTCTTCATGCGCCACGCGTATAAAACACTGGTTTTAAGTTAGGTTTAAAATATACCTCTTTAGCATACTGCTTTAGTAACACGTAAACTTTATAATATTTCAATTTTTTAAACGGCGGGACTCAAACCTGCGACCCCTTGGTTAGGAGGCAGGGCCTCTACCCACTACCCTACCGGGGTCTTAAAAATCCTATATTGCGAATTGTCAATTGTCAATTGTTAATTGTCAATTGTCAATTGTCAATTTTCAATTGTCAATTGTCAATTGTCAATTGTCAATTGTCAATTTTCAATTGTCAATTGTCAATTGGTAATTGTTAATTTTCAATTTCAATTCAATTTCATTTATTTCCAAAAAGAATAAGTACATAGCATTCATTGGTGAGTCATTTGGTTGCGATGGTTGTAAACGGTAATATTTAGTAATCATAAAATTAGAACCTATCATCTAGCATATAAATGTTGCAGAGGTAAAAATACATATCAATAAATATAAAACTTAATATCTAGGGCTAAAGCAAATAATAAATATAAAACTTAATATCTAGAGGTAATAATTATTTAAAATACAATTGAATAGACTTAGTGTCTATTAGTAAAAGTATTAAAAAACATTGTATAAGGACAGTGCACAAATTAATTTAGTTTCAAATGTAATAGATTAATAACTTAATATTTACATAACAAAACTTATGATCTAGAAAAAAACATATTAAAAGATTTGTATAAGGGACAGTACACGAAATAATTTAGTTTAGAACCTAGTAAAATTAAACTTAGTATCTAGATATAGAACATTTTAAAATTATTTGTATATGAGGACAAGTACAGTGTAAAGATCATCAACAGAGATAAACCTTCGGACATCATGTATTTATAAATAATAATTAACAGAATTACTTATTTATTGTCGTCACAATATTTAATATATTCATCCACCGTATAGAATGATTGTTCTAATACAATTGATTTTAATTTTGTTATGAGTATTTTGTCAGGAAGTGCTTTAATATGTCGTGGAAGTTTATTGTAAATTGTCAATTGTCAATTGTCAATTGTCAATTGTCAATTTAATTTAAATTTAAATAAAAGTACACCATCTTAATCAAATTTTCACTTGATCTAATATATAAATAATAATATATAACTCCTGTCGAGTTATATATGTTATTATTGACTGATCATCTTATTAATTGACGTGTCGAGCGGTCTTTTGTGCCTTGTTTTCCATTAATTTCGTAGGAAACGCGTGCGTTATTCTCCGAAAATTGCGTCCCCAAGGGGCTCGTTTCACAAGGGATTATAACACTCTGTAACGTTAAAGTGCCCAATTATTTACAATACACACGCGATAATTCAACTTCCAAACTCGTAATTGTTGTAATGTAATAATTATAATTCAACCAGGGCGGGCTTTCACTTAATAAATAAACAACCATGGGAAAATTCAGATTGTTTGTGTTTATCATTGGATTTATTGCAAAATTGACATTTTAAAATAAAACTAATAAAATAATAATACAGCGCATATGCAGTGTATTTTATTTACCAAAAAACGCACTCATATGTTCAGTTTTGAATGGACCATCATTAATGCACATGAATATTAAGTTGCCTAAAACACACTACAAACCATTAACAGTTACATAGGCAGCTTATTGAAATACTTGCATATGTTTAACTTTAACAACTGTGAATTACTTAGGGCCGTGATATCCACCTTCTAATAAAGCTCCTAGTAGTTAATAGAAACATAATAGTATACTGTAAAACGAGAGTGGATATGGCTTATACAAGGTGCGGCGGGGAAACTTGCTGATTTGAATTGGGCACCAATGAGCGAGACGTGGTCAGAAAGGGGTAAAGAGGGTCTCATTCGATAGAGGGGATCTTAAAGTTTTGTTAACGCTCAAGCCAGTTGTCGTCATGCGTTGAACAAAGCGATCGTCCGCTCCGATCGGCCTCGAGGCCTACTTTTCCAATGGTCGGTCGGTGGTTGCCACCCAACTTGCCTTCCGAACTCGGTTCAATATTCATCCCACGGGTCCCGCTTCTGGCCGGCAATCAATGGTTTCGTGGGTAGACGCATTCAGGGAAAATGGCAGTGTGACAAAAAAGGGCCTGGAGGTCAACGGACTTCCAGAACACCAGAAAACGTCGAGAGGATAAGGCTGTCGTTGTTGCGCTCTCCCCGGAATTTTTTCTCTCAAAACTTGAAGAAATTAAACTTGGGGACGTATGGTTCCAGTAGGGCGGAGCCACGGCACACACAGCGAAAACTTCAATTAAACTTTTGAGGGAACACTTCTACGAGCGCCTAATCTCCTTAAGGGGTGACGCACTGTAGCCGGCGCGCTTCCCCGATTTGGCTCCCTGTGACTTCTTTTTATAGGTATATCTCAAATCTATTGTTCACAATGACCAACCACGGACCCTGCAACACCTGAACGACAACATTCGCCAAACCATCGCCAACATTCCCGTTGATATGCTCGAATGAGTGGAGCGAAACTTCAAAAAGCAGGTGGATCAGTGTATCGCTCATGAGGGCCGCCATTTGTTCGATGTCATTTTTAAAACCACTTGAAACAAAAATTTAGGATATGTACAATACGATAAAAATGGAATTAAATCGATATGTGAAATACTTTTTCTTTTATTGACCTTTCAAATCAGCAAGTTTCTCTGCCGCACCCTATGTCTCACACGGCATTTGGGGCACTCGCCTACGGCGTCGTGCCCCAAACTTGCCTTTGTGAGATATTAGCATCATATCCACTCTCGTTTTACAATACACTATTATGTTCCTATTAACAACTACTAGGAACTTTATTAGAAGGTGGATATCACGGCCCTTATACCACTAAATATACATACATACGTTGGACTACATTTAACTGTCAATGTTTTTTGTATAGGCAACTTTATATGTATGGATATGATGAACATCATTTTTCTTCGTCTTTTTAAATTGTATTGGTAATTAGGCCCTTAATTAATTTACAACGTCCAATTTCAGTTGTATAGACAACATAATAAAGGGTTTTCCACTAGGATAGTTTTTTTGACGGTTTTTCAGAATTTTTTTTTTTGGGGTAAATTTAATACATGCGATCTTGCTGTTTCCTGTAACTTGTTTATAGATTCATGAACTATAAAAAAATGAATTTTAATTCTTTTCAATCGTCCTGCTTGACCTCTAAATCTGGCCTCAAATAAGTCCGTGTCCGCCGTGTTTTTCCTCATGGCCGGAAAGATTTTTTCGATTCTGTGATTTGAAACGTAAAATGAAGTAGTAGTCATTAATCTGTATTAAATCATCTGGAGTTTGAACTACCGACAATAAAAAATCCCGATAAATAACAAAATGGAGGCTATTCGAAAAAAAGTGGTCGCTTTTTGCCCTCCTTTTTCTGACTTTAAGGCTCTATGAAAAATATCAAATATTAATATATTTGAATTACTGTGGTTCAAACTCCAGAGGATAATGTGGAGAACTGAAAACTAAAAGCTCAAGTCGATCCGTTTCATAGTTTGAAAAGAAAGTTTCCGGCCAGCGAAAAAAAGTGGTTTCGAGAAAAACGCGTTTAAAGTTTTGAAACAATTTTTAACTATTTTTGGAGATTTTTGGCTTTAGTCAGCTATGCCAGCTCCGTACAGTAGGCCCTCCTCTTCCTCTAAAAACTGGGTTTAAATGATTTGCTCCTGCCAGCGTTGTTGGATGGCCTTCTAAACTGCTGGTGTCAGGCAAAATTCGTCCCACGTCTCGCGCTCCGCACCGGAATGCCTTGGCTTGCAGGCCGATATGGATTCCCAGTGTCTCCATCGTCTTAAAAAACTGCCGAGTATCCGTCGTTGAAGATTCTGGTAGCTATGAAAGATGCGATAGCGACGGTGTTTGCACCACAGTTGAGGTGCTTCGAAGTCAGCTTCCAGACACAAGCATTGAAACTTTCGTTTGAGTTCTGCGTATTTCCACCCAGCCACCTACTCAGCATTGTTTACTTCAACAAGCAAAAAACTAACTAACGAATTCGCGTATTGTAAAACGGTTTTGTGGCATGAAACTAGATACTATCAAGTATCATAATATGCAAAAAAAATAAAATCAATTTTTATAAACTTTCGAATGGTAATACCCCCTTAAGAGGTCCTATTTTAAATTCCCTGGCATTTTCAAACTATTAAATAAAGGGCCTTGATTGTTTTCCACTGTGCAAGTGAAAGTATACGATTTAAGAAAATAGAATAATATACGCTTCAACAACGTATTAAAATAGTGAAAATTCATTATCAATATAATAATAATTTTGCCTAGACAGATCGTTCGTATAAATCACCTTCTTGCCGTACCATTGTTAAACTTATCACTAAATTTGAGCAAAATTGAAAAATTTCTTATGTAAAATTACCAGTTCGTACTCGTATCGCCAAGTCAACTGAAGAACATTACTGCAATTCAAACGCCCAAAGAAAATATTTAAACTGTTACTAAAAATACGAGTCAAAGTTAAAATGCTGAAATGTGAAGCAAAACTCTTTTGAAAGAATAGCCATTTTCAGAAGAAGCCCAGGTAGCCATTTACCAGATATCATTTTCTACAACTAATCGTGGAGTTTGTACTTTGTTTTGAAATAATTAAAATATGACCTCTTAATGGAAAACCTTATATGTACTCGTTTTTGGAGTAAATTACAATATAACGCATTCGTGTGTATTCAGTTGCTTAAGTTGTTTATAGGCCAACGCACTTATAAACAATGTAGGCAACTTAAAATACAAGCATGCGTTGAATTGTAAATAATTTCATATATTAGGCAACTTAGGGATTCTTTTTAATGATAAATATTTTCTAATAAACACGTGCGTTGTGTGCAGTCAATAAAATTATTCGTTGAGAATTTCATTGAGTAAAATTGATTTTACTGGATATATATACATGTGTGTGTTTATGGTTGTCTGTTTGTGTGTGTGTGTGTGTGTGTATGTGTGTGTGTTCGAGTTGACTGTGTGTGTTTGATTATAAACAGGTGACAAGATTTACTACTACACCTGTTCTCAATATTTGTGTGTTTGTATGTTTGTATGTGTGTGTGTTGGCGGTTGAATGTTTGTCCTGAAAACGTGTTTACCGACTGATATTATGGAAAATAGTAGTTTAGTGTCAACGCTTTGCTTTTTTTTTGTTTGTTTTCCGATAGATTTACTTGAATTATTTATTTGTTTGTGCGCATGCAGTGCGGAAATTCCATATCGACATATTTTCCTTGTGTTTTATTTTATAAACTAAAATTACAAAAGAAATTGTATTTTATTTTTGTGCCATACTCCAATCCATCTTAACAAATCCTGTGTATTTATCAATATCCCCGGGGATTATGCATAATCTCCAGTAGTTCTTCAATAGATTTAAATGTACCTTTCTAAGAAATCCTGTAAGTTTTCTAAGAATTAACATCTTTACGAAAATTGTTTATTATTCTTAACAAATCCTGTGCACGTATAAAATTTATCGCCGGATATTATGCATAATTTCCAGACTGTTTTCGATAAGTACCGTTCTAAAGAAATCCTAACCTAACCTGATGGAGATGACTCAATCAATAGTATTAAAATTGTACAGATGGAATTTTAATTCGAGTTATTTTCTTATCAGTGCGTTTTATCAGATTATTCAAAATCCGTTGTTTTTCCCTTTTAAATTATTAAAAAATTTATAAGTGCTAGCGTATAATTCGCAATGTGTTTATCATTGACGTATTACATTTCAAATTATCTCTAGTATCTGTGCGAATCGTTTGTTACATTCGCATTATCTCGAATGTCTGTGCGAATTTTTTGAGATAAAGTTCAGTATCTTCTTTTGTGTGCTCGGAAATTAAAGTCAAATGCGATCGGTATTGAATCAAAATATGATTTTAAAAGGAATATTAGGTAAGTGTACATACGGATGATGAAAGTGCTGTTAGATTCTGATCATATCAGTACTAGCAGGAAATCACGTATTTAAGTGAATCACTGTATTTAATTTCGACGTGTCAGAGTCCCAGGATCCCAACAGTGCGAGAATTAATAATAATAAAAAATTGTCTTTATTCAATTGAAAGAACATACAAAGTAAACAAAAAACAAAATACAGACGAAGTTCAACGATAGCTTAAATAAAACTATCTCTGCTCTTCCACTTGACCTGTGAGGAAAAAAAAATATCGTTTAAGAGTGCTTAATTAAATAATGGTTAAAAAAATAAAGAATCACATATTTTTTTTAATATCAATGTTCGTTCTAGAAATTAACTATTTAATAACAAAAAGAAAGAAAAAGAGAGTGAAAAAAATAATGACAATAATTAAAAAAAATATTAAAATATAGTTAATGATCTCAGATTTTCAACATGGTTTGTTAAGTGAAGATTGATCTTTGTTGTAGAAAAGTTATGAAAAGATAAAAATAGAGTTAAATAGTAATTGAATATCTTTATTTTGAACACTTTTAGTAAATAACACACTTGGTTAAGATTTCACTGTTTATTGATTGACACTGCAACAATTGTTTCGCCATACAGTGGCTTCATCAGGCAGATGAATAATGGATTACAAACTTAAACTAACGCTTAAATACTAATGCCGTAGAGGAGGTGGTGTTGTTTAGGGAATGCGGTGGCGGTGGTAGTCTTTATTTTGGTTCTTATTGATCACATTAAACACTTAAATATTAAATCTCCTTTTAACAAACCAACGAAGATTCCTGTGTCATTATCAAATTCATCGGAGATTATATAAAATTTCCAGATGGTTTACTTCGGTATATTTCAGAAATGATCCGGCTTCTAGTGCATTAAAGAGTAAATTATTAAATAATTAAATTTAGGTGGTAGTCTTTATTTTGGTTCTAATTGATCACATTAAACACTTAAATATTAAATCTCTATTTAACAAACCAACGAAGATTCCTGTGTAATTATCAAATTCACCGGAGATTATATGAAATTTCCAGCTGGTTTACTTGGGTATATTTCATCAATGATCCGGCTTCTAGTGCATTAAAGAGTGAATATTCAAATAATTAACAGTAATTAAAATTGAATTTGTGTTCAATATTCCGGCACCAGGTACCCACAGACGCGTTTCGGACTTCAAGGTCCTCTTCAGTGTGGTCCCGACCCAGTGCTGAGGAATACTGAACATTTCTGACTATTTCAAGCCAATATGTGAAAACTATTAATGATTTCGATAGCTAACGCCATCTAATGCTTCATAGTGGCATCGTCTGTGACACGAATGCACAAAGTGCATATACAGGTCACTGTTTCGTCCACGAGGAATTACTTTTTTGTATTCACTTTCTTATTTTAGATTGTGACCAGTTTTGAATTCGACGAGTCAAGACTGGTCACAATTTAAAATAAAAAAGTGAATACAAAAAAGTAATCAGTGTTGATTATTTAAATATTTGCAATATATCACAAAGTAATCGCAACCACAAGATAATGAGCTAGTTTTAATTAAATTTTGTTTCGATTTCAGTCATCATTTCTTGTCTAATAAGTTTCTCGACATGTTACACAATCCACGGCGGGCACCCAACGGACATGTTTCCTTCTCAGCAGCCCAACTTGGCCGACGAGAAGACTTTTCTACGCCAGGACTCGCGACACGGAATCGAAATCCTCTCATGTCCCGATAAATTCCTCTTCGATAAAATTCAACTGAAATGCGTTTACACTGGCGACGAGCTGATGGATAGCGTGGACAAATTTTGCCCGGCGAATTTAAGAGGAACAATCGGCTACAAAAACAATTGCAGGTTGTACGTGAGTTGCTGGGATGGCAGGGGCGCTTTACAGAAATGCGGGCTGAATCTGCTCTATAATGAAGACATCAGGCATTGTGATTATCCGGAGAGGGCGAATTGTTGCGAGTTTAGGGAGAAGAATTCATCAGTGTTGATTTGAAGTAAAAACGTCTTTATTAATAATATTAAAGGATAAATTAAAAACACTTGGTTTGTTTCACTATTTGTTTCTATTTACTCGACTAGTTTCGCTTTTTACGGCACTATCAAGAGTGGATTACAGAAGAAACCGACCGGTTTATATACAGGGTCCTGCAACAGTGTGTCGGGCTTTCCTAGCGCCATTTACGTGAAAAAAAACAAAAAAAAGTTTCGTACAAAAAACTATTGATCTAAAAATATTTATGGCGTAAAATTATTTTAAAACATACAGGGTGTCCCAATTTTGCAGTATAACAAAAATATTTGTTTTTTTTAATGGAACACCCTGTATTTACTCAACTTTTCTAATGACATTTTTCAACCTCTACATTGTTGTCCATTTATTTTTTTATTATGTTACAGTGTTGCAAATTTACAATTTTTTTCTTCAAGTATCATGCATAAGCAAGCTCAACTTTAAAAAATCGTAGCGATCTCGTTTTTTGAAGGTAAGAATAACTTTTAGCAAATATCTCAGTGTGGTTAATAAGCAACGTTTTATTAATGAGCAATTTAAATTTAGTAGTACAGGGTGTTCAGAGAAACATGCTAAACTTCGCAAATTTCAAAGCGGCATAACCCATTTTTTTTAAATGGAAAGCTCGCTATTTTATGTCATTATTCGATAGGTCTTTTTCTTCTCTTCAATTTGATGGGGCATATCTTATGTCTAAACCCCATAGTTGTTGAGATATTCAATATTTTTTTACAAAAGTATCCATTTAATTACATTTCTATGCACTCTAGTAAGCCATGCTGCGACGAAACAACTGTCAAAATGTAATGTAAGTGTCAGTGTGACATTTGATTATGTCGAAATTCGAAACGTTAATTTGCGATTTGTAAAGTGATTCTTCGTTTCGTGGTAAAAGTAGACAGCATATAATTACTATGAATTTCGAAAAAGAGCAACTAGTCGATATGATTTTTGTATTAGGGGAGACTGATAGAAATTGTTTATTGACGGCTAGAATTTACGCGACACGTTATCCCGACAGAAGACATCCGGAAGAGAAAAGTTTTAGGAACCTGCTCAATAGATTTATTGAAACGGAAAGTGTACATTACAGAAAACAAGAAAGAACAAAACCTATCACCAATGAGGAAAACCAATTTTCAGTGCTCTTAACAGCAACTGAGCATCCCAACTTGAGCCAAAAAGACATCTGTGAAGCAACCAGCATAAGCGAGAGGTCAGTACAACGCATTCTGAAGAAAAATCGATATCATGCATATCATATTCAGTTACATCAAGAACTGAGTAATACTGATTTTCAGTTTCGTTCTGAATTTTGTATCTAGGCAAGACTAAAAATACAGGAGGATCCTGCGTTTTTCAAGTATGTTTTATTCACGGATGAGGCGACGTTCCATAACAGCGGATCTGTCAACAGGCACAATTTTTATTATTATTCAACTGAAAATTCGCATGTTATGAGACAAGTTGATTATCAGCATCGATGGTCATTGAATGTCTGGGGAGGAATTATTGGAAACCATGTGGTAGGTCCACATTTCTTCGAAGGCCATCTAAATGGGCATATGTATTTGCACTTTAGGCGAAATGTATTACCCGGGTTATTAGCTCATATACCTCAACATACAAGAAACAGGCTGTGGTTTTAACAAGACGGGGCACCTGCGCACTTCTCGCGAGATGTGAGGACATTTCTTGATGGTATTTTCCCCAACCAATGGATTGGTAGGAATGGAGCCACTAGATGGCCTGCTAGATCTCCGGGTCTAACAAAAATTGATTTTTTCTTGTGGGGATATGTAAAAGAAATTGTTTATAAGGAAGCACCAACAACCCCAATAAATATGCAGCAACGAATTGTTAATGCTTTTGCAAGTATTTCACCTGAAATGTTAGGAAGAGTTGAACATTTACTGTAGTATCGTTTCTCTTTTGTATTAATAATTTTGAAGTATTATCTGTATTTATTCATCTCACATTGACTTTACTTACATTTTGACAGTTGTTTCGTCTCAGCATGGCCTACTAGAGTGCATAGAAATGTAATTAAATGGATACGTTTGTGAAAAATATTGAATATCTCAACAACTATGGGGTTTAGACATAAGATATGCCCCATCAAATTGAAGAGAAGAAATAGACCTTTCGAATAATGACATAAAATAGGGAGCATTCCATTTAAAAAAAATGGGTTATACCGCTTTGAAATTTGAAAAGTTTGGCATGTTTCTCTGAACACCCTGTATTACTAAATTTAAATTGCTCATTAATAAAACGTTGCTTATTACCTACACTGAGATATTTGCTAAATGTTATTCTTACCTTCAAAAAACGAGGTCGCTACGATTTTTTAAAGTTGCTTATGCATGATACTTGGAGAAACAAATTGTAAATTGGCAACGCTGTAACATAATAAAAAACTAAATGGATAACAATGTAGAGGTTGAAAAATGTCATTAGAAAAGTTGAATAAATATAGGGTGTTCTATTAAAAAAAACGAATAGTTTTGTTATACCGCAAAATTGGGACACTCTGTATGTTTAAAAATAATTTTACGCCATAAAGATTTTTAAATCAATAACTTTTTGTACGAAACATTTTTTTGTTTTTTTCACGGGAAAGGCGCTAGGAAAGCCCGACGCACTGTTGCAGGACCCTGTATAATCAGGTAATAAGGGATATTGCAATTGGGGCATTTCAAATCTCGTCGTTGTCGTTGACGAGGTTTTTTCCGCATTTTATGGCTTTATTAATTTCTAAGCCCTCTCTGAGATTTAAAATTTGTCCCTTATTACCTGAGCATAAAATCTTAAAATTATTGGTATCTATAAAATGATTGTTGTTAATACAGTGTTTGGAAATTCATGTATTATGTTTATTATTTAAAATTGATTTCTTATGTTCTTCTAATAGTGTATGAAATGATCGTCCCGCCTGTCCTATATATATTGCGTCACATTCACTACACTTAATTTCGTACACTCCGCACTTTGTTGTTTTGTCCACGGAGGATTTATTGTTTATTAGAAGTTTCCCTAAATTAGTTTGGTTTGTACATATGATATTAAACGCCTTACCCTTCACAGTATTAATTATTTTATTTGACAAATCTTTCACGTAATTTAATTTGATCCATTTTGTTTCTTTAATATTTTGAATGTAGAAATATTTCATTAGTTATTAATTATGTAAAAACAACACTTACCACTTGGTGTAACAAAAAACCGAGCTTAATTATCAAATTATACTTGATTATTTATGTAAAAAGAATACTTAATTACAAGCTTTGTTTTTATGTTACAAAAAGTGATAAATAACCAACCCACTTCTTATAACAGAAAAACGAGCTTGTTACTCAATTTTCACAAAACTCGCAATGGTATAGCTTAAGTTAACATTTTAATAAAATAATACAGAGACCATTTTTTTAAATTATATTTCCTATGTTCCAAGGCCGTAACTAGAAAAACATTGATAATGAAGGTTTAAATTAAATTACACTTGGTTTGTTTCACAATTTTTTACTTTACTATTTACTCGACTAGTTTCGCGTTTTACAGCATTATCAGGATAATACCTGATAATGCTGTAAAACGCGAAACTAGTCGAGTAAATAGTAAAGTAAAAAATTGTGAAACAAACCAAGTGTAATTTAATTTAAACCTTCATTATCAATATTTAAAAATGTTTCACCAAGTGATAAGATAGAAAAACATGTCTCGGAGAGGGGTTAATGGTAAAAATATTGTTTTTGCTTTTCCAGCGCCGCCTTTACATACAAAATATAAAATTTAGAAAATTTCGGGGTGGGGGTGGGGGAGAGGTTCAGCCCCCATATCCCTCCCGCTGGCAACGGCCTTACTATGTTCAATTCACAATGAACACATTGTTAGAAATTTTAATAAAATGTAACAAAGACAATTTTACGTATTTCCTGAAAAGCACGTTTCCTATTTTCGATCCCGAAATGAAAACGCATTGTCGGAAAATTCGATCGCGTTTTTGCCTGTGATATACAAAACATACGCAATACGATTTTAAACAACAAGCGTGCGCAGATTTCAATGCAAACTAGATTATTATCATAATAGCTTCACTTGTTTTTTTTTTTGGCTCAGCGTAAATAAATTCAGTATTGAAGCTGGTGTAAATAGGAACATTAAAACGGGATCGGTCATCCCGTTTTAATTTTCCTATTTTCACCAGCTTTAAAACATCAAGATTTTCAACTTTAGATATGATTTATGGAAAAATCAGATCAAGGGGGCTATTTACAATACCGATGCAATATGTCATCGCTGGGAAGTCGCATTGAGATGACGTAATTTTGGGAAGAATTATAGAGTAAAATGACGTATTTTAGTGAGACTGGTGCTGTGTAATTTTTAATTTATTAGAAAGTGCTTTTATTTCTAAGTAAATTTGGCGAGTGGTAGTTTTTGAATTAAATTAAAACACACAGAGCGTATAGATAACAATTGTTTATACAGAGAGTTTTATGTAACACCGAACATTTTCATAACGAGAAATTTTCTTTTAAGTATATATTAGGTTTTCCAATAGGGATGATATGATTTTGAAGTGACGTATATGTAATATGTCATGATCTGTCATTTATTTTTCATTGTATTCAATAGTGTTTACAATTTCATCATGGAGAGATATACGCAAGAACAACGTTTACAAATTATTCAGTTTTATTATCAAAATAATCGTTCTCCAATTGCAACTTTTCGTGCGCTTTTGCCATTTTATGGTCGTAATAATCGTCCAAGTGTGCTCGCTATTCGTCGAATTGTTGAAAATTGTGAGCGTACATTTTCTTTACATAATGTTAAAGTGCCAATAAGACAGAGAACCGCTCGAAGTAATGCAAATATTGCTGCCGTTCAGGCTGAAGACCGCAATTTGTCGTTCTCAACAATTGGGACTGTCTCAAACCACAACCTGGCGGATTTTGATAAAGGATTTGGGTTTGCATCCGTATAAAATTGTTCTCACTCAAGAACTGAAGCCATTGGACCACCGTAAACGTCGTGAATTTGCTGATTTTGCCTTGGAACAACTTGAAAACGATTACGACTTTTTTAAGAAAATCATCTTCTCCGATGAGGCACACTTTCATCTGAGTGGTGCGGTAAATAAACAATACTGTCGATTCTGATGCGAAGAAAATCCACAAATTATTCAAGAAAAACCATTACATTCACCTAAATTGACAGTTTGGTGTGGTTTTTGGTCTGGTGGAATCATCGGTCCGTATTTCTTTCGAAATGAAGATGGTAACACCGTTACTGTCAATGGAGCTCGGTATAGATCGATGATAACCATCTTTATGGCCGAAATTGGAAGAAGTTGATCTTGACAACATTTGGTTCCAACAAGACGGGGCTACGTGCCACACAGCAAATGCAACAATTGAATTATTGCGAGAAAAGTTTGAAGATTCGATTATTTCAAGAAATTGTGATATTGAATGGCCTCCAAGAAGTTGTGATTTAACACCATTAGACTATTTCTTGTGGGGTTATTTGAAGTCATTGGTCTTTCGAAATAAACCGGGCTCTTTTCAAGCTTTACAAGTCAATATTGAACGTGCCATTCATGACATACGACTTGATTTAGTGGAAAAAGTGCTCGAAAACTGGGTTCATCGAATTCGTTCCTGCAGAAGAAGTCGTGGAGGCCATTTGAATGACGTTTTATTTAGAACTTAATTGTATAGATTGTACTTCAGATTAAATAAGAAACATTTGAATTTCTTTAACAATAAGTGTGTTTTTTTTAAGAAATCATATCACTCTTATTGGAAATCCCTTTATATGCATACGTTGTACAATTTCCGACGCTCGGTTTGCAAAAGGATTCAATTTGAAGCTATGAACGAGTGTTTTCCACTCCCAGGCTAAGCATGAAGTGAAATTTCGAGTTTAGAAAAGCCTGAAAATTTGGTTTAGTCGCGTAGCGCGAAGCGCAGAGCGGCCAAACCAAATTTTCAGGCTTTTCTAAACTCGAAATTTTACTTCATGCGCCACCGGTACAAAGCACTGAATAATTGTAAAGATTAGCGGTGTGTTTTATACTTCGTAATATGTCAGTGTTTTGTATCGGTGGCGCATGAAGTAAAATTTCGAGTTTAGAAAAGCCTGAAAATTTGGTTTGGCCGCTCCGCGCTTCGCGCTACGCGACCAAACCAAATTTTCAGGCTTTTCTAAACTCGAAATTTTACTTCATGCTTAGTCGCGGAGTGGAACACACTCATTTTAAGTTTCAAATTGAACTCTTTTAAAAACACAACGGTTATCTGAAGATTTACGGCATATACGCTGTAATTGGGACATGTATACTTAAAAAATAAACTCCCAAACAAGTTGAGGCATTGGTTGCAATTGATTGGCTACAATTTGTAATGGTCGTATAGGCAACCCAATTTACACTTAACTTAAAAATAATAGGTGTTAAATTGTATTGAATGAAAATTTTCGGTGTCACATAAAACTCTCTGTATGTTATTATATTATTGACGATACAAATAAAAAGTGAAGTAACGAATAACAGTATTTTTATGCATATTATTATTTCTAAAATGAATTAATTTTTTCTATTGTAAATTCCCTTTTAAACATTTTAAAATTATTTTCATTATTTTAATTAAAAGTTCGTAAGTCAGCTTTTCGATACAATTGTAATCTTTTAATGATTTAAAATTTCGCACAGTTTTTGCTTCTTAAAGTGTGTTGTAAGAAATTGTTGGATATAATGGAGATAAAGCGCGATGCGCCAACGAATTTCACGATTCACACTCGGTACATTTTCAACAACAATTCACCCCCTTAGTTGAGAAAAATGCTTACTCTTCTCTTCTCTAACAACCTCACATTTTTGTTTTGTGTTTTTATTTTGTAAGCGTATAAAAACGTTTACACGAGAGAAAGACACGAGAAAAGTGCTCACCCTAAATACTGCACCTTTATATATTTTTAAATGGATAAACAAAGTGAATTCACATGAAAATAGAGAAGAAAATATTTTAGATATAAAAATCACATATATTAGAGGCAGTAAAAAAAAATCCATTATTTTTGCATGAAATTTAATCCTGTATTTATTACAGTTACAATGATGCGATTTATTTTAAATATGCGCCGTTTTGTTCGATAACTTGTTGCCATTTTGAAGGTGATTTCATTATGCCTCTCTGATAGAAGCCTTCGTTTCTATTGGCAAAACACTAGGATTGTCAATTTTCCGAAGCCTCTATCGAGGCAATTTTTTCTCCAGCAAAATCGTTCGCCATGGACAGGAGCATGTGGTAATTACTTGGTGCCAGATCCGGACTATATGGCGGATGCATAATAATAATAATAATAATAATAATAATAATAATAATTCATCTTTATTTCTTCCAAAATACATTACAATAATAATGTTACAATTATGCAATGTGAGGAAGAAAGGCGTCAAGAGGGGGTGAAAAATACATATTAGTTATAATATTCATTTATGCTGTACAGTTCTTTTTCGCAGAGGAAATCAAATAATGCTATATTTAATAGATGAGGCGGATACATGATGAAACTCTATTATACTATTTGAAATAAAACAACGCAGTTGGGAGGGTTTCACTTTTATTGTTGAACACTGCAACATGTTTCACTACACAGTGGCTTCATCAGGCAGATGAAATATTTCATCTGCCTGATGAAGCCACTGTGTGGTGAAACATGTTGCAGTGTTCAACAATAAAAGTGAAATCCTCCCAACTGCGTTGTTTTATTTCAAATAAATAATACTATTTTATATTTCTTATTATTTTGTATAACTTTAATATTTTCAGGTAGTTGATTCAAAAGTTTTATGCAATTAAAATTTTTTCCAGAAGCTGTTAATCTATGTTTTGGAATTTTGTAATTGGCTTTGTGTCTTGTGTCATAATCATGGTTAATTTTATTTTCACTAAAAAGGGGCTTGTATTTAAAAATGAATGTTAAGCATTTGAAAACGTACAGCGCGTACACCGTTAATAAACGATTCTCTTTAAAAATACCTCTACATGAGGTATTGAAACCTAGATTGTACATGGTTCTAATAACTTTTTCTGAATAATAAATATAGATGTACATAGGTTACTATGTCCCCAAAAACGTATACCATACCGCATATTTGCAATAAAGATATTTTTATATACAATATTAAGACTCGTTGTGTCGAACATATTTTTTAAATTTCGTATGCAAAAACATATTCCACTTAATTTTTTGCATAATATCTGTATATGGTCACGCCATCTAAGATGATCATCTAGCTCTATTCCCAATAATTACTCACGGAGACATTATCATTATTTATTAATAGAGTATTTGGCGCTACAGTGACATTTCTTCTTTTGAAAATTACAAATTTAGTTTTTGTTGAATTAAGAGCAAGCTTGTTATTAATGAACCAACTATGTGTGATATCAAAATGACGCTCACACAAAGTATTGAGTTCTATGTAGTTTTTAGCCCTAACCAATATTGTTGTATCATCTGCAAATTAGATTATATTTCCATTGTTATCTAAAGATTGAAAGACTGTTATTCCTTATAACAGTCTTTCTATTTGTGATTAATCACTTCACGTAAACTCGAAACAATACAGTTATCTAAAGATTGATTTGTAATATCGTTCGTAAATATAATGAATAGTTATGGCCCCAGAACACTGCCTTGAGGGACATCAATGTTTATATCATTTGATGACGAGTACGTTGTTGAACCCATTATATTTAATTTAACAATCTGTCGCCTATTACTTAAATACGATTTAAACCATGCAAAAAAAAGAAATTGTTGGCCCCTGATACCATAAGATTCAAGTTTAGATAATAGTAGTTTATGTTCTACGCAATCGAACGCTTTCGATAAGTCTAGAAACATCCCACAAGCAACGTCACCATCCTCAAGAATATTCGTTATGTTATTGATACAATCATATAAGGCTGTGTCCACACTTTTTCCAGGAATCTAACCGTGTTGGTGACTGTTGAATAAATTATATTTTGAAAATAAGTTCAGAAGTCTCTTGCATACTAATAACTCCAAAATTTTTGAAAAGCTTGATAGAATGCTTATTGGCCTGTAATTTCCCAAATCATCGATATCGCCTTTTTTATGTATTGGCGTTAAAAGGGCAGTTTTTAAAATGTCCGGAAATATTCCAGACATGAAGGAATCGTTAATGATTTTTATTAAAGATGCTACTTGTTCAAATGCAAGAAAAATAACATATATGGGGATATCATCTATCCCACATGCAAATTTGTTTTTACTTTTCAAGTTTGTTATTACGTTGAATAATTCATTTTTTGTCACAGGGTATAAAAATAGTGAACAATTATGTATAGGGATTTGAAAATTGATGTTTTTAAAATTATTAAAACGTGGTTGTAATGATTTGGTGGTGTTAGTAAGAATCTCCCAACCAAGCTCCAGAAATTGTTGGCGAGTCACTATCAAAGTGTCTGGCCTGGCATTGTCCTGATGGAACACAATTCCTCCCCTATTGGACGAGGTTGATCGCTTCTGGGCAATTGCTTCCTTCAGATGGTTCAATTGTTGACAGCGACAGTATCGGCGTTGTCGTAAGAGATCCACTTTTCATCACCAGTCATCGTTCGCTTCAGAAATGGGTAGATTCAGCAGCGATTTGTAGATGGAAATTCGGTCCATGAGGTTTTTTTGCGGTAATTTGTGTGGCATACATCAAGCTTCTTTTTCTATTTACTCTTATGCAAATGGTTTTTTGTGCATCGTTTGGCTTCCGGGCAATCGAAGAATCAGTGCTTACACGTATCCGCTCATTTTCCCGAATATATTTTTCCCGAATTACGTTTTTCCTGAATAATACATTTCCCGAAAACACTTTCCCGAATACTACTTTTCTGAATCAACTTTCCCGAATGATGTTTTTCCCGAACTAAACTATCAAAACCCAAATAGGGTTTTTCTAGTTTAGGTGAATACTTCCAGAAACTGAAGTCAGAATTTAGCTTATATTTACTGTTTAGTTGAGGCTGTTAGTTAAAAAAAACTCCATAATATCACTTTAATAAAACACTTAATTTGTTCAGGTTTCAAAATTGTATTTATTGTATTTATTTCTTTCTAAAACGGAAAATCTCCAATTTTATACAATGATTACAAAATATAACTTATATCTAATACCTAAAGTTCATTTACCTAAAAATAGGTACATAATGCACATTAATGAGGAACAAAAAATTTTAAGGTGATGGAGTTTTGCAAAAATACTTTCTAAATTGGTACGCAGCAAATTACGTTTAAAAGTATTTATAGATTCAGCAAATAAATCAAAATTTTCAAAACGCTGTAACAAATTTGCAAAACGCATTATCCTCGAAAGTGGACTGCTATAAGTGTAAACCGTATGATGATATTCTGTTCTAAATAGTTTATATTTTATTCAGGAACAATACCTTTCGGGAAATTGAATTCGGGAAATGGGATTCGGGATTTCTATTTTCAGGAAATATGGCGTTCGGGAAAAAGGTCATTCGGGAAAATATATTCGGGAAAGTGTACGGTAACCGTGCTTACATTATGGTCGGACATGAAGATTTCCATGATTTTATCGAAATTTTCAACAGTTGGCCTTCCAGAGCATGGTGTATCTTTGACATCGAAATTAACGGAACGGAATTGACTAATCCGAAATTTCTCGTGATTGGCTGTTAAAGTATCACGACCATAAACATTATTCACATTTTCAACCGCCTTGCTTGTGTTTTTGCCTTTATCTAAGAAAAACTGTTAAATATGGCGTATTTTTTCTTTATTAGTCTCCATCTTTAACGCACGCTCAAACAAAACTAATTTAACCATATTATATAAAATTACGAAAAAACTATTCGTGAAAATGCAAACAGTGTCTTAATTAATAGGACAATTTAAGACGATAAATAATCATTGAAACAACTATTTCCCGTGCAAATACACCTCCGGATATTGAATTATACAATGAAATATTTAACATCTTATTTAATTTGATTTGTTACAACGCTCTATTAAAGTATTTGTAACGTTTAGGTCAAATTCTCTTCAAACCAACTAACAATACAATTTAAAATGAAAGGAGAGATAGCAACAAATTTGAAGTGAAAGGACTTGGATTAAAACTAATGTCTTAGGCCATCTATAGACGCGTTTCGAGATTTATCTCTCTTCAGTATAGCTTTGCTTATGACGTTTAAAAAACTAGGAATAAAATAAAAACAAACTTACTTGGAAAAAGTGTTGTGTGTGGAATGAACAGGTACAATTACAAAAATGTCAGAGACGTTTATTTGTACGAAATTTGGTCTTTCTAACGCCACAAGTGTAACCAGATTGGACTTCTGCAACCTGTGATACAGACTAGTAAATCCATCAATTGGAAAAATAATCGATTTCTTTTTACTATACCTAATATTTAGTGAATTTGGCGGTGATTATGCATAATCTCTAAATGTAATGAGATTATTATGTATAATCTCCACGTGCATAGGATTATGCGTAATCTCCTCCAAATTCGATAAATACGTAGGATTTTTTACCCTATAGCTCTAAATTTAATCCACAAAAATCGTGTTGCTTTAATTAGAAAAATAACCTTGAATTACAGTTTTATATAAGAAGCAAACAATTTGCTTTAAATTAGATGTAGTAGTAATTGGATGCAAAAATCCCCCCTTGTTTGTTTTTTTTTCTTTCTCTATAAATAAAACCCAAGGATTACAATTTCCCTTGTTTCTTATAAATATAAATATAAACGCTCTTATAAATAGAACACGGTTTTAAAGTGGTGACATTAATTGCTTCTCCCTTTACGCATTCATGTAAGCTTATTTTCTTTTTTTTTCCTTTTTTAGATTCACACGCGAGGCATAAGTTTTACGTTTTTATTCGCCACTTTTCACCCCCCTTCTAACTTTAAGATTAGCAATCAGTGTTTAATCTTAGACTATATTACATTACACTGTGACGTTTGTCGAAGGTGGGGGAATTTATTTGAGTGGTGTGTTAAATTCCTCATTAACTCTAAACACGCGAAACGAAATAAAAATAAAATTATATCAAGTCTTGATTTGATAATTTGCTGTTTATTTTGTAAACATTTCATAGATTATTGTGAAATAAGGGTTAATGTTTAATAACAACACATTTTTTTTTCTTCTGCTATGTTTTTGTTTTAATAATGTTGGTGCGTCGGTTAATTTTAATAAACGTGTCTATGTTTATGTCTACGTTTATGTCTGTATATACAAGGAGTTTTTCTTTCAAGTATACATATCCCAATTACAGCGTATATGCCGTAAATCTTTAGAGGTTGTTTTTTTAAAAGGAGTTCAATTTAAAACCTAAAACGAGTGTTTTCCACTCCCATGCTAAGCATGAAGTAAAATTTCGAGTTTAGAAAAGCCTGAAAATTTGGTTTGGACGCGTAGCGCGAAGCGCGGAGCGGCCAAACCAAATTCTCAGGCTTTTCTAAACTCGAAATTTTACTTCATGCGCCACCGGTACAAAACACTGACATATTACGAAGTTTAAAACACACCGCTGAACTTTACATTGAATCAGTGTTTTGTGCCGGTGGCGCATGAAGTAAAATTTCGAGTTTAGGAAAGCCTGACAAATTTGGTTTGGCCGCTCCGCGCTTCGCTCTACGCGGCTAAACCAAATTTTCAGGCTTTTCTAAACTCAAAATTTTACTTCATGCTTAGCCTGGGAGTGGAAAACACTCGTTTAAAGCTTCAAATTGTATTTTTTTAATAAACCAAGCGTGGTAAAATGTACAACGTTTGCATATGTATACTTAAAAGAAAAATTCTCGTTAAGAATATGTTCGGTGTTACATAAAACTCTCTGTATATCTCTTCTTATGTCTATTTGACGAATAAAGCACTAATTACCTTTCTTCACACGTTTATTTAAATTACCAAATGTACATACATTTCGGACACAAAGCGACCATTATAATAAACATTTGAAGAAAGATAACTAGTGCTTTATTCGTCAAATTAATTTGATTTTCACGTAACTCAATCAGTCAATCAACTTATGTCTATCTTTACGTCTATTTTTATGTCTGTTTATGTCTATGTATATATTTATGTCTATGTTTTATTTATTAAATAGTTTCAATATGTATCTAACAGTAAAATTCCCTACTCGTTTGAAATCATGCCTAGACAACGTGTTCATAAACATAGGATCTGAAAAAGTGCATACTCAACTATTACCAACACCTTTTTCGGACCATGATGCTATTCAATTTAGTTTTGTATTGTCTAGTTTCATGCCTAAAAAGGAATCTACAACAATCAGGCCCATCACCACTGATGGCAAGTACTTATTCTATCAGTTATTAGAGACCACCGACTGGGACATCTTAAACAGTAGTGACGTTAATATGATCTATGTGTACATGTTTTTGGATTTACTTTTAGAACATTTTAATACGGCATTTACAGAAAAAAATATAGTTTACAAAAATAACAAAGCTAACAACATTATCTGGTTTAACAACAATCTTAAATCAAGGCGTCAACAATTACAGCTTAATCATGAATTATATTCAAAAACGGGCAGTAGTGACTTGTTGAAATCTAAATAAATACTCAGAAGCAAGTATAGAAAAGAATTGTCGCTAGCTAAAATAAGAGCTAATGACAATTATAATAACCAAGCAACGAATGCTTCAAAGGCGATGTGGGCCATTATAAATTCCCCTAAACAACCAAAACAAACCAACTCTAAACTAACAGCGAAGGAATTCAACTCGTACTTTGCAAATATAGCCACATCTCTTCTAAATGAAATTCCTCATTGTTATATAGACCCCATATCAATTGCAAGTGTCAATATTAAATGCGACATACCATACTTTTCTTTTAAACCAATTTCACAAGTGGTAGTGAGAGACACAATCAAAGACTTAAGTAACAAAAAGAGCAAAGATATCTACTACTTATCTATGTACATTATAAAAGAAATGATCAATGTTCTCATTGGTCCTTTAACAATACTCATAAACAAAATATTAACAACATCTACTTTTCCTGAATCGTTTAAATTAGCAAAAGTAATACTAATATTAATATTAAGAAAGGAGACAATAATGATATGAATAACTACACCCCCATTGCATTATTACCAGTATTCTCTAAAATCATTGAAAAAAATATGTACCACCAGATCGTGACTTTCCTAAATACAAACCAACTTTTCTCTCCTTCTCAATATGGATTTAGGAAGGAAACGTCAACCACAGATGCCATAATTGACTTTACCAACAAAATAATAGAAACGTTCGAAGAGAGTAAATATGGCCAAATTTCTTGACTTAAGTAAGGCGTTTGATTGTGTCTCTCATGACAAACTAGTAAGTAAACTATACCTCTACAATTTTGAACCATCTGCTTGTAATCTTGTATGCTCGTTCCTCTCTAATAGAACCCAAGCTGTTTACCATAATAGTCTTTACTCCAAGCAGTTACCAAACATTCATGGTGTCCCTCAAGACTCCACACTGGGTCCTTTACTATATTTAATTTATTGCAATGACTTCCCTGCATTTATGGATCATATCTTTTTCTGATAATTTACATACCACCATATCATTGGATCAAGAGGCAGCAAAAAAGGCAGCATCCTGGGTTCATGCTAACAAATTAATACTCAGTGAATCTAAAACTGAAAGTATGTTATTGACATTAAAAAATCATGACTTGCAAAATACGAGTAGATCGGTAAACTTTCTAGGTTTGCACATTGATGATCGCCTACTATGGGATCACAATGGGAGTGAATTATGTAAAAAACTGAATAGGTCAATTTTTATTTTAAGAAACCTGACTAAAAATGTGTCATCACATGTACTGAGAACGGCATATTTCTCGTTAATACACTCTCATTTATCATACGGTATTGTAACATGGGGGCACTCATCATCAGCGCATAGAGTATTCGCCCTTCAGCGAAAGGCATTACGAGTAATCGCTGGTCTAGATTACAAAGCCCACTGTAGAGAAGCCTACAATAAACTAAAAATAATGACACTTCCCAGTATATATATTTACCGCTGTCTTATTTATGTTAAGAAACACATTGATCAATATTGCTCTCACAGTGCTTTACATATACATGACACAAGAACAAAAGATAAACTCTGCCCAACCAAGCTGAAGTTACAGCGATCTAGAGTTGGAACTAACTATTATGGAATTCATTTCTTTAATAAATTACCTGAAAGCATAATAAGTCTTCCATTTGAAAAATTCCAATCTAGGATAAAATCATTATTATTGGATGCAGTATTTTTCAGTTTTGATGAATATTTTAATTTTGTGCGTTAGAGTTCGGCTGGACCATCAGTGAGCAATAATCTGAAATACTTGTTTGTTCCCATTGATATTACTATTATTGTTATGTGATATGTTAATTGTAAATTATTGGCAATATTGTACACATCTAATTCATTATATCTTTATGTTGACGATAGTAACACCATTTGTAGTTGTACGCATGAATAAAGTTCTATTCTATTCTATTCTATTCTATTCTATTCTATTCTATTCTATTCTATTCTATTATTTCTTTATATATTTGTGTTCATGTCCATGTTTGTGTCTCTGTATATGTCCATATTTATGTCTATGTTTCATGTTTATGTTAATGTCTATGTTTGAAATGTTAATTGTAAAATGCGTTTTTATCGTAGTAAATGTCCCTTGGTTTGTTCGTCCAAGCGGGTTTTTCGACGTTTTTTACTTTGTTTATAACTTTCAAATTGATCAGGAATCTTATCAGGATTTCGTAGAGCATTTCGGCGACGCTGGTAAAGCTGCAGCCTAATAATAAACCGAAGATCCCACCCAATGATGCTAAAATTAAAAATAACATAAAAATTAAGAACATAAAAATTAACAAATCAACAAAATTCACTTGGAGATTATACATAATCTCCGTCAAATTGTTAAGTTAACAGAGAGTATTATATACTGCTGAAGATAATCAAAATTAAGAAATTTATAGTAGAAAAAATTAATAAATCAACAAAATGTACTTCGAGATTTCGCATAATCTCTGTCGAATCGTTAAGTTATAATAATAATAATAATAATAATAATTCATTTATTTCCAAGAAGAATTTTTACATTCATGGGTGAGTCGACAGTGATGTTGAGCCAATTAACTTAATAATAGCATAATATAAGACGTACAATAATAGTAATGTAAATATAGAATGAAAGTAATGTAGTTATAAGTTAAAAGAGATTATTGTATACACCTGAAGATGATCAAAACTAAGAAATTTAGAGAAGAAAAACACATATCAACAAAATTTACTTGGAGATTATACAGTCTCTGTCGAATTATCAAGTTAAATGAGATTATTATATACACCTAAAGATAATCATAATTACTACTGCGGAATAAATGATGATAAAATTCAAAAGAAAGAAATATAAAAAACAAAAAAATAAATGAAAATATCTAAAAGAAGTGTAATACTTGCATAGAATATAAAGATCGTCTGTTACTAGGCCTCTCTTGATGTGCGTGAAAGTTTCGCGAGGGTAAAACACGTTAATTAGCGAAGAACTCGATGTGTCTATACCATCTCTAAAAAAAATAATAAAAATGTTTTTGTTTGAAGAAAACACAAATTGTCTACACTACTTTGGAACAACGTCTTTTAAAAACATTGCCTTTTTTTAATATGAAGAAAACACTTAACTTTTCCATACCACTTTTATTTCACTTTTGTGGCTAGTTTCAATTACACGGTAATCATTGTGAAACTAAGTACTTTTTAAAATTTTTAAATACTTAGTTTGACAAAGATTGCCGTGTAATTGAAACTAGTCACAAAAGTAAAATAAAAGTGGTATAAAATAGTTAAGTGTTTTCTTTGTATCAAATTGAAAATGTACCACGAAATAAATGCCTCCAAGATTCAAGAATTGTATTTTTTTTGTTTAAGTGTAAAACGATTTCAATAATGTTACGATGTAAGGAAATAAGAGTCATGGGTATTTCATTTTTAATAATCTTTGAGATTTACATTATTTTTTGTAATGTTATTCTCAAAGATTGTTAAAAATAAAATGCCTATGAGTCTTATTTCTTTACATCTTGAAATTATTGAAACCGCCTTACACTTAAACAAAAAAATTGAATACTCACAGAAAACTGGAAATCGCCGTCTTGTCATTCACAAGATCAGATCCTGAAGATAGTAATTTATAAATTACAGATTCGCATTGATTGGGGCAATCGCAACGACTGTAATTCATGTTATCCACTAAAAACAAAAAAAAAACAATACACAACAACATTTGATTGTGCTCCCTATTTCTCCCTCTCTGTCTCTGTCTTAGATAAACTGTTAGCAACTGTTAGGTTAGATGATTGTCTTTAAATAAAAAGAATACGAACATAATATTTAAAATACGTTACTTGTTTAAGTTTCATGTGCTGGGTTAGGTTAGGTTAGGTTAGGTTAGGTTAACCTAACCCAGCACATGCAACTTAAACAAGTAACGTATTTTAAAAATTATGTTCGTATTCTTTTTATTTAAAGACAATCATCTAACCTAACAGTTGCTAACAGTTTATATCTTAGGCAACTGTCTGGCTTAGCTATAGATGTGCCTTCTCTTCCGTTCTCTCTCTCTCCCTTTCTGCCCAAGACTGTCATCTAACCACCATTTAACCACCATCTTACCTCTCTCATTTTTTTCTCTCTCCTTATTTACCTATTCTAGTTAGATATGTTAAATTAGGTTAGATAGCACTCATTTGATTAGCCTCACTTAACTGTGAATGTGCTCTCTCTTTCTCTCTCTCTCTCTCTCTGTCCAAGAGTGTCATCTAACCCCCACCAAACTGCCCTCTAACCTCTCTCTCTATCTCTTCTTATTTACTATCACCTATTCTAGTTAGATTCCAGTTAGATTAAGTTAGGTTACATAGCAGTCATTTGATTAGCCCCACCATCCAACCGCCATCTAATCTCTCTCTCTTTCTCTCTCTATTTCTCACTCTTCTTATTTAATATAACCTATTCTAGTTAGATATGTTGAGTTAGGTTAGATAGCAGTCATTTTATTAGCCTCACTTAACTGTGAATATACTCTCTCTTCCTCTCTCTCTGCCTAAGAGTGTCATCTAACCACCATGTAACCGCCATATAACCTCTCTTTCTCTCTCTCCCTAATCGCTATCATCTATTCTAGTTAGATATGTTAAGTCTGTGTTAATGTCTGCCCAAGAGGGCCATGTGCCCAAGAGTGTCATTAAACCACCATCTGACAGCCATAAACCTCTCTCTCTTTCTATCTTTTCTTATTCACTATCACCTGTTTTAGTTAGATATGTTAAGTTAGGTTAGATAGCAGTCATTTGATTAGCTTTACTTAACAGTGGATAGGCTCTCTCGTTCTCTCTCCCTCTCTCTCTCTCTCCGCCCAGGAGTGTCATCTTACCACCATCTAACCGCCATCTAACCTTTCTCTCTCCCTCTATCTCTCTCTCTGCCCAGGAGTGTCATCTTACCACCATCTAACCGCCATCTAACCTTTCTCTCTCCCTCTATCTCTCTCTCTGCCCAGGAGTGTCATCTTACCACCATCTAACCACCATCTAACCTTTCTCTCTCCCTCTATCTCTCTCTCTCTGTCCAGGAGTGTCATCTTACCACCATCTAACCGCCATCTAACCTTTCTCTCTTCCTCTATCTCTCTCTCTCTCTCTCTGCCCAGGAGTGTCATCTTACCACCATCTAACCGTCATCTAACCTTTCTCTCTTTGCCCTAATTTAACCTAACATATGCTACTGCATAACCTAATCTTATTGACTGTCACCGATTCTAGTTAGGTATGTTAAGTTAAGTTAGATGGCACTTAACAGTGGATATGCTCTCTCTTTCTCTCTCTCTGCCCAGGAGTGTCATCTAACCGCCATCTAACCTTTCTCTCTCTGCCCTAATCTAACCTAACATATGCTACTGCATTACCTAATCTTATTGACTGTCACATATTCTAGTTAGGTATGTTGTGTTAAGTTAGATGGAATTTTTGTTTAACCCATCATCAAATATGTATTCGTACGTATGCATACCAATGTCCTGCAAACACTTGAGCTGTTGAAACCCGCAAACTGGTATCCCTGAAAAAATAGAATAAAAAAAAACGAACTTATAATTAGAAAAATAGTGTGATACTCAGGATCAATTCATGTGATTTTGATTACCTGTACTTTTATATGAATATGGAACACACTGGCATTTCTCTTTGTATTTAAATATTTCACAAGCGGCGACGCAATTCGTGTCCGAATGCAGCGGAAAATATCTGCCCTCACTCTCATTATTGTAGCGACAATTCCTCTGCTCGTAAGGCAGCAACCTAACCCCTTCAGTGTCCTCCATAACCGTACCAAATATCTGCACGAACAACACCGAACCGGAGGTTATCGCGCGGTGGAAATGCACGCCTTTCGGAAGTTCCAATGAATTGTGCACTATTATCTAAAAAAATAATTAATCAAAATAAGTTAAACATCACGAGTTTGGAAAATTTGTATAAAATAATATCACACATAAATTCATTTCACATAAAACAAGCATATGATTCGAAAGCGTAAACGCCATCTAATGCCCCTTAGCTCAAGTAGCATCGCCAATACAGGTATAAAAGGATAAGATTAAGAAATAAAGATAACATGTATAAACTATCCTATGTTATTGGTGTTATTGACAAGATTGCAGGGGTTTCGGGTCAGATTAGGTTGATTTGTTTGAGTTTGATTACCGTGATTCCTAAGAAATGAACGTAATTATAATCCGATTCGACCTTTGTGTTATTCGTGACAACCATCAAACCCATGTGATGTCCAAAATATTCCGTGTGTCTCGTAGTTCCATTATCCCTACAAAATATACTATTGAATTAAACGTTTCTGCATGTAAAAAGTTATATTTTTGTTGCGCAGATTATTAGCATGCTCATAAACATGGTAGCAAACGTGATAGCCAACGATCATTGAACGGTGTGCCCTGACCGTTTAATGATCGTTGGCTATCATGTTGACTACCATTAAGGGGAGCCAATGCTTATGGGAGTACTGGAAATCGAGCAAAAAAGAAGAGACTATGGTTAGGATGTGCGGTAAGAGTAAGACAGAGGACTATTAAATTAGTTCAATAGCTAACGCCATCTAATTCTCCTTAGTGCCACTATGGAGCATTAGATGGCGTTAGCTAGCAAGTCCTTTTAATAGTTCTCACATATCGGCTTGATATAGTAAGAAATGTTCAGTATTCCTTAGCACTGGGTCGGGACCACACTGAAGAGAACCTTGAAGTCCGAAACGAGTCTGTGGGTATCCGGTGCCGGAATACTGAACTCAAATTTACAGAGGACTATATACATCAATCACCGGTTTCGCTTCCAGATGCAGCATCCAAACGCGGTTACCAAATTTTATATTGGGACTGGCTAACTGGATATATATGAACTGTGTTACTATGTGCAATTTAAAGAAGAAGAAAAAGATTATTGGCGCATACCAAAGGTTTAAATTAAATATGCAACATCTTCCTGCGACCGTGAACGTCTCAACGAATAATTCGCTGCAATTCCGCACAATGCCTTCCCATTTGCAGCGCAACAGCAACTCGTCACAAGTTTGCGTTATTTTCAAGAAAGTTTCGAACTCATCATAACCGTTCATCCTCAGCACCTCGGAGAGCCAGAGGGTGCTGCTTGTGTTCATTTTGTGATAACTTAAGGAAGTTAAAGATATGACCTGGGGGATGGCTTCTGCGACTTCTTCTTTAGATCTTCCATAAAGATTCCTTAAAATAACAAAACGATGGTTAATTATCGAATAAAGTAATTTTTTCACTTTTAATTGAATTATTGGTAATTTAAATAAAAATATGAAGAAATGTTATTAGTGCTTTATTCAATTTTGTCTGCACGTAACTCAATCAATCAATTTATTTGAAATGATGTTAATTAAAGACAGGACAATTTATAAATATTGCTTACAATGTATTAACAAACTGTTGGACTTTGTCGGGCATAATTTTATTGTTGTTGCAAACGGTGACTGCAGGAAAAGGTAACTTATATGTAGGAGCGTAGGCTGAATCGACATAGGTGATTGTTGGTCCGCTGGTGAACCTCCACCAAACCAGTAAGAGCATGTAGACAGAGACTCCCAGGGCTGATAATACAATGAGAGTCCAGATTAATCTGCGAAGGCAAACAACAATCAACAAATTACAAACTAAAACTAACGTTGCTGTGAAATGCCCGGAGACAATAATGGATTGTACAGCTGATGTCACAATGATAGTTCAGAGAAATCTATACAAGAAAATGACATATGTTGAATTCATTTTTCACTGGTGAAACATATTTAATTAATAGTAGAACTTTGATTAAAACACTTGGATTTTTTCACTGATTTATTTTTATGTTTAGTCCAACTAGTTTCAATCTTACGTCATTATCAAGAAGATATGTACAAAATTTAGAAAAGTATCGTTATTTATATACAACAGCAAATTTCAGGTAATAAGGGCCGTTGCAATGGAGGAATGCCAAATGTCTTCGATGTTATTAAGCGTGGTCTTTTCGCTTTTAATTGCTCGCTTTATTTCTAATCCCTCTCGGAGATTCAAGTCGCGTCCCTTATTACCCGAATACCTGAATACTGTTGTATATATAAATCGATACGTTTCGAAATTTTGTACATATCTCCTTGATAATGACCTGGGTCGAAACTAGTTGGAGTTAACATAAAAATAAATCAGTAAAGCAAACCAAGTGTTTTAATCCAAGTTCTACTATTAGAAAAAGACAAATGCCCAGAGACAATAATGGATTGTACGACTGATCACACAATGAGAGTTTAGAGGAATCTGCACAAAAAAACGAGAAATTGCAATTAACTAAAACTATCAAATAGAAACAGAAGCCATCGGGAAATTATATTATAATCTGTGTTACACTAAACAAATACATACATTACCTGGTAAAATGTGTTCCGTCTATAGTGTTCTGAGTTCCGTGAACACTAGTGTTCCCCGCGAAATCGCGGTAAGTGTCCTTTACTGATCGGCGGACTCTTTCGCTGGTTATTGACATTGTTGAAACAGTAACACTCGATTTATTTACTAAAGCTTTTCAACTACAATCTTTGTAAAATCTTAGCTTACAGTTAGTTTAGTTTGTATACAGGTTTTTTTTCTTCATATGGTTACAAAATGAAGCAACCTATGTGTTAGCCCTTGACTATTTGTTTTATTAGCAGAGTGTTTGTTATGTCGATATACCTCGAGTGTTTTTTGTATTTACCTTATTCGTACATGATTAATGCGGAAGATTAAACGCATGCGATGAATTAACACGAAACAGTTTACGATTAATAGTTCTAAAAGTATTTATTAATTTTGTTTTCCATTTTGTTTTCGGTATCTTGCTCCCAGCTAGATACCGAAGCATGAATTATTCACACACTTTTAAGAATGAAATTAAATCTTTGTTAGTACAAATAGAACCATACGAGATGGCAGAATATTTTAATTATTATATATAGTGCAGGTCAACAGTTATTGCTACAGTAGTTCAAGCTATATTCTGTTTTGTAACGATTTTCCTTATTATATCCTGAAGAAAATAAAGTGCTTAAGTAAGTAAGTAAATAGATCTTTTATAATTTTTCTACTGGTACAGTGTTAAGGTTTAATTTAAAAATCACAATTTAGAATTAAAGAAAATATTCATTTATTAACAACAATTAAAGCAAACAAAATAGGAATAATATTTAGGGAAAACGCGTACAATAATAATAATAAAATTAAAACAAAACGTGTTGTGTAAAAACTAGTAAAAAATAATTCAATAATACTAAAAATCGTACATAAAATCAAACATTGCTAAATATAAACAAAAATTGGTATATACTCATAATTTATTTTGAGAGTTAATAAAACTTAAAGAGAAATAAAAAAACACAACAACATAATAACAAAGAGGGTAACTTTATTCCACCAGGGGACGTTTACTTACTCAAGTAGAGTAAATCACTAAAACGTATTTTTATCAATAAAAATTATTCAAGTAAATATTAAGATTAATTAATTGTATTTGGTCTATCAAAAAGAAATCAACACTAGCTTAATAGAATTTAAAAAAAAAACAGTGTAGTTAACGAATTGTATATTTTAAATTAGTGTCTATTTTACACAGAAAGACATAGAGAAAAAGAGAAAGAGAAAAAAGTGAAGGAGTGAAAAAATAAAAGAGAGAGAGAAAGAGAAAGAGTGAACGAGATAATGAAAAAACAAGAGAGAAAGAGAAAGGGAAAAAGAGAGTAAAGGAATAAAGAGAAAAATAGAGGAGTGTTTTTAAATTTAATTTAAACGAAAAGTGTTAGGGATTCTGCAACTTTGCGACTAGATTTTGTTTGTGTTTGCGCTTTAATCGACCTGGAGCTTCTTGAAGCTACCCTCCAGTCCCATACCCAATTCCTCGTTCATCTCGGACACTAGGGGGCAGGATTTTTCATCGATTTCGATGTACAGGTCGTCCAAAGCGATTAACTGCTCGCGTTTTTCCGCCAATTTTTCCTTCAGCTTTTCAACCATATCTGCTAAAGGCACTTCGCCACCGTATTCTTTGGGCAGGATCTTGGGATCGACGTGTTTGTACAATTCGTCCATTGATTTATGAATCTATAGTACAAATGCGTAAAACAATAAAATTTTCTTTAATTAATTTCTCACTTAACCCGTGGTGAAACATTTTTGAATATAATACTGGATGTTTAATTAAAACACTTGGTTTGTTTCACTAATTTATATTTTCTCCGACTAGTTTCGACCATTGGTCATCTTCGGGGAGGAATGTGATTTCTCCCCGAAGATGACCAATGGTCGAAACTAGTCGGAGAAAATATAAATTAGTGAAACAAACCAAGTGTTTTAATTAAATATCCAGTATTACAATAAAATTAAATGAAATAAATATGAAACATTTTCATACAACTTTTTTTTTAAAATTATATTTAGTTAATTGATACTATTGTTAATTTTAAG
This sequence comes from Philonthus cognatus, assembly GCA_932526585.2. Classification (NCBI taxonomy): domain Eukaryota; kingdom Metazoa; phylum Arthropoda; class Insecta; order Coleoptera; family Staphylinidae; genus Philonthus; species Philonthus cognatus. Next base: position 53,718,151 of record OW052249.1, on the reverse strand, counting down.
TATATTTAAAGATTAATTTTAGAATACTTTCTTACCAGAATTCTAGCTCTTAATTTTTCGCTGAGCAAAGACACGGCGAATTCGATCAATTTCACAGCATTTGATGAGATGTTTAAGAAGTGGTTCGATTTGTGTCTCATTGGGGTCGAGCTCTAGGAATTAAATAAATTTATTTAATAAATTGTTACTTCCGATGATTCGTCGACTTTCACATATTTTTATGATGTTACGCATTAGGTTAATACTTATAATTTTTCATAGAGGATGATTTTTGTCTGTAGTTCGTCGACTATTACATTTTTTGTATGATGATATGTATTACGTTAATATATATATAATTTGGAATTCAAGATGTTTATCGGTAAATGAATAAATTTAATAAAATATCTCAAATTTCTTAATTATTGTAAATGAAAGTAAATGCTCTATAATTATTAAAAATGACGATTTAGTAATGAGTCTCCCGGCGCATTCACCGGAATTTTTATTTTCCATACCTGCACACATCTAAGCATATTCCGGATATCCGTAAGTGACCAAAGCGAAATATGCGCCATGGTAAATCCCTCCTCGTCATTAACATAACTATATCCATGAATTTGATTCATGTCGTCATCCATGAAAGCTTCAGTTATCAAACTGTGGACCCTAGCCATGTGAGCAGCTGTATATTTATGAGGATCAAATTTTCCAGCGCAGGAAAATAACACGAGTTTTCCGTCTTGTCTTTCTAAGAGTGGGACTAAATAACCACTGTTAATGATTTCTGAAAGTTCTTTGTCTTCGGTATCGAGATTGCGGAACCATTTCGGGTAAAGTTGACGGATTATTAAGTAGCGTTCTAGCATTTCGCAGGCCTGAGGGACGCTGAATTTTTTTGTGCGGAGGAATCTTAGTAAAAATGGAGCGTCTAAAATTATATTAAAGATAATTACAGACATTTTATTAGACATTAAACATACGAGGTGTGTACATTTAGTAATGAGACTGTCAACGTAATGTTGGATCTATCTTCAAGAATCGATTCAAATATCTATAGAATCCGGACCTTGTCCATTCAGATCATCGGTTGATAGTCAGAATGATCGGAAAAGAGTTTAGTTTGACTCACACCACCGTTTATATTTTGAAATAACTAAGTTTACTTAACATCCTCAGCAAAATTTAGAAAAATCCGCAAAGTTATTGTTTTTGAACAAATCAATATCCTTGAAAATCGAGACAAAATCAACATAATTTCAACTTCAAGTCAAAATAACTCAAAAACTATAATATTTTCAACAATAAACTGGGGATAAGAAAATTGTGCACAAACATCGCATGGTCAATAAACCATTGGTAATGGTCACTATGTATCTGAAATGTCATCTGGTAAAGAATACAATTCTGAAAAAAGGTTAAAAATGTTTTATTTCAAGCCAATAAACGAGTTTTTAGTCAGTAAAGATATTCCTGTGGCTACTCAGCCTCCTTATTCACCTGACTTGGTTCTTTGTGACTTTTTCCTCTTTCTGAGATCGAAAAATCACTCAATGAAAACTAATTTTGAGGCGCTCCAAAGCATTTAATCAGCTGTAACTGACCAACTAAAAGCTACTCCAGTATCCGAGTTTCAACACTACTATGAGAATTGTAAAAACCGTCTCCAGCGCTGTGTGGCTTCCCAAATGACAAGATAGTTATTTTGAGGAAGGCGATATTGAATTGTAGTTCTATTAAAAAAATAATAATAATTTAAAAAATCAGTCACATTACTTTATTTACACACCTCGTATAATCTAAAATTGGATGCAATTTATAATAATTTATAGTTGATGTTTTGTATAATAAACATTGTTACGTATTTCAGTTTATGTTTTGTTTACCTGTTCTGCATTTTTTAATATTTGGATGTTTGTTAACCCATTCTCTAATTTGAGCTAATGATTGTTCCCTAATATTATCGTCTTCGCGAAGTTCATCCAAGGCGACTTTTCTGACATCTTCCGGTAAAGTGCAGACGTATTCTGGAATGGTTCCGTCTTGTCCACCCAAACCCATTGTTCTAAAAAAAATGAAACAAATTAGAGAGTCTTTAAAAAGAGTAGGTATATTTTTTGTAAGACGAATTAGTTCTATTAAGACAAACGAATGTCTGTTATCAGCATCTCAGTAGGTTCTGACTTCTAAGACATACGCCGTAATTAAGTTCAGCGCTGTGACACTACCCAATAACATATATTTAAATGTATTTGACGTGTTTTGAAGGAACTAAGTTTATTTAACTTCCACAGCAAGTTTTAGAAAAATCCGCACAGTGATTATTTTTTGAAAAATTAATATCCTTGAAAATCGAGCCAAAATAAACATAATTTCAACTTCAACTCAAAATAACTCCAAAACTATTGATGGGATATTTTGGTATTTTTGACATATTTTGAAAGACCTAAGCTTACTTAACATCCTCAGCAAATTTTAGAAAAAGCCGCACAGTAATTATTTTTGGAAAAATCAATATCCTTGAAAATCGAGCCAAACTAAACATAATTTCAACTTCAAGTCAAAATAACTCAAATACTATTGATAGGGTATTTTTGGATTTTGACATATTTTGAAAGAACCAAGTTTACCTAATATCCTCAACAAATTTTAGAAAAATCCGCACAGTTATTATTTTGGAAAAATCAATATCCTTGAAAATCGAGCCAAAATAGATGTAATTTCAACTTCAAGTCAAAATAACTCAAAAACTATTTATAAGGGTATTTTTAAAATTCAACATATATTGAAAGAAGCAAGTTTACCTAACATCTACAGCATGTTTTAGAAAAATCTGTACAGTGATTATTTTTTTTAAAATCAATATCTTTGAAATTCGAGCCAAAATATACAAAATTTTAACTCCAACTCAAAATAACTCAAAAACTATGGATGGGGTATTTTTGGATTTTGACATATTTTGAAAGACCTAAGTTTACTTAACATCCTCAGCAAGTTTTAGAAATATCTGCACAGTTATTATTTTTGGAAAAATCAATATCCATGAAAATCGAGCCAAAATAAACATAATTTCAACTTCAAGTCAAAATAACTCAAAAACTATTGATAAGGTATTTTTAGATTTTGACATATTTTGAAAGAAGCAAGTTTACCTAACATCCTTAGCAAATTTTAGAAAAATCCGCACTGTGATTATTCTTTTTAAATCAATATCCTTGAAATTCGAGCCAAAATAAAAATAATTTCAACTCCAACTCAAAATTACTCAAAAACTATTAATGGGGTATTTTTAGATTTTAACATATTTTGAAAGACCTAAATTTACTTAACATCCTTAGCAAATTTTATAAAAATATGCACAGTGATTATTTTTTTAAAAATCAATATCTTTGAAAATCGAGCCCAAATAAACATAATTTCAATTCCAACTTAAAATAACTCAAAAACTATTGATCGGGTATTTTTAGATTTTAACATATTTTGAAATAACTAAGTTTACTTAACATCCACAGCAAATTTTAGAAAAATCTGCACAGTGATTTTTGTTATTAAATCAATATACTTGAAAATTGAGACAAAATTAACATAATTTAAATTTCAAGTCAAAATAACTGAAAAACTATTGATGGGCTGTTATTATATTTTGACATGTTTTGAAAGACCTACATTTACTTAATATCCTTAGCAAATTTTAGAAAAATTCGCACAGTTATTATTTTTGGAAAAATCAATATCCTTGAAAATCGAGCCAAACTAAACATAATTTCAACTTCAAGTCAAAATAACTCAAAAAACAATTTATAGCGTATTTTTAGATATTAACATATTTTGAAAGAACTAAGTTTACTTAACATCCTCAGCTAATTTTAGAAAAATCCGCAAAGTTTTTGTTTTTGGAAAAATCAATATCCTTGAAAATCGAGACAAAATAAATATAATTTCAATTTCAAGTCAAAATAACTCAAAAACTATTAATGGGGTATTTTTGGATTTTGACATATTTTGAAAGACCTAAGTTTACTTAACATCCTTAGCAAGTTTTAGAAAAATCTGCACATTAATTATTTTTTGAAAAATCAATATCCTTGAAAATCGAACCAAAATAAACACAATTTCAACTTCAAGTCAAAATAACTCAAAAACTTTTGATGGGATATTTTTAAATTTTGACATATTTTGAAAGACGTAAGTTTACCTAATATTCTTAGCAAATTTTAGAAAAATCTGCAGAGTGATTATTTAAAAAAAAATCAATATCCTTGAAAATCGAGCCAAAGAAAACATAATTTTAACTTCAAGTCAAAATATCTCAAGAACTATTGATAGGGTATTTTCGGATTTTGACTTATTTTAAAAGAACCAAGTTTACCTAACATCCTCAGCAAATTTTAGAAAAATCTGCACAGTGATTTTTTTTTTTTAAATGAATATCCTTGAAGATCGAGCCAAAATAAACATAATTTTAACTTCAAGTCAAAATATCTCAAGAACTATTTATAGGGTATTTTTAGATTTTAACATATTTTAAAAGAACTAAGTTTACTTAATATCCTCAGCAAATTTTAGAAAAATCTGCACAGTGATTTTTTTTTTAATTAATATCTTTGAAAATCGAGCCAAAATAAACATAATTTTAAATTCAAGTCAAAATAACACAAAAACTATTGATGGGGTATTTTTGTATTTTGACATATTTTGAAAGAACCAAGTTTATTTAACATTCTCAACAAATTTTAGAAAAATCCGCACATTCGAGCCAAAATAAACATAATTTTAACTTCAAGTCAAAATAACTCAAAAACTATTGATAGGGTTTTTAGATTTTGACATATTTTGAAAGATTTAAGTTTTCTTAACATTATTAGCAAATTTTAGAAAAATCCGCACAGTTATTATTTTTTGAAAAATCAATATCCTTAAAAATCGAGACAAAATTAACATAATTTCATCTTCAAGTCAAAATAACTCAAAAACTATTGATAGGGTATTTTTGGATTTTGACATATTTTGAAAGAACCAAGTTTATTTAACATTCTCAACAAATTTTTGAAAAATCCGCACAATAATTATTATTTTAAAAATCAATGTCCTTGAAATTCGATCAAAAATAAACATAATTTTAACTTCAAGTCAAAATATCTCAAAAACTATTGATAGGGTATTTTTGGATTTTGACATATTTTGAAAGAACCAAGTTTATCTAACATCCTCAACAAATTTTACAAAAATCCGCAGAATGCTTATTTTTTAAAAAATCAATATCCTTGAAATTCGAGCAAAAATAAACATAATTTTAACTTCAAGTCAAAATAACTCAAAAACTATTGATAGGGTATTTTTGGATTTTGACATATTTTAAAAGAACCAAGTTTACTTAATATTCTTAGCAAATTTTAGAAAAATCTGCACAGTGAATATTTTTTTAACAATAAATATCCTTAGAAATCGAGCCAAAATAAACATAATTTCAATTTCAACTCAAAATAACTCAAAAACTATTGATGGGGTATTTCTGGATTTTGACATGTTATAAACGAACCAAGTTTACTTAACATCCTCAGAAAATTTTAGAAAAATCCGCACAATGAATATTTTTTTTAAAATCAATATCCTTAAAAATAACTTCCAAGACTCACCGTTTCCTATAGCATAATCTAGGAGATGTAATTTGTTTTTCAAAACAACCGAAATGCCGACAGTTTATAGACACTTGTTAGTATTTTCAAAACTCTGTTTACTATTCTCATCAATGGCATAACAGTTTTGTGTGCACAGAAATCTGAGACATCAATGAAGAAAAAGACGCAGTTGAATTTTACAGACGCGAGAAATCTTACACACACACACACACACAACTTTCTATTCTCAAGCACTTTCCCCTGCTTTATATATCGGTGTATGCAAATATTTATTTATAAGAAGAAACTGAAAGGATACGAAGCCATAAATATCATAAGTATTAATATAGCATTTTTAATGTATACAAAAAAACACACAGACACAGGCGCGCATCCAGGGAGGTGGTTCGCGGGCTTGAGCCCCTCCCCCCCAAGCCCAACTAAATTGTAGTATGTCGATATAATTTTGCAGAAAAAACGCGTTTTGTCTAGATAAAATGCGAATTGTCTAATATTTTTAGACAATAGCCGAATAAAATTGCATTCGTCTGTCATTTCCCACATTCGCTATTAGACAAAATGCGTTGCAAGATTTTACATTAAAAAAAAACTACTGGAAAACATAATTTTGTTTCATAAACAAAGTGACAAATTATTTATAGAAAATATATTTTAAACTTGACGTTAATTCAGTGTTTTATACGCGTAGCGCATGAAGTAAAATTTCGAGTTTAGAAAAGCCTGAAAATTTGGATTTATACAAATTTTTAAAGTTGATTATAGTCAAAAGGTTGATAAAATAAGTCAATATTAATAATAATAATAATAACTTTATCAATTTCCCAACAGATAACATCCAATTACAGGGAAATATTGTATTAGTATTAACTATAGATTTCAAATAAAGATTTCAAATGAAGTAAATATTCTTCAAAATTGAATTTGTGTTCAGTATTCCGGCACCAGATACCCACAGACGCGTTTCGGACTTTAAGGTCCTCTTCAGTGTGGTCCCGACCCAGTGCTGAGGAATACTGAACATTTCTGACTATTTCAAGCCAATATCTGAAAACTATTAATGGATATCGATAGCTAACACCATCTAATGCTTCATAGTTCTTTAACAAAAAACTAATAAAAAAATTATATAAAATAAAAAGATAAAAAAGATGAAAAAAGCATGCGAAGACTAAAGATTAAACCTAACATTAATCTTAAAATTATATCAGTATAATGGTATTATATAGACAAATAATATCAAAAATATTACAAATGTCGATCATTTATTATCATTATCATTAGTTAGTATTGTGAAAATAGTTATAATAAAATTGCTGAAGACCACAAATTAAAATAAAAATAGACGGAAATGATTTAGTTGGTGTAATATTTTCAAAATTCTCGAATAATTGTCAAAATTGAAGAAATTTATTAAATTCATGCACAATTACCAAAAATTTTTTTAATTGCACAAAATGTCCAAGAGCATTCATTTAATAATTTGTTTTATGGAGATTTCGGTATTTCTAATAATTTAAAATATCGTGAAATTGGCGAAATTTATGAATTTTGGATGAAAATCTTATAATTTTACAAAATTTACATGAAAGTTAAAATAAATCGTTCAATAATATGAAAACCTCAAGATTTAGTGATGCGACAGAATTCATTGATTAAAATTCATCTTGTTTTTGTTTTTGTAAGAGGTTTGATGATTTTCTAAACTTTAAGAATCTTTCTTATTTTGACGATAAAAACGATTAAAGCGTTTAATTTATAGTTTAGAATGAGTGTTGTCCACTCCCAGACTAAGCATGAAGTAAAATTTCGAGTTTAGAAAAGCCCTGCGTAGAAAATTTGTCGAGGGTCGCGCAGCGACCCGAGACAAATTTTCACGGGGCTTTTCTAAACTCAAAATTTTACTTCATGCGCCACGCGTATAAACCACTGATTTACAGTAAAGTTAAAAATATATAATGCTTAGATGTGAGAGTGGTCAATATTTACCGAAGACCATCATTGGTCCTTCGAGCTGTAGCCTTTGAAAAATGGTAATAAACTTAGTAATCTGGAGTGATTCTCAATTTAAAACTTCTAAGAACGAGTGTTGTCCACTCCCAGGCTAAGCATGAAGTAAAATTTCGAGTTTAGAAAAGCCCCGCGTAGAAAATTTGTCGAGGGTCGCGCAGCGACCCGAGACAAATTTTCACGGGGCTTTTCTAAACTCGAAATTTTACTTCATGCGCCACGCGTATAAAACACTCATTTAAAGTAAGGTTAAAAATATACTCCTTATAAATAATTTGTCACTCTGTTTATAAAACAGAATGATGTTTTCCAGTACTTTTTTTGTTTTGTTTTGTTTGATTAATTTATTTTATAATTTCGGCAAAAAGCGGAAGAATGTCTCGTAGGCTTTTCTAAACTCAAAATTTTACTTCATGCGCCACGCGTATAAAACAATGATTTCAAGTAAGTTTAAAAATATATGTGCTATAAATAATTTGTCACTTTGTTTATGAAACAAAATTATGTTTTCCAGTAGTTATTTTGTTTTGTTTTGTTTGATTAATATATTTTATAATTTCGGAATAAAGCGAAAGAATGTCTCGTATTTTTCATAATTTAGTCCCGACATTAAGCATCTCTAGATTTATCGGCTCAATTGTGTTGTTGTTTTTTACATAAAAAGCGAAGAACTTAATATTTCCTTACAAATTGTTCATTTGTTTTTATTTCTTTGTTATTTTGCGAGCGTTAAAATAAAGCTTCTGCTATTAATACTTTAATTTTACATATTGTAATATGTTTTATCCAGTGCCAGATAAGAAATTAATTTAAGAAATTAATATTCTGATTTATTTGAATTCTTTCACAACGTTTCTAAATGCTTAAGTAATAATGTTAAAAAATTATGTTTTCCATTAATTATCTTGGGTATATAAAGCTGGGATTATTTAATATTGATTTTAACTTTAAACACCCCAAATAATGCATGCCTAATCAATATTTCATCACATGCCAGCTATTTCGACTGATGCTTCGTTTTATTTGCATTAATAATTCGAACAATAATAATCGTATGAAAATTGCGGTGAATTATTTAAAGTGCACCACAAATTAATTTCAAATGTATAATATTTACTTTGTTTTAATAAATAATACACAATGCAATAATATTTACTTACAGACTTTTAAACAAATCTTAACCATAAGCCTCAAATTAGTCCAAATAGGGATAAAATTCACAAAACAAAGATTTGATAAAGTTAATGCTTGTTGCGCTACACTCTTGATGGAACCGGATATTCAAATTTGGTGAATAAAAACACTTGTTATGTTCCATTATTTTATTTTAGTTTCCTGACACGTGCTTCGATCATTACAGATCATTATCAAAGGTTATACTCTTTGATAATGATCTGTAAAGATCGAAACACGTGTCAGGAAACTGCAAATAAAATAATGAAACATAACAAGTGTTTTTCTTGACCTAAGATTTGATTTAAACAAAACAAAATATATCTTTCACAATGTTCTCATTAATCACTTGGTGAAACATGATTTAAATAAAATTTGAAATAAAAACACTTGGTTTGTTTCACTAACGTTTTACTTATTATTCCGACTAGTTTCGGCTTCTAGCCATTATCAAGGAATGTACAGAGAATACTTTTTTACACGATATATATTTACAAAATCAGGTAATAAGGGCGTTCATTATTGGGGAGATCCATAGCTCATCATTGTCATTGACCACATGTTTTCCCGATTTTATTGCTTTATTTATCTCCAAGCCTTCTCTGAAATTCAGTATACGACCCTTATTGCCTGTATACAATATTTTAAAATTATTGCTGTTGTATAGATGACCGGCTGTGATGCAGTGTTTGAACAAACCCGTTGATTGTTTTTTATTTAGAACATCTTTTTTATGTTCGTCGAGACGGATTTGGAATGATCGTCCGGTCTGTCCTATATATACTGCATCACAGTCGTTACATCTTTAATAATAATAATAATAATAATAATAATAATAATAATAATATATTTATTGACGGGAACCCCCTTTTATACACAATAGATTTATAAAAAAGAAAAAATATCACCATAAAGTGTACAACTAAATAAACATTAATAATAATAATAATACCCATAAAGTAACTAATAGAACTAAGAATAATTTGTGTGTATACATAAATTTCGTTTGAACACCTGATAGTTCTATTCTATCGTTTTTGAACTTATTATTTATTTATTTATTCTTACGGGTGGCCAATTACATAGAAAAAATAACATATATAATAAAAAATACTATAATACAACAATACAAGAACATTTCTTATGAGTTAGAATCTAAAACTACACGACACGTACGCTTAAAATACTTCAGACTAACTCCGAACATATCAATTAAATTATAATATTTGTTATTCACTAATAATTTACTTAAATTTTGGTTTGTTAGAATGATGTCAAATTTGTTGTTTCCCAAAGGATTTTTTAATTTTACAGAAAGGTCGACCACATAATCTATTTTTTGCCAGGTGTTTTTAGAATTTGGTTTGGTTGCGTAAAAATATTTTAGTAATTGACTTTGTTTTTTCTTTTTTAATAAATTATCTATTAACTGTTCTGAATATCCGTTGTTATTTGCTATTATTTTTATAATATTCAATTCAGATTTGAAATTGTCGGCGTTTAGAGGGATATTTAATAATCTATATATTAAGGAATGGAAAGTGCTATGTTTAATTTGGTTTGTTGTATTTGACGTAGATGGGATAATTGAATCTGAAAATGTTTGTTTCCTGTAAATTTTATAAACTAAATTATTCTTTGATTTAATTATTGCGAGGTCTAAAAAGTTTAGGCTATTGTTTGTTTCCAGTTCAAATGTGAATTGTATTTTAGGCTGAATTGAATTTAAAAATGTTGTAAATATATCTAGTTGTCTAACGGTGCCTGTCCAAATAATAAGTAAAACGTTAGTGAAACAAACCAGGTGTTTTTATTTCAAATTTTAAAACAAAATATTTTCCATTTCTTGTAATTTATGTTTAAAGAGTTATTATTTGTTATTATTTTAAAGTAGTATGTTCAGCAGTTTGTGTTTCCAAATAAAACATGGCCCATTACTTTTTGAATTATTGTCGATTATTTTTTTGTTTTTACTGAAGACCTACTTAGTAAATATTCGACCGGAAAATCCAAGAAATAATACCTTGCTTGCATGTGACCCAGATACGCGCGACTCTCTGTGTGCACTTTCCAAAAATTCGACTGACGAGCGCTTCTCTCCAAAAACTTCACCAAAACACACAATAACAAAGATATGTTCTAAAGAGACAAACGAATAAAACAAAGAACAGCGATGATCTTTAAGTAGCGATTTTTTTTTTTTTTAATTTAAAAATGAACTCCACAAACTACAGTGAAAAGCTTCAATAAGTCGCAGTTTTTTTCAACACCAAGAATTCCACTAACAACAACAAATAGTACTTTATTTGTTGTTGTTAGTAGAGTTCTTGGTATTTTATCTTCAATAAATGTAGGTACAAGATAATCTCAATCGCGTTAAATTATATTTTTTTAAATAGTATATATATATAATCTTTATTCATAAATAACATACACATAAACAATAGGTTGCACATTACAGAGAATAACGTCAGATAACTAGAATACTAAGCTACAACGTAACGGAATCGAAATTATAAAATTATACATAGATGTTTATTTTATTATAATTCATTAATATTGTAGATTTCTTTGTCCACCAGATAAGTAAGTAATTCTTGCTTAAAACGTTTCAATGTTTTAATATTCTGTATATATTGTGGCATTTTGTTGTAAAATTTAATTATATATGGGAGATTTTTCTGAGAGGGTTAGCCTGTGTACAGGATAAGCATACAAATTGTTATTCCTCGTGTTATAATTGTGGTTAGTTATATAGGCTTAAAATGTTGGCTTGTATTTAAAATTATTTATTTATTCTTACGAGTGGCCAATTACATAGAAAAAATAACATATATAATAAAAAATACAATAATACAACAATACAAGAACATTACTTACGAGTTAGAATCTAAAACTACACGACACGTACGCTTAAAATACTTCAGACTAACTCCGAACATATCAATTAAATTATAATATTTGTTAACATTATATATTAAGTAATTACGAGGGCTATTAAAACCAAATACCGATTTGTGAAATTCACAAGCAAGAAGTTGCTGATGCCGCGTTGCATGTCTGGGGATGAAAAATGATAAAGATGACAATACATCCGAGCAATCGATTAAATTGTTAAATAAGCGATAAGCAAAACAAAGCGAAGAATAAATTCTTCGTTTATATAGAGGAAGGATATCAAGATATTTGAGCATCATATCAAAATTGTCATAATATAAATGACAACGAGAACAAATAAGATTAACCATTTTCTTTTGGACGTGCTCAATGCTATTGATATGACATTTGTAATTAGGGGACCATACGATGGAGCAATAATCAAGGATAGGTCTAACGAATGATTTGTATAATGTTATAAATGTTCCGATGGATGTGAAGTGTATTGACAGTCGTTTTATAAAGCCAATTAATTGCAATGCTTTTGCCAAAATTACATTTATATGACTTGTGAATTGGAGCTTACTGTCAAAAAATACACCTAAGTCTCTGATTATATCAACTCTCTCTAAGATATGACTGTTCAGAGAGTAATCAAAACACCACAGTATACTTTTTTTCTTTGAGAAACGCATAAGTTTACACTTATTTATATTTAAGTTAAGATCATTGTCATCACACCATCGCATGATCCTATTTAAATCAGTTTGGATTATGTTGCAGTCTTCCAAACACCTAATGGTTTTAAATATTTTCATGTCGTCAGCATAAAGTAGAATATTGGAGCTAATGTTGCTGCCAATATCATTAATAAAAATAAGAAAGAGTAAGGGACCCAAATGCGAGCCTTATGGTACCCCAGATGTTGCATTAATTATAAGTTAATTATATATTTAAATTTCGTAGATATATAGCCCTGGTATTGTTAATATACCCAATCTTTTAAATTGACTTTAACAGGTTTCATTGTATTTCAATCCCAATAATATTCGAACAGCACGTTTCTGCGTAATAAGTAAATTATTCGCCATGGTACTATTTCCATAAAAAATAATTGACTCAATGTTGGATTTATAAACCACATAAAGTGCTTTAAAGTTAACCAATGGTTTAAGTACTCTTATAGCGAAACACAACGAGTTTAGTTTTGAATTTAATTCCACGCAATGACCTTCCCAATTTAGTTCACTGTCCATGATAATTCCGAGTACTCTACAGCTAGCATCTAGCGAAAGATCAAAAGTTCCAAGTTTTAATCGACTTAGTTTTATATTCGTACGTTTTGTATGAAACTGTATTGCATTAGTTTTATTTTCATTCAGAATTAATTTATTTTGTAACATCCAGTTTTTAGTAATGCCGACAATTAACACGGTTATAAATAACGGGGCCCCATAAAAACAGCCACACTATTTTTGCCAGCCGTAATGCTGAAGATAGAAGCTACTTGTTTGGAATAATTTTGATAACCTCTTCTACGTAAAAAATTAAAGTACTTATTTGATGTACTAACTTTTAGAAATGTAAATACCTGTAATATTTTGCAGTTTCTCCGGTAAAATATGCAATTTACATTAAAAATAGTGTGCTTAATGTTTCGCGAATTGTAAATATTTTTTCTTTAAAACCAAATGTGTTGGTTTATTCCAAAACTCACTTTGCTTAAACAAAAGAATTCTCTGTTCTTAAAATTTTATTCTTAGGCATTCTTTAGAAAGATTGTGTGGATATTTTGATTGGGTCTTTAAATAACTAGAACACATTTTTTTCTTTTTTTTTAACACAATCGCGTATATTAATTGTTTTCGCTTTAATTGACTACCTTCAAAATTTTAATACCGTTACGCACCGAATTTAAAACTCAATTCATGCGGCGATTTCGATGCAATAAAAATCGGGGTCAGCGTTGCGAGCGTTTTATATACCTTACAGTAAAGAGAAGAAGGCCGGACGCCAGGCGGGGAAGCGGCCAACGAAAGCATTTCACTTTCTTATTAATTTCCGCGACCGACGGCACTTTCACGAAGCCTTAACATTGAAACGAAGACGCCCAGTGAATTAAATAAATGAGTTAAGTAACTTTAGAAAATGAGCTCTTTTCAGTTTTTGTTTCGTTAGTCACCGCCATCGCGATCGCGATCGAGTTACGCAAAAAAGATAATCAAATAATTCTAGAGTAATTTTTAAAAATGACTTCACTTCTGTTTTTTTTATTCCACCAGTAAATTAAAAATCAATATTTCTAGAAATCTCAACGTGTACAATCGAGTTATGCAAAAACGATGAATTAATAATTCCAGAGTAGTTTTTAAGAATAAGTTCTTTAAAAGAGCGATTCTATTCGCAATCTACAACAAGTTAGTCTTACAAAGACTATATCAAAGACTCCTTGAAACAACTACTTCCCTGGCTAATACCCCGACGGACATTGAATTATACAACAAGTGTTTGCTGTTACATACAGTAACCTACTGCAAATGTAAGAATCGCACTTTTAATGTTTGAAGTATTCTGCAACCAAGAATTGGCAATTTCATTTATACTTATGTTTGAACGGTAACGTGACCGCCAGTCTAAGGTGTCAAATTGTTTAGAGGGAATGGCAAAGCTATAGTGATGAGAGATAAATCTCGAAACGCGTCTATAGATGGCCTGAATAATTTGACCCAAATTGTTACATTTGCAGTAGGTTACTGTATGTAACAGCAAACACTTGTTGTATAATTAAATGTCCATCGGGGTATTAGCCCGGGAAGTAGTTGTTTCAATGAGTGTTTGGTATAGTCTTTGTAAGACTAACTTGTTGTAGATTGCGAAAAGAATCTCGGCACTTTTAATGTTTGAAGTATTCTGCAACCAAGAATTGGCAATTTCATTTATACTTAACAAGTTCTTTTCTGTTTTTTTCCACCATTAACATAAACATCAATGGGCCCGTTCATTAAAATGTTCAACATTCAACATGTTTAGATTTACAATTGAAACACGATTTTAACTTTGTTTATATAACTGAGATTTTATTAAGTGACTATAGTTTCGACAACTTTAACTTGTGTACAGTTATTTAAATAAAAAAAAAACACTTGGTATTGTTTCACAAATTAAAACTTTATTCCGACTAGTTTCACACATTCCTTTGAAAATGGTCTAACAAACCGAAACTAGTCGGCATAAAGTTTTAATTTGTGAAACAATACCAAGTGTTTTTTATTTAAATAACTTTACATATTCTAATATGTTTCACCAAGTGCCAGATGAGAAATTAATTCAAGAAACTGTAACTTATCATTTTTAAACTCAAAGTGTTTAGATTCGTTTAGATTTGTTTGTGATGCATGCTGGTATATGATGAACGGCACTTCACCATTTTGTAAACTTTAACCCGTCAACACTAATCGCCAACACCAATCGGTCTATTTTGTATGATTTGAAAATCCCAAACACATTTATGATTAACAGTTCGTTCATCAGAGAATTCCCTATCAGTTGGCAGTAAACTTCCAACTGTTCCAACTATTGTGTTCCATTCCCTCAATTAAAGTTAAAATTGATGCACCACCTGGACGACTCAACCAAGTTGGATTTAAAATAAATCGTAGAGGATTTCTAGAAATCTCAACATTTACAATCATTTCTTCGCCTGAAAAAGCCATAGTTTGGCGAAACAATTGTAGCGAATGCACAATATATATTTGCAAGTGTTTAAATTGTTTTATTTATATAAAAGTGAAGATGTACTTTAAACATTTATCAGCCTTATCAATCAATTGTTTACAATCGAGTTAAGCAAAAAAGATAATTAAATAATTTCACAGTAACTAAAAAAATTAACATTAATGAATTACACAAAAGGGGAAAAATATAAACGCTGAGATTTTCAGAAATAAGGTTTCTTCTGTATTTTTTTTCAACGTCAAAATGTTTACTTTGACGTTGGGAAGAAAAAAACAAAAGAGAACTCATTTCTGAAAATCTCAATGTCTATTTTTCCCCCTTTCGTAAAATTCATTAATAGTTATTTTTTTAAAGTTACTGTGGAATTATTTAATTATCTTTTATGCGTAACAAGATTGTAAACGTTGAGATTTCTAAAAAATCTCAGCGTGTATATTTTTCCTCTTTCGTGAAATTCATTAATGGTTATTTTTCGGAAAGCCGTTAATTAGTTTTCCCGTTGCGTAAAGCGTGCGGAGTTTTCCCCTCTCTCGCAATATTCGCACCGGTTTTCGGGCGATAAGCCGCCAATTAACATTAATTAAAACGTATACAGTCAATTCGGCCGCCCATCCCGGATTAAGATGCGCAAAAAAACCAACCCTGGTACTCAAAATGATAATAATGAAGTTTCAGGTAATAACAGTTAAAATTAAAAGCCGTTTTAATAAATATTAATAAAGAAGAGTTTAAAATGAGTGCTTAATAATAATCATTTTATTTTCCCATTAACAGAACAAACAAGACAAAAAATAAAAACATAAATTATTGGAAATTAAGTTCTGATACAGTAATAAAAAGATGGATAAATTTGTTTTCCAATTTTTCAGTGTATTATTCAGTGTATTTTTAACTTCGCTTTAAATCAGTGTTTTATACGCGTGGCGCATGAAGTAAAATTTCGAGTTTAGAAAAGCCCCGTGAAAATTTGTCTCGGGTCGCTGCGCGACCCTCGACAAATTTTCTACGCGGGGCTTTTCTAAACTCGAAATTTTACTTCATGCTTAGTCTGGGAGTGGACAACACTCGTTTTTAGAAGTCTCAAATTAAAGAACCACTCTAGATTACTAAGTTTATTACCATTTTACAAAGGCTACAGCTCGAAGGACCAATGATGGTCTTCGGAGACCGAAGGACTACAGAAAATCGAAGTGTTTTTACAAGAAAACAACAAAAATCTGAAGGTTTACAGCATGGATAGGAGAAGAACATCCAATTTTGAAAAAATATCGAAGTTCGGCTGGTTTCAGCGCGTTTTAATAAATATTAATAAATAAGAGTTTAAAATGAGTGCTTAATAATAATCATTTTATTTTCCTATTAACAGAACAAACAAGACAAAAAATAAAAACATAAATTATTGGAAATTAAGTTCTGATACAGTAATAAAAAGATGGATAAATTTGTTTTCCAATTTTTCAGTGTATTATTCAGTATATTTTTAACTTCGCTTTAAATCAGTGTTTTATACGCGTGGCGCATGGAGTAAAATTTCGAGTTTAGAAAAGCCCCGTGAAAATTTGTCGAGGGTCGCGCAGCGACCCTCGACAAATTTTCTACGCGGGGCTTTTCTAAACTCGAAATTTTACTTCATGCTTAGTCTGGGAGTGGACAACACTCGTTTTTAGAAGTCTCAAATTAAAGAACCACTCTAGATTACTAAGTTTATTACCATTTTACAAAGGCTACAGCTCGAAGGACCAATGATGGTCTTCGGAGATCGAAGGACTACAGAAAATCGAAGTGTTTTTACAAGAAAACAACAAAAATCTGAAGGTTTACAACATGGATAGGAGAAGAACATCCAATTTTGAAAAAATATCGAAGTTGGGTTGGTTTTTAGTGCATTTTTAATTTTAAATCAGTGTTTTATACGCGTGGCGCATGAAGTAAAATTTCGAGTTTAGAAAAGCCCCGTGAAAATTTGTCTCGGGTCGCTGCGCGACCCTCGACAAATTTTCTACGCGGGGCTTTTCTAAACTCGAAATTTTACTTCATGCTTAGTCTGGGAGTGGACAACACTCGTTTTTAGAAGTCTCACATTTAAGAACCACTCTAGATTACTAAGTTTATTACCATTTTACAAAGGCTACAGCTCGAAGGACCAATGATGGTCTTCGGAGACCTAAGGACTACAGAAAATCGAAGTGTTTTTACAAGAAAACAACAAAAATCTGAAGGTTTACAGCATGGATAGGAGAAGAACATCCAATTTTAAAAAAATATCGAAGTTGGGTTGGTTTTCAGTGCATTTTTAATTTTAAATCAGTATTTTATACGCGTGGCGCATGAAGTAAAATTTCGAGTTTAGAAAAGCCCCGTGAAAATTTGTCTCGGGTCGCTGCGCGACCCTCGACAAATTTTCTACGCGGGGCTTTTCTAAACTCGAAATTTTACTTCATGCTTAGTCTGGGAGTGGAAACACTCGTTCGAAACTTTAAATTGAACTCTTTTATAAAACCGACGAACGCCTCAAAATTTACAGCATCTATATTATGTACCATATGATCTACAGGTTTTATCCTCTAGAAGGAACAATTATTTACAACAAATATTAGGTTAGTAACAAATTATTGTAAACAACTATAATTCTTACTACAATTGTCACTCAATATTTTGTATACAAATACATGCATACATAACCGTATCGTCGCGCGTCAAATGTCGGACCACGTCAGGTCAACCGGATTCATCAGTGGTACCAATTTACATTTAAATGCAAACAAAAGTCATGACACGCTAAAGCAGTGATGGGGAAACTACGGCCCGCGGGCCAAGTCCGGCCCGCGGAAAGGTTTAATCCGGCCCGTTTAAGAGTGCCGTCGTGAGAATGTTTGAACGCGTTCTTACTTCGTAATGTGACGACCCGCATAAAAATACCTACCTACGATTAAGCATTATTCTTTGGCCCGCTACGATTGTCTGGTTATTACAAATGGCCCGTCTTAAAAAAAGTTTCCCCACCACTGCGCTAAAGGATATAACTTTTTGCTCACAGAATATACTTAAGCGAAAAAATTCTAGTATGTAATACAATAAATCATTCATACAAATCATAAAAGCAAATGCAGAATTTTATATTTTATATATCTACCCTAAAGTTGATCATAACTTTACCGGTCGAGCAATTATAGTTAACTCTATAACTTGATTTTACATAAAATTCTGCATTTCTTTTCATGATTTCCCTGAATGACTTATGGGTTAACATTCATTGTTCGTTCATGTTATTATCATAATTAATCTATTTATGGGTAATTTCAAATTTTATTAACCTGTTTGTTTGGACATTAAAATCCCATCTCGTGCAAGGTTCATTTGGTTGTTTGTTCTAGATCGAAACGAAACGATAAGGGATTTTAAATTTCGTATCTTTATTTCCGGATAGATTCAATGATGATATTTTAAATTGCGCAATTATTAGCAAACATCGTGATTTTTTTCCAACGTTAGAATTAGGCTTATTAATTTCCCAACAATTCTTGCGAGTTTCATCTTTGATTTTTTCTGTTTCATATTAAAGAAAACAGAACATTTAGTAAAGTATAAAAACGAATTAAAATTAATATCGACTTTATGCAAGAATTTAGTCTCATTGAGACAAGTCTCGAAATATTCATTGAAACAACTACTCCTCGAGCTAATACCCCGACAGATATTGAATTATAAAGGGTGTCCCAACAAGAGCGCCGGATTTAATAAAACATATTTATTTATTTGAATTAAGCAAACATTTTTGTTTCAACATATAGAAAAATAGTTCCAATTAAACATGAAATACAACATCAGGCAAATGAATGAATGAAATGAATGAATCAAAACACATCTACTGTAAAAAATGTAAAATTTGGTGTACCTCAGGGATCTATGCTTGGGCCATTGCTCTTTCTGATTTACATAAACGATCTATCATATGTATCCAATTCTTTGAGAATTTTTCAATTCGCTGATGATACGACATTCATAAACGAGTCAGCTGATATAGAAAGAGCAACTATCGAGCATACATCCCTGAGTAAGGATGTACATTCTTGGTTTCAAGCAAACAGGCTCACACTAAATAAAAACAAAACGGTTAATATTACATTCTCCCTTCGATCAAATGTTTCTAGAGAAGTTAAAGCTACATTTTTAGGAATATGCCTTGATAATAAACTAACATGGCACAGCCATGAGGAGGCTGTGGCAGTCAAAATTTGCCGTTCAATATACCTGTTACGCCAACTAAAACAGGAACTTCCTGTATCAGCATTACGCACTGCATATTTTTCACTCTGCCAGTCGCACCTCACATATTCCATTCTTGTGTGGGGTCATTCGTCCATACTGAATCGACTATTTGGCCTGCAGAGACGTGCTGTTCGGATAATTCTGGGATTAGGATACCAGGAAGACTGCAGAAAAGCATTCATTGACCTGGGAATTTTAACCCTCCCATGTCTATACTTGCTGGAATGTCTGATGCATGTTCGAGAAAATGTTGAATCGTATTGTGTTCATGCTGATAAGCATGGACACAATACGAGAACAAAAACAAATCTCTGCTTAAAGAAAGTACGTCTTTCCAAATCACGTAATGGCATTAATTATTATGGGCCAAACCTGTTCAATTTACTTCCGGACCCAATAAAGACCTTAGGTATTAAGCAATTTAAACTGAAAATTCAAAAATACTTAATGGCTAAAGCCTTCTATAGCATCCAAGAAATTTTAAATAATGACTACAAGATGATAGCATTAACATAATCAACACTATCCAAGAGTGCATTTAATTGCAATACACAATTATTGCCTAAGAATTTTAACAATATTTACATTTCTGTTTTATTTATTTGTAATTGTCCTTTTATTATATACATTGTGTCCGTTTATACTTTATACTTTTTAATGTTTCATTGTCTTAACATTTTTTATTAACATTTTATATAAGTTATACATTTTATTGTTTTTATTATTATACTTATGTACCTGACGAGTGTAAACTACTGTGATAGCACGAATAAAACTACTTACTAAATGGCCACCACGAAACCTCTGGCACAGGGTTATTCTTTTGTTGAAATTTTGAATAACATTTTCGCATAAATGTGGCTGTATTTCACCAATAACGCGCCGGATTTCCTTTTTAAGATGTTGAACTGTTTCAGGCTTATTTGCATACACCTTTTGCTTCACATAGCCCCAAAGAAAAAAGTCCATCGGCGTTAGATCGCACGATCTTGGTGGCCAATGTTGATCGCCAAATCGAGAAATGACACGGCCTGGAAATTTGGTCTGCAGTAATACCATTGTTTCACGTGCTGTGTGGCAGGTCGCACCGTCTTGTTGGAAAAACATGTGCTCCACATCAATTACATCCAATTCGGACCACAAAAACTCCGTTAACATTTCCCGATACCGCACACCAGTAACAGTTAGCGCATTTCCAGCCGCATTTTTAAAGAAATACGGCCCAATCACTCCGCCAGCCCAAAATGCGCACCAAACCGTTACTCGCGGTGGATGCATTGGCTGTTCGAGTACCACACAAGGATTTTCAGCACCCCAAATCCAACAGTTTTGTTTATTTACGTATCTGTCGAGTTGAAAATGTGCCTCATCTGAAAAAATGATTTTCTTCGAAAAATCCGGATTAATTTGATGATGTTCCAACACCCAATCAGCAAATCCACGGCGCTGCTCATGGTCCCTTGGCTTGATTTCTTGCACCAATTGAATCTTGTACGCGTGCAAAAACAGATCTTTTATCAAAATTCGTTGCATAGTGGTTTTGGAAATGTTTAATTCTTGACCACGATGCCGAATGGAAGCTCCTGGATTCTCGGCCACAGATTCCCTTACTGTTTCTATATTTTCGAGTGACCGACAAGGACGACGACGAACAATGGTCTTCTGATCCATCAGCGTAAATTTGGTCTCAAATATTGTAATTAAACGCCTCACTGTCGATTCATTTGTCGCATAATGGCGACCGAAAACTTGACGTAATATGCGAATTGTTTTCGCAAATCTTTCACTATTTTTGTAATGTGTTTTTACAATAATTAAACGTTGTTCGTTTGAATACTTCTCCATATTCTTAAATCGCGTGGTCTGTACTTGACAACTGTCAAAAAAAGATCACCGTACAACTCGTATTAACAAAATGGCGGCAAATTTAAATCCGGCGCTCTTGTTGGGACACCCTTTACAATGAATATTTGACTTAATTAAACACAGTTATATTCTTGTAAATAAAACACTTTTTACTTTTTTAACCACTGAGATTTACTAGATTCAGTGGTTAAACAAAGTAAAAAGTGTTTTATTTACAAGTGTATTTAAGATGTACCACAAAGTGAACGCCTACAACACCAAAACAGACAGTTATATTCTATTCTTCACGTTTATTTTTCTTGCTAGATGTACATTTCGGGTTCGGGTAGTTAGCTATTGATATAATGGGTACTTAGTACCCGAAATGTAGATCTAGCAAGAAAAATAAAAGTGAAGAAAGGAATATAACTGTGTTTAATTAAATGACTTAATACCTTCACGTAACTCATACAACTACATTAATGAATATTTGAGTTACACGGCAATATTTAAAATTTACTCGTTCGTAATTAACAACCTGTACATATTTCATCTTTAATTGTTTCTGTTTTCTGTTTTATACTAAAAAAACAGAAAATCTATTGTTTAGATTTTCTGTTTTCTTTAGTATGAAACAGAAAAAAATAAATATACAATTTGTACAAGGATTTCTAAGAAATAAATAAACTTTATTCTAACGTTGTGAAAATATAAATTGATTGATTTTCAGTTGAATTAGAGTTGCCTAAAGTTGACAAAATAAAGAAACATTTTCTAAGTTTCCCATTTTTTTAGTTAAATATTTCTATTTGTTCAATCAATTTCAATTTCAGACAATTATACAAATATCTTCAATTTTATTTATTTAGTAAATAATGCAATATTCAGGGAATTTTTCAATTCCAGATAATTAGAAATAATATTTAATATTTGAAATAAAACAACATAGTTGGAAGGGTTTCACTTTTATTGTTGAACACTGCAGTGTTCAACAATAAAACTGAAACCCTCCCAACTGTGTTGTTTTATTTCAACTAGTATTATGGAGTTTCATAATAATAATAATAATAATAGTATTTATTTCCCAACAGATATAGAATATCCTATTACAGGAAAAATGTATATAAGAACATAGAACATAAGTATATTATAGATAACAATGCATAATTAATGTATAGTAAAATCAATAAAAATATATATATAATCGGATGATTAACAAATAATGAATAATTTATAAATGAATATACTAAATTTAACATAAATTTAATTTTATTTTTCTTGAATTAATTTCTCATCTGGCACTTGGTGAAACATATTACACTATATAAAGTTAATTAAAGGAAAGGCACTTGGTATTGTTTCACAATTAAATCTTTATTCCGACTAGTTTCGGTTTGTTAGACTATTTTCAAAGGAATGTACAGAAAAAATTATTTCCTAAGTATATATACAATATTTTTGTTTCAGGTAATAAGAGAAGTCAGAATTGGGGAATTCCAAATCTCCTCGTTGTCGTTTACGATATCTTTCCCCATTTTTATGGCCCTGTTAATCTCCAGGCCCTCTTGCGGGCTTAGTGCGTATCCCTTATTACCTGAATGCAAAATCTTAAAATTATGCGGATTAACGAAGTGATTGAATGCGATGCAATGTTTGGAAAAGCCAGTTGTTGGTTTATTATCTAAAACAGATTTTTTATGTTCTTTCATTCTGATTTCAAAAGATCTGCCGGTTTGTCCAATATAAAATTTAAAATTTAAAATAACATTAACATAACATTAGACTGGAAATTGAGCCAGCGTAGGACCCAATGGTATTGTGAAATATATCGATCGAATGTTGCACAGAGTTGTATAGTTTCATCATGCGTACTAATGGTGAATTAAAATGGGCATTGGTATTTGCCCTAGCATACCTAAACAAGGGTGGATTTCTTGATGACACCCTAGGTACATTTATGTTAATATTAAACAGAAGATCTGTGTTGTCAACAAATCCATTGATAAGTTTGTAAAAGAACATCAATAAATGTAGTTTGCGACGTTGTAGAAGAGATTGCATATTGAAGGCGTTTAATAAGGTCTCATAATCAAAGTTACTGTGGTGAGGGTAAACTCCGGTAAGTTTATATTGAAGTAAACGAATAAATCTTCTTTGTACCCTTTCCACGGCCTGAACCTGTTTATAATGGACTGATGACCAAATTATACTACAATATTCCAATTTACTTCTCACAAAAGCAAAATAAAGCCTGATGATAGCAGATACATCTTTAAAATCACGACATGTACGTTTTATAAACCCCAGCAAACTCATGCTGGCCTTGCAAATCCTATCAATATGGGGGACAAATGTTAACTTGGTATCAAAAAGTATTCCTAAATCTTTGGTGGTATCCGTGCGAGATAGAGTTGTGCCGTTTAATTTGTAATTGTATTTGATGGTAGTTTTTTTCGACTGTATGTCATGCAAAAGCATTTATTTATGTTCAGTTCTAAGGAGTTTGTGTTGCACCAGTTTTCAATGTCGCAAAGATCGGTCTGAAGAATTTCATGATCTTCAGCCGCTCTTATTGACCTGAATATTTTCATATCATCAGATATAATAATAATACTGATGACGACATATTGCGCACTATATCATTTATGAACATAATAAATAATAGTGGGCCTAAGTTCGAACCCTGCGGCACACCACTGCTGGGACAATATTGTTTGGACCTGTGACCCCCATATTCAACAAAACACGCACGCCCACACAAGTACGCCTTGAGTAAATTGTTAGTAGTTGTGTCTATACCAAACATATCCAACTTCCGCAAGAGCAAACTGTGACTAATTGAGTCAAAAGCTTTACGAAAATCAGTATATACTACGTCTATCTGCGTTTGGTTATCCAGTCCATTAGAAACATATTGAGTAAAATTCAATAGATTCGTAGCCGTAGAACGTCTAGTAACAAAGCCATGCAGACTAGTGGTGATCTGGTTCGAAATTTGGTTATAAATTCTAACCGTTAAAATTGATTTAAACAATTTTGCTATGTTGTTAATAATTGTTATTGGTCTGTAATTAGTCAAAGAGTTTTTCTCACCGCTTTTAAAGATGGGAGTAACTCTGCATATTTTAAATGGGTTTGGGAATATTCCTGTATTTATGGATAAGTTATATATGTGTGCTAGAGGAACTGATAGAATATTCACGCAATCCCTAATAAAAAAAGCAGGGATTCCATCGGGCCCAGACGTGGTATTTGCTTTAATCTTGTTAGCGGCATTTATGACGTCTGATTCGGACACTGACCCTAGGAATAAGTTTTTTCCGCTATTGAACACAGGCTTTAGATTTGTAATGTTACTTGGTTTGTAAACGCTAGAAAAATACGCAGCGAATGCATTGACAATATCGTCTGGTTTACTAAATTTTGAATTATTCCAGGTCAATATTCCTGGTATACGGGAACAAGACAAGAAATTATGATCTTACGTAAACTCTAAAAGTTTACGTAAGACCATAATTTCTTGGGATCTTTGTTTATAGACCGTTCTATGTTTGTAATATGTTTAACATAATCAAGCTTAATGGATTTATCAATTTGTTTGTTTAGGAGAGAAATTTTCTGTTTATAAAAGTTCAGTTTGTGTTATTTGTAGAGTATTTTATAGTGTATCTTTTTGCAAATATTTCGGACCAGATCACAACCAAACCATCATGTATCCGCCTCATCAATTAAATATATAAAATAATATTTAAAGTTTAGAAAAGCCTGGAAATTAGGCTTTTCTAAACTCGAAATTTTACTTCATGTTTTGGTTTGATCTCGTGTTGATTAATTTTGCAAATGTTTTTATGGAATATATAAAAGTATACTTACATTTAAAAAAAAGCAGTTGCTAATAGTAATATTTATATAAATTTAATGAATGTCACCGTTTATATTTCTTGTTGCTTAAAACAAATTCGAAAAAACAGCAAATTGTCTGATTTAAAAAAATAAAAATTAAATAAATTATTAAGAAATGATTGAAATTTGTTCCAACGTTGGTAACAATTGAATTTATTGACCATCAGCTGTATTAGACTTGCTTGAAGTTGATTCAATAAACAGGCATTTTCTGAGTATAGAATTTTTTTATTTCGTTTAAAACAATAGCGAAAATCACAGAAACGTCAGATTTATTTAAGATAGCAGAAAATATTGATAATTGAATTACCTTTATTTTAACCTTAAGCAAATTAAACTCACCTTTGTTTTAACCTTAAAAAAATAAACTCGCCATTGTATTAACTTTAAAAAAAATTCAACTCACTGGTTTTCAAACAAATCAGAGTTGCACAAAGTTCAAAAACAACTTGAGAACTTTAGCTAAATCACACCGTTTTTAAAACTTCATGACTCGAAATTTCAATAATCACGTGCGTTGCACGTGCACTGAAAATGATAGTAATTAAGACAGACACTTAAAACGTTAAGGATAGAAAACGCGTTGATTCCTAAATGCACGCATAATTACGACTCGCGACGAGTTTAAATTATGCAGCTGTGGTGTTTTGTTTATAATTTGTTTAATAGCTTGAGTTGAGTTACTGCGTAGCAATTGTTTTATTTATTAGACTGTAATTTGTTGTCGCTTTACTGGAAATTCGATGAATGAATTAAATAAAGAAAAGTGTACATTTGCTCACATTTAGGGCAGAAAATATACAGATTTCTTTCTTTAATTTTTGTATTGATTAAAAAAAGTTGATAAAAATAAATTTAAATTTATAATAATAAATAATAATAATACACACATGCGAATGTTAGTCTAATAAATAATATTATTAATACAGATTCTTTGTATATTTATACAGCGTGTAAACGAACTACTGTACAGGCTCTCTACCACATAAGAGGCAGCGTTTAAATAAACAATACCTGCATTTGAAATTAGCATACCTTTAGTAGATAGCTCACAAATAATTATTAAAAATAATTAATAATAATGGGCCACATGTTTGTGGTATCTGGTATACGCGCACATTGCGTATTTTAAGAGAGATTCCACATAGACTGGTAGTTTTTAAGCGATTTGGATATCGAATTACACCATCCAGAGAAAAGTGGGTCAGATTGTGAAGAATTATGTCTATGTTATCGTTTTCATAAGTACCCATTGCTGACTAAATTCCGAATATTTTCTAAACGTGTTAATGAAATTCAATATTTTTCCTTATTAGGTTCACACTTCACTTTATCTCCACTCTTATTGAAATGTTTAGATAAGAGCGGCGAGGGTGGATGATTTTTAAATATAAAAATAGTTTGCTGTTTAGTCTATGGTGAAACTTATTCCATGAAACATCTACATTTTGTAACATGGCGCGATACGTTTATTCAAACATTGAATTGGCAGACATGTTTCTTATTTACGGTGAAACTCGGTGTAATTCCGCGGAAGCTGTAAGAATTTATCAAGAGCGATTTCCTGAACGACACTTACCACCGCCAAACCGATTTAGAAATTTATTACAAAGAGCACGCGACACTGGAAGTTTGCAGCCCGTCGCCGGAGCCTTCGGAGGTGGTGACCGTCCAATGCGGGAAGATGAAATTTTGAATCTGTTGGAAGCGAATCCTGGTTTAAGTACCCGTATCATCGCCGCTCAGCTAAATGTATCGCACACATTTGTCAGCAGTGTTATACGAGACAATAATTTTTATCCGTATCACTACCAGCGTGTACAACATCTTCAACCCCATGATTTTCCTAAAATAATTACATTTTGTCAATGGATTTTGGCACAAAATGTTCAAAATCCTAACTTTACCAAAGACATTTTAGTGACCAACGAATCGTGCTTTACGCGTAATGGAAGTTTTAATTTCCATAATATGCATGTTTATGCAATAGAAAATCCTCGTGTTACGCGTACAACTCATTTCCAGCATCGCTTCTCCCTTAATATCTGGGCAGGTATTTTAAATGATCAATTAATTGGGCCATTTATGTTCCCATTTAATTTGAATGGAGAACGATATTTACGATTTTTGCAAGATGACCTTTTAGATCTTCTAGAAAATGTACCCTTAGCGGTTCTTAGAAGAATGTGGTATTTGCAAGATGGTGCGCCAGCTCACTATGAAAGGCGCGTTAGAAGATATTTGGATGATGAGTTTCCAGGACGTTGGGTTGGTCGTGGAGGCCCTGTACCATGGCCTCCAAGAAGTCCGGATTTAAATCCCTTAGATTTTTTTCTTTGGGGATACTTTAAAAGTGAAGTCTACACTACGGAAATTGACAATGCTGAGATGCTGATACAACGAGTAAACGCCGCGGCTGCTATTGTTCGTGCAAATTGGATACGTAGAGCCCAAATGTGCATTGAGTGCGGCGGACGTCAAATTGAACACTTATTGTGATTTTTTTTATACGTGACCCAGTTTCATCTAGTAATTCTAGACAGTGTGTGTGTGTGTGTGTAGTGCTTGCTAAGTGATTTATACGTCTCGCAGTAGTAATAGTAAATAATCAATACCACAAATGACTGACCTAGTTTCATCTAGTCATTCGAGACAGCGTGCGTGTTTAGTGCGTGCGAAGTGATTTATGCGCCTCGCAGTAGTAAAAGTAAATAAAAAATACAACAACTTACGCATCCACGAAAAATATAATGAACACAGGTAACCAGAAGTTCTCAAAAAGTAAAAAATGCATGAAAAATTATGAAAAATCCAATATTTTTTTTTCGATTTTATTTTTGCTGCAATTGGTGTCAAAATATTTTGTGTATACGCCCTTACGAGGATGTACATTAGTTCGATTACACGCTGTATAATTAATATTCGAAAAATTTTCTTTTAAGTATAATTATGTTAATATTTACACCATACATTTTCAGGCTTCATTCACATATAAAATTAGCATTGTATTTTGAACTTCATTATAAATCAGTGTTTTCCACTCCCAGACTAAGTATAAAGTAAAATTTCTCTTAAAATCAGTGTTTTATACGCGTGGCGCATGAAGTAAAATTTCGAGTTTAGAAAAGCCCCGTGAAAATTTGTCTCGGGTCGCTGCGCGACCCTCGACAAATTTTCTACGCGGGGCTTTTCTAAACTCGAAATTTTACTTCATGCTTAGTCTGGGAGTGGACAACACTCGTTAGTAATCTGAATAAACGACTTTTGGAAAAACGACGAATGTCTGAAAATTTACACCGAGATGTGTATACGCAAATGGAAAAAATCTTCGAAGAAGAAAAATTGTGGTTTTGTAATTTGCAAAAGTTTATACGGTAAATAAGTGAATAATACTAATAAAGAATTCGTTTTACATCTAAAAGGAAAAATCATCAAAGAAGAAGAATTAGAGTTTTGTAAATTGTACATTTGTAAAATTTTATATGTTAAATTAATAAATAGTTATATTGGAGAATTTGTCAATGAAATACAAATATAATTGACACAATATAAATAAATAAATAAATAAATACATTTATTGCCCAACAGGAAACAAAAAGACCCAATTACAGGACAATATAGAAAACATAAATTTACAGCAAAAAGTAAGTAAAGTAACACATTCAAAAAATACTTAAATTAACATAGAGCGACAATTGACGATAGGTGATCATAAAATAAATCACAAGTTAGGGGTAGATCATTGACCACGTTACACATCACACTTAGAGGTGATTTTGAACCGGTCACTGTTCTATTAAAATTTACATAAAATGTAGACTTATTTCTACTATTGAAAGACGGAGTATGAAAATTGACTAGTTGTAAAATGTCAGCACAGTCGATATGATTGTGAATTAATTTATATAAAAATGAAACACATGATTTATTTCGTCTTTGTTTAAGTGATTCGAGTTCAAATCGATCAAGCAATAACACATGGTCACAGCCTCTTGCCAGGTAATTACCAGTATTTTTGAAGTACAAGAACTTAGCGAATTTGCGTTGAACACTTTCAACCAAGTTGATTTGCTGCTGGGTCTGGGGATACCAAATCAATGATCCATACTCCAACTTTGACCTCACATATACATTGAACAGAGATTTTAAGGCATTAGGATTCTGTAAATTTGCAGAATTTCGATGAATAAATCCCAATGCCTTAAAAGAACTCTTTACAAGCATTTCTACATAATTGTTGAATGTAAGTTTTTCATCAAACCATACGCCTAAGTCCTTAAAAGATCGCACTCGTTCGATATCACTATTGGTAATTGTGTAATTCGATATAATGTATTTAGGTTTTTTAGTGAATGTCATATATTTACATTTATCGGGATTAAGATTAAGGTTGTTGTTGTTACACCAGTTAGAGATAATATTTAGTTGGTCTTGCAAACGAAAACAATCATCAATAGTATTAATGGTAGAATAGATCTTTAAATCATCTGCGTATAATAAATGTTTACAATTTAGTGCGCTTGACAGATCATTATTAAAAAGATTAAAAAGAAGTGGGCCCAAGATAGATCCTTGCGGAACCCCAGAAGTCGGAAAATACGACATAGACTTAAAATTGTTAACTGTAACATAGGATTCACGGCAAGAGAGATACGACGCCAAAAGTGAACTTGAATTAAAACAAAAGCCAAAATACTTTAGCTTTTCTAACAAAAGACTATGGTCCACCCTGTCAAAAGCTTTAGACATATCGGTATAAATTACATCAATATGTCCAGTAGAATCTAATGAATTTGCTATATCGTGTATGTATGTTCTTCATTCATTCTCTCTTTCTATCTTTCTCTCCCTCTCTCTTTCTCTCTCCCCCTTCTCTTTCTCTATCTATCTTCCTCTCTCTCTTACTCTCTATTAGTTGAATTTTTGTGAAAGTCGTGAAATTCCGTTCCATTGAGAGACATCGCTCGTTCAATCACTTTCCTAATAATGCACACACACACACACTCAAACACAGTCATACAATTGTTAAATTGTTATTTGTCTGCAAACTAAAATGCCTAAACTGTTCAACTAAAAGATACATAATGTTTGATTACTTTTGAAAGAACGTTTCATCTTTAACACAGTATGTAACGTTTAATCAACACTACGAGAATATTTCATACTTAATATTAAAATGAAACGTAATCACAGTTATTTTAATAACATTTATTGTGAAACATTCAGCTAAGATTTAATCAACGTTACAAGAAATTCTCTTGTACAACATTTAAGGGCTTAAGTAAAATTTTGAAACTGTTTGTTTTAATCATTTCGTCTACAAAATTCTAGTACTGTTTTATCAGTATTACATGAATGTTTATTCTACGGTATTTAGGTAATGTTTTATTAATATTACAAAAATATATCATGCAGAATATTAAAATTAAATGTTATCATAATAATTACAATATCGTTTATTGTGAAATTTGTAATTAACATTTGTTCAATGTTACAGAAGAGTGCCTTATACAACATTTAGGTAATGTTTAATCAGCATTCAAAAAATGATTCAAATACACCGCCACCTTTGTAGTTTTTGCTAGTTAACTATTGATAATGGACACTTAGTATCCGAAATGTACATATAGTACTTATATAAAAATAGTGAAAAAAGAAATTTAACCGATTTTTATTACTATTATAACAATCTTCACATAACTCACGAATACATACATATACAAGCGTTTAAGTTGTTATAAGAACATTTCTTGTACAAAATTTAATCAATGTTGAATCAGCATTAAAAGAATGGTCCATGTACATGCGTTTAAATTAGGTTTCAAGAATTTTTCTTGTACAAAATTCAACTAATGTTTCATCCAGTTTTACATGTTTTATTAATTCTACCTGAACGTTTATGTACAATATTTAGGCAATATTTAATCAACTTTATAAAATTAATTCATGTGCAAACCTTTAATTATAATTTGATCAATGTTTTAACAGAAAAATTTAAGTAATTTTTCATGAATGATTAATATACAATATTTAAGCAAAATGTCATCATTACAAGAATGGTTTATGTATAAACGTTTAAGTAAAGTTTGATCAATGTTTTGAGATAATTTCGTGTACAAAATTCCAGTGATGTTTTAACAATTTCACGTGAACAATATTTAAGTAATCTTCAATCAACATTACAAGAATGATTAATATACAATATATAAAATTACGAAAAAACTATTCGTGAAAATGCAAACAGTGTCTTAGTTAATAAGACAATTTAAGACGATAAATATCCGTTGAAACAACTACTTCCCGTGCAAATATACCTCCGGATATTGAATTATACAATTTCTAAGTAAGTTTGTTTTAATTTTATTCCTAATTTTTTAAACGTCATAAGCAAAGCTATACTGAAGAGAGATAAATCTCGAAACGCGTCTATAGATGGCCTAAGATATTAGTTTTAATCCAAGTCCATTCACTTCTAATTTGTTGCTATCTCTCCTTTCATTTTAATTTGTATTGTTAGTTGGTTTAAAGAGAATTTGACCTAAACGTTACATATACTTTAATAGAGCGTTGTAACAAATCAAATTAAATAAGATTTTAAATATTTCATTGTATAATTCAATATCCGGAGGTGTATTTGCACGGGAAGTAGTTGTTTCAATGGATATTTATCGTCTTAAATTGTCTTATTAACTAAGACACTGGTTGCATTTTCACGAATAGTTTTTTCGTAATTTTATATATTATGTTTAAAGTGTGCAAACTATAAGAAGCGTAAGCTTATTTTCTCGAATTCAAATAGATTTGAATTAAATTCAAATTCAAATCTATTTGAATTCGAGAAAATAAGCTTACGCTTCTTATAGTTTGCACACTTTAATCTTGATTAATATACAAACCTTTAAGTAAAGTTTGATTAACTTTTTATTAACTCTACTTATACAAAATCTAATTAATCATTAGTTAAGTAATGTTTGATCATTATTATTACATCATTTATTCTACAAAATTAAAATTATGTTTCATCAATTTAATATGAACGTACTGTCCAATATTTAAGTAAAGTTTGATCAACGTTTTCGTTGTTTGAACTATAGTTATGTACTTTTTGCAAAGTGGATTAATTAATAGTTACAAAAATTGAAATGATAAGGACACATAATTTCAAATGTTATCATTATTAATTAATCCACTTAGCAAAAAGCATATAACTAATGTTCATAGAACGAAAACAAGACATAAATTCATGAATTTCATTTAATTTCGTAAATTCCTCCTAACCGTCAATCATCTGCACGCTTTCCAACTAGTTTAATAAAGAGCTATTAATTGAAAAAATACGGACACTACACGTTTTCCAGAATAATAAAGAGTTAATAATTTAAAAAAAAAAATCATGTGTATAAATCACGATTGGCAACTAGTTCAATAAAGAGCTATTCATTCAACAAAATAATTACTTATATTAACTTACCCCGAAATTTTGATTGGTTGTTGCGAAAATCGAAAAACAAAAAATATTAAACTATACAGAACAAGCACACACAACTGTGTCCAGTGGAGTTGGCAAAGTCACACTGACTCACCGCTGGTCTTCTTCGTGCAAAGGTAAACTTTCTCTAACCTACTTAAAACAGTAAAAGCAAATGGGATCTGTAATAATAATCGCACGCGTGAAACCTTCGTTATATACCGTAACACATACACATACATATAATATTTTATTATATATACACATATACGTGTATATAAAATGTAATACATGCATGTGTGTGTATTTCTTAATGAGTATACAGATTGTTTTTTGTTTCTATGTGTGAGCATGTGTATTATTGAATCAACTAATATATAATATTTTGTTGTATATACAAATTAGTCGCCTATTTCCAAAAACCCATACATTCATTGTTTTAAAATGAATTTAGGAGTTTTTGGAAATAGGCGACTTATGTATTAAGTGTTACAATAAGGATGGTATGATTTTGAAGTGACGTTTCGGCCATATGTAATATGTCATGATCTGTCATTTAAAAAAAAACTGTATTTTTCTCTGTAAATAGAATTTATTCTGCTGAGAAATAAACGATTATTATTATTATTATTATTATTATTATTATTTATTTTTCATTATATTCAGTAGTGTTTACAATTTCATTATGGAGAGATTTACGCAAGAACAACGTTTACAAATTACTCAGTTTTATTATCAAAATAATCGTTCTCCAATTGCAACTTTTCGTGCGCTTTTGCCATTTTATGGTCGTAATAATCGTCCAAGTGTGCTCGCTATTCGTCGAATTGTTGAAAATTGTGGGCGTACATTTTCTTTACATAATGTTAAAGTGCCAATAAGACAAAGAACCACTCGAAGTAATGCAAATATTGCTGCCGTTCAGGCAAGTGTTGCTGAAGACCGCAATTTGTCGATTCCAAGACGTTCTCAACAATTGGGACTGTCTCAAACCACAACCTGGCGGATTTTGAAAAAGGATTTGGGTTTGCATCCGTATAAAATTGTTCTCACTCAAGAACTGAAGCCATTAGACTACCGTAAACGTGGTGAATTTGCTGATTTTGCCTTGGAACAACTTGAAAACGATAACGATTTTTTTAAGAAAATCATCTTCTCCGATGAGGCTCACTTTCATCTGAGTGGTGCGGTAAATATACAAAACTGTCGATTCTGGTGCGAAGAAAATCCACAAATTATTCAAGAAAAACCATTACATTCACCTAAATTGCCAGTTTGGTGTGGTTTTTGGTCTGGTGGAATCATCGGTCCGTACTTCTTTCGAAATGAAGATGGTAACACCGTTACTGTCAATGGAGAGCGGTATAGATCGATGATAACCATTTTTTTATGGCCGAAATTGGAAGAAGTTGTTCTTGACAACATTTGGTTCCAACAAGACGGGGCTACGTGCCACACAGCAAATGCAACAATTGAATTATTGCGAGAAAAGTTTGGAGATTCGATTATTTCAAGAAATTGTGATATTGAATGGCCTCCAAGAGGTTGTGATTTAACACCATTAGACTATTTATTGTGGGGTTATTTGAAGTCATTGGTCATTTGAAATAAACCAGACTCTCTTCAAGCTTTACAAGTAAATATTGAACGTGCCATTCATGACATACGACTTGATTTAGTAGAAAAAGTGCTCGAAAATTGGGTTCATCGAATTCGTTCCTGCAGAAGAAGTCGTGGAGGCCATTTGAATGACGTTTTATTTAGAACTTGATTGTATCGATTGTACTACATATTAAATAAAAAACATTTAATTTTTCTTAACAAGAAGTGTGTTTTTTTTTTAAAAGAAATCATATTACTCCTAATAATGCTATAAAACGCGAAACTAGTCGAGTAAATAGTAAAGTAAAAAATTGTGAAACAAACCTAGTGTAATTTAATTTAAACCTTCATTATCAATATTTAAAAATGTTTCACCAAGTGATAAGTGAGAAAATTATTCAAGAAATATCACTCGTATTGGAAAACCCTTTATATAAAATATGATACATGCCTGTGTGCGTATTTGTTTATGGTTATACATTTCGTTTTTTGTTTCCTAGTTTTTGTGTATTATTGAATCAACTAATTTACTTTTTGATTATCATTATTGTTCTTGTAGAAAGTGTGCGTTGTTTTATTATCGAAATTGATTAACAACTTAAAACGAGTGTTGTCCACTCCCAGACTAAGCATGAAGTAAAATTTCGAGTTTAGAAAAGCCCCGCGTAGAAAATTTGTCGAGGGTCGCGCAGCGACCCGAGACAAATTTTCACGGGGCTTTTCTAAACTCGAAATTTTACTTCATGCGCCACGCGTATTACACACTGATTAGTTTAAAGTCCAAAATATACCGATTAGGTTAGTTTATGATTTATGCAAGAACGATAAGAAATATATTTAATATTCACAAAAATGCATGAAGCTTTATCATTAAGCAAATCTAGCAAACGATTATTCGATATATTTTGGACTTCAAACTAATCAGTGTTTAATACGCGTGGCGCATGAAGTAAAATTTCGAGTTTAGAAAAGCCCCGTGAAAATTTGTCTCGGGTCGCTGCGCGACCCTCGACAAATTTTCTACGCGGGGCTTTTCTAAACTCGAAATTTTACTTCATGCGCCACGCGTATTAAACACTGATTAGTTTGAAGTCCAAAATATACCGATTAGGTTAGTTTATGATTTATGCAAGATCGATAAGAAATATTCTCTCCTTAAGATACCTCACTTTTAACAAGGCGATCACGACACGAGCACGATACGAACACGAGACGTTCCTGACACGAGTGTGCTAAACGTCCCGTGTTCGTCTCGTGTAGTGCACGTCTTGTGGTTATGTCGTGCCCCGCTCGTGTCGTGCACGACTCGTGCTCGTGTCGTACTCATCTTGTGCTCATGTCGTGCTCAGCTCGTGTCGTGCACGTCTCGTGCTCGTGTCGTACTCGTGTTGTGCTCATGTCGTGCTTAGCTCATGTCGTGCATGTCTCGTGCT
Source organism: Philonthus cognatus (assembly GCA_932526585.2). Classification (NCBI taxonomy): domain Eukaryota; kingdom Metazoa; phylum Arthropoda; class Insecta; order Coleoptera; family Staphylinidae; genus Philonthus; species Philonthus cognatus. Next base: position 53,682,221 of record OW052249.1, on the reverse strand, counting down.
CGCGTCGTACTCGTCTCGTAATTGTCTAAAAGAAGTGAAGTGAATTTTATAAGATATCATGAGTATCATGTTCAACGTTCAAGTAATAATAATAATAATAATATTTATTGACGGGAACCCCCTTTTACACACAATAGATTTATAAAAAAGAAAAATATCACCATAAAGTGTACAACTGAATAAACATTAATAATAATAATAATACCCATAAAGTAACTAATAGAACTAAGAATAATTTGTGTGTATACATAAATTTCGTTTAAATGAATGTAAAGAGCCAGAGAATAGTCGGAACCAATAGAACTTGTTATAATCGTTGGCTGTACTCATTAGTCGTGTAATGCTGTTGTGAGAGGCGAATGTTTAAAATGTTTTCGTGTTCAGCGGGTTACCAGTTACTAACACAATTCGAGGCTTAAAACGAGTGTTTTCTATACATTTCGTTTTTTGTTTCCTAGTTTTTGTGTATTATTAAATCAACTAATTTACTTTTTGATTATCATTATTGTTCTTGTAGAAAGTGTGCGTTGTTTTATTATCGAAATTGATTAACAACTTAAAACGAGTGTTGTCCACTCCCAGATTAAGCATGAAGTAAAATTTCGAGTTTAGAAAAGCCCCGCGTAGAAAATTTGTCGAGGGTCGCGCAGCGACCCGAGACAAATTTTCACGGGGCTTTTCTAAACTCGAAATTTTACTTCATGCGCCCCGCGTGCAAGACACTGATTTAATTCGAAGTTCAAAATATTCTTATTTAATATTAAAGTAATAATTGATTACAGGACAATTTCCTTGTGCAAAATATTACTAATGTTTCATCAACTTTACAAAAACGGATTATTTTGAATTTATTTCTTTTATATAAACATGAACTTCTATCACGTGATCCTTATTTTTGGTAATTTTGTTCTCATTGTATGTATTATTTATTTATTTAATTGTCAAATCAACGGAAGCCAATAATAAAAGCACATAAAAATAAGCATTAAATAATAATAACAATAATAATAAAAACATGCTATTTACTCAACAAGTCAGCCCAATTGCAATAGTTTAGATATAAAACTTAATACTCGCTCAAATCTAATAACTAAGGGTTAACTAGGATCAATGAGACTTTATCTTACCATTAAATAAATTAAAGTTAATTTTATAACATTTTTTTTAAGAAATTATTTCTTTTTAATATTACTCTGTAATTTTTTTGTCCTGTTGGATATTTAATATTCACAAAAATTCATGAAGCTTTATCATTAAGCAAATCTAGCAAACGATTATTCAAAATTCCTATTTGATCCCATTTGTGGGAATTTCATTAAAATTGCAATTTGATTGGGGATTTCGGGATTTCAGTTTTACACAAGCAGAAATTGGGTTTTATATGTTTTATCGTTTTACGCGTGGAAATCTGGCAGATTAAAAATCGCCAATTTGAATTCAATTTGCTAAACAAAAAACCTAAACATTGTGCATTTGTTCACAAAAGAACTAACTTTGTCGTGGTGGAAGAAAAGTTAACATCTGTTTACTTTCAGCTGAAATACAGTTACTCAAAGTTGACTGAAATCATTTGAAATAAAAACCTTTTTAACCTTTACTTACAAATTCATTATTTCTTTTTTATTCTATATTTATTTTAGTTTTTTAATTTCTATTCTATATCAAAACAAAATACCACTCATTTTGTTTTGATATAGAATAAAAATTAAAAAACTAAAATAAAAAGTGTTTTATTTTAAGTTATTATCATCTTGACGAACTCGCACAAATTCATTGACAAATAAATTCGTATTTTTTCGTGCAAAAGAAAACGTATTTTTCTTAAAAAAAAGTCACTGTTGGAGACAGTTTTACAAAAATGGATAGAAATTATTAGGTAATAAATATACTTTGTACCGACAATTGAAAGATTTGACTTTCAGAGGAATTCCAATGGCTCAAAGTTAACTGAAATAAATTAATATTTTTCCAAAGTGTAAAAAAGAAGTGTTTTCTTTCAAGAATTCATAAAAAAATTAGAAAAACACAGATTTGTACAAAAATAGGCAGAGATTGTTAAGTAATAATTTTTGAAAAATTAAATAAAAGACAAACCGGAAGGTCGTTCAAAGAAAGAATCAAAGAGCACTAAACCTCTTATGAACAAAGGAAAACCAACTCCACATACTCCAACCACCTCATCGATGAAAACCACCACTTCGACGAAAACTTCAAAGTGCTTCACAGAGAAGAAAAAGGCCGGAAACTTAACATCTTGGAGAGCATGGAAATTAATAAAAGATAATACACAGGACAACTTTTGAACGACCAATTAGACTTAACAAACTCACCACTCCTAAATTTAAATTTCGCTGAAAAACCCACCCCCCCATAAACATTGTATATATACCTGTACTGACAAATGTAATTTATCATTTCTTCGCCTGAAGAAGCCACAGTGTGGCGAAACAATTGTAGCGAGTTTACAATATATATTTGAAAGTTTTAAATTATTTTATTTTATTTATATAAAAGTAAATATAAGTTGACCTTTAGCAGACAGTGGCTTAAAGTTAAGGGGGTCTTCTGGTATAATTTTTTTTAAAAATCGATTTTTTTTGTATAAATTCAAAGCTAAACATGTCTAGAATATGTGGGTAAAAGGATATTTCGATCCGGCAAATATTTACGTCGCTACAGGCCTTTGAATGCATCGCCGTCCCGAGCGGAATGGGTCGCGCAGGTATAACTTTAATCTCGAATTTCATAAATTTTGATGAGTATGAGTTTTTTACTCCGCCATATTGGATCCGCCATTTTGAATTTTTCAAATTTGACCTCAGATTCGTATTCAGCGACCCCGAAAACCTAGATATTGACTACTGTTTGCGAATTTTCCGCCGAATACTTTGAATTACACAGAAAAAATGTTTCGCAAACTTTAAACGCGTTTTTCTCGAAACTACATTTTTCAAAACTGCGAGCATTCTAGCGTTTGAACGGTTCAATCAATTGACTTCGTTCTTTGCTTCCGTTATTTAAAACACTTTTCTTCGTGGAATGAACTAACCTCCCGGTGCAGTTTGCAATTTTAAAGATTTTTTACAGCCTGTCAAAGTCAAAAAATCGACCGAAAAACACGACTTTTTTTTCAAATGCCCGCCATTTTGTCAAATTTTGAGTTTTTTCAAAATTTCGTAGTTCATTCCATTCTCTGAACTATACTCTTCAAGAAACTGAGCTGATATTGTTTCTAGGTGACGAATAGCGACCCCTAGGCTGCTCGCAGTTTTGGAACATTTCCGCCGGGCAGCCGTCATATTGAACGCCATTTTGATTTTTTCGACTCGACAAATATCCCAATTGTAGAGCAAGGATGAATAAAGATTTAAAAAAAAACCAGGTCTCTAACTCTTACCAGTTCCCTGGAAAAAAATCCAAAGTTTGGGTCAATTATATAATTGAAATAAATTAGTATTTTTTTCGAGATGCAAAAAAGACGTGTGTTTATTAAAAAATGTATAAAAGAAATTATAAAAGAGCATATTTTGACAAAGATTAATAAATTTTCTTTAGAAATAAATAAAGTTTGCTGTGACATTAAAAAAACTATAAAAACTTGACTTTGAGTAAAATTACAGTTGCTCAAAGTTGAATGAAATAAATTGTATTTTTTCGAAGTGCTGAAGTTTAAAAGAGAAGTTTTGTCCTTAAAAAAATTATAAAAAGTTTCGGAAACAGCAGATTTTTACAAAAATAGACATAGATTGTTCAGTAATGAACAAACTTTGTACTGACTACAAAAAAACTAAAAAAAGTTGACTTTCAGTTCAATTACAGTGGCACAAAGTTAAGTGAAGTAAATTCGTACAATAGGAAAGTGTTTTCATCAAAAATTCATAAAAAAATTTATAACACAGCAGATTTTTATATAAATTAGCTAATATTGTAGAGAAATAAATAAACTTTGCTGTGAAGTTTGAAAAACTACAAAAACTTGACTTTGAGCAAAATTACTATTGCTCAAAATTGACTGAAATAAATTAATAATAATTAATAATAATAATAGAAATTTATTTTCAAGAAATAAGTAATTACAAGGTAATACATATAAATGAAAATGTGTCAGCAAAATACAATTTTTTAAAATTATTATTATATTAGTGTATTACTTTGTATTATAATTTTATTCATTATCAATCTTATTATTTTTAGTTATGTAGTATTTAACACTATCGGTTTGGACACTGTACATTATTATTGTATATTTTTCCTCACTTGAATAAAGAATTGAATTGAATTGAAATATTTTTTTTAGTTGCGAGAAATGTGATTTCTTTTAAAAAAAAAATTATTAAAAATATATCAGATTTTTATAATAAATTACAAAGATTGTTCAAAAATAAATAAACTTTGTTGTGACATTAAAAAAAAAACAAAATTAAGTTGACTTTTAGCTAAATAACAGTTGTCAGAATAAATGTATTTATTTAAAGTACAAAGAAAAATGTATTTTCCTTAAAACAATTACAAACAATGAAGAAGAAACTAGATTGTTAAAAAATTAATAAACTTTGTTGTGACATTAAAAAAACAAAATTAAGTTGACTTTAAGCTAAATAACAGTTGTTAGAATAAATGTATTTGTTTAAAGTACAAAGAAAATATGTATTTTCCTCAAAACAATTACAAACAATGAAGAAAAAACTAGATTTGTGTAAAAATAGACATAGGTTGTTTAAAATTAAACAAACTCTGTTTTCACGTTCAAAAATATTTAATATCATGACTTTCAGTCAAATTACAGCGGCTCAAACTTGACTGAAATAAATTCGTTTTTTTATCAAGTTCGAAAAAGTGTTTTTTTTTTCTTTAAAAATTCAATGTGGAGATTTTTATAAAAATGGACAGATATTATTCAGAAAAGAATAAACTTTATTGTGACGTTCACATTTTTTTTTAATTACCTTCAGCAAAGTTGCAGTGGCTCAAAGTTGATTAAAATAAGTTAATATTTTTTCCAAGTGCAAAAAAATGTGTTTTCCTTCAAAAATGCACAAATAAATATAAAAAAGAGCATATTTTTATTTTAAAAAATAGACAGAAATTATTCAGAAATTCATAAACTTTATTGTTACGTATACAAAACTAAATAAAGTTATATTTGAGCAAAATTACAGTTGCTTAAAGTTGACTGACTTAAAGAAATTGACTGAAATATGTTTTTCTACAAAAAATCACAATAAAATGTGAAAAACAGAAGATTTTTATAATAATTTATAAAGATTATTTAGAAATGAATTCACTTTGTTTTCACGTTAAAAATATTATTAAAAAATACATTTTCAGCCAAATTACAGTATCTCAAAGTTGACTGAAATAAATTAATATTTTTAAGAGGTGCAAAAAATGTGTTTCACTTGAATAAATCATAAAAAAATGTAATAAAGAGCAAATTTTTATAAAAATATACAGAAATTGTTTAGAAACGAATAAACTTTGTTGTGACATTTTAAAATTAACCAAAAATTGACATTCAGCCAAATTATAGTGGCTCAAAGTTAGTAGTCTTTTTACGAGGTGCAAAAAAAAGTGTTTTACTTGAAAAATTCAGAAAAAAATAAAAAAAGCAAGTTTTAATAAAATTGCACAGAAATTGTTCAGAAATTAATACACTTTGTTATTGCACTTCAAAATTTACAAAAAATTGATATTCAGCTTAATTGGAGTAACTCAAAGTTGATTGAATTAAATAAGTATTGTTACGAGGTGCAAGAAAATGTGTTTTACTTACAAAAATCATTAAAAAATGTAAGAAAGAGCAAATTTTAATAAAAATGTACAGACATTATTAAGAAATAAATAAACTTTGTTATGACATTTCAAAGTTTACCAAAAATTGACATTCAGCTAAATTGGGGTGGCTCAAAGTTGACTGAAATAAATTAGTATTTTTACGTGGTGCAAAAAAAATGGGTTTCACTTAAAAAACTCATAAAAAAATATAAGAAAGAGCACATTTTAATAGAAATGTACAGAAATTGTTTAGAAATAAATAAACTTTGTTGTGCCATTTTAAAATTCAGAAAAAATGTACATTAAACCAAATTAGGGTGGCTATAAATTAGTAGTCTTTTACGATGTGCAAAAAAATGTGTTTTACTTGAAAAGTTCAGAAAAAAATGTAACAAAGAGCAAATTTTAATAAAAATTAACAGAAACTGTTTAGAAATAAATAAACTTTGTTGTTATATTTCAAAATTCACAAAAAAATAAAATTCAGCAAAATTAGAGTGGCTCAAAGTTGACTGAAATAAATTAGTATTTTTTCAAGGTGCACAAAAATATAGTTTCTTTCAAAAACTTATAAAAAAATATAAGAAAGAGCAAATTTAAATAAAAATGTACAGAAATTGTTTAGAAATGAATAAATTTTGTTGTGACATTCCAAAATTTACAAAAAATTGACATTCAGCCAAATTAGGGTGGCTCAAAGTTGACTGAAATAAATTAATATTTTTACGAGGTGCAAAAAATGTGTTTTACTTGAATAAATCATAAAAAAATGTAATAAAGAGCAAATTTTTATAAAAATGTACAGAAATTGTTTATAAACGAATAAACTTTGTTGTGACATTTTAAAATTGACAAAAAATTGACATTCAGCCAAATTATGGTGGCTCAAAGTTAGTAGTCTTTTTACGAGGTGCAAAAAAAGTGTTTTACTTAAAAAACTCAGAAAAAAATGAAAAGAAAGCTAATTTTATTAAAAATGAACAGAAATTGTTCATAAATAAATACACTTTGTTTTTGCATTTCAAAATTTACAAAAAATTGACATTCAGCCAAATTGGAGTGGCTCAAAGTTGATTGAAATAAATTAGTATTGTTATGAGGTGCAAGAAAATGTGTTCTACTTACAAAAATCATAAAAAAATTTAAAAAAGGGCAAATTTTAATATAAATGTACAGCAATTGTTCAGAAGTTAATAAACTTTGTTATGGCGTTTCAAAATTTACAAAAAATTTACATTCAGCTAAATTAGGATGGCTCAAAGTTGACTGAAAGTAATTATTATTTTTACAAAGTGCAAAAAATGTGTTTTACTTGAAAAATTCATTAAAAAAATGTAAAAAAGAGCAAATTTTAATAACAATGTACAGAAATTGTTTAAAAATAAATAAACTTTGCTATGACACTTACACTTTACAAAAAATTGACATTCAGCCAAATTAGGGTGGCTTAAAGTTAACTGAAAAAAAAAATGGTATTTTTACGAGGTGCAATAATACGTGTTTTACTTAAAAAAATCATAAAAAAAATGTAAGAAACAGCAAATTTAAATATAAATGTACAGAAATTGTTTAGAAATAAATAAACTTTGTTTTATCATTTTAAAATTTACAAAAAAATGTACATTCAGCCAAATTAGGGGGCTCAAAGTTGACTGAAATAAATTGGTATTTTTTCGAGGTGCAAAAAAATATAGTTTCCTTCAAAAACTCATAATAAAATACAAGAAAATGCTGATTTTGATAGAAATGTACAGAGTTTGTTCAGAAATGAATAAACTTTGTTGTGAGATATGAAAAACTATAAAAAGTTGACTTTTACCAAAATTGCAGTGCCTCACAAATGACTAAAAAGAATGATTATTTTTTTGAGGTGCGAAAAAGTGATTTCCTCCAGAATTTTATAAAAAAATTTAGGAAACGGCAGATTTTAAGTTAATAATAATAATAATAATAATAATAATCGTTTATTTCTCAGCAGAATAAATTTACAGAAAAAAATACAGTTTTTTTTAAATATACTAACTAAAAATAAACATTAATACTAAAAATAAATAAAATAAAAAAATAAACGTAAGATTTTGATAATAATAATTAATGTAAAAAAAATAACTGTATTATAATAAGAATTAGAATAATACACTCCAATAATTATTTCAACAGAAAGCCGAGCATTTTTCTCCTCCTCACACAAAAAAAAACAATAATTAATTCCAAACAGAAACAGCCAACCGCAACGATTTCTTCTGTTTTTTATTAATTTATATATATATACATATATATATGTTTATATACATATATATACATCTGCTATATACACTTACGTTTTAGTGCGGATTTAGTGGAGTAATTACCTTTAATCAAGAAATAACCGCAACGTCAGGAATTAATAACAATTTAAACAGCATTTCTCAAGACACCAATTAAATTAATAAATATTGTATTAAAAAAATTTAAAAAAAAAAAACAGAAACGTGTTGAGTTGAACGCTCTTTTCAGTAGGAAGCTTAAAATTATACGGAATTAATAATAGGTTTAATTAAAATGATTCATAATTCTGACGAATAATAAATTATCAGAATTTGAGGAGTGATTATAATTTAATTTAATTTATTCATAATATTTTTAAATGAACGAAATTAGACTTGGATTTTCATTATTAATGAATAGAAATATATAAAGCATACTGTGTTTTTTTTTGTTAAAATGTTAATAATGAAAGGCTTCTTAATAATAATTTTGATTTATTGATGTTTTAACCGAGGTTTTGCACAAGTCAAATAATATTTATATTAATAATAATAATTTTAATTTATTGATGTTTTAACCGAGGTTTTGCACAAATCAAATAATATTTATATTAATAATAATAATAATTTTAATTTATTTATGTTTTAACCGAGGTTTTGCATAAGTCAAATAATATTTATATTAATAATAATAATAATTTCAATTTATTGATGTTTTAGCCGAGGTTTTGCACAAGTTAAATAATATTTATATTAATAATAATAATAATGAAGCAACACAATTCATTTTACACGTAATTAACACTCATAAAACTTTTAAATTAAATGTTGATTTTAAAAGGGGTTTCCCGTGAGAGAATAAATAAATAAATAAAACTAAAATAAATAATATTATCGATTGAACAAAATAACACTTAGAAATTAATAATAATAGTAAAATAATATAACAGCAGTATATTTTGAACTTCAGTTAAAATCAATGTTTTATACGCTTGGCGCATGAAGTAAAATTTCGAGTTTAGAAAAGCCCCGTGAAAATTTGTCGTGGGTCTGCACGACCCTCGACAAATTTTCTACGCGGGGCTTTTCTAAACTCGAAATTTTACTTCATGCTTAGTCTGGGAGTGGAAAACACTCGTTTAAAGCTTCAAATTAAACTCTTTTGAAAAACAACAAATATCGGAAAATTTAAAGCTTATTCAATTCAGCCTATTTACTGTAAATCTTAAGATATTCCTTGTTTTTTTTAAGTTCATTTTAAAGCTTTAAACAAGTGATTTCTACTCCCAGACTAAGCATGAAGTAAAATTTCGAGTTTAGAAAAGCCCCGCGTAGAAAATTTGTCTCGGGTCGCTGCGCGACCCTCGACAAATTTTCACGGGGCTTTTCTAAACTCGAAATTTTACTTCATGCGCCACGCGTATAAATCACTAAAATATTGTGAAATTTGTGTATATTCGAATTTCGCTTAAAATCTGTGTTGTATACGCGTGGCGCATGAAGTAAAATTTCGAGTTTAGAAAAGCCCCGTGAAAATTTGTCTCGGGTCGCTGCGCGACCCTCGACAAATTTTCTACGCGGGGCTTTTCTAAACTCGAAATTTTACTTCATGCTTAGTCTGGGAGTGGATAACAATCGTTTTTGTAAATTTAAATTCAGAAACTTTGAGAGTATAAAACACTGAAATATTGGGAAGTAGAACATATCTATCTTATGTTTGTTTTTAACCAAATCTTGTGCAACAATTTTAATTTAAATTAACACTAATAAAACTTTGAAATAAATAAAATTGTCGATTCCAATTTATATTTACATTTATTAGAAATAAGCGAAACTCTTAGATATAATATTATTATTGATTAAAATGCTCTTTACATTATGTGTTCTAATGAAAACTGAATTTTAAGATTAATTTTCAATTGAGATCAATTTTAAATCATTTCTGAAATTACTAATTAATAATAGTAATAATAATCCATTTATTGTCCAACAGGAATCATTTCCCAATTACAAGACAAAAGACACAGAGCCAATTACATAATTCCAAAACATAGATTAACAGCTTCTGAAAAAAATTTAAACTATAATTGCATAAAACTTTTTACTCAACTACCTGAAAATATTAAAGTTATACAAAATAATAAAAAATATAAAATGGCATTATTTGATTTCCTTTGCGAAAAAGAACTGTACAGCATAAATGAATATTATAACTAATATGTATTTTTCACCCCCTCTTGACGCCTTCCTTCTTCACATTGCATGATTGTAACATTATTATTGTAATGTATTTTAGAAGAAATAAAGATGAATTATTATTATTATTATTAATATTATTATAAAACAAAATACAAGCCTGGTACATATAAATATATAATAATAAATGAAATTAGAATAAATTCTGTAACAATAAAATTACTTATTAAATGTTGAAGGCGTGTCCTGTGAATTTAAAATCATTTTTTTAGTAATAATAATTAATTCACAGTTGGCTCCAAGTTACAGAGTAACATTTTTAGAGAATCGTAAAAGATGTCACTACAGTGCGAAGTTGTATTAAGTTATTAGTTTTAACAACTCCAGTTCGTTGTAGGCCCTTATTTCGTTTAAACTTCCATCGAACATTGTATGGTTCCCATAATCCTGTGGCACGTATAATGCGGTATTGTAATGTCCTTATGTTGTATCCCAACTTTTACATTTTTAGTAATTCTTACAGTGTATTCAAACGCCATTTACAGTTTATTAATCTGGATATTGTGAATTAGTGTATTTTTGTTTGTTGTATTATATTTCTCACTCTAGTTATATGTTTTTCAAAGTAATATTATGTTTATCTTATATAATTATTATAATATATATATATATATATATATATAATTATTATTATTATTTATAATTAATTTACTTTCTTTTTAACTATATTGTCTTGTAATTAGGATATGTTTCCTGTTGGACAATAAAGATTTATTATTATCACTATTTTTAATTGTGTATTGATGTATAAAGAAGATATCCGTTGATAAATAAAATAAAATAAAATAAAACAAATCCAAATAATGCTAACAGGAGATTTTAATCCCACGTTAATAAGTAGTGACTAAACAGCGCTTCATCTTTTTATTTTTCAAATTTTATTTGTGTTATAATTCTCAATTCCAGTGAAAATCATTCTATTTATTTTTTTTGCCTGTCGTATTATGTTTCACGTTGAGTGAAAATCGTTCGAAGCGCAAGGTGTCGGATTTTATATAAAGACTGACTTAATTGCATTATAAGTGAGCCACAATAACAAACAATGAACGTCGAGTTTCGCCACTTTCTACATTTGAAATTATTGCCCAAACGGACGACAAAAAAGAAACAACAGCAGGCGGTTTCTTTTCTGCGTCGAAAATTAATTTCCTGCGCGAAAATGTGTTTTCTTTTCGAGTTGCTAAATTAAAAATCGGGGAATCGTCCAATTATTTTATTACACGCTTGAGGAGAATCCGTGTCGCGATTTCGACATTTTTTATGTTTTTTTTTGCGCTCGTGCGGGTTTAATTCGCGATTTTACCGTTACACGATTGTAATCGTATTAACGTGAGCTTGAAAATGATTATTCCTAAGTAAGTACTGAAAGTTTGAAATTATTTCGTGCAGAAATAAAATTTTAGTAAGCGTTTGAATGAAAGTCGACAAAATAATGAATTATTTTTAAGTAAATTCTAACCGATTGAAAAAAGGTCCACAAACAATTATCAATTTCTAAGTGATTTCTAAGTAAATTCTCTTAGGTATTTCTAAGTAATTTCTGAAAGTTTGGGGTGTTTTTGACAAAAAATAAACTTTTAGTAAACGATTGGAAAAATATCGACAACATTTTATCCATTTCTTAGTAAATTTAGAAAGTTTGAAATTGTTTTGTGGAGACATAAACTGTCGGTTATTAATTAAAAGAAGATCGACAAAACAATAGCTATTGCTAAGTAATTTCTAAAAGTTTGGATTATTTTTGTTAAATAATAAACTTTTAGTGAACGATTGCAAAAAAATCGACAAAATTTTATCAATTTCTTAGTAAATTCAGAAAGTTTGAAATTGTTTTGTGGAGAGATAAACTGTCAGTTGCCGACTAAAACAAGATCGACAAAAAAATAGCTATTTCTCAGTAATTTCTGAAAGTTTGTAATGCATTTGTCAAGAAATAAACTTTTAGTGAACGATTGAAAAAATATCGCGAAATTTTATCTATTTCTTAGTGAATTCAGAAAGTTTGGAATTGTTTTGTGGAGAGATAAACTGTCGGTTGCCGACTAAAACAAAATCGACATAAGAATAGCTATTTCTTAGTAATTTCTGAAAGTTTGAAATCTTTTTGTCAAGAAATAATCTTTTATTTAACGATTGAAAAAATATCGACAAAATTTTATCTATTTTTTAGTAAATTCGGAATGTTTGGAATTGTATTGTGGTGAGCTAAACTTCCGGTTGCCGATTAAAACAGGATCGACCAAAATTACCTATTTCTAAGTAATTTCTGAAAGCTTGAATTATTTTTGTTGAGAAATAAACTTTTAGTGAACGGTTGACAAAATATCGACAAAATTTTATCCATTTCTTAGTAAATTCAGAAAGTTTGGAATTGTTTTGTAGGGAAATAAACTTTCGGTTACCTATTAAAAGAAAATCGACAAAAACAACTGCTATTTCTAAGTAATTTCTGAAAGTTTGGAATTTTTTTGTCGAGAAATAAACTTTTAGTGAACGATTGAAAAAATATCGACAAAATTTTATCTATTTCTTAGTAAATTCAGAAAGTTTGGAATTGTTTTGTGGAGAGATAATCTGTCGGTTGCCGACTAAAACAAGATCGACAAAAGAATAGCTATTTCTTAGTAATATCTGAAAGTTTGGAATTTTTTTGTCAAGAAATAAACTTTTAGTGAACGATTGAAAAAATATCGACAAAATTTTATCCATTTCTTAGTAAATTCAGAAAGTTTGGAATTGTTTTGTAGGGAAATAAACTTTCGGTTACCTATTAAAAGAAAATCGACAAAAACAACTGCTATTTCTAAGTAATTTCTAGAAGTTTGGAATTTTTTAGTCGAAAATTAAACTTTTAGTGAACGATTGAAAAGATATTGACAAAATTTTATCTATTTCTTAGTAAATTCAGAAAGTTTGAAATTGTTTTGTGGAGAGATAAACTGTCGATTTCCGACTAAAACATGATCGACAAAAAAATAGCTATTTCTTAGTAATTTCTGAAAGTTTGTAATTTTTTTGTCAAGAAATAAACTTTTAGTGAACAATTGAAAAAATATCGCGAAATTTTATCCATTTCTTAGTAAATTCAGAAAGTTTGGAATTGATTTGTGGAAAGATAAACTGTCGGTTGCCGACTAAAACAAAATCGACAAAAGAATAGCTATTTCTTAGTAATTTCTGAAAGTTTGGAATTGTTTTTGTCAAGAAATAAACTTTTAGTGAACGATTGAAAAAATATCGACAAAATTTTATCTATTTCTTAGTAAATTCAGAAAGTTTGGAATTGTTTTGTGGAGAAATTAACTTTCGGCTTCCGATTAAAACAAGATCGACAAAAAAATAGCTATTTCTAAGTAATTTCTGAAAGTTTGAAATCTTTTTGTCAAGAAATAATCTTTTAGTGAACGATTGAAAAAATATCGACAAAATTTTATCTATTTTTTAGTAAATTCAGAATGTTTGGAATTGTTTTGTGGAGAGATAAACTTTTGATTGCCGATTAAAACAGGATCGACCAAAAATACCTATTTCTAAGTAATTTCTGAAAGTTTGAATTATTTTTGTTGAGAAATAAACTTTTAGTGAACGGTTGAAAAAATATCGACAAAATATTATTTATTTCTTAGTAAATTCAGAAAGTTTAGAATTGTTTTGTGGAGAAATAAACTTTCGGTTACTAATTAAAAAAAGATCGACAAAAAATAGCTATTTCTAAGTAATTTCTGAAAGTTTGAAATGTTTTTGTCAAGAAATAAACTTTTAGTGAACGATTGAAAAAATATCGACAAAATTTTATCCATTTCTTAGTAAATTCAGAAAGTTTGGAATTGTTTTGTGAAAAGATAAACTGTCGGTTGCCGACTAAAACATGATAGATAAAAGAATAGCTATTTCTTAGTAATTTCTGAAAGTTTGGAATTTTTTTGCCAAAAATAATCTTTTAGTGGACGATTGAAAAAATATCGCGAAATTTTATCCATTTCTTAGTAAATTCAGAAAGTTTAGAATTGATTTGTGGGGAAATAAACCGTCGGTTACTAATTAAAAGAAAATCGACAAAAACAACTGCTATTTCTAAGTAATTTCTGAAAGTTTGGAATTTATTTGTCGAGAAATAAACTTTTAGTGAACGATTGAAATAATATCGACAAAATTTTATCTATTTCTTAGTAAATTCAGAAAGTTTGGAATTGTTTTGTGGAGAGATAAACTGTAGGTTGCCGACTAAAACAAGATCGACAAAAGAATAGCTATTTCTTAGTAATTTCTGAAAGTTTGGAATTTTTTTGTCAAGAAATAAACTTTTAGTGAACCATTGAAAAAATATCGACAACATTTTATCCATTTCTTAGTAAATTTAGAAAGTTTGTATTTTTTTGTGGAGAAATTAAATTTCGGTTACCAATTAAAAGAAGATCGACAAAAACAACTGCTATTTCTTAGTAATTTTTAAAAGTTTGGAATTTTTTTGTTAAGAAATAAACTTTTAGTGAACGATTGAAAATATATCGACAAAATTTTATCCACTTCTTAGTAAATTCAGAAAGTTTGGAATTGTCTTGTAGGGAAATAAACTTTCGGTTACCAATTAAAAGAAAATCGACAAAAACAACTGCTATTTTTAAGTAATTTCTAAAAGTTTGGAATTTTTTTGTCGAAAAACAAACTTTTAGTAAACGATTGAAAAAATATCGACAAAATTTTATCTATTTCTTAGTAAATTCAGAAAGTTTGGAATTGTTTTGTAGAAAGATAAACTGTCGGTTGCCGACTAAAACAAGATCGACAAAAGAATAGCTATTTCTTAGTAATTTCTGAAAGTTTGAAATTTTTTTGTCAAGAAATAAACTTTAAGTGAAGCATTGAAAAAATATCGACAAAATTTTATCCATTTCTTAGTAAATTTAGAAAGTTTGGAATTTTTTTGTGGAGAAATTAACTTTCGGTTACCAATTAAAAGAAGATCGACAAAAACAACTGCTATTTCTTAGTAATTTTTAAAAGTTTGGATTTTTTTTGTTAAGAAATAAACTTTTAGTGAACGATTGAAAATATATCGACAAAATTTTATCCACTTCTTAGTAAATTCAGAAAGTTTGGAATTGTTTTGTGGGGAAATAAACTTTCGGTTACCAATTAAAAGAAAATCGACAAAAACAACTGCTATTTTTAAGTAATTTCTAAAAGTTTGGAATTTTTTTGTCGAGAAATAAACTTTTAGTAAACGATTGAACAAAATATCGACAAAATTTTATCTATTTCTTAGTAAATTCAGAAAGTTTGGATTTGTTTTGTTGAGAGATAATCTGTCGGTTGCCGACTAAGACAAGATCGACAAAAGAATAGCTATTTCTTAGTAATTTCTGAAAGTTTGGAATTTTTTTGTCAAGAAATAAACTTTTAGTGAACGATTGAAAAAATATCGATAAAATTTTATCCATTTCTTAGTAAATTCAGAAAGTTTGGAATTGTTTTGTGGAGAAATTAACTTTCGGTTACCGATTAAGAGAAAATCGACAAAATAATAGCTATATCTTAGTAATTTCTGAAAGTTTGAATTATATTTGTCAAGAAATAAACTTTTAGTGAACGACTGAAATAATATCGATAAATTTTTATCTATTTCTTAGTAAATTCAGAAAGTTTGGAATCGTTTTGTGGGGAAATAAACTTTCGGATACCTATTAAAAAAAGATAAACAAAAAAGTAGCTATTTCTAAGTAATTTCTGAAAGTTTTAAATGTTTTTTGTCAAAAAATAAACTTTTAGTAAACGATTGAAAAAATATCGACAAAATTTTATACATTTCTTAGTAAATTCAGAAAGTTTGGAATTGTTTTGTGGGGAAATAAACTTTCGGTTAACAATTAAAAGAAGGTCGACAAAAAAATAGCTATTTCTAAATAATTTCTGATAGTTTGGATTATTTTTGTCAAAAAATAAATTTTTAGTAAACGATTGAAAAAATATTGACAAAATGTTATCCATTTCTTAATAAATTCAGAAAGTTTGGAATTGTTTTGTGGAGAAATTAACTTTCAGTTACCAATTAAAAGAAGGTCGACAAATAAATAGCTATTACTAAGTAATTTCTGAATGTTTGGATTGTTTTCGTCAAGAAATAAACTTTTAGTGAACGATTGAAAAAATATCGGCAAAATTTTATCAATTTCTTAGTAAATTCAGATAGCTTGGAATTGTTTTGTGGAGAAATTAAATTTCGGTTACCAATTAAAAGAAGATTGACAAAGATAGGACTTTCAAGTAGAATTTCAAAAAGGAGAGTGGAGTTTCGTAAAGGAAAGGACTTTCGAGTTAAGATTGGAATGGAATTTCGAGAACGAGGGAACTCGTAATTCAACTCGAAAGTCCTCTCCTACTTGAAAACTTTACTCGAAAGTCCTCTCCTACTCTATAACTCTTCTCGATAGTCATATCTACTCGAAATTTAACCAGAAAGTTCTATCATATTTAAAATTGTTCTCTTCTACTCGTAATTTATCTCAAATGAGAACTAGAAATACAACGCGAACAAGAATTCGAAATTTAATTCGAAAGGCAACTTGAAATTATTTGAAGGTAACTACAAAATACATGCAATAAACAATATTTGTTTCTCTGTTTCAGATTCATCTTGCAAAGCCACCTTCGAATGAACTGGATACAACCTGAAAACAAAACGGTTCTTTTCAGAACCACAAATAAATTTAAAGGAGGCATGTTCAACACTGGATTGTTTGTACTGTATATTTTTTTTATACTATTTATACTTATTATTTATACTTTTTTTAGTAATTTATAAATCGAAAAAATGTTCAGGGAAACTATTGTTCAAAATTTGGATTTGAAAAAAGATTTTTCTATTTTTTATTCCCGCCAAAATGTTTGCGCTAAAAGACCTCATTGCGTTAATATTCTTCTGGTAGAAATCGAAAAAAAAAAAACTTCAATTTTGTTAATAGTTTTTATTATTTAAATCGTTGATGAACAATCTGTCAGATAGCTGTCACACTCACGAGCGTCTTCATATTGTTTAGATTTAAATTTATTTATGTACATACATACATTGTTTATTGTATTATCATTGTCTTGTAATTGGGAAATTTCCTGTTGGGCAATAAATACTTAAAATATTGTTTCAATTATTTTCCCCGCCAAAATTTTCGCGCCAGAAAACTTGGCGTTTTTTTCTCCTGGTAGAAATCAAAAATATATTCAACTACACTGTTGTTAAAAATTTTAATTCGTAAAATATTGTTTCAATTGTTTTCCCGCCAACATTTTTGCGCGAAAAGACCTTCTCGAGTTCACATTCTCCTGGTAAAAATCGAAAAAATGTTCAACCACACTTGTGTTAAAAATTTCGATTTGAAAAATTATTTAAAGATAACAAAAAAAGAGCGATAAGAGAGAATCTCATACATTTATAAAATTATAATTAAAACAACCTTAAATGCAGTAAAATAATTCCAAAACTTAAAATATCATGTAATAATCATGATGTTTTAAACCAGCGCCATCTCTTGCATAAGTCTGGGACTTTATAGTCAACAAAGTTCCAGTCTTATGCAAGAGATGACGCTGGTTTCACATCATGTTATAAAAACGCGATAAAAGTTTTTAGTATCACTAAACACTCTATGAATTTGATTAAATTAAAAAAGAGCCAAATTCTATTACCATTTTAAAATTTGTTTGGATTTTATGTAATAATAATTATTAATAACCCAAGAAAAGTTCCGATTTGATGCAAGAGATGACGCTAGTTCAAATTATTTAAAAATTACAATTGATTATTACTGTTCCAGTTTCATACAAGAGATGGCGGTAGCTTAAAACATCATGTTATAAAAAATGTGACAAAAGTTTCAAGTATTACCAAACAACACTCCATAAATTTAATCCAATTAAAAGAAAGAGCTATATTTCATTTACATTATAGCTCTTTATTTTAATTAAATTAAATCTAAGGAGTGTTGTTTAGTGATATTGCAAACTTTTGCAGCATTTTTATAACATGATCTTTTGAGCTAGCGCCATCTCTTGTATAAAGCTGGAACTGTAAAAATCAACTGCAATTTTTAAATATTTTAAACTAGCGCCATCTCTTGCATGATGTCGGAACTTTATTGAGGTTTTTGATATTTATCATTACGTAAAATTTAAATAAATGTTTAAATAAATAAATGTTCATTTATTTAAATTTTACGTAATGATAATTATCAAAAACCTCAATAAAGTTCCGACATCATGCAAGAGATGGCGCTAGTTTAAAATATTTAAAAATTATAGTTGATTTTTACGGTTCGAGCTTTATACAAGAGATGGCGCTAGCTCAAAAGATCATGTTATAAAAATGCTACAAAAGTTTGCAATATCACTAAACAACGCTCCTTAGATTTAAATGAATTAAAATAAAGAGCTATATTATATTTCCAGTTTATTATTTATTCGAATTTTATGTAAAAATAATTATTAATAACCCAAGAAAAGCTCCAACGTCATGCAAGAGATGGCGCTAGATTAAAGTATTTAAAAATTACAGTTGATTATTACAGTTCCAGCTTTATATAAGAGATGGCGCTAGCTCAAAAGATCATGTTATAAAAATGCTACAAAAGTTTGCAATATCACCAAACAGCACCTTAGATTTAAATAAATTAAAATAAAGAGCCATATTCCATTTCTATTTTATTATTTATTCGAATTTTATGTAAAAATAATTAATAATAACCTACGAAAAGTTCCGACATCATGCAAGAGATGGCGATAGTATAAAATATTATTCGAAAATTACAGTTGACTATTACACTTCCAGATTTATGCAAGAGATAGCGCTGAAAAGTTTCAAGTATTATTTAAATTTTATGTAATAATAATTATCAATAACCTAAATAAAGTTCCGACATCATGCAAGAGATGGCGCTAGTTTAAAATACTTAAAAATTACAGTTAATTATTACAGTTCCAGCTTTATACAATAGATAGCGCTAGCTCAAAAGATCATGTTATAAAAATGCTACAAATGTTTGCAATATCACCAAACAGCACTCCTTAGATTTAATTAAATTATAATGAAGAGTTATATTCCATTTCCATTTTATTCTTCATTTAAATTTTATGTAAAAATAATTAGTAATAACCTAAGAAAAGTTCCGACATCATGCAAGAGATGACGCTAGTTTAAAATATTATTCGAAAATTATAGTTGACTATTACACTTCCAGATTTATGCAATACGTTATATAGATGCGAAAAAAGTTTTTAATATCACCAATCACTCCTTAAATTTAATTAAACTTAAAGAAAAAGCTAAATTCCATTTAACATTTATTCAAATTTTATGTTATATTAACTATCAATAATCTACGTAAGGTTCCGAAATCATGCAAGAGATGGCGCTAGCTTAAAAGATTATTTGAAAAGCTGGGAGAAAAGCTTTTGGAATTAACAACGCTCCTTAATTTAAGTATACTTAAAAGATAGATTTATTTACCATCTACATTTTAATTTCATCTAATGTTATTGAAAGCAAATAAAATAGTATTAAAACCTACGATAAACTGATACTGGTAACGAGGTTATTGATAATTATTATTACATGAAATTTGAATAAATATTAAATTGTAAATAGAATATGTCTCTTTCTTATAATTTATTTAGATTTAAGAAGTGTTTGGTGATACAAATGCTTATGTCGCACATGTTTTAAACCAGCGCCATCTTTTGAATAAAGCTGGAACTTCTTTGATTTTATTGCTTATTACATGAAATTTTAAGTTTTGGAATCATTTTACTGCATTTAATGTTGTTTTAATTATGATTTTATGATTGTATCGTTAGTTTTAACTTTAATTTGTAATTAATTCTTAGCACTCTATAATCAGCACCATCTAACGGAAAATATAGGTAAAAACAAAATCAAACAAGGGAGGTGTTTTAAAAGTTTTCTTTTTTTATATGAAAAAACTTCATGTTTACAACATGACATCAACATTTATAGAAGAGGGTAAAGTTATATATATATATAAGTATATACGAGTATTTACATATTTACAATACAAATACATAAAATATCACAAATTATAGAAACAATTATCAAGAAAACAAACGTAACTGAACCGGCAGTTTTTGTTTAATATTACAATTTATATATCACAGAAGTATCTTTTCATTTTTCTTTTATTTTTGTACATTACAACAACACTTAAAACGTATTTTTTATTAATCTGTGTATACAGGGTGATTATTTTAATTTGCAATGTACACAATTTGATAATGATTTATTTATTAACCAATTATGATACCTAAATAGTTAAATCGCGATGGATATTAAAATACTCAAAATAAAGATTAATATTTGATGCATTTTTGTATTAAAATTACATCCGGATGTTTATTGAAATACATCTAATTAATATAATTTTATAATGCATTTGTTTATTATAATCATGATAATAATTTAATTCTAAATTATTTCCAAATGAAAACTGAATTTTGAATAAAATTAACTAAATGTTATTACATAAATCTAATTATGAAAGCGTTGTAACCCATTAAGCGCCATTGATGCATAAACGCAACATATGTAATTTTTTGTTAATTAAATTACCGAATAAGTTAATTTGATACATTGTATTATTTGACCTGGCTTAAGAGTGTGTGAAGAAATATGTAAATATTTTGTTATTTAAACATTTCGATTATTACTCATTTCTTTAAAATAATGTTTTCAGTGTGTTTCTAACTTCACTTTAAATCAGTGTTTTATACGCGTGGCGCATGAAGTAAAATTTCGAGTTTAGAAAAGCCCCGTGAAAATTTGTCTCGGGTCGCTGCGCGACCCTCGACAAATTTTCTACGCGGGGCTTTTCTAAACTCGAAATTTTACTTCATGCTTAGTCTGGGAGTGGAAGCACTCGTTCTTGGAAGTTTCAAATTGAGGGATCACTCTAGATTACTAAGTTTATTACCGTTTTACATAGGCTACAGCTCGAAGAACCAATGATGGTCTTCGGAGACCGAAGGACTACAAGGAATCGAAGTTTCTTTACAAGAAAACAAAGAGTATCTGAAGGTTTACAGCATGGATAGGAAAGGAAATATCTAGTTTTGAAAAAATATCGAAGTTGGGTTGGTTTTCAGTTCGTTTTTAACTTCACTTTAAATCAGTGTTTTACACGCGTGGCGCATGAAGTAAAATTTCGAGTTTAGAAAAGCCCCGTGAAAATTTGTCTTCGGGTCGCTGCGCGACCCTCGACAAATTTTCTACGCGGGGCTTTTCTAAACTCGAAATTTTATTTCATGCTTAGTCTGGGAGTGGAAGCACTCGTTCAAAACTTTAAATTGAACGCTTTTATAAAATCGACGGAATTACTACAATAATTAATAGAAAACACTTCACGTAACTTAAATATATAGAAATATTGAAAATATTTACATTTTTAAGTCAGGTCAAATAATATAATATATTAAATGAACTTATTTCGAAATTTCATTAGCAAAAAAATTAATAATGTTGCGTGTATGCATCAATGGCGCTTAATGGGTTAAGTTAATTGCAATCATCAGAATTTAATTTTAGAGAACACTTTACTTAATGGATCTTAGTTGTTTTATTTTTGTAGTGTTGCAAAACTGTTTAAGCTTAAAATAATCACCTCGTATTAACCTATACAAACCTTTTCATCAGATTCTTTTTTTACAAACGACTGAACATCGACCAACAATTTTTGTTTCTTCTTCAATTTGATTAGTGTTTTTGATTTATTTAGGACACCAAACGAATCGAATTATTTTTAGTCAATTGATAATATGATATGATTATTTTGTTGTTCGTGTCTTTAAAGCATTTGAATTTAAGCCAATTGTGATTCGAACTGATTTAATCACTCAGACAACACAGTTGTTCACTGTTTCTTTTGTTCAATTGGAAATTAGTTTATTTTATAAATTTGCTTATAAAAAACACAGACACTTATTTTTAACAATTGAAAATAAGTGTCTGGGTTTTGTATTGAATTAATCACCGAGCGAACACATTTGTTCTCTGTCTTTTTTGTTTAATTGCAAATTAGTTTATTTTATAAATTTGCATATAAAAAACACAGACATTTATTTTCAACAATTAAAAATAAGTGTCTGTGTTTTATATTGAATTAATCACCGAGCAAACACATTTGTTCTCTGTTTTTTTTTTGTTTAATTGGAAATTAGTTTATTTTATAAATTTGCATATAAAAAAAACACAGACACTTATTTTCAACAATTGAAAATAAGTGTCTGGCTTTTGTATTGAATTAATCACCGAGCAAACACATTTATTCTCCGTCTCTTTTGTTCAATTGGAAATTAGTTTATTTTATAAATTTGCTTATAAAAAACACAGACACTTATTTTCAACAACTAGTCCTAGAAACGTTTGTTATCGCCTCCGGAATTTTCAATTCCTCCTCCGGTTCTTCGGCGATCTGCTCGAAAACGCTTAACGAGGGCGGCCTTGAAATCCTGCGGGCTGCGCCAGAAGCGCTCGCCGGATTTTGGGCCTCGACTTCATTCTCGAACTCATTTCCGTTTAACAAATAATCCAAATCGTGAGTGATGCTGTCTAACACAGCATCCATGTTCTCAACATTATTTTTATCACTAATACCGACACTGACAGTTTGTTTTATCGAAACAATCGGAACACTGACACTAACACTAGTTTCTTTTATTGAAACAATCGGGACGATTTCCCCAATCTGCGCGATTTTTTCCTCCCCTTCGGGTCTCTGCCTTTGCTCCTTTTCCTCCGGAACATCCTGACTTTCAACTTTTGTAATTGTGATTTTAGGCGGTGTTTTCCTCTTATTATTCATGCTTTCGTAAAAATCCCCGTTTTTTTCAATCGATGACGCAACCAGATCCAACTCCACAAACTTTTTCGTTCCTAACAAATCCGGCGAATTGATGATTTCCCGCTGAAATTGCTTAGGGCTTTCCTCGTAGAGTTGCAGCTCAGAAGATTGCGAAGAATGGGCGATTATGTCGTGCGTTTCGAAATTGGCGCTCGAGTACGTTTTAAAGGTGGTAGCGCCGATTTCGGAAAGTTTCTGCTTGCAGACTGGGTCGTAGATGAAGTGGGTTTCCGCTCCGTTTTTACAGAAATACGGAGCCGAGTCGTTTTCCACGTCCGGCTTTTGCTTCGTGAAAACTGAAACTGGTTTAGTTAGTTTTAGTTAGATGCATTTGAGAGGTGCACGAAAGGTGAGCAGCGACTGTTCGCAGCCTAACTTCAGGTTAGGCCACAGCGCCAAGGAACACAAAATTTGAGGTTGGAATCACGCTTAATGAATACAAGGAATTGCACAGCAAAGTTACTTTTCAATAACGGATACATATTACCTTGGGTCTCTGGCATACCTTGAAGTTAGGCTGCGAGCCGCCGCTGAAGGTGAGGTAGTATTTGAAACAGGTGTAAACGATTTAAGATAGAAATATTAACCGATTAGTAGTTTTTCTATAACCCTTAAGTAGATGTAGTTAAGTATAAATGAAATTGCCAATTCTTGGTTGCAGAATACTTCAAACATTAAAAGTGCCGAGATTCTTTTCGCAATCTACAACAAGTTAGTCTTAGAAAGACTATAGCAAACACTTGTTATATAATTTAATGTCCGTAGGGGTATTAGCCCGGGAAGTAGTTGTTTCAATGAGTGTTTGATATAGTCTTTGTAAGACTAACTTGTTGTAGATTGCGAAAAGAATCGCACTTTTAATGTTAGATGTAGTTAGCCGGTTCTGGGACAGGAATTGCTCCCGGAAGTAGGCGAGGCTTCCAGTGTAGATTGCGGTTTCCAGTTAGACCGGATGCAGATTGAAACCGCAACTGATGAGATAACGACAGGATGTAGATAAGGGCGGGAAGTTGATTGCGGTTTTCGGTTAGACCGGATACAGATTGCGGTTTCCGGTTGTACCAGATGTAGATATGATAAAGACATGATGTAATAAGGACGGGAAGACCGTACCGGAAGGATACGAGGTACGCGTTCATCCCTCGATGGACATGAGAGAATCGGCTAATCGCATTTACACCGACGCATCATGTAAAGAAGGACGCTCGGGACTGGGGATATACACCAGGAACCTAAAGACTCCAATGGGAGTGAACACGACCATCGCACAACTAGAAGTGATGGGAATAGCACTTGCAGAACCGCAACGTGAGGAACAAAAAGCTACTCATCCTAACAGATAGCAGGCAGGCTCTGATGGCTCTGAAAAACAGAGTAACGACATCGGAGACAGTTCTGGAGTGCCACAGCAAACTCAGGCTTGCTGCCGCAGAAAACAGAATCAAGATATCATGGGTGAAGGCCCATGACATTAATGTAGGCAATCGAAAGGCGGATAAACTGGCTAGAGCAGCGGTTGGGGAAACTATTTCCTCGCCACAGCCGCTAGTAAAACCCACCATCTCGACCCTAAACGAATTGATCCACAACGAAATCCTGAAGAAATTCAGGGAACGCTGGGATGACATTAAGGACTGTAGGATATCTAGGGAAACCTTAGGGTATCCGAACAAAAAGACGGCACTACAATACCTGCAAATAAGCAGAAATAATCTGAGACGCATAACGGCCGTTCTCACGGGCCATTGTGGACTAAATGGGCATCTCTATAAAATGGGAGTCGTTAACTCGCCAGATTGTAGAGGCTGTCATGAGGAGGACGAGACTGCCGAGCACATCCTCTGTGATTGCCCAGCACTCGCCTCGCAAAGGGAGGAAATTCTGGGGTCCAGATGGCCGACATTGGCCGACATTAGGGAAGAGTCAACCGCTGCTCTGCTGGCCTTTCTCGACAGAGTGACATGGCTGAGCTGAGGAGTGACACAACCCCTAGGAGGGGATGCAAAAAGGGCCCATTGGGGCCTAATTGCTGTGGCTAGGTACACACTCCTTTCCGATCCAGATCCAGAAGGACGAGAAGTTGATAACGGTTTCCGGTTAGACCGAATGTAGATAAGATAAGGACAGGATGTAGATAAGGAGGGAAAGTTGATTGCAGTTTCCGGTTAGACCGGATGTAGATAAGATACGATTGCGGTTTCCAGATTAACAAGTAAACAGGTCTGATAAACAGGTAAACTGGTATGATAAACAGGTCTCATTAACAGGTATACAGGTCTTATAAACAGGTATACAGGTCTGATAAACAGGTAAACAGGTCTAATAAACAGGTAAATAAGTCAGATTAACAGGTATACAGGTCAGATAATTAGATTTGATTAACCGGAAATCGTTATTTCCTATCTTATCAACATACGCTCCTTATCTACACCAGTTCTAACCGGAAACCGCAATCAACGTCCTTATCTACATCCTGTCCTTATCTTATCTGCATCCGGTCCAACCGGAAACCGTTATCAAAAGGAAACCGCAATCTGTATCCGGTCTAACCAGCAACCGCAATCAACTTCCCGTCCCTATCTACATCCTGTCCTTATCTTATCTACATCTGGTCCAATCGGAAACCGTTATCAACCGGAAACCGCAATCCGTATCCGGACTAACCGGAAGCCGCAATCAACTTCCTGTTCTTATCTACATCCTGTCCTTATCTCATCTACATACGCTTCTTATCTACACCCGGTCTAACCGGAAATCGCAATCAACGTCCTTATCTACTTCCTGTCCTTATCTTATCCACATCCGGTCCAACCGGATACCGTTATCAAAAGGACACCGCAATCTGTATCCGGTCTAACAGAAAACCGCAATCAACTTCCCGTCCCTATCTACATCCTGTCCTTATCTTATCTACATCTGGTCCAACCGGAAACCGTTATCAACCGGAAACCGCAATCCGTATCCGGACTAACCGGAAGCCGCAATCAACTTCCCGTTCTTATCTACATCCTGTCCTTATCTCATCTACATACGCTTCTTATCTACACCCGGTCTAACCGGAAACCGCAATAAACGTCCTTATCTAAATCCTGTCCTTATCTTATCCACATCCGGTCCAACCGGAAACCGTTATCAAAAGGAAACCGCAATCTGTATCCGGTCTAACCGGAAACCGCAATCAACTTTCCGTCCCTATCTACATCCTGTCCTTATCTTATCTACATCTGGTCCAACAGGAAACCGTTATCAACCGGAAACCACAATCCGTATCCGGTCTAACCGGAAACCGCAATCAACTTCCCGTTCTTATCTATATCCTGTCCTTATCTCATCTACATGCGGTCTAACCGGAAACCGTTATCAACCGGAAACCGCAATCTACACCGGAAGCCCCGCCTACTTCCTAAAGCACTTCCTGTCCCGGAACCGGCTAACTACATCTATTTCCTTAAAAATTCGCCGGCTTCTGCAGAAAATAGATAACGAGATAAACAAATTAAAGTGTTTATTTCGCGAAAAAAAATGGTTCGATCTTTTCACAACTGAATTCCTACTCATAAGAGTATCATAGCACTTTTCCAGTTAAAGATTTTATGACTTAAATATCAACAGTATGGAAAAGTGGAACAAACTAAATTTATTCTACTTTTATTATTATTTCTCAAAAACTATTTACAAATAAGGTAATTTTTGCATTTTTCGCTACATCTCAATAAATATTGCTTACCATGATATCTGAGCGTTATATATTTGTAACTTTACTGTAAATCAGTGGCTAATACGCGTGGCGCATGAAGTAAAATTTCGAGTTTAGAAAAGCCCCGCGAAAATTTGTCTCGGGTCGCTGCGCGACCCTCGACAAATTTTCTACGCGGGGCTTTTCTAAACTCGAAATTTTACTTCATGCTTAGTCTGGGAGTGGACAACACGCGTTAAAAGCTTTAAATTGAACATAAAAAAACAGGGAATATCTACAATTGTTGTATCAATTCCATGGTATGTCAGAATTTTTATAAAATCACTTTACTTTTTCTTAATTATTTTAGCATTCGTTGATTATTAAAAGAGTTCAATCTGAAGCTTTAAACCAGTGTTTCCACTCCCAGACGAAGCATGAAGTAAAATTTCGAGTTTAGAAAAGCCCCGTGAAAATTTGTCGAGGGTCGCGCAGCGACCCGAGACAAATTTTCTGGGCTTTTCTAAACTCGAAATTTTACTTCATGCGCCACGCATATAAAACACAGATTTTAAGTGAAGTTAAAATATACATAAATTTGACAAAATTATAGTGTTTTATACGCGTGGCGCATGAAGTAAAATTTCGAGTTTAGAAAAGCCCCGCGAAAATTTGTCTCGGGTCGCTGCGCGACCCTCGACAAATTTTCTACGCGGGGCTTTTCTAAACTCGAAATTTTACTTCATGCTTAGTCTGGGAGTGGACGACACTCGTTCTCAGAAGTTCAGATTGAAGGATCACTCTAGATTACTAAGTTTATTACTCAAAGGAGCATTTTACACAGGCTACAGCGCGAAGGACCAATGATGCTTTTCGGAGAGTGAAGGACTACAGGGAATTGAAGTTTTTTTACAAAAAAACGATTTAAGATGACGAATGGACGAATGTTTTCCTTCAGTGCGTCAATTCTTTATGGATCGTTGAAGTAACAACAGTCCTTAACATACCCCCACAAAAAATAGTCCAAGGGCAGCAAATTGCAGCTGCGCGATGGCCAATTAATGTCTCCAAAACGACTGATAACACGGTTACCAAACTTAGTGTGCAAAAGATCGATAGTTTTACGCCTGGTGTGGCATATTGCTCCATCCTGCTGAAACTAAAGCTCGTCTAAATCGAAATCGTCTCATTTCGGTCAGAAAAAATCAGTCAACATGTCTCTGTAGCCCATTCCATTGGGACACAGCACACTGGAAATAATTTTTCTAAATTTCCCAACGTTGTTCCAGATTAAAACGACTCATATCTTACAGCGGGGGTTTGACACCACATTTATGTTAATATGTTAAGCGCGCCAGTGTTGCTAATGTGGAAATAACACTCCGTTCAAAAAGAAACTAATAGATAGATACAGCATGGATAGGAAAAATATATCCAATTAAAAAAAATATATCGATGTTGGGTTGTTTTCAGTGCATTTTTAAGTTCACTTTAAATCAGCGTTTTATACGCGTGACGCATGAAGTAAAATTTCGAGTTTAGAAAAGCGCCGCGAAAATTTGTCTCGGGTCGCTGCGCGACCCTCGACAAATTTTCTACGCGGGGCTTTTCTAAACTCGAAATTTTACTTCATGCTTAGTCTGGGAGTGGAAAACACCCGTCAAACGACTATTATAACTTTTAACGACAGTACCAATACACAAACTGTACTAATTTTCATTAATTTCATCGATTTAGAAAAAAAAGACAATTGTCATTTTCTTTTGGACACTTTACGGATCACCCTGTATAAAAAATAAACACACCCATCTTGTAGATCTCGCCGAAATGGCCGAAATGCATGTATTATAGTTTTCTGTAGCTCGATTAGTTTTTGAGTTATAGCGTTTTTTGTGAGAATTAAATAACGCCGAGCATTCACGCGCTTTTTTTTTTATTTCGCAAAAGTTGCGAAACACTCAACAACTAATGGGAATACGGAAAAATGGTTCGAATAAAAGTGTTAGATAATCAAATTTCGGACAATTTTTCTCTCCTTGCGTTTCTTTGTAGTTGTCTTGTTTATCGGAGAAAATGGCAATTTGTTTAGAGATTCGTGAAAACTTACAATTTTTACAAAATCACGGAATAACTTGGAATTATTTATTGCAATTTGTGTGGGGTTTTTGAACTTAACTTCGGGATAAATCAGCGTTTAATACGCGTGGCGGGTCTCGTGGCGTGGCGGGTCTCGGGTCGCTGCGCGACCCTCGAAAAATTTTCACGGGGCTTTTCTAAACTCGAAATTTTACTTCATGCTTAGTCTGGGAGTGGAAAACACTCGTCAAACGACTATTAGAACTTTTAACGACAGTACTAATACACAAACTGTACTTATTTTCATTAATTTCATCGATTTGGAAAAAATATCAATTGACATTTTCTTTTGGACACGTTTCGGATCACCCTGTATAAAAAATAAACACGCCCGTCTTGTAGATCTCGTCGAAATAGCCGAAATGCACGTATTATAATTTTCCGTAGCTCGATTAGTTTTTGAGTCACCCTGTGTAAAAAATAAACACGCCCATCTTGTAGATCTCGCCGAATTAGCCGCAACGCATGTATTATAGTTTTCTGTAGATCGATTAGTTTTTGAGTTACAGCGTTTTTTGTGACAACTGAAAAACGCCGAGAATTCACGCTTTTTTTTGTATTTCGCAAAAATTGCGAATAACTCAACAATTAATGGGAATACGGAAAAATGGTTCGAATAAAAGTGTTAGATAATCAAATTTCGGACAATTTTTCTCTCCTTGCGTTTCTTTGTAGCTGTCTTGTTTCTTGAAGAAAGCGGCAGTTTGTTTAGAGATTCGTGAAAACTTCCAATTTTTACAAAATCACGGTATAACTTGAAATAATCTATTGCAATTTGTGTGGGAGTTTTTGAACTGAACTTCGGGATAAATCAGCGTTTTATACGCGTGGCGCATGAAGTAAAATTTCGAGTTTAGAAAAGCCCCGCGAAAATTTGTCTCGGGTCGCTGCGCGACCCTCGACAAATTTTTTACGCGGGGCTTTTCTAAACTCGAAATTTTACTTCATGCTTAGTCTGGGAGTGAAAGACACTCGTTACTTTAAAATACATCACAACTGTTAAAATATGTATCGTATTAGTATTTTATCATTAAATCACTATATTGACTGTATTTGATATAGTGCTTTAAGTGACTTACAATCATAACATCACAATATTCGGACAAATTGACGAAAATCGTGATACTCTAAAATTGAGAAAATGATTGTTACATTTAACACTATTCATGAATTTTTCAATATTTAACGCATTCCGATTTCCATTAATTCCTTTTAAATACTGTTGAAATACAGGCACCCTGTATGTATAATCTCACTGCTATTTCAATTCTTCATTTGTTTCCAGATATCTTTTGTTTAATTGAAATGAATTAATCACTGAGAAAACGCATGTGTTCCCAGTTTTGTTTTGTTCAATTGGAATGAATTAATCACTGAGAAAACGCATGTGTTTCCAGTTTTTTTTTGTTCGATTGGAATGAATTAATCACTGAGAAAACTCATATGTTCCCAGTTTTGTTTTGTTCAATTGAAATGAATCAATCACTTAGAAAACGCATGTGTTCCCAGTTTTTTTTTGTTCGATTGGAATGAATTAATCACTGAGAAAACACAATTCTTCGCAGTTTTCTTTAATTCAATTGGAATAAATTAATGAATTAATAATCTCACTACTATTTCAATTTAGTACGTAAGAAGAAACTTGCACACATTCAATATAAACGCACTTTAAATCCATTTGATTACGAACATTTTGCGATATTAAGATCAGAATGTAATACTTTAAGTAAAAGATTACACGAGGCCTACTTAATTAAAGTCGAAGGAAATATTAATCGCAAACCAAGACAATTTTGGTCCTTTGTAAACGACTCGCGTAAGACAAGCGGCTTTCCAAAATGCATGTTTCTCGATGGAGACAAATCCGATAATATCGAGCATATTACCAACTTATTTGCAGACTTCTTTTCGTCGGTTTATTTAATTGAAAATTTGCCAGCAGCGCATATTATCCCTAAAGATGTGTCTGGAAATTGTATACATTTATCAGTCTCAACGATTGATGTTTTTAGCGGTATTAATACTTTAAAAAACTGCTTCGCCCTTGGCCCTGATGGTATTCCAGCATTCTTCTTAAAGAAATGTATTAATACATTAACTCCGCCCATTACGACGTAATTTAAAAAATCGTTAGAAACTGGAACAGTTCCTACATCGTGGAAATCAAGCTACATTGCACCTCTATTCAAATCAGGCGACCGTGGGGATATCAGGAACTATAGGGGCATCTCCATACAATCAACAATTGCAAAATTATTAGACAATCTAGTCGCTATACAGTTAAAATAGACATGCGAGAACTTATTAATCCCCCAACAACATGGATTCTGCAGTGGACGTTCAACTCTAACGAATTTACTAATGTTCAACACATCTTTAATAAATGCTTTAGAAGCCGGCTTACAGACGGATTGTATCTATACAGACTTCTCAAACGCTTTCGACCGGGTGCATCATGAAATATTATTAGAGAAACTATCCAACGTAGGTCTGAGCTATAATACGATCAAGTGGATTAAAAGTTTTCTATGTAAAAGAACACAATTTGTTAAAGTGGATAATTGTATTTCTAAATGTATTAATATCTCGTCTGGTGTGCCTCAAGGCTCACACTGTGGACCATTGTTCTTTTTAATTTTTATTAATGACATTGCACTGCATTCAAACACCTCTAGTTTTCTCATGTATGCTGATGATCTGAAAATATTTAGAACTATTTCAAATTTGAATGACTGTAAAGCATTACAAGAAGATTTGTCGTCTTTGGAACGATGGTGTTTGACTAACAAGCTATATTTAAATATTAAAAAATGTAGTAAAATCACTTTCTCTCGTAAAAAGAACAATGTTCCATATGACTATGTGATCAACAATAATATTCTCGCCAATGTTGATCTTATAAACGATTTAGGAGTACTATTTGATGGTAAAGTGTCATTTAAAAATCAAATAGCTTCAATAGTATGTAGGGCAATAAAAAGGCTAGGGTTTGTCAGACGTTTTCTTTCAAACAATTTTCTACACACATTACGACTTTTATATTTAACTCTCGTCCGTCCAGTGTTGGAATACGCTTCTCCTGTGTGGTCACCTTTTGTAGATTGTGACATCCTTAAGTTAAAAAGAGTGCAATTAAAATTTTTCAAAATCTATTCTTACCATGTAGGATTCAGCGATCACGACAGAACCGATATTAGTACAATATTAAGTATACCACATTTGCGAACACGTAGAATAGTAGCTGATTTGTGTGTGTTATATAATGTAATTAACGGATTTCTAAACTGCAGTGATCTGTTAGCGCAGTTAAATTTTAGTACTTTACCTCCACAACTACGGAGACATCAACATTTGTATAAATGAAATTGCCAATTCTTGGTTGCAGAATACTTCAAACATTAAAAGTGCGATTCTTTTCGCAATCTACAACACGTTAGTCTTACAAAGACTATATCAAACACTCATTGAAACAACTACTTCCCGGGCTAATACCCCGACGGACATTGAATTATACAACAAGTGTTTGCTGTTACATACAGAAACCTACTGCAAATGTAACAATTTGGGTCAAATTCTTCAGGCCATCTATAGACGCGTTTCGAGATTTATCTCTCCTCAGTATAGCTTTGCCAGTCTAAGGTGTCAAATTGCTTAGAGGGAATGGCAAAGCTATACTGAGGAGAGATAAATCTCGAAACGCGTCTATAGATGGCCTGAAGAATTTGACCCAAATTGTTACATTTGCAGTAGGTTACTGTATGTAACAGCAAACACTTGTTGTATAATTCAATGTCCGTCGGGGTATTAGCCCGGGAAGTAGTTGTTTCAATGAGTGTTTGATATAGTCTTTGTAAGACTAACGTGTTGTAGATTGCGAAAAGAATCGCACTTTTAACATCAACATTTATTTAGGATTCCATACCACTCGACCAATTACGGTTACAATAATCCAATTTCGAGAGCAATGCGCACATACAATTCATTGCCAAATTACATTGATTTATTTAATTTATCTCGTAATGAATTTCGGAAACGTTGCTTTTTGGCGGCGTCTTCGATACATTTATAAATTCATATTTTGTTGTATTTTTCTAGTTAAGTTAATTTAATAATATTTTAGCCATAATTCAGCATGCATGCGATATTATTTTGTTAGTTTCTTTATTTTAATATATTTGTCCAGTAGTAATAAAGTTTTTGTAAAATTGTAAAAGTTTATACGTTTATTCAATAAATAAATAAAAAAATAAATAATTTCTTCGCGAATAAACAATACACAAACAAATACGATATAAATTTAAATTTAATTTACAAAGAAAACCCGAAACTCCAGCATCCCGTTATTAATCCCACAATCCGATAGAGGAGGAAAAAAAAGCGCTTATAACTTTGTGAAAACTTATACCCAGACAAATAAATACCCTTTTCGTGGAACTATGCTTTTTTTTAGGTAATAATAAAAAATAACTTACACTTTAAATGTTTGCCCGCGTCCGGACTCTGTTTTTCATTATTGCCAGCCTTTAATCTTGCAATTAAAAGTTGCTTAATTGAAGTTTCCGAGTAGAGGACGTAGCAGAAGAATATGACGCCGCCCTTTAATTAAAATTAGGATACAATTTTGTATTTTATTAATTTTAGTTTGTGTATACATTTTGCTAAGAGAAATAATTGCTATCCAAAAGGGAAGGAGATTATTTCGCATGGGATGTGAAAATTACATTGTGGATAAATTTTGCTGAGAAAAATAATTGCTATTCAAAAGGAAAATAAATTATTTTGTAAGGGTGGTAAACATTATATCTCATGGAAAATAATTTCCTTTCCTTTTGGATTGCATTTATTTCTCTCAACAAAAGGTGATGCTTTCCTAGTGCAAAAATGATGCACTAGATAAGCATCTAGTGCATCATTTTTTGTTAAAAGAAATAATTGCAATCCAGAAGGA
Organism: Philonthus cognatus; assembly: GCA_932526585.2. Classification (NCBI taxonomy): domain Eukaryota; kingdom Metazoa; phylum Arthropoda; class Insecta; order Coleoptera; family Staphylinidae; genus Philonthus; species Philonthus cognatus. The sequence continues at coordinate 53,648,285 of OW052249.1, read as the reverse complement.
AAGGAAATTATTTTATTAAAATATAAAATTATAGTCGATATTTTGTGTGCGTGTGATATATTTAATTTTATATTTTGTGTAGAATATGGACAAACGAAATTATTTAGGGGTCCAATGCAATAATCAACCAAGTCCATTTTTAAAAAATGGGTTAAGTATTCAATATAATATTCAATGTAAACCCTGTAACTGGACTTTGTCTGTTGGGTTTTTTTTGTATGAATAAATAAATGAATAAATAAATATTCTTACAAAGTTTAAAATTCTGTGTTGTAGCATGCAACAATCTGATTTAAATTTGCAGTGCATTGGTGTATTTTTAGTTGCATGCATAATAATCATTATGTTTTTTTTTTTCATGTAAACAGTTTTTTGTCTCTCCTCAACATTTTATTAAAGTGGACTTGGCTGGTTATTGCATTGTTTTTGGAAATTTGCGACTCGGTTGTGAATAGGATATAATTTTCGTTTGGTGGATATTTTGTGTGTGTATGTGTTAGGTGTATTTGTGTTGAAAGGAAATAATTGCGCTCACCACCAAAATCGAAACGCCGCTGAAGAGATAATGATGCAGAGGATTTTCGGCGTAGTTGATGTACGTGATGCTCGCCAGGATTAGGATCGTTATGCTGCTGAAGATCAAAGCCGAACGCTTCAGTAATTTTAATCTGGATAAATGAACAAACAATCATTTCACGTACAGTCGGCTTTAGTACCTACATTTTAATAGAATTTTATGTTGGTACGTTTCAAGGCCGTAGCCAGGAAAGCATTTCGGAGGGAGTTATTAAAAACTCGGAGGGTTAAATGGCAAAAATATTGTTTTTGCTCTTATAATTTTCAAAATGTTGAATTTTTGTAGGTAAATGCGGCCCACCTACAAAAATTCAACATTTTGAAAATTTCGGGTAGGGTTTGAACCACTATTTCCTCCGCTGGCTACGGCGTTGGCACGTTTAACTTTTAATAACTAAATATTATTATAGTATGTTTTTTTTTCAATAGAAAAGATTTAGAAACTTTACCTTAATTTTAATGGTTCTGAAGATTTCTCGTATTTCAAGTTGATCCGGTGTATTTTGTTTGTGACGATGAAAAATAGTGCGAAGTAAAGAAAGACGATAATTGAGCTGCAACCTATGAAGATTTTAAAGGATAAAGAGCCTTGCAGCAGCCACCAGGAGTTTATCCTGGTGTTCATCGTCAAGTGGGCCATGTGGTTTCCGAAAACCGCAATCATTGGAGCTCCTGTTGGAAGAAAAAAAAAATAATACTAGGGTAGTAAACTGAAAAATATTTACCTTAACAATTTGAAAGAATATTTCTGAAAAAAAGCTTAATTTTATTTAAAAAAAAAAAAATAAACACACTTCCAGTTGTAGTAGAAACCCCTTTATATTATTTAATGTATTTGTACCTCCAGAAATAGAACTCTATTAAAATGTGATAGTAAGCGTTTAGAAGCTAAATTCAGTTAAAAATAACTAACATTTACTTTAATTAAAACACTTTTATAGTTTATTTACAATTTTTATTATATACCAGATGTACATTTCGGTCACAAGGTGACCATTATCAATGGATCCAGTATCAATCCATTGATAATGGTCACCTTGTGACCGAAATGTACATCTGGTATATAATAAGAATATTTAATTGATGAGGCGGATACATGATGATACTATTTGAAATAAAACAACACAGTTGGGAGGGTTTCACTTTTATTGTTGAACACTGCAACATGTTTCACCACACAGTGGCTTCATCAGGCAAATGAAATATTTCATCTGCCTGATGAAGCCACTGTGTGCTGAAACATGTTGCAGTGTTCAACAATAAAAGTGAAACCCTCCCAACTGTGTTGTTTTATTTCAAATATAATAAAAATTGTGAAGAAAGGTTATAAGTGTTTTCATTAAAGTTATTGTAATCTTCACCTAACTCACCCAAATTCAATTAACTAAAATTAAATTTAAATTTCCTTTAACGTTTTCATAAATCGTCCAAAATACATTTGATTTTTGGTAGCACTGGTTTATTGCTATAAAAATTGAACTGTACTATAATACCGTGTTTCTCGCTCACTTAAAATAAACTTAATTTCCCAGGGATTTTCATAAAATAGCCAAATATACTCAAAATCAATTATAGCCAAGTTAAAGGAACCGGCGATATTTGTACGTTATTTATCGGACACTTTTTTCTCATTAATCACTTGGTAAAACATTTTAAAATATAATGGTTTGTAAATTAAATTCACTTGATTTTGTTTCACTTATATGTATTTTATTTTCTACTAGTTTCGGCTTAATGCCATTATCAAGAATGATGATTGTACGTTATAGTTGGTGTTCTCTTTAAGCAGTAGTATCTTTTATAACGAACAGTTCGTTCTAAACAATGTGATACTGTTATAACTGTATAACATTAATTACTTACAGTAGGATTCACGAGAGGTGTCTTGTGTTTACTATTGATTCTAAAATCAATAGTAAAATGTTTCTTTGAGGTGTTTTCATATTTACATTATTTGTTACAAAGACTACTTATCGAGAGTCGGCTCATCTCTGAAATCAAATCCAAAATTCTTTTGGAAATACGCTAAGGTAGTGAGTTACCCAAGCGAAATGAGATACAAAGATGCTGCTGCGGATAATGGCTTAAGTATTGTCAATCTATTTTCCCAATATTTTTCTTCAGTTTACAATCCATCTAGTAATATAAATACTACACCTCTTGATTGTCCATCGCATCAGTTACAAAACTGCAATCTCTCAATTAGTGTTCAAGAGGTCTTTAACGCAATTAGTAGCCTGAAACCAACATTTTCTAGTGGCCCCGACTTAGTACCTAACTACTTTTTACAAAATTGTATATTCTCGCTATGTCGGCAAATTCATGACCTGTTTATAAGATCTCTAGCTGATGGTATGGTACCGTCTAAATGGAAAACAAGTTACATTATTCCACTGTATAAGAAAGGCCCTAGAGATCTTGTTGAGAATTACAGAGGAGTATGTATTCAGTCGGCTATCCCAAAGTTGGTGGATAAATTGGTTGCCGATCAATTGGCTTGGTTCTCCTGACAATTACTATCCACCAAGCAACATGGTTTCGTTAATGGCGGTTCCACTGTTACTAATTTACTAGAGTACAAGCAGTTTGTTTCAAGGGCCTTAGAAGAACGTTATCAAGTTGATACAATTTATACTGACTTCATTAAGGCCTTTGACAGAATTGATACCAGCATTCTTCTGAGCAAGTTGCATTCTATGGGTTTCTGTGACAATACTTTAGCTTGGCTCGCTTCCTTTTTGAAAGATCGTGTCCAGTTTGTAAAAATTAAAAATTTTATTTCAAATCCTATACACATAACATCAGGTGTGCCTCAAGGGTCGCATTTAGGGCCAATTTTATTTTTATTATTTATCAATAATCTACAAGATATCTTCAAAAACTGCCAATTTCTAATGTTTGCGGATGACTTAAAGTTATTCAAAATTATTCACTCTGAAAATGACTGTCTTAGCATGCAATCCGATCTAGACCAGCTCTACAAATGGTGCGATAATAATCGTTTATATTTAAATGTATCCAAGTGCTTCGCTATGTCCACCTGTAATAACAAAAGGCAAATATTTCATACATACAACATCAAGCTTTAAGCTTTAAAAATGTGGGGATTCGTGTGGCATATAACTAAAAATCTGGACACAGAATGTCTTAAAACTTTATACTGCTCCCTCGTTAGATCTCATCTTGAATATGCGTCGCCCGTCTGGACACCATTTACTAATTACAACATGGAACATTTGGAAGTAGTACAGAGGAAATTTTTGCGATGTATTGAGTACAAATCCGGACATTGCCATGCTCGCGGTGATTACAAACAAGTAATGGAAGACCTCAATTTGTCAACTCTCCAAAATCGCAGAGTAAATGCCGACATTTGCCTTTTATATCGGATAATCAATGGGCACATTAATTCCCCCGGCCTGTTAGATGCCTTAACTTTGCATGTGCCTACAAGGAACACCCGGACCAATACATTATTTTATTTGGACTCTCATCGCACAGTTTCAGCATCGATGAACACGATTACCAGACTAATGAAGACCGGAAATGACTACAATCAATACCATTGGTTTGATCTCTTTGGATTGTCATTTCAACAATTTAAGGCTAGATTGAATCGTTTTTCGTAAGCGTATTATAATAATATTTATATTTTATATTCAGTCGGATTAAGTTATTTAAATTAATTTTTATTTTTAGTTATCAATCATGCATGTATATTTTAAATTATTTTCTGTTTCTTATATTTTTTTTAAGCTTTTTGGATTTTTTTTATTGTATTATTTTGTAATAATGGCACTGCCGTAAATAAACGTTTATTTATTTATTTCTTCTGTTTTTGAGTGCTCAATTGCAACTTATGCCAAACTCTCTTAACTAAGATATTTATATTATTATTGTAATTTTAATTTTAAGGTTAATGTCACAGGACACCTCTCGTGAACTGGATTATATATTAGATTGGCATACATTTTTTTATGTAGGCTTTCGTTTCATCGATATTTTTTTACTTAATTTTCCGTGTGTCGTTAAAACTCAGAAAAACCGCTGTAGATATTTTTGTATTGTAAAATATCTACAGCGGTTTTTCTGAGTTTTAACGACACACGGAAAATTAAGTAAAAAAATATCGATGAAACGAAAGCCTACATAAAAAAATGTATGCCAATCTTCTTCAACTACTGGATAATAATCAGCAATCATTTATTTATATAAACTGTGAATTTAAACATAAACCAAGCATTGCTCATTTTCTTAGCAGTCGATTAATTAATAGTGAAAAAGAGGACAACCCGGCGCTGCCACCAAAAACGGATTTTGCGTGGGTTTTAGTGCTTTCTGTTTAACTTAAAAGTAAAAAAAAAAAACGCTTAAGATATCTAATTTTCATTTACTGAATGACGAAGAGCGTTTAATTATATGTATAATCTGTAAATTTAAACTTAAACCAAGCATAGATTATTTTCTTTACAGTCAGTTGAACAAATTGTGTGAAAACTCACAACTTGGCGCATCCGCCAAAATTAAAATCTGTTTATTCGGCAAACATTAACTAATCATCAAAGGATTTTTCCAGAATAAATTGTACATAAACAAATTTCTGAGATTAAAAAGCAAACTCAAACACACACATCCAAATTAAATACAGCTCATTTCACTAATTTTCACATAGACTCATCAATATTCCACTTAGTACGGTAGATTATGAAACAGAACTTGACATAATCAAAACAATAGCCAGTAACAACGGTTATAAACATCGAATAATAGATCATATGATTAAAACGAAAACAATTAAGGAAATATTTTTATTGTGCGACAAAAACAGAGAAAACCTACTGGAGTAGATTAGAATACATAAATAATCTCTCACAAAAAATTAAAAAAACAATTAGGGGAAAAGACAATAACATAATTTTGACAAACTCTGTAAATTTAGGTAAAATTTTAGTTAATAATAAAATTAAAACTGACAATAGCCTTAATAAGAGAAGAGGAGTGTATGAACTAAAATGTGATGACTGTGATGCAATATACTGGAGTAGGACAAACGGGCAGGTCCTTCGAAACCCGATTAAAAGAACATTGGAAGGATATTTTAAATAATAAACAGACCACGGGTTTCGCGAAATATTGCATCGCATCTAATCACATTTTTGGTTCATACGATTGTAAAATGTTGCATACAGGTAACAAGGGATTAGTTTTAAATTATCGGGAAGGACTAGAAATAAGTTAAGCCATAAAGGCGGGCAAAAACGTCGTCAACGACAACGAGGAGCTTTGGAATTCCCCGATAATTAAAGCGCTTATTACCTGAAACGCCGACATCTAGTATATAACACCAATTTGGGGCCTCGGTGGCCGAGTGGGTAGAGACCCTGCCCACAGACCAAGAGGTCGCGGGTTCGAATCCCGTCCGGTGGAATAATTTATGAATAATAAATTATTCCATCCGGGTCCATGGATGTAGTGTGAATGTATTGTGGGGTCCAAATGATTTAAATAAGTGTGTATGGAATTAGTTAAATTAAAATAAAAAACAATACAATAGTAGATGGCTGTATGGCGAAAGCTGAGGCCAAAGAAACAAACAAAAAAACACCAATTTTTTTCATTTGTACATCATTCTTGAAAATGGCACTTAGCCGAAACTAGTTGAAATAAAATATATTTAGTAAAACAAACCAAGTGAATTTAATTAATCACCTATATTTAAAAAGCAAGTCACCTCCATTTGTTTGTATTTAGAAATCTGAAAGACCCCAATTACAAGGGTTATTAATTAACTTAATTTATTTATTAATCTTAAAAACACTTAAGTCGTATGAGTTCGATCTGACTAAAAAGTCGGTTAAGTACAGTAAGCATAAATAAACCTGACAGTCAGATTAAACTCAACATACTATAATAGCTTTTAAATTAGATCTGACTGTCAGGATTATCTAATAAATCTACTAAATCAGAACCAATTTCTTACTAATTTAACACTTGGTGAAACATGCTTGAACAATTAGGTACAAAATTAGACACCACGGTTTATTTCAAATAAATGTATGTGAAACAATCCACCGTTTTTATTTTCTTACCCAATCGAAATAAATTTAACTGACCGAACTTATCCTAACAAAACTGAAAATTGAAATTAAAAATCTATAGTTTTATAGTGACACAAAGATGCATAAGTGTAAGAAAAAAATAAACTAGTTCGTAAATATTAATTAAATAAAATCATGTAATAATTATTCATGCATATAATTTCGTATTACCTGTAATGATTAAGACGACTGTTTCTTTGATGTTCTTCATCCTCGGAAGTTGGACGAGTTCCGAGTAAACGATGAGAAGATTGCTCAGTTGAGATGACATTCCAGTCAAGAGGAAACTCTCCAGAAGGCTCATCACCATCAGGAATAAATTCTGTTGTACGCACAATCAGAAATTAAAGTTGTAGTATTAATAATTGTAACATTCATTCGATTTAGAAACTGCAGAACAGAATTATTTATGTATTCGTTACTTACGCTGTCTATTTCGTCCCAGAGGGCGTACATGAAGACCACCATCGAACCAAACGTAGAAAGGCAACATTGTATCTTGAGGAAGACCAAGCACGATCTCCTGAAGTACCAATAGACAGCAAGAATTGCACTCGAAATTATAGTAAGTAGAGCGCACACAAAACAACCGATTAAGATCATTATGTGTTTCACTGGAATCGCCTCAATTTCCACCTAAAAAAATAATAATATTTTTAATATCAAACTCAAAAATTGTGTGATCAATCTATGTTTTTGTGAGTTTATAAATACCTATAAACTCACACAATTTATTGGGGTTAATGGAGAAATTATGAATAAATATAAAATAAATATTAATAAGATTCTTTGGTTAGTTATTGTTTGTTAAATTATAAACAAAATGTACTATTATTAATTAACATAAATAGCTGCTTTATCTGATGTTATCCAGTATTTTACCAACTCAGAAAAAAATATACATGAGTCTTCTATTCCATTCTTTTTAAATTGATTTAGGGGTTTTTGTCAAGAGGAGAACTTTCCGTCTTACCCTCGTAGTTATATTTTGCAGAAGAATTATGCATATATAATTTATAAAGGTATGTTTCTTTCAGGGTTTATTACAATACTCTGCGTTTTCCAATTGTGTTTATATTATTGTGTGCGCCTAGTTTGTAAGTGTGATGTAAATTTTGGATGTACAAACACAAGCATTGATAAATGGAAGTGCGGTGGGTTCAATAATTAGTAGGCGCTGTGCGATGATAAGGGATGAGTATTCGGGGTTATCTGGGGGTTGTTGCGGTTAATTATTTCACAGACCGCAATTTACAAATGACAACAATAATCAATAGAGAAGGCTTCTCTATTACAAACACAATAGCTATACAGGATAATTATGCCTTCTTTGTTTTGAAAATTACAGGTAAGTTTTTTTTTAGGTATGTATATGCTTTTCTTTTCAAAGAGTTCAGTTTGATGCTTTAAACGAGTGTTTTCCACTCCCAGACTAAGCATGAAGTAAAATTTCGAGTTTAGAAAAGCCCCGCGTAGAAAATTTGTCGAGGGTCGCGCAGCGACCCGAGACAAATTTTCACGGGGCTTTTCTAAACTCGAAATTTTACTTCATGCGCCACGCGTATAAAACACTGATTCCAAGTGAGGTTCAAATATACATAGAGATCACAATATTTCAGTGTTTTATACGCGTGGCGCATGAAGTAAAATTTCGAGTTTAGAAAAGCCCAGAAAATTTGTCTCGGGTCGCTGCGCGACCCTCGACAAATTTTCACGGGGCTTTTCTAAACTCGAAATTTTACTTCATGCTTAGTCTGGGAGTGGAAAACACTCGTTTAAAGCTTCAAATTGAACTCTTGAAAAAAAACAACGAATAACTAAAGATTTAAAGAAAATAAGCTGAATTTGGAATACGTATTGTTTAAAGAAAAACTTCCTGTCCATCAAAGAAATGTCATTTGGTTGTATGGCTGTACGGTAATCAATCAGCTGTTTTTTCTCTATGTGTTTTCCACTCCCAGACTAAGCATGAAGTAAAATTTCGAGTTTAGAAAAGCCTGAAAATTTGGTTTGGTCGCGTAGCGCGAAGCGCGGAGCGACCAAACCAAATTTTCAGGCTTTTCTAAACTCGAAATTTTACTTCATGCGCCACGCGTATTAAACACTGAAAACTCTGAAATATTGTGAACAAGTTAACATTAATTAGGAATAGTGTTTAATACGCGTGGCGCATGAAGTAAAATTTAGAGTCTAGAAAAGCCTGAAAATTTGGTTTGGCCGCTCCGCTATTCGCGCTACGCGACCAAACCAAATTTTCAGGCTTTTCTAAACTCTAAATTTTACTTCACGCTTAGTCTGGGAGTGGAAAACACTTGTTTAAAACTTCAAATTGAACTCTAAAAAAAAACAACGAATAACTAAAGATTTAAAGAAAATAAGCTCAATTTCTAATACGTATAGTTTGAAGAAAAACTCCCTGTACATCACAGAAATGTCATTTGGTTGTATGGCTGTACGGTAATCTATCAGCTGTTATTTCTCTATGTGTTTTTAACTCCCAGACTAAGTATGAAGTAAAATTTCGAGTTTAGAAAAGCCTAACCATTTGGTTTGGTCGCGTAGCGCGAAGCGCGGAGCGACCAAACCAAATTTTTAGGCATTTCTAAACTAAAAATTTTACTTCATGCGCCACGCGTGTTAAACACTTATAACTCTGAAATATTGTGAACAAGTTAACTCTAATTGAGATTAGTGTTTAATACGCGTGGCGCATGAAATAAAATTTCGAGTTTAGAAAAGCCTGAAAATTTGGTTTGGTCGCTCCGCGCTTCGCGCTGCGCGACCAAACCAAATTTTCAGGCTTTTCTAAACTCGAAATTTTACTTCATGCTTAGTCTGGGAGTGGAAAACACTCGTATAAAGCTTCGAATTAAACTCTTAAAAAAAACAACAAATAACTAAAGATTTAAAGAAAATAAGCTGACTTTAGAATACGCATAGTTTAAAGAAAAACTCCCTGTACATCAAAGAAATTTCATTTGGTTGTATGGCTGTACGGTAATCAATTAGCTGTTTTTTTCTCCATGTGTTTTCCACTCCCAGACTAAGCAAAAAATTTGGTTTGGTCGCGTAGCGCGAAGCGCGCAGCGACCAAATAAAATTTTCAGGCTTTTCTAAACTCGAAATTTCACTTCATGCACCACGCGTATTGAACACTGAAAACTCAGTGTGAACAAGTTAACTTCAATTGAAATCAGTGATTAATACGCGTGGCGCATGGCGATTAGTGTTTAATACGCATGGCGCATGAAGTAAAATTTCGAGTTTAGAAAAGCCTGAAAATTTGGTTTGGTCGCTCCGCGCTTCGCGCTGCGCGACCAAACCAAATTTTCAGGCTTTTCTAAACTCGAAATTGTACTTCATGCTTAGTCTGGGAGTGGAGAACACTCGTTTAACTTTAAACTGAACTATTTGAAAAAAAAGCATGTGTATAAACGTTCAGGCTTTTCTAAATTCGAAATTTTACTTCCTGTTTAACCTAGGAGTGGAAAACACTCGTTTGAGCATAAAAATCAAACAACAAATATCTAACAATATAACGCATATAATTAGAATATGTATACTTAAAAGAAAAACTCATACAAGGAGTTTTTCTTTCAAGTAGTAAATGGTGGATGCGCCGGGAAATTAAAATAAAGTCCACAAAAAATAGCTAGATAAATGCTGTCTGTTAGCTTAATTTGTGTTATTAATAATTTAATATTAACATATTAATGTTGTCGAAATTATACGCACAAAAATAATGCTTAAATTATACAAATAAAATAATAACCAAATTTTCAGGCTTTTCTAAACTCGAAATGTACTTCATGCTTAACCTAGGAGTGAAAAACACTCGTTTGAGCTTAATAAAACAAACAACGAATATCAAGCAATATAGAGCATATAATTAGAATATGTATACTTAAAAGAAAAACTCATAGAAAGAGTTTTTTTTCAAGTAGTAAATGGTGGATGCGCCGGGGAATTAAAATAAAGTCCATACATTTAGCTAGATAAATGCTGTCTGTATAGCTTAATTTGTGTTATTAATAATTTAATATTAACATGTTGATGTTTGCGAAACTATACGCACAAAAATAATGTTTAAGTTATACAAATAAAATAATAAATAATAACCAAATTTTCAGGCTTTTCTAAACTTGAAATTTTACTTCATGCTTAACATAGGAGTGAAAAACACACGTTTGAGCTTGAAAAAGCAAACAACGAATATCTAACAATACACAGCATATAACTATAATATGTATACTTTAAAGAAAAACTCATACAAGGAGTTTTTCTTTCAAGTAGCAAATGGTGGATGCGCCGGGAAATTAAAATAAAGTCCACACATTTAGCTAGATAAATGCTGTCTGTATAGCCTTATTTGTGTTATTAATAATTTAATATTAACATGTTGATGTTGTCGAAACTATACGCACAAAAATATTTTTTAAATTATACAAATAAAATAATAAATAATAACCAAATTTTCAGGCTTTTCTAAACTCGAAATTTTACTTCATGCTTAACCTAGGAGTGAAAAACACTCGTTTGAGCTTAATAAAACAAACAACGAATATCTAGCAATATACAGCATATAATTAGAATATGTATACTTAAAAGAATAACTCATACAAGGAGTTTTTCTTTCAAGTAGTAAATGGTGAATGCGTCGGGGAATTAAAATAAAGTCCACACATTTAGCTAGATAAATGCTGTCTGTATAGCTTAATTTGTGTTATTAATAATTTAATATTAATATGTTGATGTTGTCGAAACTATACGCACAAAATTAATGTTTAAGTTATACAAATAAAATAATAAATAATAACCAAATTTTCAGGCTTTTCTAAACTCGAAATTTTACTTCATGCTTAACATAGGTGTGAAAATCACACGTTTGAGCTTGAAAAAGCAAACAACGAATATCTAACAATATACAGCATATAACTAGAATATGCATACTTTACAGAAAAACTCATACAAGTAGTTTTTCTTTGAAGTAGTAAATGGTGGATACGCCGGGGAATTAAAATAAAGTCCACACATTTAGCTAGATAAATGCTGTCTGTATAGCTTAATTTATGTTATTAATAATTTAATATTAACATGTTGATGTTGTCGAAACTATACGCACAAAAATAATGTTTAAGTTATACAAATAAAATAATAAATAATAACCAAATTTTCAGGCTTTTCTAAACTCGAAATTTTACTTCATGCTTAACATAGGAGTGAAAAACACACGTTTGAGCTTGAAAAAGCAAACAACGAATATTTAACAATACACAGCATATAACTAGAATATGTATACTTTAAAGAAAAACTCATACAAGGAGTTTTTCTTTCAAGTAGTAAATGGTGGATGCGTCGGGAAATTAAAATAAAGTCCACACATTTAGCTAGATAAATGCTGTCTGTATAGCTTAATTTGTGTTATTAATAATTTATTATTAACATGTTGATGTTGTCGAAACTATACGCACAAAATTAATGTTTAAGTTATGCAAATAAAATAATAAATAATAACCAAATTTTCAGGCTTTTCTAAATTTGAAATTTTACTTCATGCTTAACCTATAAGTGGAAAAGACTTGTTTGAACTAAAAAATACAAGCAAAGAATATCTAAAAATATACGGCATATTATTAGATCTAAAATTCTAGGTATCTGATGTGATTGGAGTTTTTTTTTTTTTCTTTTTTTTCTCAGTTAATTAAAGTTGTATCTTTTGTTTGTTCATTTAATTTTTAAGACTTATTATTACAATTATGTACTCCTCTATAGATTATCTTTCTTACCGAAGCAGGTTAACTGAAAGAGCAACTAAAGTCATACAGACTGGTTGAACTTCGCCTGCACTACTGTATGTTATTCTCTTTTGTAATATTCCTGAATTTTTGAATAAAGACAATTTATGATTATTATTATTATTATACTTAAAAGTAAAACTCATACAAGGAGTTATACTTTTAAGTAGTAAATGGTGGATGCGCCGGGAAATAAAAATAAAGTCCACACATTTAGCTAGATAAATGCTGTCTGTATAGCTTAATTTGTGTTATTAATAATTTATTAATAACATGTTAATGTTGTCGAAACTATACGCACAAAAATAATGTTTAAGTTATACAAATAAAATAATAAAAAAATATTGTTTGTTATACAAAGCAAATGAGTTTTAATAATTTAAAAAAAAAAGTAGGGCGTCTCTCTATCAAACGCTTCAACTCTACTATTTCAAATTAAATTTGGCACATAAGAAATTGAAGTTTAGTTATTTATTTATTAAACGGTATAACACCTTTTTACATAATAATAACAAAAGTATGCGATATGTTAAAGTAGAGTTAAGTTAAGTTATATACAAAATGAAAATTTTAAAAATTTTAAAAATTGACGTTCAAGCAGTAGTACGATTAGTATTACATTTGAAATTTGGTATTCAATCGATATTTAAAACTATTCAAAGATCCACTATATAAGTCTATGCTGGGAAGAATGCAATTTGTATTCGCCAATGACATTAGTCGAGTAGCTGAATTTTGGAAAGCGTAGTGAGTTTTATGTGTTTCCAAATAAAACGGCTGGTTCAAGCGAGTTCTTCTGCTGGGAACCGAAAATGTCAACGTTTCCAATAGAGATGGAGAATCCAACAATCCGTTGATGATACAGAATAAAATGCATAGGTCAGCAACTGTTCGTCGGTCATCTAAGGTTATTATTTTCAGTTCTTTCATTATGATGTTTTAACTGCCTTTTGCGTGCTTGATTCCTTGTTTGTACTCCATGCTACGCAGAAATTTCTTTTGCACCGATTCAATTAAATTAATATTAACTGATGCTGATAGAGTCCAAATGCAAGAACCAAATTCCAGATGACAGCGAACTAATGAGCACTAGAGTGTTTTCATGCAATCAATATCAAGGTCTTTGCCACATCACCATACAAAGCCCCACATCCTCAGCGCCTTGTTAGTTATACACTTTATGTGGGATGTGAAAGTGAGTTTTGAGTCGAACATAATCCCTAAATCTTTGATTGTATCAACCTTTGAGATGTTGGATGAACCAATTTTGTATGAAAAGTTGGTTAGTTTTTTGCATCTGGTGGTTGTCATTGAGTAGCATTTTTTTACATTTAGATATAGTACACCATGCATAGAGACGATACAAATCTTTTTGTATCAAATGGCAGTTGGCAGTAATCAAGATCAAGTTGTCACTTTTCACATTTAAATTGCATTTGATTAGTGACAGTTTGATTTTAATTTGTGTCAAATTGAATTTGTTTAATGTCAACTTGAATTAGTTTAATGTTAACTTGAATTAGTTTAATGTCAACTTGAATTAGTTTAATGTCAACTTGAATTTGTTTAATGTCAACTTGAATTTGTTTAATGTCAACTTAAATTTGTTTAATGTCAACTTGAATTTGTTTAACCCATTAACGGCCATGCAATTATAGAGTTAGATCTAAAAGCTAATTTTAGGTAAAATTCTGCACTTCTATTTTTGATTTCTATCAATGATTTATAGCATTACATACTGTGATTTTTTTTTAAATATACCTAATGTATACGCTGTAAACTTTCTGGCATTCGACGATTTTGTATAAAAACTCGCAATATGAAGTTTAGAAAGAGTGTTGTCCACTCCCAGACTAAGCATGAAGTAAAATTTCGAGTTTAGAAAAGCCCCGCGTAGAAAATTTGTCGAGGGTCGCGCAGCGACCCGAGACAAATTTTCACGGGGCTTTTCTAAACTCGAAATTTTACTTCATGCGCCACGCGTATAAAACACTGATTTAAAGTGAAGGTAAATATGCACTGAAAATCAACCCAACTTGGATATTTTTTTCAAAATTGGATGTTTTTTTTCCTATCTATGCTGTAAACCTTCAGATGTTCGTTGTTTTCTTGTAAAAAAAACTTTAATTTCCTGTAGTCCTTCGTTCTCCGAAGAGCATCATTGGTCCTTCGAGCTGTAGCCTTTGTAAAATGCTCTTTTGAGTAACAAACTTTGTAATCTAGAGTGATCCTTCAATTTGCACTTCTAAGAACGAGTGTCGTTCACTCCCAGACTAAGCATGAAGTAAAATTTCGAGTTTAGAAAAGCCCCGCGTAGAAAATTTGTCGAGGGTCGCGCAGCGACCCGAGACAAATTTTCGAGGGGCTTTTCTAAACTCGAAATTTTACTTCATGCGCCACGCGTATAAAACACTGAAATATTGTAAAGTTAGAAATACACTGAAAACATTTTTTTTTAATGAGTAATAATTGAGATATTTAAATAACTAAATATTAACGTTTTTCTTCATACATTTGCAAGTCAAATCAAATAATATAATATATCAAATTAATTCATTTAGTAATTTAATTAACATAAAATTAATAATGTTGCGTATATGCATCAATGGCGCTTAATGGGTTAATGTCAACTTAAATTTGTTTAATGTCAATTTGAATTTGTTTAATGTCAATTTGAATTTGTTTAATGTCAACTTGAATTTAACTTGAAAAGGCATATATTTTTATTTATTTTTTCTTTTTGGTACTTTCCTTTTTTCTTTCTGTTACTTTTCTCTTAAGTATAAATGTATTATAAATAATACATTTCAATTATATACTCGATCACTAAATTTTGGATAGACATCACATTATGTTTAATTCTTTTCATATTGTAAATCTTATTAGTTCTAAGGTTTGGATGGCAGAATAGTTTGGGGTATACTCCAAAACTGAATCCCGCCTTAAGATTAGCTAGTAGTAATATTTTTTGTTATTTTGGTCACTCATATCAACCATGTTTATTATGTTTTTACTATTTGGCTAATAAAGAAATGTATTATTTTTATTTTTATAGAGTATAATAAAGAATTGCGTTTCAATTATTAGTTTTTCTAAAGATTAATAAGAAATATTGTACACCACGCTGATTAGTGCATTAATCAATGTCTTGAATTGTATATTATTTGAACAGATCGGGTTAAATTATTGCACGTTCTCAATTAAATCAGATCCAATACGCATCCGCGATGTATCCAATCTGCTCGTTAAAATCACGGCGCGCTGAATAATAATCATCCCAACTACGCACAAACACACTGTGTGTATTTGTGTCGGTGCGTGGAGAATATAAATTTGCTAGTGTGATTTGTGAACGACTATTTCGCAATTAAGCCGAAAGCCGGAATGAAGCCGTAACCGTTAATAATACCCGCTTTCCCGCCCCGGGTGATTTACGCGCGTCTTCCAGCGTCGGGGCGGGAATTCCTACGGACAAAAAGCGAATCGAATGTAGATTAAGTGGTTAAAAGGTCGCAAAAGGAACGGGCACTTACCGACGAGGGTTTCATCGTGAGGAGGACTGCGTACGTTCCCGCCCTTGGACACAGGCAGCGAGTTTTTGTTGATTCCAACAACCTGAAAGTAAAAGACAGAAAAGATTTCGCAAGTTTTTTTAATAGGTTCAATAAATTAATCTATTAAATACGCAAAATGAAAGGTTTGTTACTGATAATGTCTCGAAATGTACACTTCTGTGCAATAAAATTAAGCACAAGTCGTATAGTTTGTATAATTTTTATAATTATTATAATTTTTATAATTTTTATAATTTTTATAATTTTTATAATTTTTATAATTTTTATAATTTTTATAATTTTTATATTTTTTATAATTTTTATAATTTTTATAATTTTTATAATTTTTATAATTTTTATAATTTTTATAATTTTTATAATTTTTATAATTTTTATAATTTTTATAATTTTTATAATTTTTATAATTTTTATAATCTTTATAATTTTTATAATTTTTATAATTTTTATAATTTTTATAATTTTTATAATTTTTATAATTTTTAAATTTTTATAATTTTTATAATTTTTATAATTTTTACAATTTTTATAATTTTTTAAATTTTTATAATTTTTATAATTTTTATAATTTTTATAATTTTTATAATTTTTATAATTTTTATAATTTTTATAATTTTTATAATTTTTATAATTTTTATAATTTTTATAATTTTTATAATTTTTATAATTTTTATAATTTTTATATTTTTTATAATTTTTATAATTTTTATAATTTTTATAATTTTTATAATTTTTATAATTTTTATAATTTTTATAATTTTTATAATTTTTATAATCTTTATAATTTTTATAATTTTTATAATTTTTATAATTTTTATAATTTTTATAATTTTTATAATTTTTATAATTTTTATAATTTTTATAATTTTTATAATTTTTATAATTTTTATAATTTTTACAATTTTTATAATTTTTTAAATTTTTATAATTTTTATAATTTTTATAATTTTTATAATTTTTATAATTTTTATAATTTTTATAATTTTTATAATTTTTATAATTTTTATAATTTTTATAATTTTTATAATTTTTATAATTTTTATAATTTTTATAATTTTTATAACTTTTATAATTTTTATAATTTTTATAATTTTTATAACTTTTATAATGTGTAAATGTGTCTATTGTCTATTTTATGATAAGACTATGTATGTATGTACTTCATTTTAATAAGGTTTTTAATTTTTTTATTCATGTACACGTCGTTGTAGTACAAATTGCAATATGTCTCCATCTTAAAGTTGTTCTATGTATCACAACGCTTATTTCTTTGTATTAATATTAAGTTTCTTGGCCTGTGTAAACTGTATTGTATGGCACCAATAAATTATGATATGATATGATATGATATGATATGATATAACTATTTATCACAATATTCTAGCTGGTTAAATTTAAATTCTAAACTATTTGAATTTGAGAAAATAAGCTTACGCTTCTTATAGTTTGCACTCTTTAAACATAATATATAAAATTACGAAAAACTATTCGTGAAAATGCAAACAATGTCTTAATTAATAAGACAATTTAAGACGATAAATATCCATTGAAACAACTACTTCCCGTGCAAATACACCTCCGGATATTGAATTATAGGTAGAAGCAAAAAGCAAAAAGTAAAAAATGCATTAAAAATTATGAAAAATCCAATATTTTTTTTCCGATTTTATTTTTGCTGCAATTGGTGTCAAAATATTTTGTGTATACGCCCTTAAGAGGATGTACATTAGTTCGATTACACGCTGTATACAACTTCTACATATCAAGTGAGTGTATATGGGATGATGGATGTGGCGGCCTGAGGAGCTCATAAGAAGAGCGAAATGATCGTCGTCGTCTTCTGTCCTCCTTGCACACTCACTTGATAAAAAAATAACTTTTACATCATGACCTAATGCGCTGTTATTTCTTATTTGGTAAATATATATTAAATATAATTTATTAATAACCGCGTGTTTGTCCTTTAAAGTGGATAAATAATCAGAGATTAATCCCCTTCTTGAATTATTAACGGTCGAGCGATTTGCATTTTCAACTTTGACTTGCAAATGCCGGCGGCGTCTTCTTGTGTGCATAGTATGCATAGTATGCATACAAGGTTTATTTCCAGTGAAATGAGCTCGCTCTTACCGCTGCTGAAAGCCCATCGGGCAAAACATGCAGATAGAGAATACGATATTTAGACAACATACAATGATATGTACCTACAAACGAGTACAGTAGCAAAGTAAAGTTTACTTATAAAAAAACAAAAACAGTTGTCGGTTGAAAAATGTTTATTTAACTCACTGAGCTATAAAATGTAAGATCTTTCCTTTAACATGAAGAAGTAATTGATTCTTCAATTTGGTTCTCATTAGTCACTTAATGAAACATGTTTACAATATTGATAATTAAATAAAAGTCACTTGGTTTGTTTCACTACTATTTTTTTATTCTCTCCGACTAGTTTCAACTTATCGTTCTTCTCAAGGAGTAATTGTTTTAATAAAATTTCTTGAATAATTTTCTCACTTATCACTTGGTGAAACATTTTTAATTATTGATATATTATATATATATATATATATATATATATATATATATATATATAAGCTTGTCGGTATCTTTTGTAATTCACTCCTGATAATGCTGTAAAACGCGAAACTAGTCGAGTAAATAGTAAAGTAAAAAATTGTGAAACAAACCAAGTGTAATTTAATTTAAACTATCAATGTTTTAATAAATATTTGGAATAGCCTTAACTAGACTGCATTTTTGCAAAAAGTTGGTAATAATTCGTTTTTGTATATTTTTTAAAAATAAAGTTGGCTTTCGGAATTATGGGTGCCTCTGGGCCTCACCTTTGGCTACGCACTTGTTGTGTTTAACCCATTAACGGCCGAGCAATTATAGAGTTAACTCTTATTAAAGTTGATTTTAGGTAAAATTCTACACTTATTTTAATATATCTTTAATTCATTTCTCACTTAACCCGTGGTGAAACATTTTTGAATATAATACTGGATATTTAATTAAAACACTTGGTTTGTTTCACTAATTTAAATTAGTGAAACAAACCAAGTGTTTTAATTAAATATCCTTATTTTAATGATTTATACGAATGACTTATTTATTTATTTTATTTATTTATTTATTAACGGATGTCCATTTAAGTACAATAATATTATAAAACTAAAAATAAAAATAAATGAAATATAAATACAAATACATAATAAATATAGGTACATAATAAAGTATAAAACAAACAACACATTTAGGTACAAACAACAGATTAAAATATGTAGACTATTTACCCTGTCGGAAGATGTTCTTCAAAAAATTCCTGCTTATTGCACTAAAGTCGGGATTGATGGCGTTGGATATTTAAATTATTGGCGATTCTGAATATACCAAAATTTGTACCATAGTCCGTCCTACAATATGGTACATGGAACAGATCGAAGGAACGCAAACTTCTAGCTGGCACATTGATTTTAAGTTGGCTAAGTAAATAGGGGCAATCAATCGCCCCATTTATAAAATTGTATCCTAGCATTACGTCTGTATTCTTCGTCTCTGCTCCAACGAATGGATATTTAAAGATTGTAGGACGTCATTGTAGGAGCCGACAATCCCGAACTTGTAGGAGATACATTTTGTGAATTTAACTTGGACCCTCTCAACCATTTTTACGTCCGATTTGCTATAAGGATTCTAAATAGTGCAACAGTACTCAATGTGGGGGCGGACAAGGGATACATACAAGGTCTTAAGGGTATGAATGTCTGAGAAATATCTGCTGTTACGTTTTAAAAACCCAGAACACGGTATGCCTTAGCAGTTATATTGCGTAGATGGTTGTTAAAGTTCCAGTTGTGAGACAATAATACACCCAAGTCTTTAATGACTGAAACGTGAATTAAAAGGACGTTAGAGATATAGTAATTTCTCATTGTCGAGGCCCTTTTTTAGTAAAAGTTATGCAATTACATTTTTTGAGGTTAAGGTTCATACGGTTGTCAGTACACCCAACTGAAAATCTAATTAAGTCTTCCTGTAACAACGCAGAAGATCTATCATCCGCGATTCTTAAAAATAAGGATATATCGAAACTAGTCGGAATAATAAGTAAAACGTTAGTGAAACAAACCAAATGTTATTATTTCAAATTTTATTTTTATTTCAAATTTTTAAGTATATATCGTCTGCAAATAGCAAGCACTGGAAATTATGGAAACAATCAACCACATCATTTATAAAAATATTAAATAATAGAGGTCCAAGGTGTGATCCCTGGGGAACCCCTGAAGTTACAAGTATATCAGACGATATAACACTACCAATTCGCACGGCCTGTGACCTTCCAGATAAGTAAGACTGTATCCAATCTAACATGGGTCCTCCGATTCCTACAAGCTTAAGTTTCGAAAGGAGGATGCTATGATCTACTGTGTCAAAAGCCTTAGAGTAATCGGTATATATTGAGTCTACTTCAAATCTTGCTTCTAAGGCTGTAACAATATAATTACTATAGGTCAGTAAGTTGGTGGAAGTCGAACACCCACTTCTAAAACCATGTTGCTTATCGGATAGGACACTAGATACACATTCAGATAGGGGTGCAATGATTAATTTTTCAAATATTTTTGGCATAAGCGATAGAAGAGAGATCGGGCGATAGTTTGAAACAACGTTCTTTGTACCGCTTTTAAAAATTGGTGTAACTATGGCACTTTTCCAAAGAGAAGGAAAATAGCCTAAAACTAGGGATTGGATATAAAGTATCCATAGAGGACGACTAAGGGAAAAAGAACATTGTTTTAACAGAATTGGTGGTAAACCATCAGGGCCCGTAGAGTATGAATCTTTTAAATTGGCTAGTTCGTTTAGGACTTATTATATTACATACTGTAGATTTTTTTTTAAATACATAATGTATACGCTGCAAATGTAAGGAATTCGTCGATTTTGTATAAAAGCGTGCAATACGAAGTTTAGAACGAGTGTTTTCCACTCCCAGAATAAGCATGAAGTAAAATTTCGAGTTTAGAAAAGCCCCGCGTAGAAAATTTTCACGGGACTTTTCTAAACTCGAAATTTTACTTCATGCGCCACGCGTATAAAACACTGAAATATTGTGAAGTTAAAAATACACTAAAAACATGTTTCTTAAATAAGTAATAATCGAGATATTTAAATAACAAAATATTTACGTTTTTCTTCACACATTTACAAGTCAAGTCAAATAATATAATAAATCAAATTAACTTATTTAGTAATTTAATTAACATAAAATTATTAATGTCTCGAAATAAAATAGTTTTGAATTTGAATTTATCTTGTTTGAACTGTACCGTAAGGTAAATAATAAGGTCTCACATTCTTCATACCCGCTAATGACATAATCCCCTTTTTTACCTATAAATACCGACCATAATTTCTACTCATTCCATTTCTGTGTACCTGTTCATTCCACACACAACACTTTTTCCAAGTAAGTTTGTTTTAATTTGATTCCTATTTTTTTTAAACGTCATAAGCAAAGCTATACTGAAGAGAGATAAATCTCGAAACGCGTCTGTAGATGGCCTAAGACATTAGTTTTAATCCAAGTCCTTCCACTTCTAATTTGTTGCTATCTCTCCTTCATTTTAAATTTGTATTGTTAGTTGGTTTAAAGAGAATTCTGACCTAAACGGTACATATACTTTAATAGAGCGTTGTAACAAATCAGATTAAATAAGATTTTAAATATTTCATTGTATAATTCAATATCCGGAGGTGTATTTGCACGCGATGTAGTTGTTTCAATGGATATTTATCGTCTTGAGTTGTCTTATTAATTAAGACATTGGTTGCATTTTCACGAATTGTTTTTTTGTAATTTTATATATTATAAAATTAATAATGTTGCGTATATATATCAATTAAGGTTAAGCTGACAGCTATGTTTAAAACATGTAATCATAATAGTTAGTAGTTAGATTAACGCAGTTTACATAAACTATTTCTTATTAATACTCTTCCCCTTGTGTTCGCGAACTTCGCGAGTCCTCTTAAATGTTTAAATGTTTACAAACCTATTTGCATTCGCTCTTCGTCTTGTTTGGGGGGTGTTCGCAAATATTTGCATCTTTATATACCTCCTTTCCCCTTCAAACAACCCCCTTTCTGTGCCCACATTTACAACCCTCACCTTTCCGACGAGAAAATGCAATATTTATTTTAAATTCCCTCGCCCAGTTCGTTTCGTTTGTTTCTCTGCTTATTTAAATTTCCATCCGCGAGCTAAATATTCAGACTACACGACAAAAGCTTCGTGCACTTACAATTTAGATTTTTCGTTATTGTTTCATGTTGTTGTATTCACTTTTTTTTTTTATTGAATTAATTATATTGTAAAGTAGGAAAATATAAATCACTGAAATATTGTGAAGTTTAGAATGTAACATACTCCTTAGGTTTGATTTCATGTTGATTAGTTTTAAAATTGTTTATATGGAGTATATAAAAGTATACTTCAATGAAAAAACATAGCAATTTCCAATTAATTCACTCATAGAGGCATCCTCTAGGTACAAGTAGAGATATAAATCATATTTTTATATTATTCTTAAGAAAAGTTACAGACAGATTTCAAGATGCCTTTTAGAGGTCAGAATTTTAGAAATATTTTTTTTGCTTGAAAACTATAAGAGATAAGTGTACATATGTTCGAATAAAATATGTTGCAATTTAAATGAGGAATCCAAAAAATTACTAATATATAGAGTGTTCTATTTAAAATAACAAACTTGGTGCTACTTCCGGTGGAACCGGAAGTGATATAAAGTTGAAAATATTTTACATGAGGAGAACTGATTCAACCGTATGACGAAGATTTTTTTCAAATTTTTAGTGCAACGGCAACCCCATAAACTTTTAACAAACGGTTTAGCGTAGACACCCTGTATAGAAACTATAGTTTCTAATGTTATTATTTATATAAATTTAATAAATGTTACTGCTATTATTTACATCACTTTAGTTATTAAACAAATTGCTTAATAGTTGACAATTGAGCACAATGGGCCCAATGAGGCCTAAGTGCAGTGCAGAAATGCGCACTTCCCAAAGAACCAGTTGATAATTGAGTCACCTATTTCCAAAAACCTTTAAATCCATGGCTTTCTAATGGATTTAGGGGTTTTTGGATATAAGCGACTTAATTATTCCCCTAACATTCTCATTCATTAAAAAGAAGAAGAAGAACTTTATGAATTTGAGTGATTGTGTTTTTTTTTTCTACTCGTGTGTGTAATTAGCTTCTTTCAGCTCGTGTTACTTAATGTACTATTATTACCTTGTTATGCAGGTTTGCGTGTCCCAGGAGTATCCGTAGCTCGCGTAGTCGGCGATGCCGCACAAGATCTTCCAGAGATCGAGGCTGGCGTTTTTCGAAGGGTGGGCGAACTCCATGGTGAAGAGGCCGTCCGATAAATTCCCGCCCGCGTCCTGCCCGCCAAAAACCAGCGACGTCAACGCCACGTTCGAAATAATTTCATAATCCATTTCACTTCCATCTCTAAACAAACAATAGTACATAATTGTATACTATACTATACACTTTGAGTTTGAAAATGACAAGTTGAAGTTATCGAAACTATAGTCACTTAATAAAGTCTCAGTTATACAAACAAAGTTAAAATCGTGTTTCAATTGTAGTACTAAGTATTTTACTAGTACAGTACGGTCAAAGATAATTAATTATTGTCTGTGTTCGCGCCTATCAATCCGCGAATCTAAAATTGTAATAAATATAGAAATTACGAACTTTATTAATTCAAAATGCGATGTTAGCCATTATTTTTATTGCTGGTTTTTGCCCAGGGTGCGCACTTTATTGCAAGTACGTGTCGATTCCCGAGCAAACAGACAATAAACCTTTTGTACAAAATTTTTAGCTAGACAATGTCGTTCCTTTGGTACGTGTCTGATGACGGGTACTAGAAGATAATCCTGAGTTAAAGGTTTATGGATCTGAATCGTAAAGTGCGGCCCTGGGAAAAAAAATGTCTGTTCTTCGAACTGCATCTGGCTTTCTTCTATCACTCTCCTACCTTTGACGTTTTTTTTGTTTTTGTTACTTTCATCACCTACTTTCACCCCTACTTAAATCTCTTCTTCCCACTTTTTCGAGTAGCCTTTTTCCCTCAATCAGAAAAACTTATCATTCTCTCGCCATCGTCAGATTGAGTAAGTTGTTTCTTACTACTTGAAACTTGTATTTTTTTGTGTCATATTAGTTTATATTATTTGTCTGTGTTTCATTTTATTTGTTAATTTTTTCTAATTTCGTGGGTTATTTTGCTTAGTGTATAATTTATTATTTGTGCATATTTTCTAACTTTTGTAATTTAATTCATTTATTTAATTCATGTGTTTCTTTGCCTAATATTATTTCAATTTGATTAATTTTATTTGTAAATATTTGTTATTTTATTCTCGATGCACATTTTTATGTGAAAAAAGAAATTTGTTCCTTAATATTTTGTTTAAGTATTTTTGCCACTAAACCGCGTAAACAGTCTGAGATCTGCATTTCTTACAGTTCGAGATGCGTATATATTATTATATATTGCACGATTAGATAAGACGGATATTTCTTCGCAATTATTATAAACATGTTACATGAAAATTGATTTTTGTGTTCAGTATTAGATGGCGTTAGCTATCGAAATCATTAATAGTTATGTTACATGAATTTGACGAATAAAGCACTAATAACCTTTCTTCACATATGTTTCATGAAATCTTGTCAAATTTGATTACTAAAATTCGGCTCCTTTCAATTCTAATTAAGTTCTTTTTACCAGGTTTACCAGTTACCTAGGAATGGTAAGTTACGCTTGCCCTTAACTGAACAGTAAGTAAAACTAAAGTTCTACTTACCATTTTGTTATTCATAGCAACTTGATAAACACAGCCTAGCGCCAATTTTTCAAACCCCACAATTAAAAGCCATTCGAAACTATCTTAAATTCATCAAACAAATACCGATGCGACGTTAATCCAAATATCTAAATTAATGTGTGCACTAGATCTCAGAATATTGCTAGCTCTGACATTGTGGCGAATTTCCGATGGTGTGAAACGAAGCCGAAGGTGTCATGACCTGTATTTATCTTTGCCTCCTTCTGCATACACTCGCCTGTTTACACAGAAATGCAAATTTCCGACAAATTACTCCCAACCAAACAGGAACTGAGAGAGAGAGGTGTGTGTTTAATCCTAAAGGCAAGTTACAATAACAGACTTTAATGAATCCCCCTGGTTATTATTAGCAAGCACGTAATTTAATCAAAAAAGTTAGTCATTTTGTAAATTTATCAAATTTAATTAGGTTTTTTCAAACACATACCTACAGATGAAATTAATTAATTTAGTAAAGATTATTGGAGGCGTTTTGTTATTTAAATTTAAATATAAAGAATTCTCGATTAGGAAATTAATACGCAAATATTAAAACTGATCTAGTAGATCAATACGAATAAGATTGTTGTAGTTTTATAATTAGTAATATGTATGCAGGCCAAATATTACTAATTTTGAAACTACAGCAAACTTATTCATATTCATCTACTAGATAAGTGATGCTCAAATCTTTTAATATTTGCGTAGTAATTTCCTAATCGAGAATTCTTTACTAAGGGCCGCTTTTACAATCAATAGTTACACCTTTAGTAATGTAGACCCTCTGATACTGTACTACCTAGTTTAAACCATTGGTAAGCGGCCGTGCTATTTTACAATTTTACCTACGCCCTATCTATTAATCGCATCATACCACACTGTCATCTTGACAAGTATGATTGATATTACGTACACATGCACGTAATAGCTTTCACAAGTACATTACGTGCTGACAGCTGAACAGCTGATTGCTTACCGTACAACCAAATGACATTTCTTTGATGTACAGGGAGTTTTTCTTTTAAACTATGTGTATTCCAAATTCAGCTTATTTTCTTTATATCTTGAGTTATTCGTTAATGTTTTTTAAGAGTTCAATTTGAAGCTTAGAACGAGTGTTTTCCACTCCCAGACTAAGCATGAAGTAAAATTTCGAGTTTAGAAAAGCCCCGTGAAAATTTGTCGAGGGTCGCGCAGCGACCCGAGACAAATTTTCAGGGCTTTTCTAAACTCGAAATTTTACTTCATGCGCCACGCGTATAAAACACTAAAATATTGTAAACTATGTATATTTATACCTCACTTAAAATAAGTGTTTTATACGCGTGGCGCATGAAGTAAAATTTCGAGTTTAGAAAAGCCCAGAAAATTTGTCTCGGGTCGCTGCGCGACCCTCGACAAATTTTCACGGGGCTTTTCTAAACTCGAAATTTTACTTCATGCTTAGTCTGGGAGTGGAAAACACTTGTTTAAAGCTTTAAATTGAACTTAAAAAAAACAGGGAATATCCGCAATTGTTGTATCAATTGTTATTTTTATACAATCACATTACTATTTATTAATTATTTTAACTTAGAGAAACGTAAAGTGTTAAGTGTGAACATTAATAAATTTAAAATATTTCCTTCTACAAAAAAGTGTAATAAATTTTGTCTCTAAAATAAATAGGGAAGCCAATATTTGAACACTGTAAAATTAACATGCGATTTCCAATGATGCGTCCGCCAAGTCAACACCCGGAATAGGTTGCTGCGATAGAATAGAATAGAAATATTTATTCGTGCTAATAACAATAACAGTCTTACACACGTCACCCTAATATCTTTTGTTTTGTATCATAGACGTGTACAAAACAAATATTGCCAACTTTTGTTTCCTAATTTGGCCAACAGATGCCTTAAAATTGTAATTCTATCGTTTTTTAAAAAAAACCTATTTTTTAAAATGGCAACATGGCGGATCATTATGATTATTTTAAATGTTAATATACTAAATATTCAAATGTAATAACTTTTTCTACATTCTTTATAAATCTCCACATATTTACTTTTTCAATTTGATTGTAAGACATTTTTATAAATTGTTACCACAAAATATACACGCACAGATTGATTTGTTAGATAAAAACAAGTTTTCTTTTTTAGTTTATTCATTTATCATTCATTTCATCGTTTTAAATTGCAAACATAGCCAACTCGAAATTTCATTATTATCTAAACTTGGCCTATGTGATTAACTAATGTCTTGGAACTGTCCCCGGTGCGTCGCATTTGTGTGTATCACAACATATTTGCCACTCATTGTGATATTTTTCAATTGGACTTACGTGAATTCAAGAACATAATTTCTGGTACTTGATATTAATAACAACAAACGGCTGTATACACTAACTATTGTTATTTCTTTGTTATTTTGTCATTATTTTATTATTATAATTTCTAAATATTTAATTTATTTTGTTTAAATAGAACATGATCTTATATCACGTGATCTTTATCTTTATTTTTGTAATTTTATTTTGTTTTGTTTATATATATATATATATATATATATATATATATATATATATATATATATATTATTTTAAGAACTTTTACTTTTATAATATTACTTTGTAATTGGGATGTCCTGTTGGATAATAAATATTATTATTATTATTATTATTATATTTCTTGTTTTCTCGGCGATTAATCAGGCGGGGTCTTCCTTGCTGACGGGTTATACCAAGTCTCGCAAGTGCTCTATCGTAGGAATTTGCGTGTAATACTGCAGGTTTTTAAAATAATTGCCTTTTGGATGTTGGTATGCATAAATGGCTCTATATGTAGTTTTTTCAGATTTGGTTTAAATTCTTTATGAGTAATACCGGTGGTGGATATAATAAATGTTAGTATATGTGTACGATCTTGTTTCCATATTCTTTCTATCTCAATGGCTAGCGCTGTATATTTTTCGATTTTCTCCGTGTATTTTTTGGTAGTGTTGTTATCTACCGGTATAGCAATATCTATAATATATGTCGTTTTGTTTGTTTTATCTTGGAATGTGATGTCCGGTCTATTGCACACGATGGTCTTATCAGTGTGTATGGTTATGTCATAGTACAATTTGTATTTGTCATTGTCTATTACAGTGGTCGGCACATAGTTGTAGTATGGTACTTGCTCTTTAATGAGGTTGTATTTTAGAGCTATAGCTTGGTGAATAATTTTCACTGCAGTGTTATTATTATTATTATTATTATTATTATTATTATTTATTTTGTCTCGCTTTCGCGGAGAGTGAAATACCGCACAGGTTACTTCCAATGTAGCGGTAAGTGTGCTATTGTTATTTGTTCTTATTACATTGTATCGCTGTTTAGAAAGCGTCTTGTTATATTACACGTGCTCAGAATGACAGATTTTTGCAGTTCTATATAAGTATTTTCATGAAGTGTCATTGTTTTAAGTGTTCTATTAAGAGCTTTAGGGATTACTCCAGTTGCAGAAATTATCACTGGTAGTATGAGCACAGATTCCAACTGCCACATTTCCTTAATCTCGATCAGAAGGTCAGAGTACTTCCTCATTTTTTCAGCATGCGTTTGTTCTAAGTTTGTAGTAGAAGGTATAGCTACATCTATCAGTAGTGCTGATTTTGTTTTCTTATCTATTACTACAATGTCTGGTCTATTGTTTGGGATCGCCTTATCCGTAATTATACTCCGATCCCAATACATACGTGCTAAGTCATTTTCCAGGATGGCAGGGGGTTCATACTTATAGTATGGCTCAATCATATCGATTAGCTTATAGTTTGATGCTAATTGTTGGAAAATGATTTTGGCAACGTTGTCGTGCCTCTGCTTGTAATCCCGTTGTACAATAGTTTGGCATCCGGATATGATGTGGTTGATATTCTCCGAAACCAGCTTACATCGTCTACACTTATCATCTTGTGTGCCATCTTTAATTATGTATTTTCGGTAATTTCTTGTAAGCATAACTTGGTCTTGTATCGCACACATGAAACCTTCAGTTTATTATTATTATTATTATTATTATTACTATTATTATTATTATTATTATTATTAAAGAATACAGCAGTTACCAAATTAAATACGTATAATTAATTAGTTTTTTTCCAAGTTTTAAATAAATACATTTGGATAGGTGGCATGCTAACCTTTAAAAAAATCATATTGATCTGCTATGTTGCAACTTGAAAAAATTGAGTAATTCAAGAAAAACGATCGAATTACAATTAACAAGCATCTGTTGGCCAAATTAAAAAACAAAAGTTGTTAATATTTGTTTTGTACACGTCTATGATACGAAACAAAAGATATTAGGGAGATCACAGCAACCTAGATGAACCTTTTTTTTTTAATGTGACAATGGTGATTTTTTATTTATTTAACAATTGATTTATATGTGAAATAAGATTCTATACCCGAAAACAAAAAAATATATAGGGTATTTTATTCAAAATTTCAAAATTGAAGTCACTTCCGGTTAAACCGGAAGTGCTATTAAAGTTTCATAATCACCACTGAATTTTAAATTGTGTTTATTATAAATGTAGAAATTTTCAAGTTGATATCTTAATTAATGAAAAAACTAAAGAAGGTGATCCTGTTTTGTGTTACACCTGGTATATACAGGGTGAGTCGGGAGGAGCGCACCAAACTCTAGGAGTGTATTATACACGTGAAAATAATGTAAAAAAACTCATTTGTTCTTATCCGATTTTCATTTGTTTTCAAGTTATGGCGTAATTAAAAATGTTCATCTAGCTTTCCACTTCTATCTGAATTTTAACATTATCAAAGTATGCCATGTTCGAGGCTTATAAACATTTAATAATTCTGACGTTTTGATGAACTGTCAGTGTACGGTGAACAGTAACTGAACGTTTAAGTTCGAATTAATGTGATTGTTAGTGTTGCAAAATGCCACATACCACTTCTATCTGAATTTTAACATTATCAAAGTATGCCATGTTCGAGGCTTATAAACATTTGATAATTCTGACGTTTTGATGAACTGTCAGTGTACGGTGAACAGTAACTGAACGTTTAAGTTCGAATTAATGTGATTGTTAGTGTTGCAAAATGCCACATACTTATACAAATTTAGAATATGCAAATATGGTGTTTGTATATGGTTTCTGTAATGGAAATGCTACAGCTGCTGTTGAAGAATATCGTGAACGTTTTCCACACCAAAGACATCCCGATAAAAACATATTTAATAGAGTTTTCAACAAATTGTGCGAGACTGGTAAGCTTCCCAGTGCGTTATGTTAATAACATATGAGCGCGCTGCTCGACAAGGTTTTGTAGAAGTAGAAAATATTCTGCATCTAGTAGAAGAAGATGCAACTACTAGCTCAAGGAGAATTGCCACTCAATTGGCAATTCCACAGAAAAGAGTGATGAACACGCTACACGAGCAAGGCTTATATCCTTATCACGTTCAGAGAGTACAGCACCTACAACCAGGGGATTACGCTAACCGTACGGAATTTTGTCGGTGGATAAATAATAATCATCGTAATGTATCGAGTATACTCTTTACGGATGAAGCTACATTTACCCGTGATGGCATTAACAACACTCGTAACTCTCATGTATGGTCTGATGAAAATCCCCACGCAACAGTCGAAAGAAATTTTCAACATCGGTTTTCTGTAAACGTGTGGTGTGGTATGGTTGACAGTTATTTAATCGGCCCTTTCATTTTGGAGAATCGTCTCACAGGAGGCAACTACCTCAATTTTTTACAAAATGAATTACAAGGCCTGCTAGAAGATGTTCCTATAAATATTAGAATGCAGATGTACTATCAGCACGATGGAACTCCTGCACATGTCGCTCGTCAAGTCAAGCAACATTTGGACGAACGTTTTCCAGGGCGTTGGATTGGTCGTGGAGGTCCTATTAATTGGCCTGCAAGATCTCCAGACCTCACACCACTAGATTTTTGTTTATGGGGCTGGATGAAAAATAAAGTCTACAAAATAAAAGTGGACACACGGGAATCACTAATTAGACGAATTGAGAATACTGCAGCCCATATAAAAGAAGAAAGAAATGAATCAATTGGGAGAGCAACAAACGCTCTTCGTAGACGAAGCAGAAAATCTTTAGAAGTCAATGGCGGTATTTTTGAACATTTGTTGAAAGAACGCTATGATTAAGAAAATTTTTTTGTATAATAACTTGTTTATTTGTTAATATGCTATAACTTGAAAACAAATAAAAATCGGATAAGAACAAATGAGTTTTTTTACATTATTTTCACGTGTATAATACACTCCTAGAGTTTGGTGCGCTCCTCCCGACTCACCCTGTATATAAAAAAAACGCCAATCTTGCTTTTTTTTTTAGTTCAAGTATATAATTGAAATTTGATTGTTTTGTAATTCATACATATAAATATTTAATTTACTAATTTACTTACTAACTAGAAGTAGGTACTAAATTCTTAGAAGCATCTTCATTAACACTTTTAATACAGCCGTCGCTTTTTATCTCGTCTCTTTCTTTCAACTACTTAACTTTAGGCAGTAAATTGTGGGAGGAACGAGAAAATAAAAGCGAGAGAAAGAAGCGAGACAGAAAAAAAGGTAAAGCTGAGGGCGTATTTGTTTTTGCCACTCGAAACTTTTCGTCTGCGGGAAAAAGAGCTAAAGTATGCACTCGGGCGACAATTTATATCTTAGATGCATATAAGTACAGATTGTTTCACAAACTTTTTCCCATATTCATTTTATGATACCAGTAATTTTTATTTTATTCATGTATAGTACATTATTAGTATTGTTTAACTGAATTAAATATTGTATATGTAATAATTTTCTGCTAGAATTTTGTATATTTTTCCCTGTAATTTGAAATGTGTATTTCTGTTGGGAAATAAATTATTATTATTATTATACTTAAACAAATTCCTTCCTTAGAATATTATTTATTGTTAATAGAATATTATTCAACACTGGCATTTTTTTTTACAATCAATGTAAACCTTTTAATATTTAATTTAGTAGAAATGGTATTTTTCCATACTTGTCGATAGTTTAGTTTAATTCATTTTTGTAAACGTTTGTTTCTTATTGTATTACATGTTTATTTTTATTTTAGATATGTTCGCTGATCATATACAGGGTGTCCCATTAGTGCGGTCTCGGAAGATATCTCAGCTCTCGTTAAAGATAGAAAAAAAATGTTTTCACCAAATTTGCTTGATTTTAAGAGCTGCATAACCTAAAATTATTTTCAAATATACAGGGTGTCCCATTATTCCATACTTAATACCAACTTCGTTATTTTAAATAGAACACCCTATATATTATTTTTTTATTTGATCCGCCTTTAAATAACCTACACAAAGATATATCATTATTGGCACTTTAGGTTATTTGTTACTTCAGAAAAAAATATTTTTTGAAAATTTTGGCAGTTTTAGTACTTTACTTAAAAATTCACTGTGTCCTTATTTTTTAAGATATCAGTCTGTAATTTTACACACATATGCAGTAAAGAATGCTCTATCCATTGACTATAACACATTATAATATTACTTATATAACCTAATAAAAAACTACCTTCTAATATTTAATATTTAAAATGTACATAACTTCATTTTCTTAAATGGGACACCCTATATTTCTTTACTTTATCAGATCCGAAATGAAAAATGCTTTATTTTTTGTATACCCTATATTTGACAGAAAAATGTTAATATCTCCAAAACTAATGAAAATAGATAAAGGGTATGATATACAAGAAATAAAGCATTTTTTATTGCGGATTTGATAAAATAAAAAAATATAGGATGTCCCATTTAAAAAAATGAAGTAATGTACATTTTAAATATTCAATATTCGAGGGTAGTTTTTTACTAGGTTTTATAAGTAATATTAAAATGTGTTATAGTCAATGGATAGAGCATTCTTTACTGCATATGTTTGTAAAATTTCAGACTGGTATCTTAAAAAATACGAACACAGTGAATTTTTAAGTAAAGTACTAAAACTGCCAAAATTTTCAAAAAATATTTTCTTTTTAAGTAACGAATTACCTAAAGTGCCGATAATGATATATCTTTGTGTAGGTTATTTAAAGGCGGATCAAATAAAAAAATAATATATAGGGTGTTCCATTTAAAATAACAAAGTTGGTATTAAGTATGGAATAATGGGACACCCTGTATATTTGAAAATAATTTTAGGTTATGCAGCTCTTAAAATCAAGCAAATTTTGTGAAAACATTTTTTTTCTATCTTTAACGAGAGCTGAGATATCTTCCGAGACCGCACTAATGGGACACCCTGTATATAGTTAGTTTAGTTATAGTAATATTTGTTATATCATATTCGTATTTTTTTTTGTAATAACAAAGGAATTATGCGTAAATAAATATGAAAATATGAAAGTAGGAAATCAAACTAAAGACAATTTATTTTAGTTTGA
The DNA here is from genome assembly GCA_932526585.2 of Philonthus cognatus. Lineage (NCBI taxonomy): Eukaryota > Metazoa > Arthropoda > Insecta > Coleoptera > Staphylinidae > Philonthus > Philonthus cognatus. The sequence continues at coordinate 53,614,852 of OW052249.1, read as the reverse complement.
TTTCCTGCTTTTATATCTTCGTATTTATTCAAATGTTAGATAATATTCGAACGAATGTTTTCCACTCCCAGGCTAAGCATGAAGTAAAATTTCGAGTTTAGAAAAGCCCCGCGTAGAAAATTTGTCGAGGGTCGCGCAGCGACCCGAGACAAATTTTCACGGGGCTTTTCTAAACCCGAAATTTTACTTCATGCGCCACGCGTATAAAACACTGATTTCAAGTGAAGTTAAAAACGCACTGAAAACCAACCCTACTTCGATATTTTTTCAAAATTGGATGTTATCTTTCCTATCCATGCTGTAAACCTTTAGATATTCGTTGTTTTCTTGTAAAAAAACTTTGATTCCTTGTAGTCCTTCGGCCTCCAAAGACCACGATTGGTCCTTCGAGCTGTAGGCTTTGTAAAATGGTAATAAACTTAATAATCTAGAATCCTCCTTCAATTTAAAACTTCTAAGAACGAGTGTTGTCCACTCCCAGACTAAGCATGAAGTAAAATTTCGAGTTTAGAAAAGCCCCGCGTAGAAAATTTGTCGAGGGTCGCGCAGCGACCCGAGACAAATTTTCACGGGGCTTTTCTAAACTCGAAATTTTACTTCATGCGCCACGCATGTAAAAAACTGATTTAGTGTTGAGTTCAAAAAACATTTTGTCCACCTCAATAAAAGCCCAAAATAAATAAAAAAAAGTGATTCCAAATTCCGAAACTGACGATTCCCACAATTTTATTAATTTTTTAATACTAATGAGAAATCCCACAATTGTATTAGTTTTACAATTCCTACAAGTGCATATTAATATTATAATACTTTTAAATTGATCTAGAATTGAAGGGCTTATTGTAATAACTCTGGGATTTATCATTAAGTTAAAAAAAATTATACAATTGTGGGAATCGTCAATTTATGAATCCGGAATCAAATTTTTTTAATTTGTTTTGTGCTTTTATTGAAGCGAATAAAGCGTTTACTGAACTTGACACTAAATCAGTGATTTATACGCGTGGCGCATGAAGTAAAATTTCGAGTTTAGAAAAGCCCCGTGAAAATTTGTCGAGGGTCGCTGCGCGACCCTCGACAAATTTTCTACGCGGGGCTTTTCTAAACTCGAAATTTTACTTCATGCTTAGTCTGGGAGTGGACGACACTCGTTCTTAGAAGATTCAAATTAAAGGATTATTTAGTTTATTACCATTTTACAAAGGCTACAGCTCGAAGGACTAATCGTAGTTTGCAGAGACCGAAGGACTACAGGAAATACAGGTTTTTTTACAAGAAAACAACGAATATCTGAAGGTTTACAGCATGGATAGAAAAGAAAACATCCACTTTTGAAAAAATATCGAAGTTGGGTTGGTTTTCAGTGCATTTTTAACTTCACTTTAAATCAGTGTTTTATACGCGTGGCGCATGAAGTAAAATTTCGAGTTTAGAAAAGCCCCGTGAAAATTTGTCTCGGGTCGCTGCGCGACCCTCGACAAATTTTCTACGCGGGGCTTTTCTAAACTCGAAATTTTACTTCATGCTTAGTCTGGGAGTGGACAACACTCGTTCTTAGAAGTTTTAAATTGAAGGAGGATTCTAGATTATTAAGTTTATTACCATTTTACAAAGCCTACAGCTCGAAGGACCAATCGTGGTCTTTGGAGGCCGAAGGACTACAAGGAATCAAAGTTTTTTTACAAGAAAACAACGAATATCTAAAGGTTTACAGCATGGATAGGAAAGATAACATCCAATTTTGAAAAAATATCGAAGTAGGGTTGGTTTTCAGTGCATTTTTAATTTTAAATCAGTGTTTTATACGCGTGGCGCATAAAGTAAAATTTCGAGTTTAGAAACGCGGGGCTTTTCTAAACTCGAAATTTTACTTCATGCTTAGTCTAGGAGTGGAAAACACTCGTCAAACGACTATTAGAACTTTTTATTGAGGTGAATAAAGTGTTTTTTATAAGTATTATAACATTAATGCAATTGTAGAAATTGTAAAACCAATAAAATTCTGGGATTATTATATAATAGACAAATTTCATCAACAAAACGTTCATCATAATTTCCCTAAATGAAAATATTTCATAAACTACACTCAACAAGTTTATAAAATTGAATCCGACGTTAATACGTTAAATTAAACTCAAACTGAACTCTCTATTTGCCATTTAAAGTTCGAGTTGGTTGAATAAAATTCGACAACAATTTGTTAAATAAAAGCGCCGTTAGTATTTTGTATTTACAAGTCTGGAAGTTCGCAAATTAAACGGGGCGCCCCGAGCGCCCTCTATTCAAACAGCCCCAGACACAATGCCTTTTAATCGATCACTTGTATAATGTTTAAATTTGCCGAGAGGGACGTTGTTTAATTTTCAAACCCCGCAAACAAAATGAACTTGTTAAACACAATTGATTGGGAAAAGGAAATATTTATACAGTAATTTGTCGTAGTAATAAATTAAATATAAGAAATATAAACTATTAATAATGTAACTATTTTATGTTGTAGGTTGGTATAACTAAAGTGTTTTATTCAGAAGTGTATTAATAATATTTTTTTTATTGATACAATAATGAGTAATACTTACCTGGGTTACGATATGTCATAACATACTCATATTTCGCTAGGGAAATATGGATTGTCAAAAAGTGATAAGAAAATGTTTCCCTCGATACCGTTCACATTTTTTTTAAATTAAATATACGGGTTACACCATTTACAAAAGAGGTGATTGCTTACCAAGCTTCAATTAAAAGACATATTAAAATAATATCTAAACACTAACAAGAAATTAGACAAATATTAACAAGACAGTACGCTACTCCTTAAGGTAACGACGTACATATTTTTGTGACTGCAGTTTCGGCAACTCAACTTGCCATTATCAAGTTTGTGATAATGGCAAGTTGAGTTTCCAAAACTGCACTCACAAAAATTAAAAATATTGTGTTATACAAACAAAGTAAAAGTGTTTTATTTTATTGAATTAACATGTATAACGAAGTAGAAGCCTCCACCATTCATAACCCATTTACTAGTTTCTTAGATATATTTGCTTCACCTCAAAACGTTAGGAATAATGGGAAATGTCATCTTAAACTCAAGTTCAGAGATGAACCAGTTCAACGTTTTCTGGTACAACTGGGCCTAAGTATTGAGAACAGTAAGGAATTGTTAATGGTCGAAAACAATTGGTTACTGAGAGAGACCGGTATTTCTAAAAAAAAAACGTTATACGCAGCTCGAACAGTATGCGTATAACGTATTATTGCACGAACAGACAAGAGTGATTTATCTCCATAATTATGTCACAGACATTTTGTTAAATTTGATTACTAAAATTCGGTTCCTTCCAGTACGCTACTCCTTAAGGTAACGACGTAGACTTTATGTCGCTATGAAAAAAGTTAAAACTGCAAGCATTGCAATTGGCCGCTATTCTACATATACCGAAGTTCCTGACATAGTCTCTTATTAAAGGTGTATGAAAGGTACTTCTGCTGCGAACTACTCTACTCGAAACATGAATGCCAAACGAAGGAACAAGGGTGGGAAAGCTAATTTCAGCATTGACTAATTGGTAACCGAGTAATACGTCACAATTTCTTCGTCATTTTTCTAGATTTTGCATACCGACAATTTGAAATATAACATCGTATGCTCCTAAAATATTAAATTTATAAGAGATATAATTTAGGAACCTCTGCTGAGTTCTCTTTAAAACCGAGATATCTTTTTATTTATTTATTTATTTATTTATTAACTGAATCTCCATTTTATTACATAAGTACATATACATATTGTAATATATGATAAAAATAACAAAAAATATAAAAATCATATAAAGAATTACATTGAATTATAACCGACTAAGACTACTTTGCTCTAAAAAGGCACCATATAACAGAGCAATACTCCAACTGTGGCCTAACCAATGTCTTATAAAGATATAATACTTTTTCGATGTTGAGCGTATCGCACCCGGAGGGACTCGAACCCGCGAACACTGGGTTAGAAGGCAGTGCCTCTACCCACTGCCCCACCTTGGTCCCTAGTATTTAATTTAAATTTAAAAATCTATCCACTACCTGAAAACCTGTACCTTTTTATTAGATTAGAATAGAAGGAGAAGATATTTAAATATACATTCATGATGTTTAAGACATTACAAGTGAAACCCGTGTGTTATATCCCTTTATCATCTCTCGTTATATAATACACTATTTTCATCTGTAATGCTGAATAAGTCGATTTTGTTGAAAGGATTACTAAATATTGTACAAAATTAACTTACTTGAGTCTGATGGCGGATCTTTGCGGTAAAAAAGCGGACAAATTCCTGTAAACGACGATGGCCAGTGTCGCGGATTTGTTCGCCGAGGCGAAATTATGTTGAGAAGGAAGGGCCAGATGCAATTTATAGGAGAACCAGCTTGGATATCTTAAACAAAAAAAAAGCAAGATGTAAAAGAGGGAACAAAAAGAGAGTGCTCTCTTAAAACAAATACATCAGCTCCTGAAGATAAACCGTGCGATCGTTTAAATTATGATTTAGAGTAGGCGGTATTCTTTTTCGTGCGGTTGCCCAGAATGCTAATTGAATTTAATTTAATTTAATTTAATTTATTTATTTACGGAATCTCCAGTTTACAATAGATTAATACATATACATCTTAATACAATAAATTGACTAAACAAGAACAAACTCTAAATATGCCAAACAAAATTTAAACTTATAACCCTACATGATGGAATAAATTTGAGGTTATGGTAAACTATGTGTTAACAGTCAGTAATGCCAATTTAATTTAAAATTCAAAGCCTACTCTAAATCATGTTTTAAATGATCGCACGATACATGTACAAGTAAATTGTTGATCGTATAAGAGATTATAGTAATATAATAAGATAAAATTCTTGTATTTAATGAAATTGCGATTAATTAAAATACGTATGAAAAGGAGGGCTCTTTTGATAAGACTGAGTGTTTTGTGTTGCACGGAGAGAACAAAAGTGCGGAATTTGATTGTACCTTTGAGACGGAAGAGGAACGTGGAATCCGGTTTTATCCGGGGGCGTCAGCGTTACGTCGATGGACGAAAGTGCCCTGTGGAACGGCGATCGAAAGACCGGGCTCTGGCGCTTCACGACTTGCTGCAGAAGAACCACTTGCTAAAAACAAGAAAGAAACAAAAAATATATTAACCCACTTTAGGCCGAATTTTCAATTAATATCAACCTATAAACACAGACTATCATTAAATTCAACTGTTTTAATTGAGAGTTATATACGAATATTAGTAGTACTTGTAACTTTACAACGTTTGCTGAAAACAAGACAAGAGAGAGAAACAAATATTAAATGACCCGTTTGTCCATCTCAGGAATACAGTATGAAGTATAATAAAATTATACACACACATGTATGTCCTATACAGTTTGGCTGTTTATATAAAGACATATATTTTTCTAATATACACTTTAGTCTCTTGAGTTTCGTCTGGGAAACGATGGCCGGGTATCGTTAAAGACCACAATGCACCGCGTTTTGTTTGTTTAAGTGCTCCCGGAAACCGTAAAAGTTAAATTAAAAACAGTTACGATTTTTATTATCAGGAGAGTAATTGTGATATAACACAACTGAATCAAGATAAAGTTACAACGGCTCTTATAAAAGGTATTTAGCATCGACGTGCAATTTACGAAATTTAAATTTCCCGCCAAGAATGGAGAGCGTTATAGACGGCAAATTTGAGTTTTGTATGTTGTAACATCGCGTCGGTGGAAATAAAATGTTGGGATGAGTCAAATTTGTTTACTGTGTGTCAAACTTTGGACCTTTCTTTTCCTTTCATTTAAATATTTGTATTGTCACTCCACATTATAACCTTTCATATACGGCCTCTGGTAAAGAGACGTTAGAGATCCTGGCCCAAAATCACTTCCTAGATTGTTCCCTTCTAAGTAACGAAACACCGGATACAATGCTTCCACGGGATCGAACTAAGAGACCGGGGAAGCAAGACTGGAAGGTGGTAAACAAAATCGTTACCTACAGATCAGTAAGTTGGGCGGTCAAATCCTTCCAACCATACAAAGCACCAGGAATAGATGGGGTCTTCCCTGTCTTACTCCAAAAAGGCTTGGAGAAAGTAATCCTCCACCTTATAAGATTGTTCAGGGCGAGCCTAGCGTGGAATTACATTCCAACTAGCTGGTCAGAAGGTGGGAAAAACAGATCCCCTACCAAAATCCTTCTGACCTATAAGCCTGATGTCATTTATCCTAAAGACCCTGGAAAAGGTGCTGGATGGCTACATCAGGAGGGAGATACTGAGTATGCACCAGTATGCCTACCAAAAGGGGAAGTCAACGGACTTGGCGCTGAATAACCTAGCCGGGAAAGTTGCGCAAACCCTGGACTACAAGGGAATTGCGGTAACAGCTTTCCTGGACATAGAAGGGGCCTTCAACGCTGCTCTGACGGGATCACTCTGCAAATCCGCGAGGGACAGAGGGGTTCCACCGGCTATTACAGGCTGGATCAGAGCAATGCTCGACACCAGAACCGTGACAACGTCACTATGTGGCGACACGGTCAAGCTGAGGACTGCCAGGGGATGCCCGCAGGGAGGGGTTCTTTCCCCCCTGCTGTGGTCTTTACTGGTAGACGATCTGCTTGCAATAATAGATACGCTTGACGTCGAAGTGCAAGCGTATGCTGATGACATAGTCATTCTTGCAAGGGGCACGGATGAAAACCAAATCTGTGAAGCCATGCAGGAGGCACTGGATGCGACTCAGAACTGGTGTATAGGGGAACGGTTAAACGTAAACCCTAGCAAAACATTAGTTGTTGCGTTCACGAGAAAGAGGATCCTGAAAGTGAGACCTCTTACTCTACGGGGAGAAACCATACCATTTGTGGAGGAGGCGAAGTATCTAGGAATCACCCTGGATAAATCGCTAAACTGGAACTCCCACTTGGACAAGACAATCCGCAAAGCAAGGTACGCCCTGTGGACGTGCCATAGAATTTGCGGGAAGTCATGGGGATTAAACCCCAAGCAAATGTACTGGCTATATGGTTCGGTCATAAAACCAATAATAACCTATGGCAGTATTGCCTGGTGGCCGATTACAACTCGAAAAACGGCCATATCAAGGCTCTCCTCACTGCAGAGAATGGCGACAGTGGCGGTAACTGGAGCCATACGCACTACCCCATCAGCGGCTCTAGAAATGCTACTGAACCTCACCCCCCTGCATATCCTAATACAGGGCGAGGCCAGATTAGCAACGTATCGATATCACCACGCGGCCCTATTGGATCCGAAGGTGATAGTCTTCATACCAAATGGGCTGTCAACTGCCATTGAGGCGGATGACACCCTAAGTATGAGGACTGACTACGCAGTCACGGACTACTGCGAGGATCAGCCGTACAAGGTCCTGTTCCCAAGCAGGGACGACTGGGAGCGACACAAAATCACCCCAGAAAAGGCTGATTCCTACTGGTACACTGACGGCTTAAAACTGTCCACTGGAACAGGAGCCTCAGTCGTCGGACCAAGGACTGAACTTTACTATAGCCTTGGCAGGTATGCTACCATACTTCAGGCTGAAATATACGCCATTGAAATGTGCGCCCACGAAATCTTTTCAAAGGGTTGGGCGGGCAGGACAATAAAAATCTGTTCGGACAGCCAGGCGGCCCTTAGGGCCCTGGCAACTTCTAGATGCTCCTTGCTGGCTGTACGGAACTGCAAGGAAGCCCTCTGCCAAATGGCACAGGTAAACAGGGTCAGTCTGATGTGGGTGCCAAGCCACTCTGGCGTGAAGGGAAACGAATTAGACGATTCCCTAGCCAGAGAGGGGGCGCGTACAACCTACATCGGACCAGAACCCGCTCTGGGGATACCCAGATCAACAGCTAGAGACCGTAACAACGGATGGATGAGACACGAGGCACAGGATTTCTGGCAAAACCGCCCTGGGATGAGACATTTCAGAGCGGTAACAAGTGGACCATCTGCGGCCAGGACGGCCTCATGGTTGAAGCTGAGCAGATCAGATGTTCACACATTAACTGCTCTCTTCACTGGACACAGCCGTCTAAGGCATCACCTTAATAAACTAGGACTAAGCGACACCACTGAGTGCCGCCTATGCCTAGAGGATGATGAAACAGCAGAGCACGTCATATGTGCCTGTCCAGCTGGCGACCAGATCAGGACCACGGTGTTTGGCACACCGAAGCTAAACCTGAAGGACCTGGAAAAAAACTCCACCTGACAAGATCCTTGACTTCATCAAGAAGATGGGCTTGGAAGGTGAGCTGTAAGGTCGGATGTTCGACCTTAATTGTGAGCCACAATAGATCCTTGCGGTCGCAGTGGAGGGTAGCATAACTACCCACTCACTTTCAATAGAATAGAATAACCTTTCTTTAAAAAACCTGACTGACAAATCACTAATCGAAAATTGGGTAATGTCAAATATAACCAAATTTATACCCGTTAAGTATAAACTTAGTTATATTTGACATTACCCAATTTACGATTTGTCCCAACATTTTATGTCCCTCGATTGCGAAGGGCATTTTATTGTAACTTTATATTGATTTAGTTGTATTGTGTCACAATTACTGCCTATTAAAATGGTGATTTGTGTGGTCTGTAGATATCGGAAGATTATAAAATCCCTGATTTTTTTTAAACTAAAAAGAATGCTTGATAATCTAGAAGTCTCTACAAATACTAACAACAACAGCAGCAAAAATAACTTCATGAGCACCACGCGTGTGCATTCCATCTTTATAAAACCTATCTGTTCGGATTTCACTGGCAGAGAATAAACCCGGATAACTTTGCGCCAGTTCTTCCCTCCTGCCACTTTTTTCCCCGGTTAGTTCAGCTCCGGGTGTACAAAGTGCGCCCGTCGACTTGTCATCCGGCTTCCAAGTTTTCCAGTTTTACGATATAGATTTTATCCGGTGAATTATTAATCCTCTCGTCCCCCCTTTCCACCCATGGAGTGTACAGCAGCATAAAAAAAAACGACGACGAAAAATATGAACGCGTCGCGTTTTGCACAGTTTTACATCGTAAACTTTGACAAACTTAAAAGTACGAGGAAAGGCTAAACGCCGCTGCAGACTTGTCCTGTTTAATTTTAAAGACAGTTTGTTCTTTATCACACTGTTTTTTTGTTTTTATTATGATTGCTGACTTAAGCTCGAAAAAATAAATGCATCAACATCATTTACTAGTTTTTAAAATTATCGAGGAAATTTGTCATTAAAGTGAACACAGAGGGAGTTTTTCTTTTAAGTATACGTATTTAAAATTCAGACTATTTTCTGTATTTATCTTTTTCTTTTTAATTCAATTTGAAGCTTTAAACAAGTGTTTTCCACTCCCAGACTAAGCATGAAGTAAAATTTCGAGTTTAGAAAAGCCCCGCGTAGAAAATTTGTCGAGGGTCGCGCAGCGACCCGAGACAAATTTTCTGGGCTTTTCTAAACTCGAAATTTTACTTCATGCGCCACGCTTATAAAACACTAAAATATTGTGACATTTATGTATATTCAAACTTCACTTGAAATCGGTGTTTTATACGCGTGGCGCATGAAGTAAAATTTCGAGTTTAGAAAAGCCCAGAAAATTTGTCTCGGGTCGCTGCGCGACCCTCGACAAATTTTCACGGGGCTTTTCTAAACTCGAAATTTTACTTCATGCTTAGTCTGGGAGTGGAAAACACTCGTTTAAAATTTGAAATAAAATTCTTTTTAAAAACAACGAATATCTCAATATTTAACGAAAATAATCTGAATTTAAAATATTGAGATATGCGTTGTTTTTTAAAAGAGTTAATTTGAAAGTTTAAACGAGTGTTTTCCACTCCCAGACTAAGCATGAAGTAAAATTTTGAGTTTAGAAAAGCCCCGTGAAAATTTGTCGAGGGTCGCGCAGCGACCCGAGACAAATTTTCTGGGCTTTTCTAAACTCGAAATTTTACTTCATGCGTCACGCGTATAAAACACTAAAATACTGTGAAATGTATGTATATTTGAACCTGACTTGAAATCAGTGTTTTATACGCGTGGCGCATGAAGTAAAATTTCGAGTTTAGAAAAGCCCAGAAAATTTGTCTCGGGTCGCTGCGCGACCCTCGACAAATTTTCACGGGGCTTTTCTAAACTCGAAATTTTACTTCATGCTTCGTGTGGGAGTGGAAAACACTCGTTTAAAACTTCAAATTCACGGGGCTTTTCTAAAGTCGAAATTTTACTTTATACTTAGTCTGGGAGTGGAAAACACTCGTTTAAAGATTCAAACTGAGCTTCTTAAAAAAAAAACAACGAATGTCGGAAAATTTATAGCTTATGCATTTGTTTACCTGAAAGAAAAATGCACTATATACCGATGGATTAGTTGTAAAATGTTAATCATTCATTGTTTTTTTAAAAGAGTTCAATTTAAAGTTACGAACGAGTGTTGTCCACTCCCAGGATAAGCATGAAGTGAAATTTCGAGTTTAGAAAAGCCCCGCGTAGAAAATTTGTCGAGGGTCGCGCAGCGACCCGAGACAAATTTTCACGGGGCTTTTCTAAACTCGAAATTTTACTTCATGCGCCACGCGTATACACACTGATATAATGTGAAGTTCAAAATATACTACCCGTATGTCAATGTGTTAAGATTCAACGGAAAATGAATAATAAAACTGATAAGAGTTCTAATTGAAATTGCGGATTTTCTCCCAACGGATTTTCAATCGCTTCTAATCAGTATTTTATTTATTAGAAATACTAACAAAATAACCGTTTTTCAAATTGGGTGGTAAGAAATGAATCAATAATAATGTTTTATTTAAATTCTTCTGTATGTCAAAATGAATATTATATAAATTATTCAATTAATTGTGTTATCTGATATTAAATACAAGTTGGCTTCCAGCGAACGTGCAAACTCTGTTGTGCTTTTGGCAGAGGCCCGCATCAGTTAATGAACTTTGCGGCAAATAAGACCAAAGGGGGTTTTAATCAATAACTGCGGGCTGCACACCAGACCTGGCTATCCTCCGGAGCTTCTTCGTGTGTACACTTTTGTTTTATTTTTTGCTTTTCAGCTCAATATCCTGTATTTTGATATTTGGCAGACCTTTTAAATGTATTAACCTTGGATTTCGATAAATAAATTTAATAACCTTCTATATTGACGTGGCATAAAGAATTCCATAGGATTCCCTCCGGATCTTCTTCGTGTATACAGTTTTTTTTTTGTTTTTGCTTTTTCAGTTGAATATCCTGCGTTATTCTATGTTTAACAGTTCGATACTTGTTCTGCTACTTTCTTGATGGAACCAAATTTTCAAATCGGGTAAAGTACTACACTTGTTATGTACCATATTTTTATTTTCAGTTGCCTGACACGTGTTTCGATCCGCTACGATCATTTTCAAAGTTAAACTTTGAAAATGATCGTAACGGATCGAAACACGTTTCAGGCAACTGAAAATAAAAATATGGAACATAACAAGTGTAGTACTTTACCCAATATGTTTAACAGATTTAATAAATGTATTGACCTTGGATTTTAACGTCAATCGACTGTATAAACTAAATAAGACCATATTCACTGGCCACTTTTTGTCGCGCCACAAATGCCTGACAAATGACGAAGGCTGCACGTAAATAGTAGGTTTCACACACAGCTACGCCACAAAATGTGCCGCGACTGGTTTCTAAGTACTAGTGTCCCTGGCATCCATCTGGAGGCCTTTAGGCGCCAAATTCAAACTAAATAAAATTAACAGGACGCGGATCAATCATTATAGAATATAAAATATAAAAACGAATTAAAATTAATATCGACTTTCTGCAAAAAGTTTGTCTCCAAATATTCATTGAAACAAATACTTCTCGAGCTAATACCCCGACAGATATTGAATTATACAATGAATATTTGCGTTACACGACAGCACTGCTGTTCTATGCATAATTTATATGCAAAATGCAACATCAGGTCAAACTATTCTCTAACCAAACTAAATGAAACAAAAGGAAATTGAAATAAATTGAAAAAATTATAGGGAATGAATTTTAACTCGCCCCAGTTTTGTGTACCTGTTTCGACGACACACTTCGACATTCCTGTAAGTTTCCTGTTTATTTTATTTTAATATTTTTGTATTGAAAGTCTAAAGCAAAGCTATACTGATGAGGGATAAATCTCGAAACGCGTCTGTAGATGGCTTAAGACAATTAAAATTCATTCCCTATAATTTTTTCAATTTATTTCAATTTCCTTTTGTTTCATTTAGTTTGGTTAGAGAATAGTTTGAAGTTATGTTGCATTTTGCATATAAATTATGCATAGAACAGCAGTGCTGTCGTGTAACGCAAATATTCATTGTATAATTCAATATCTGTCGGGGTATTAGCTCGAGAAGTAGTTGTTTCAATGAATATTTGGAGACAAACTTTTTGCAGAAAGTCGATATTAATTTTAATTCGTTTTTATATTTTATAAATATTCTGCAACCTATTGACAAACTCAATTTTTCTTTATGATAAATTATCTTTATTATAGAATATGATTGGTTTAGTTTGAATTTGGCGCCTAGAAGCGTCAAGATTGATGCCATTTTGCGCTACTCTTCTAAATACAGGGACACTACACTACACACATACGTGCGTTTTTTTAGTGGGTTTTTGTGGCCGTGCGTAAACACGCTCTAACCTTCTCTGTCGATGTCACATAAAGAATTCCGCACGTGACTAGCTTAGACCTTCAATCGCGTAAGGTCGACTCTATTGGATTGAGTTCTCTTTATAAGTTTATGAGTGATTGATGTTAGGTATGAAATTCTTCACGTGACTTCAAAAGTTGAGGTTATTAGGCTAAGAAAGTTTACTTTATTTAATATCCTAGACTGTGATTTGCGTTTTAAGAGTCATATCAATCAATGTATTACGCGAGCTTACAACAGTTTAAGAATGATATACTCATACAGGAATATTTTAAATAAAAACACTACACGTACCCTTTGTGATACGCTAGTATTAAATCACTTCAATTTTTCTGATGTAGTTTACAGCGCTTGTCTGGATAAGGTGACGAAAGATCGTATACAAAAAGTCCAAAATTCTTGTATACGATTAATTTTAGGGATAAGAAAGTATGAACACATCAGTGGCAAGTGTTCTGAACTGAATTGGTTGAATATGGCTGATCGAAGAAAACTTCACTCTTACACATTATATCATAAGATAATCATTCTTCAGAAGCCTCCCTACTTGTACCGCAGAATTGTCTTTAGAACCGACATTCACAATATTAACGTCAGGTCTCGGGGGCTAATATCACCTCCGAAATATAAAACTGCCTTCTTTCTAAGAAGTTATACTTATAATATTTACAAGTTATACAACATGATCCCCTCATACCTGAAATCTGCGACATTATTAACATTCAAAAAACAGATGCGCAAATTAATATTCCAAAATGAGCTCTGAGATTATTAAGGTATAGAAACCAAAGAGACTATAAGATTTTTTGTACATGTTTATGAATACTCACTTTATAACCTTTATATATTTTAACTGGCATAATTATAATAGGTTAAGTGGAAGAACAGTAACAGATAATGCTGACTGAACTTCGCCTATTCTTTTACACATTTTGTTTTGTAAAATTACTCTTAATTTGAATAAAGACGTTTATTATTATTATTATTATTATTATTAATACAGTTGACCTCGTGCAATATAAGTTATTTATGTCACTTTCAAATTCTTTAGGTGACCTCAATTGCCAAGTTATTTCAACTGCACATGGTCGCCAATATGGAAAACGTCGACTTTATAAGTTTAATAACCTTTTCTGTTGACGTCACATGAAGAATTCCGCACGTGGCGTCATTAGCTAAGGTTATTATTCGCATAAGGTCTACGGTATTGAATTGAGTCTGCTTCATAAGATCAATAACTTCATCTTGAAATAAAACACTTTCAACCTCTCTTCACAAATGTATACTTTACCAGATGTACATTTCGGATACAAAGTAAGCATTAATAATGGTCCTCATTATTTGACGTCATGTGAAGAATTCAATACATGACGCGAATAACCAAGCTATATAAAGTATCCAAGATTGATTTTTGTATGAGTCGATTTTATAGACTCAACAACTTTGACTAGCTTACCTTAACAACTTTGACTTTTGCACGCCACATAAAGATTCTATACGTGCCGTCAATATCCAAGGTCCATAAATTGCACTAGGTCTTCCATATTAAATTGATTCGACTTTGTAAGCTTAATAACTACGACTGTTGACGTCCTTATAAAAATTATATAGATGGCGTTAATAAACGAGGTCTCAAAATTGCACGAAGGCTGTAAAATTTAAATAAGATGTACTTATAGCTTCGACTTTTGACGTCATGTAAAAAACCTCATACGTGCCGTCGGTACATAAGGTCTTTAAATAACTCTAGATCGACTATATTGATTTGAACAGACTTTACAATCTAAATAGCGTTCACTGTCGACGTCACATTAAGAATTCCGAAAGGTTGACATATTGAATTAAGTATACTTAAGCTATTAATAACGACCTCAACTTTTGATGTCATGTAAAGAATTTCACCACGTGAAAGATGAGAAACTTGTTCAAGATACATACATGACATCAAGAAACAGAAATTATGAGTAACACTAGGTCGACTTTATCCAATTGAGTCGAATTTATAAGCTTGATTTAAATTTATAAACTTGATTCAAAAGAAAAACAGAATGCCATTTATGAAATTCGGTAGACATGGAGAATATATTAAATTCCATTAGGTAAATTGCATAAAATCGCACTCATTAAAAGTTGGGGGGAAAGTTTTAACGACGCTTTCGGCTCACGTTCGTATTTTATTAATTTAATAACATGTATTGTACGTGACGAAAACAAAAACAGCGGAAACAAATAACAATGAAACTTTTAAACCCTTGAACGTTTATCTGAAATTATCATCAATGTTTCAATAAAATTAAAAAAAAATACCAACTTTTCGATACAGGGAAATATTCATTTAAGTATACGCTGTAAATTTTGCAGGGGTTATTAATTAGGAAATGTGTCCAATTTGAAGCGTCTACAGAGTGTTTCCACTCCCAGACTAAGCATGAAGTAAAATTTCGAGTTTAGAAAAGCCCCGCGTAGAAAATTTGCCGAGGGTCGCGCAGCGACCCTCGACAAATTTTCGCGGGGCTTTTCTAAACTCGAAATTTTACTTCATGCGCCACACGTATAAACCATTGATTTATTTTGAAGTACAAAGCAGCGATATCTTCTTTTATTATCTAAAGTTACCCGATTGTTAAAAGAATGATATTGTTTTTATATTAAATAATAATACAGTAACAATATATGCATTGTTTTTACATTATATGCACATTAAATATACATATACGTGTATCTGTTCTATCATTTAGGAATGTATTGTACTGTCTTTTATTTATTTTTTTTTTCTTTTTAATTTGTCCTGTAATTGGCCTTCGTGGCTGTTGGGTAATATACAATAAATAAATAAATAAATAAATAAATAAATGACTAATATTTTTATTCGTCATATAGACAATATTATTTCTATATTGAATAATTACATAGTAACAATATATGAAATCTGACATCTATCACTCAATATAAAGAAGCTCCTGATGATGGCAGAAGTAAATGTGACATCTGTCATTAGGTTTTCTAGATCTTTTAGTATTTAGGGTGGAACTGCCCTTATACATTTTTTACAGTTTCTCGCATATTTTCTTTCATAATTTCCTGCCTTTTGTCTTCTCCTTCCTATGCTGTACACTGGCCATTCTTAGTTTCTCTGTTACTTGAAATCAAGATATGTATACTTATAAAAAAATCTTTCTATTTTATCCCATTACGGATAAATCTAATTCACCTTTAAAAAAAAACCTCATTAGGTTTTTTCTAAGGTTAAATCGCAAGTATGATAAAATTCTCCTTTCTGAACGAAAATCTCATTTTCCCGCAAGCCTTTAACGAAAATCCCATTCCTCTCTCACCAGTCAGAATATCTTTTTTTTCCTTCTTTCGGCATAATATAATATTTATTCGGATATAAAGGGGGAAAGCTTCCTCACTTTCTCGGCATTTCCACAGGTCGGTCTACTTTATATGACTCTCAGTTTATGTTTGTGTGTGTATGTATGTTTGTATGCATATCTGTGCGCGTGTGTGTATATATGTGTATGTTTGCATGTGTATGTATGTTTGTATGCATTGCTGTGCGCATGTGTGTGTGTATATGTGTATGCCTGTATGTGTATACACCGTTTCACAATAACACTTCACTTTACCATCCTCCGCATCTCTGGACCCATTATGATTTTACTGTGGGAGCGCCTGGAGGGTGTCGGTAATATTATTTTCACCACATCTTAGCTGTTATCGTGAAACTTACCTTTACAAAATAAGCTTTATGTCTGAGTTTAAAAAAATGGTCTTATTCCACTGAATAAGTCAACTTTGAAGGCAATGTTTAATCAACATTACAACAACGTTTCATATACAGCATTTATGTAATGAAAGATTAACACTGAAACACAAAAACTGGTCTAATTACACTGAATAAATAAACGTTAAGGCAATGTTTAATCAACAATACAAAACGTTTCATATACAGCATTTATGTAATGTAAGATCAACACTGCAACACAAAAAATGGTCTCGTTACACTGAATAAATAAACGTTAAGACAATGTTTAATCAACATTACAACAATGTTTCATACACAGCATTTAAGTAATGTAAGATCAACACTGCAACATAAATAATGGTCTCGTTCCACTGAATAAATAAACGTTAAGACAATGTTTAATCAACATTACAACAATGTTTCATACACAGCATTTAAGTAATGTAAGATCAACACTGCAACACAAAAAATGGTCTCGTTACAGTGAATAAATAAGCGTTAAGGCAATGTTTAATTAACATTACAACAACGTTTCATATAATAATAATAATAATAATAAATGTCTTTATTTAACCGAAAGAAAAAAAAATACAAAAGATATATATTATTATAAGTGTAGGCGAAGTTCAGTCAGCTTAACCTGTTACTGATCTTCCACTTAACCTACTAAAAATTAAACTTAGATATAATTGCAACATGTGAGAGGTTAGATACAAACATATTTAGACATCACTAATTCCGAGTTAATTTCAATTTTAAAGCTCACCCAGTAGCAACATAGAACGCAAGTGAAACCTGAAAGTGTTAATTTTTAAGTGTTTTAGGTGCTGGGGAATTTTGTTATATAATTTATAAATGTTGTAGGTAAAACATCTCGTATAAATAGCAGACTTGTGCTTTGGTGGCGATATAAGTCCCCGGAACCTAACATTAACGCTGTGAACGTCAGTCCGATACACAATTCTGCGATATAAATAAGATGGTTTACGAAGATTAATTATCTTATAGTAGAGCAAACAAGAGTGAAGGATTCTTCGGTTAGCCATGTTCAGCCAGTTCAGTTCAGTGCCTTTACCTGAAATATGATCATATTTTCTTATTCCTAGAATAAGCCGTATACAAGAATTTTGAACTTTTTGTATACGATTTATCGTTATCTTATCCAAACAAGCACTATAAACCACATCAGAGAAGTTGAATTGGCTCAGTACCAGAGTGTCACAGAGAAGTCGTTTGGTGTTTCTACTTAAAATTTTTCTATTTGCATATATCATTCTTAAATTATTGTAAGCTCTAGAAATACATTTACTGACATGAGATTTAAACCGCAAATCAGAGTCGATAACTAAGCCTAAGTTACGCACCGACTCTACAAACGGTATCGCTATATTATCTAATTTCAGTGAAATGACACGTTTGGCAGCGATGAGTATTTTCTTTGGACCAAACAGTATAGCTGAAGTTTTACTAGGATTAATCAGTAAGGAGTGTTGTCGGGAAGCTGTTAAGATATTAGTTAAGTCAAGGTTTACATTTAGATTTGCTGTCCTTATATCCTTAAAGGGAAATGAATATAGTAGCTGGGTATCATCTGCATATAAGTTGTATGTACAAAATTTTAATGTATCAGGGTGTAACAGTGGACTTAAAATTGATCCTTGAGGAACACCGGCATTCATATCTGATACATCAGAAGTAATATTGTCAATTTTAACCCGTTGTTGGCGGCCGTAGATATAACTACTTAAAAGTTTTACTGCATTTGACTCTAAACCAATGAATTTCATTTTTGCTAATAAGACATTATGATTTATTGTGTCAAATGCTTTACTGTAGTCAATAAGGATTAGACAAGAGAGTAATCCTCTATCGGTTGCATTGATAATATCATCGGTGACATTCAGTAAAGCTGTAGAGCAGCTGTAATTTGTTCGAAACCCTGATTGATTTGTGGGCAGGATGTTATTAGCCTCTACAAAATTTGTCAGTTGTTCTTTCATAATAGATTCTAAAATTTTTGATAACACGGGTAGGATGCTAATTGGTCTTAGATCTTTCAGGTTTACGGGATTTTCTTTTTTTGGTATTAAAATAACAGTTGATAACTTCCAAGACTGTGGAAAAACGCTTTGTTCTAAACAACAGTTTATGATATGTGTAATATATGGGATAATAACTGGAGAGCACATTTTAATCATTGTCGCACTAAGACCATCCGATCCAACTGCATTGGTTTTAATTTTGAAAAGTAACTTAGAGACATCAGGAGTATCAACAAGAGAAAACCTGAATTTATTTTTTACATTGGGATGTGAGTTTTTAGTGTACCATGAGACCAGATTAGGATCGGCAACACTGCTGGCTGAGTTGTTTAAGAAGGAATTAGCAACCTCTACATTTTTCAAAAAAGAAGGTACATTACGTATCTTAGGCTTTGTAACTTCAGATTTTTTCAGATGTTTCCATAGAAATTTAGGATCTTTGCCGATCGAATTATTTAGGTAAGCTTTTTTTTCACGTACAATTGCAGAGTTGACCATATTACGGTAATGTTTATAAGTATTATAATCACTATTTTCCTTAGTAGTTTTAAACATCTTATAAGCATGGTCTCTATCCAACATCATTGCCTTAATTGTTTGCGTTAGCCATGGAGCAGGTTTTCTAGTTATCCGAGAGGTTTTTAGGGGTGCATGAATATCAAACAAAAATAATAAAGAATCATTAAGAAATGAAACCTTATCATCAATATTTACTAAATACAAAAGTTGATCTAATTGAAGAGCATATAAATCATTTAAGAAAATATGGTGGTCAATGTTATTTAGTGTGCGATAGGTAATAAATCTAACAAGTTTTTGAGAATCAACTAGAAGCTTACAATAAGTCAAGTCATGATCAGCAATATCGTGAATTTTGACAACTCCACTTTCGGTGATAATTGTTTTATTTAATGTGACAATTAGATCTATCAATGAAGCCGAAGTATCTGTGACTCTAGTAGGTTCTTCAATAATCTGATGAAAGCCATATATCTCCATAAATTGGCAAAATTGTTTAGTAAGATTAGAGTCAATATTTAATAAATTAATGTTAAAGTCACCAAGAAATAGTATTTCGTCACATAATGGAAGAACATGGCTAACCACAGTATCAAAAGATTCAATAAAGGTTTTTACATTTAAAGAGGGTGATCTATAGACTACTCCTATACAAAATAACCGATCACCAAGTTTACATTTAATAAAAATATGTTCAAAACTAATAGAATTGTCTAAATTACATACGAGTTCAAACTTCAAATTATTTTGTATATAAAGGGCAACGCCACCACCACGACCAGAAACTCGTTCTTTATGGATAAACGTATAACCATCTAGCTGAACACATGAGACATCAGAAGTGCTGTTTAACCAAGTTTCAGATACAGCGATTAATTCATATGAGTTGGAAGTTACATGAGCTTTAAAATTACTGAAACTCGAAACTAATGATCGAACATTTAAATGACATAAGGTAATAGACATATGTTTTATAAATATTTAATTATAACTGAGTTAACAAAAAATTAATCATTATGTGTGCCGCCTGTAAACTTAAAACAAAAGAAAAAGAAGGTGATTAACAGAACATATCTGAAGATAAAAGAAAAAAATATGAGAATTGAGGCATGCATGAATTTTTTTATATAATGAGAGAAATCTACGTGCATGATGTATTATTTTCAACTTGTAAGTACTCGATGTCGGATTCTACGTAGATCTTCTTCCTTAGTTCTCTCCCGTCTTTTATCACTTTCCCATATAAACCCCCATGGTAGGACCATGCATTAAAATTCCCAAGTTTATCGCGGGCGAGTTTTAACAGTTGATACCGATGTGGTGTCAGATCTTCCATTAATCGAATCTTCTCCTTTCTCAGCAATGCGCGCTTTTTAAGTAGCATTTCGATCGCCGAACGTTTTTCAAAACAAGCAATTATCGTACGAGGCTCTTTTCCCGTTTTCCCAATGCGAAAACAATGGCAAATATTAATTTCATCGTTTATTAACATTTTTTTATTAATAAAATCTTTGCATTTTGCGTTTAAGTTTTCGTTCGGATCTTCCGGAAGCCCCATAATCCTGAGGTTCTTATTGCGAGAAGATTGATCAAGTTCATCGACTTTCTTTTTAAGGATAATATTTTCACTATTCAATTGATTTATTTTTAAATTTAAATTGTCGCATTGAGCCTGGAGCTCGCCACTCACCTTGGTGATAATTTTTTCACATATGCTGGCTATCAAAGATTCGTCATTGAAAATGGATTTGAGTTCCGTTTTGGATTTGAGTTCGAGTTTTTGCTCTCTGGTGGAAGGCATTTCGAAAAAAAAGGCAACAGCAGCAAGTGTAATACTAGGCGAGTAAAATGGTCTAATCGCAAGTAATTAATATCGTGTTAAACACCGTAAAATAATTAAAAAAGGCGGAGCACACGTTAAACACTACTCACACGACAGCATTCGTCGACATATACAGCATTTAAGTAATGTAAGATCACCACTACAACACAAAAAATGGTCTCGTTACACTGAATAAATAAACGCTAAGGCAATGTTTAATCAAAATTACAACAACGTTTCATATACAGCATTTAAGTAATGTAAGATCAACACTGTAACACAAAAAATGGTCTCGTTACACTGAATAAATAAACGTTATGGCAATGCTTAATCAACATTACAACAACGTATCATATACAGCATTTAAGTAATGCAAGATCAACACTGCAACACAAAAAATGGTCTCGTTACACTGAATAAATAAACGTTAAGGCAATGTTTAATCAACATTACAACAACGTATCATATGCAGCATTTAAGTAATGTAAGATCAACACTGCAACACAGTTTCATGTACACTGTTTGAGCCACATTATGAGAATCTTGCATGTTTTATGAACATTATGATAACGTTCAATTTCTAATATTTGATTAACGTTATAATACAGTGTTACAAGACAAATACGCCCTTCAAACACTGATCAAACACTACAAATGGAACGTTTTAATAATGTCGATAAAATAATACTTCCAAGAACATATTCTTGTAACGTCAATGTTTCATTAATAACATATAAATGTTATAACAACGTTTTAAGTATAATGTATTATCAACATTACGACAATAGAGGATTTGAAATGAATTCCTTTCCATTTAACAACAAAGATTTACATAACTATAACATGAGACGCTGTTCTAACATTAATCAAACAACACTTAAGATATTTAAGTAATGTTTGATCGACGTTAAAACAACGTTTCATGTTGTTACAATGTTAATCGAGTATGTTTGACGGACATTGTAACAACATGAAACGTTGTTCTTACGTCGATGAAACATCACTTAGATATATTAAGTATTTTAAGTGTGTTTTTTTAAGATAATTGTAAGATCTATTCAGTTTATTCCAACAGTATACAGAGAGTTTTATGTAACATCGAACATTTTCATAAAAATATTTTTTTTTAAATATACATTTTTTGACGTTCGGTTTATTAAAAGAATTTAATTTGAAGCTTTAAACGAGTGTTTTCCATTCCCAGGCTAAGCATGAAGAAAAATTTCGAGTTTAGAAAAGCCCCGCGTAGAAAATTTGTCGAGGGTCGCGCAGCGACCCGAGACAAATTTTCACGGGGCTTTTCTAAACTCGAAATTTTACTTCATGCGCCACCGGTACACAACACTGATTCAATGTAAAGTTTAGCGGTGTATTTTAAACTTCGTGATATGTCAGTGTTTTGTACCGGTGGCGCATGAAGTAAAATTTCGAGTTTAGAAAAGCCTGAAAATTTGGTTTGGCCGCTCCGCGCTTCGCGCTACGCGACCAAACCAAATTTTCAGGCTTTTCTAAACTCGAAATTTTACTTCATGCTCAGCCCGGGAGTGGAAAACACTCGCTTAAAGCCTAACATTGGATTTTTTTAATAAATCGAGCATCGTAAAATGCTTTCAGGCTTTTCTAAACACGAAATTTTACTTCATGCGTCACCGGTACAAATCACTGATTCAATGTAAAGTTCAGCGGTGTTTTAAACTTCGTGATATGTCAGTGTTTCGTACCGGTGGCGCATGAAGTAAAATTTCGAGTTTAGAAAAGCCTGAAAATTTGGTTTGGCCGCTCCGCGCTTCGCGCTACGCGACCAAACCAAATTTTCAGGCTTTTCTAAACTCGAAATTTTACTTCATGCTTATCCTGGGAGTGGAAAACACTCGTTTAAAGCTTCAAATTAAATTCTTTTAATAAACCGAACGTCGAAAAATGTACGACGTATACATATGTATATTTAAAAAAATATATTTTTATGAAAATGTTCGGTGTTACATAAAACTCTCTGTATAAAATTAATCAATTTATTTTT
Source organism: Philonthus cognatus (assembly GCA_932526585.2). Lineage (NCBI taxonomy): Eukaryota > Metazoa > Arthropoda > Insecta > Coleoptera > Staphylinidae > Philonthus > Philonthus cognatus. The sequence goes on along the minus strand of OW052249.1, from coordinate 53,591,953 downwards.
TTAAAGCTATAAACTAAATTTTTTTGACAAACCGAGCATCAGAAAATGTACGACGTATGCATATATATGTATACTTAAAAGAAAAATTCTGTTTTTAAAAATGCTCGGTATTACATAAGACTCTCTGTATAAAATTAATCAATAAAAATACTAAGATTTTTGTTACTTACCGTTTGATTAACAACAGAATGTCTCTGGCGAAGAACGCAGTCGACAATGTCGAGGACGGTGTTGCCCAGCTCATCGTCGACCGAGTTGTTCATATAGGAAATAACTTCGCGAACGGAACTAAGCACTCGGGATCCCTCTCCGGGCAACAGGGACACCTTCCCCTCCTGCAAATACCTCCGGTGGTCCTTCAATATTGTTATCGGATTCCTGGACGCGTAACCGAGCCTCAGTTTCTGAAACTAAATCGACAATCTCGCGTTACAACACCGCTAAAACTAGTTTATTAGATACCTCTACCGAGTTCCACAAGGAGAGTAATAAAACATCTTAAGGTAACACACAGACATTGTCCTGTTGAAATTACTTAGATGCTGACATTAAATACCAATATTGATGTAATGTTTATGCAACGTTTCACCAACATATCTGCGCTTAATTAGACATTCATGCAACCTTTCAGCAACATTACATTCGTCACCTTTAGTTTATTAGATACCTCCACAAAGTTAAACAAGGAGAGTAATAAACATACTGAGCAAAAAACAAACAAATAACGTTATATCAACATTGTTGCAACATTAAACGTTGTTTTAATGTTGATGAAACATTACTTAAATGGATTTGCTTAGTGTGAAGAATCTTAAGTTAACACAGACATTGTTGTGTTGAGATTGCTTAAATGCTGGCATTATATACCTGAATAACAATATTGATGTAACGTTTATGCAACGTTTCGTCAACATATCTGCGTTTAATTCTTAATCCCACTAAGTAATGTTTCATCAATATTAAAACAACGTCTAATGTCGTCTAATGTTGTTGATATAACGTTATTTGTTTGATTTTTGCTCAGTGGGATAGATTAAAAAAATATAAGTGCGCTTTTCGATTAACTTTCGATACAGTAATACGCTTTATATAAACGTTACGTTAATATATTTATGTAACATTTATGCAACCTTTCAGCAACATTACATTCTTCACGTTTAGATTATTAGATACCTCCACAAAGTTCCACATGGAGAGTAGTAAAGAATCTTAAGTTAACACACAGACATTGTTGTGTTGAGGTTGCTTAGATACTGGCATTAAAAACCCGAATAACAAGTATTAACGTTTATGCAACGTTTCATAAACATATCTGCGTTTAATTGTTAATAGATTTAAAAAAATAACTTAACTAACTTTCAGCATAGTAATATGCTTTGTATAAAAGTTACGTTAATATGATTATATAACTTTTATGCAAGCTTTTAGCAACATTACATTCTTCATCTTCCATTTTACTTCACTTCACTTCCCACTGAGTAAATCCATTTAAGTTATAATAATAATAATAATAATTTATTTCTCAACAGACCAGGTCCAATTACAGAGAAAAATATATTTAACGTACAATACATTAAAGTACACATTAAAAATAAAAAGAAAAGTATACATTAAAAATACACAATATAGAAAACAAATATATATAAATAAAACATACATGCGCCAAATATGATCTACAAGAAACACGTTTTTAAAACATTTTCGAATTCAGTAGTGTTATTACAAAAGATATCGACAGCGTACTGAACCTCATGATAATTCCTAATCATATTGATGACGGGTGAAAATAAGTGGTGATTTGTACGAGGAGTATTATATGAAAATGAATGCATGCTTCTTGAATTTATCCTCGGAATTGTAAAATTAAGCAACGATAGGAAAGATGTATTATCAATATTATTGTGAATGAGTTTATGAAGTTCACAAATTGAAATATATTTATGTCTATTAAAAACAGACATAAAATCAAATTCACGTAAGAGGGCGCTGTACCTTACATCAAAGGTAGGATAGATGTTGTACTTGCGATAGTATAAATATCTTAGAAATTTCTTTTGTATTCTCTCAAGTGAATTTATATGAATTTTATAATAAGGAGTCCATACGCAAGCACAATAGTTTATTTTACTGATAATTAGAGAGTCGAACAGTCGAATAATTGATGATAGGTCAGAAAAGTCACGACTATTTCGAATAATGAATCCAAGTAGCCTGAGACAATCATTTACAACCTTTGTAATATGTTCCTTAAACGATAACGTATTATCAAATATTACTCCTAAATCCGTGTGGCTGGTGGTCCTTTTAATAGAAGCATTACATATTTGATAATTAAACAGAACGGGCCTACGAACACGAAAATAGGATACGATGCAACATTTTGAAATATTGATATTCAGTCCATTGTCTGAGCACCAACTGTGCATCGACTGCAAATTATGTTGTAAAGATACACAGTCTAACTCCGTTTCAATTACACGGTATAATTTTATATCATCTGCATACATGAGGTAGTCACAGGTTAAAGAATCAATTACGTTATTAATAAAAACAAGAAATAGTAAGGGGCCCAGGTTTGAACCTTGCGGAACCCCACTTTCAGCAGAAAATTGACTCGACTGAAACCCCATGCACGAAACAAATTGCTGCCTGCCACATAAATAAGACTTAAGAACAGAAATTACATTATCGTTGATATTGTAACGCTTTAGATAATTCAACAATTTATCATGTGGCATTCTATCAAAAGCCTTACTTATATCTGTATAAATAACATCAACTTGCTTTCCACGATCAAGTTGATCAGATACAAATTGAGTTATATTTAATAAGTTAGACTGTGTACTTTTTTTCTTCATGAAGCCGTGCTGATGAGGGGTAATGAAAGGAGAAACAATTTTATAAATAATTTTCAACAACTACTAAAAAATAGTAGTGAAACAAACCAAGTGACTTTTATTTAATTATCAATATGAGACGCTGTTCTTACGTTAATCAAGCAATACTTAAGATATTTAAGTAATGTTTGATCGACGTTAAAACAATGTTTAATGTTGCTACAATGTTGATATAACGATATTTGTTTGTTTTTTGCTTAGTGGGTTCACTTCCAACATAGTAGTACACATCGCATACATATCATATGAATAGAGTTACAAAACGTTTAAACAACATTCCTTTCTGTTCTTTGTGAAACACTTTTAACAATATTACAATCTCTACTTATTGATACGCGTTCAGCATTCTAATACACATTCTATGGACGTTATATGAATATAGCTATGTAACGTTTCAGTAACATTACATTATATATAATCGTTTACCTCGTGATCTAGTTCTTGTAATTCCCCGACGATGCATCCGGCGAAGTCCGGCAGGTACCAGGTGGGCTGTCCGGTGTCTCTCAACGCGCATGCTCGTCTCGCGACCCCGAAATATCCCGCTGGACATTCTTGCAGACTTTCTGTCCCGGGTGCTGTCTCCGGCCACAGTAACTTAAGATGTCTCTCCCCAGCGCAAGTCTTCACTAATTCACTGTCAATCACGTTTACTAGTATACTCTGTTCTGACCAAACTGCAGAATCTTGAACCAGACACGAGAAACTTGTTGATTTCTATCAAGAAAGAAGCATAAAATGATTAAAGCCAGCTACTAAACGATTGATGTACTCAAGTCGATTAAGTTAATCAGTGATTAGTACTCTTTAAAAATACAGCAATTTTATGTATAAATTATTTATAAAATCGCATAATGATAACAGAGACATGATTAGGATATCTTACAAATTTAAAACATTTTTAAATTCTCGAATTATGACTTAATCAGGGGTTTAATCCCTAGGTCTCCAAACTTTCCAGCCTTAGGGCCATACTGATTACTTCTGTAAGTTCCGAGGGCCAAAACCATATTATCATTGTTGCCGGTGGTAAAAAGTGGAATAGTCCACTCCAAAAATATGTTCTCTAAAAGGAGTTTTCAAGTATGCTAGCTCTCCGCGGGCCGGACAAAACCTGTCCGCGGGCCGGATGTGGACCTCGGGCCGTAGTTTGGAGACCCCTGGTTTAATCAATGATTAGTGGATATTTAAATCTAATTGATCGGGGTCCTAAATGTTGAAAGTACGGTCTGTCGGTCTGGCGCTTTGGATGTGGTCTTGGGGGTGCCACAAGGTAGCGTATTGGGCCCATTTCTGTTTAATATTTACATTAATGATATTTTTAAAATAATAAATAATTCCAACCAATACATCGTAAATTACGCAGACGACACGAACATATGTGTTCGAGCTCAAACCCTAAGTCACTTAGAAACGAACACTATATCACTTTTAAATAATCTGAAACAATGGTTTCAAAAAACCAATCTAATTTTAAATGAGAGTAAAACTAAGTGCATATTATTCAAAAAAACTGAAGCTGTATCTTATCAAGATTTCTTAATTAGCCATGGTTTACAACTTACAACACATACCAAGTTTTTAGGTATACATATAGATGAAAAATTGAAGTGGCAACAGCATATTGAATATATCTCAGCTAGACTGTGCTCAATATGTTACATGTTAAGCTTATTAAAATCAAAATTATCATTTGCAGTTTTTAAATTAGTGTACAATTCGAACATCGCATCTATCATCCGATTTGGTATAATTCATTGGGGCAGCTCGCCACACTTTTATAAAATTATGCAAATTCAAAAACGAGCACTGCGGATAATACTGTACCTAAAAATGTCAAATTTTCAGGCTTTTCTAAACTCTAAATTTTACTTCATGCGCCACCGGTACAAAACACTGACATATTGCGAAGTTTAAAACATACTGCTAAACTTTACATTGAATCAGTGTTTTGTACCGGTGGCGCATGAAGTAAAATTTCGAGTTTAGAAAAGCCTGAAAATTTGGTTTGGCCGCTCCGCGCTTCGCGCTACGCGACCAAACCAAATTTTCAGGCTTTTCTAAACTCGAAATTTTACTTCATGCTTAGTCTGGGATGGGAAAACACTCGCTTATAGCTTCAAATTGGATTCTTTTAATAAACCGAGCATCAGAAAATGTGCAACGTATGGATATGGATACTTAAAAGAAAAATTCTCGTTATGAAAATGTTCGAAGTTACATAAAACTATCTGTATATTGGCTGTGTTTTGTATATTTGTTGCTTACATGAGAATAAAGAGAGTTGTATTGTATTGAAAAGCTGTGAATTTGGAAAGTATCAAGAAAATATGGAATTTTATCTTTGGAAGACAGCAGATGAAACAAAACGAGAAGAACTTGAAAGACTCAAACAAACAGTTATAAGATGTATCAAGGGGAGCCAATGCTTGAAAGAACTGGAAATCGAGTAAAAAAGGAGAGACTATGGTCGAAAGTAGAGTGCGAGTAAGACAGACGACTATATACACCAATCACCGGTCTCGCTTCTGGACGCAGCATCCAAACGCTGTTACAAAATTTTATACAGAGACTGGCTAATTGGATATTTATGAACTGTAGATGTATATAATGTTGCATAGCTTAGAATATGATCAATTATAGCCATACACAATGAATAATAAAACATGGCGCAGTCGCTAGGATCAGAAGCATAAATAAAACGTGTTCCGTGTTTGTAAAAGGAGTTTATCGAGTATCTAGAGTGTGAGTTGTCTAATTCTGTATTCCGTTCGGTTTTCTCTGAACTTACGTTGATGCTAGAAACTTGGAGGATGCTTCCCATCGGAAACAGGACCTCGTAGTGTTCAGTGTCGGTTTTGATCGGCAGGAGTTCGCGGTTTTTCGTCCAACTGTACGTGTACTTGCTGCTGGAGTTGCGGTTGCTGTTTCCCGACACGCTGAAGCACTTTATCGTAAAATTTTCTCCCTGAACAAAAATAAAATAAAATCAATTTGTACTAACAATTAGAAAGCGCATCGTCGGCGTTCTGACAATAAAAAGTGTTTATTAGTGCGTTTCACAAGAAGTGTTTTCACACATCGCCCACTAATAATTTACTTTATTGACGGCTTATCACCATTTTACAATAATACAATATAAATTTAATTCATGATACTTAATGATATAAAAAAACAAATAGAAAATAGATACAAATGTACTAATAAATAATTAAACTAAGTATTTATCTAATTTTGTATTGTGGAGGCTTCTACTTCGTTATACATGTTAATTTAATAATAAAAAACGGTTTAACTTTGTTTGTGCTATACATACAAAGTTAAACCGTTTTTTATTAATATTTCTATTCTATCTATTTTTCTTAAAAAACTCAAGTGGAAGACTCGTATTTAAAATGGAAAGCAAAACATTTAATGAACTTCTGTATTTTTAAGGATGAATATACTATTTTAGAAATTGTTGGTGTTTTTCTCTTGTCTATATCCGTGATTTCTCTACCTTTCTAACGGTGAGACTCATCGGTTCGATCCAGACCCTGGGGGCGGCACGGACATCCACCCGCCTCGAGAGGCACTTCTGGAAGCCGCTCTCCACGATCTGGCAGGTGAAGGTGCCTTGATCGAAAGGCGACGCGTTCCTAACTCCCAGCATGCCGATGTATCGATCCCTGGACTCCTGGTCCTCAAGCAGTTTCACCCACTTTTGACTATAATAGAATCAAACATTTCCTACTCTCATATTTTAATTATCAATATTTAATTATCAATCTCATATTTTATAGATATCGTAGAAAAAGAAAATCAAATTTCAGACGTGACTTCGCTATTTTACCAACGTTTAATATTTTTTTATGAAAAATAAGGGTATGAAACGTGTTACTAAGCCAGGCGTAAAATTTGCGCTTTCCTTAAAGTATATCTATTTTTGTTAACAAAATTATTTCATAAATAAAGATGCAGTTAAAACGACCACATACATTCGGGACATGTTGAACTGGTTCAAATCTGAACTCTAGTTCAAATTGACATTAGAGCAATAGGAACTGTCATCTTGAACTCAAGTTCAGCTTGAACTCGAGATCATCGTTTCTGGTGCAACTGGGCCTTAGATAGCGGTTGACATAGTGTTATCATTTTATTTTACTGAGTATTATACATTAGGATGACGGTTAACCTTCTCTTAACATTTCAAAATACTACTTCTTTTATAAAAAGTCTTTAAATGTTGTAATGTATGCAAATTAAAGCGCAAAAATATTCGCGACCTCTACTTAAGACGAAGATGCCCGAATATCTAATATCTCTTCCGGTCCACATGCATCATTGTTCAATGTTCAATTTTCAATCAACAATCAACCAGAGTCTCTTCATCATTCCGACTGCCCACACCAAGGACATGTGTTCTGCAGCGGTCACCGATCTTCACAATGTGTCGTTGCGCAGAAAAGTCTTTCGATGAACGATTTATATAAAATGTAACTTAAATGTTGTTTCTACTGTTAATACTTGTAATTTTCTGTATTTTTTTTTCTTGTAATACTTATTTTTTTGCTTTCACCTTCTATTATATTATCTTGTAAGTAGGAAATCCTGTTGGACAATAAAGGCTATTATTATTATTATTATTGTTAATTTAGCTGTCCGTTTGTGTATATACGATTATTATTAAGAATAAAGTTTATTGTGTGTGTGTGTTAAATATTATTATTTTATTGATTCACCCTAAAAATATTACAAATTTTTAATTATTTTATTCCATTTTTTATTTAAAATAAATTCCGAGTGTTTAATTTATATTTAATTTAACTAATCCTTTTCGATAAAGTTTTCGACTGTTTTAATTTTTGTTTGCTTAAACTTTCGCTATCTTTCCCCCCCAAGAAGTTCAAGAGAAAACGCTTTTATTGCGTTCTAGGAGAGACGAAGAGATGGAAAGAAGCATCTGCGAATCGGCGACTTATTTCATATCTGGCGGAAAGTTTTATGATATTCAATCTATTCAACGAAAGTTTTCAACAAGCAAAGAATAAAAAAACTAAACAAAAAAATATAGAGTATTTATTAATAATTCAGCAAAGATTGATTTATTAAAGGAACCAATTAAATATCTCTTTTTCTGGATACCCACTAAATTATTACCATTTATTTCAATAAATTCGACTTCATTGGTTCAAGTGAACTAGAAGCAATGATATTTTTTCAATTAGAGAATTACTAAAGTTTTCCTATCGGACAGTTTTCTTCTTGTAAACATCTTTGAAAGTTCAGCAAGTTGAAAGGTCGTCCCTTCGAATACTTTGAAATATTCGTTCTTTAAAAGTGCTGTACTTGAAAAGATCAGTTCTTCGAAAGTGCAGCACTTTGAAAGTTCACCTCTGCTATTAATTTATTTATTTATTGATTCAGTCAGCTACATATAATATAGATTGAACATGTCAGGTGGTATATATTAAAAATACACAAAATTCAAATGAAAAATAAAAAATATAAGAAACATAAGCGTGGGTACAATAATCACACATTAAAATTATAAATGCGATATAAAATCATTGAGCAAGGAATTCTTCAAATTCTGAGATTGTATAACAGCATTTTGCAATCAACATATCTTTTAATTTCTTTATGAAAGACTGTAGAGATTTGCTATCTTTAAAATCTCTAGGTAGTTTGTTAAATAATCGACAGCCAGCATAGATCGGGGCTTTCTTATAAAAACTATGATAGTGTTTGATTAAATAAATATTATTTTTTTGCCTAGTGTTATGATCATGTATGTATTTACTTTTGTTAAATTCAGTTATATTTCGAAAAACATGGCATAATAGTTTAAATATGTAAATTGTGCATACGGTTAGAAGTTTTTCTTTAATGAAAATTTCACGACAGGAGTCCATAAAAGGAATGTTAAATATTAATCGTAAAATTCTTTTTTGCTGTATAAAAACTCGAGATACTTCTGTCGATTGACCGTATAACACAATGTTATACGAAATATGCGAGTATACGGATGCATAGTAAATATTGAGTAGTGCTGTCATAGACACATTGTATTTTAAAGTTTTAATCATATAGAAACTTTTATTTAGCAAATTACAGACATGCTGCACATTTTCTCTCCAGCTCAAACGATCATCAATAAAAGTTCCTAAAAACTTAAATGATGACGATGTTTTGAGTTTATGGTTGGGTAGTTTTATATTCAGTTTGGCCCTATTTATATTACTAAATTCAACTAACATGTTTTTTGATTGATTCACAATTAGCCGATATTTTGTGCACCAGTTTTCAAATTCAGTCATCGCTTGCAGTACTTTTTCTTTTAGTTCAATAGAATATCGATCTGAGCGTTGCTATGGTTCAACACTTCCAATATTCAGTTTTTCATTCGGAAAGTTTAGTTTTCGAAACATCCGCTCCTAAAAGCGATATTCTTTGAAAGTTTCTAACATTATCTAATTACAATTGATACTGATACTGCACTTAGTTGTACTGAATTCAAGTTAGTGACGTGACAGTTAAAGTTAGTGCTACTTCACATTTACAATTGCAGATGTAACGAACAGATTCATTACAAAAAGTGTTAAAAGCGCTTATTGACATTTTATTTATTAAACGATACGAAATTTCAGCTCTTCCAAAAAATTTGATTTAAAATTTGTGTGAAATGTGCGGCTAATACAAATAATTATTATCATTATTATTAAAGCAACAAATGATCCCCAAAATTCACAACCCGGCGGACATAAAGTCCAATTAAACCGAATTAACAAATCGATACGCGCGCATTATCATATAATTTCGGACACATTGAAAACCACCATCGATACACGCATACATTTTCGATGAAATTCCCGGCAATAATTTAATATCCGGCAGGACAGCGAAGAAAAAAAATACGGTATTAACATTCGAATGGATTTCCGCCGTATTTCATAATTTGAATATATAAATTATTGCGCTTATGTCGTTGATGTATGCGCGCAATGCTTGCATAAAATATTAAAACTGATCTCACTGTACTGCACATATAGAATTTTTAAAATAAAAAGTAAAGAATAAGTAAGGTAATAACAGCAATTGAAAAAACTTTTAAAAAACGTTCCCGCTTTAATTTCAAACACACAAAGATTTAATTTACGGTGTAAACGTAATCTTTATTATCAAACTACTTTTATGCAAATTCGAGCCGGAGTTTTTAAACTCGAGTCCGGTAATGAAATTCAAATAAGACGGTCGGTTTTATTGCCGGAGAGAAAGAGAGAATACAGAAAAGAATAACCGAGGTAACGAATTTCTTACTTCGCTTCCCACAAAGAAAGCAATTATTTCCACTCTCCCTTTTCTCGTTTTGTAATTTTTTTACTTCTAGCCAGTTTTTCTTTTTGTGTTTGTTTTTTTTTTACAAATGTGGTGGGGATATTTTGATATAATTTAAATTAAGCGGGTGTTGGGTAAAACAGAAGAATTAATTTTAAATCTTTGATTTGGTTGGCGTTCACTTTGTGGTACATTTTTATAAAATAATATTAAAACACTTAACTTTGTTTTACCACTTTAATTAACTTTTTACAGTGACTATAGTTTCGACTACAAGCTAGTCATTATCAAACTTATTCACTCAGTTTGATAATGACTAGCTTGTAGTCGAAACTATAGTCACTGTAAAAAGTTAATTAAAGCGGTAAAACAAAGTTAAGTGTTTTAGAATTAATTTTACTTCATGGCAGCTTTTCATTTTGCGTTTTGCAAATTGGGGGTGGAGTTATTTTGGCATCATTAATTTTTTATTTAATTTATATTGAGCGTAAATTGGGGGTAGAGTTATTTTGGCATAATTTATATTGAGCGTGTGTTGGGAAAACAGAAGGATTAAAAATTTACCACAAAGCGAACGCTTCTAAAATTGGAATTGAATCAAAAGAATCGTAAATGCGATTTAGATTTATTTGTTTTTTTAATATTTATCATTTTGCAATTTTGTCTATTTTTATTTTATAAAAAATAGGCCAAAATGGGCTATTGATACCAGTTTTGATTAAAAAATATACCTAATTACGAGTAAATAAAAAAAGGCTCAGGAAAAAAAAAAGAATTAAATTAAAAAATAGTTTAATAGCGAATACGAAATTATGAGTATTCGCTTTTTACAAAATTATAATTACAAAATTTCAATGTTTTATACGCATGGCGCATGAAGTAAAATTTCGAGTTTAGAAAAGCCCCGCGAAAATTTGTCTCGGGTCGCTGCGCGACCCTCGACAAATTTTCTACGCGGGGCTTTTCTAAACTCGAAATTTTACTTCATGTTTAGTCTGGGAGTGGACAACACTTGCTCTTAGAAGTTTCAAATTAAAGGATCACTCTAGATTACTAAGTTTATTACCATTTTATAAAGGCTACTACTCGAAGGACCAATGATGGTTTTCGGAGACCGAAGGACTACAGGGAATCAAAGTTTTTTTACAATAAAACAACGAATATCTGAAGGTTTACAGCATGGATAGGAAAGAAAACATCCAATTTTGAAAAAATATCGAAATTGGGTTGGTTTTTAGTGCATTTTTAACTTCACTTTAAATCAGTGTTTTATACGCGTGGCGCATGAAGTAAAATTTCGAGTTTAGAAAAGCCCCGCGAAAATTTGTCTCGGGTCGCTGCGCGACCCTCGACAAATTTTCTACGCGGGGCTTTTCTAAACTCGAAATTTTACTTCATGCTTAGTCTGGGAGTGGAAAACACTCGTTAAAAGCTTCAATTTAAACTCTCGAAAAAAAAAAACAAGGAATGTCCTAACATTCTCGCAAAAACTCAGAAAATATACAATTCCTAATTATAATCCCGATTAATGTATTATGAAATGCGCAAATTAATTAATCGGAAGAGTGCGCTGTGTATTGTAAATTATCTGCAGCACGCGGACCGGAGTCGAGGATTAAAACGTTAATTGTTGATAACGCGCAGTCACCTGAGGTCGTCAATACAAGGGCATTGGGGGACTAATTAAATCGGCAGCGGAATGACAACTTAGGTAATTCTGATTAGAGGTAATTCCGATCAGAGGTTAGAGCCTGAATTATTGCGATACATCCTCCCAATTCCTCTCCCTCAGGAGGTAATTAACAGCCAAACAAAGCGGAATGTGTCGCATTGTTGTTGCCTCCTAATATAATCGCTTTATTAATTAGTGTAATGGAATTATTTCATTAAAGCTCGACTTATTTGATAATAAGAAACTAATCCTCAGTAAAATTAGAACTTAATTGGAAATAGAAAGCTCTAAAACTCGTAAATTGTGCGTATACGCCCTGCTTTATAGATTAGTTAGGTAAATAACTATTTTTAACTTAAACCTTGGGATTTCTTGAATTAATTTCTCATCTGGCACTTGGTAAAACATATTAGAATATGTAAAGTTATTTAAATTGAAAAAAATAATTTGTGAAACAATACCTAGTGTTTTTAATTTAAACACTGCTTTATGGACTAGTTAGGCAAATAACTATTTTTAACTTAAACCTTGGGATTTCTTGAATTAATTTCTCATCTGGCACTTGGTAAAACATATTAGAATATGTAAAGTTATTTAAATTTAAAAAAAAAGTAATTTGTGAAACAATACCAAGTGTTTTTAATTTAAACACTGCTTTATGGACTAGTTAGGCAAATAACTATTTTTAACTTAAACCTTGGGATTTCTTGAATTAATTTCTCATCTGGCACTTGGTAAAACATATTAGAATATGTAAAGTTATTTAAATTTAAAAAAAAAGTAATTTGTGAAACAATACCAAGTGTTTTTAATTTAAACACTGCTTTATGGACTAGTTAGGTGAATAACTATTTTTAACTTAAACCTTGGGATTTCTTGAATTAATTTATTATCTGGCACTTGGTAAAACATATTAGAATATGTAAAGTTATTTAAATTTCAAAAAAAATAATTTGTGAAACAATACCAGGTGTTTGTAATTTAAATAACTTACATATTAAGCCTTGGGGTTTAAATTTGAGGGGGGTGATTTCATTGTCTTTATCAAGATTAAGGATAAAAGAAAGGAAAAAATGAGGAAACATAGGCAGTACATATAATTCACTGACCCTCGTGGGTCAGTGAGTAGAGCTCCTGCTCTTAGACCAGAGAGTCGTGGGTTCGAAGCCCACCGGAGGGTTCTTATGTGGAAATTGGCACCCTCTAGAGCCGTATATGTGAGTGAATGTGTTGTGCCGTTCATAATTGCATAAGCGTGTCAAGAACTAAATACTTAAATGGAATAAATTAAATAAAAATGTAAATTATGCGTATACGCCCTGCTTTATGGACTAGTTAGGTAAATAACTATTTTTAACCTAAACCTTAGGGTTTAAATTTGATAAGGGTGACTTCATTGTCTTCATCAAGATTAAGGATAAAAAAAGGAAGAAATGAGGAAACATAGGCAGTACATATAATTCACTGACCCTCGTAGGTGAGTGAGTAGAGTTCCTGCTCTTAGACCAGAGAGTCGTGGGTTCGAATTCCACCGGGGGGTTCATACGGGGAAATTGGCACCCTCTGGAGCCATGGATGTGAGTGAATGTGTTGTGCCGTCCATAATTGCATAAGCGTGTTAAGAACTAAATACTTAAATGGAATAAATTAAATAAAAATTGATATTGGCCAATACTCTACGTAACTAAGGCCAGAGACCTCGTAGAAAGGATTCGAATCACGAATCCGAATCACCTAATGTGATTCGAATCACGAATACTCGAATAAAGGATTCGTAAGAGATAAATATAATTCGAATGCTGTTTTTTTTCAAATCACGAATACTAATCTTTTAAAAATAAATTATTTGTTTGCAACCATTATTATATAAATATCGTTACCAGTTGTTTTAACATAAATATTCAAAACCTAATTATTTGTTATTGATACTGAATATCGTTGATAACTAAATATCTGATTCCCTGTTACTCTGATAAAAGATGTATTTGCGTGTTTTTGAACTTCACTTCAAATCAGTGTTTTATACGCGTGGCGCATGAAGTAAAATTTCGAGTTTAGAAAAGCCCGAAAATTTGTCTCGGGTCGCTGCGCGACCCTCGACAAATTTTCACGGGGCTTTTCTAAACTCGAAATTTTACTTCATGCTTAGCCTGGGAGTGGAAAACACCCGTTTAAAACTTCAAATTGAACTCTTTTTCAGAAAGCGTATGCATATTTATACCTAAAACAAAAATTCACTGTATAGTGATCAAAGTCAGTTTGATTTTATTAGAAATATTTATGTGCCGAGAAATATAAGGAGTTTTTCTGATTTCACACATGAAATTCCTCGCATGACGTAAAAAGTCAATGTATTAACATAAAAAGGTTGACTCGGTTTTAAATTAAGACAACGTTATACACTAACTACCTTGATTGCTGATGTCGCGCGTGGAAGTCCTTACGTGACGTCAACAATACAAGGTCGGCTCGGTTTAAATCAAGACAACGTTACTAACAAACCTTGGTTGATGTCGTCACGCGTGAAAATCCGTTCGTAATTTATCAACTGTATTAGTTGTAATCAAAACAAGGTCGGCTCAGTTTTAATCAAGACAACGTTACTTACAAACCTTGGTTGACGTCGTCACGCGTGGAAATCCGTACGTAATTTATCAACTGTATTAGTTGTAATAGTTTTAACATAAATATTCAAAACCTAATTATTTGTTATTAACACTGAATATCGTTGATAACTAAATATCTGATTCTCTGTTACTCTGATAAAAGATGTATTTGCGTGTTTCTGAACTTCACTTAAAATCAGTGTTTTGTACGCGTGGCGCATGAAGTAAAATTTCGAGTTTAGAAAAGCCCCGTGAAAATTTGTCGAGGGTCGCTACGCGACCCTCGACAAATTTTCACGATTTTTCACGATTTTTCACGATTTTTCACGATTTGTCGAGGGTCGCTACGCGACCCGCGACAAATTTTCACGGGGCTTTTCTAAACTCGAAATTTTACTTCATGCTTAGCCTGGGAGTGGAAAACACCCGTTTAAAACTTCAAATTGAACTCTTTTTCAGAAAGCGTATGCATATTTATACCTAAAACAAAAATTCACTGTATAGTGATCAAAGTCAGTTTGATTTTATTAGAAATATTTATGTCCCGAGAAATACAGGGAGTTTTTCTGACATCACATATGAAATTCCTCGCATGACGTGAAAAGTCAATGTAATAACATAAGAAGGTTGACTCGGTTTTAAATTAAGACAATGTTATACACTAACTACCTTGATTGCTGACGTCGCGCGTGGAAGTCCTTACGTGACGTCAACAATACAAGGTCGGCTCGGTTTAAATCAAGAAACGTTACTTACAAACCTTGGTTGATGTCATCACGCGTGGAAATCCGTACGTAATTTATCAACTGTATTAGTTGTAATCAATACAAGGTCGGCTCGGTTTAAATCAAGACAACGTTACTTACAAACCTTGGTTAATGTCGCCACGCGTGAAAATCTATACGTAATTTATCAACTGTATTAGTTGTAATCAATACAAGGTCGGCTCAGTTTAAATTACGACAACGTTACTTACAAACCTTGGTTGATGTCGTCACGCGTGGAAATCCGTACGTAATTTATCAACTGTATTAGTTGTAATAGCGGTAGACTTGCAAACTGATGATATTCTGAAGCAGTGAATCATACAACTGATGAACTTTAAAACTTTAAAACTACAAAACTGCAAATTTCTAAAACTCATTTGATAAAACTAGCTATCGTTTCAAGTAATGAGCATAAACAACTTGGTAGCTGCAAAATTTATTAGTTCCTGAAGTAATATATTGATGAAAAGCAGAACTAATGAGGTGTATAACTGAAGGCCAAATCATGAGTAGTTGATCTTATGAAACAATGGACTGTAGAACTCTTAAAGTGTAAAATGTATTAATTGTACTAGTTCTACAGTTCTAGCAACTAATGATAAAATGATTAATAAACTATAGATTTGACGACCAGTAACAGATGATCCTTTTCTATAATATACCAAACCAAGGTCATTACTGTGCAAGGTTGTCTGTATTTAAACCGAGCCGACGTTATTACGCGCGGAAATCCTCACATGACATCAAAATCAAAGTCATTACTGCATAAGGTCGACTCGGTTTAAACTGAGACAGTCTTGTATAAGGTTGTCTTCATTTAAACGAGTGTCTTCCACTAAGTGTAAAATGTATGTACTAAAATGTGTACTAGTTCAACAGTTCTAGTAGGAAATCCTCACATGACATCAAAATCAAAGTCATTTCTGCATAAGGTCGACTCGGTTTAAACTGAGACAGTCTTGTATAAGGTTGTCTTCATTTAAACGAGTGTCTTCCACTAAGTGTAAAATGTATTAATTGTACTAGTTCTACAGTTCTAGCAACTGATGATCTGACGATTTATAAACTATAGATTTGACGACCAGTAACAGATGATCCTTTTATATAATAAACCAAACGAAGGTCATTACTGTGCAAGGTTGTCTGTATTTAAACCGAGCCGACGTTATTACGCGCGGAAATCCTCACATGACATCAAAATCAAAGTCATTACTGCATAAGGTCGACTCGGTTTAAACTGAGACAGTTTTGTATAAGGATGTCTTCATTTAAACGAGTGTCTTCCACTAAGTGTAAAATGTATTAATTGTACTAGTTCTACAGTTCCAGCAACTAATGATCTGACGATTTATAAACTATAGATTTGACGACCAGTAACAGATGATCCTTTTATATAATAAACCAAACCAAGGTCATTACTGTGCAAGGTTGTCTGTATTTAAACCGAGCCGACGTTATTACGCGCAGAAATCCTCACATAACATCAAAATCAAAGTCATTACTGCATAAGGTCGACTCGGTTTAAACTGAGACAGTCTTGTATAAGGTTGTCTTCATTTAAACAAGTGTCTTCCACTCCCAGACTAAGCATGAAGTAAAATTTCGAGTTTAGAAAAGCCCCGTGAAAATTTGTCGAGGGTCGCGCAGCGACCCGAGACAAATTTTCGGGCTTTTCTAAACTCGAAATTTTACTTCATGCGCCACGCGTATAAAACACTGATTTGAAGTGAAGTTCAGAAACACGCAAATACATCTTTTATCAGAGTAACAGGGAATCAGATATTTAGTTATCAACAATATTCAGTATTATTAACAAATAATTTGGTTTTGAATATTTATGTTAAACAACTGGTAACGATATTTATAGAATAATGGTTGCAAACAAATAATTTATTTTTAAAGGATTTGATTCGTGATTCGAGAAAAATAGGATTCGAATCTTTCATTCGAATCATATTTACCTCTTATCGAGTATTCGAGACAAATTTTCTGGGCTTTTCTAAACTCGAAATTTTACTTCATGCGTCACACGTATAAAACAGAGATTTAACGCGAAATTTAAAAACACACAAAAGACATTTTTCATATTAATCCTCACAATTAATTCGAATTATTTTTGACGATTCAAATCCCTTTGTAAGTATTCGAATCCTTTTATAAATATTTGAATCCTTTTATTAATATTCGAATCCTTTTATAAATATTCGAATCCTATTATAAGGATTCGAATCACCCACATTTGGATTCGAATACGAGTCCTCCAAAAAAATGTAACGAATCCAGTTGAACTAAAGTATTCGAATGCCTTTTTTAAATCCTGTAAAAGGATTCGAATCCAGGATTCGAATTCTGAATGACTCGAATCCTGCCCAGCTCTGACTAAGGCCAGGCTTAAGCCAAACAAAAGATAAACTTAAACCTTGATAATAACACTAATTCCAGCAAGTCGATTAATAAATAAACTCTCGGCGTTTTGAGCGCGCGCATAATTTAGTAAATTTGTTTCTCTTTTTTTTTACAAAGCTTTGCGTAAAATTCTGCGCAAATCGACTCGAATTTAATAAAACGAAATAAAATAAAAATCAAGGGGGTATTCGTGGCTTTTCGCGCGCGCATAAATCGCCCGGTCTGTCGCTTTAAATCATCCGGCGCTTTATGAACCGAAGAGCTTCTTTGAGGTCGACTTTTGTAGGGGGGCCCGGACATAAAGAACTAGAATTAAATTCAGGCATTCAGTCCGGAGTTTAAAGTAACAGAAGGGAATGAATGGAGAAGGAAATTAAATAGTATTTAAGAGATTTGTTAAAACTCCGAAAATAATATCTTTTTAGTGCAACCAACTATTTTTACTTACTATAGTTCAATAAACAATTTGTAAATGTTCTTCTATAATATATATTAAGGCCGTAGCCAAGGAGGGGGATATAAAGTTACAACCCACCCCCGAAACTATCAAAATGTTAATTTTTTGTATGTAAGAAAAGAGCGGTAATGTTTTAAATTTGCGCACAAATTTATTGTATATTTTTTATATATGTCTTTGGATCCTTGTGCGCATCTCTTGTCCGACAGTTGTATACTGGATACCGAATGAGAAAGGTCATTCATAACTATTAAATATATTAGTAAGAGAATAAAGTTTAGTTTAAAGTATTTTATCAAAGAAACTGTTTTATTCCACGACCCGTAGAACAGTACAAAAGCAAAAACAAAATTTTTATATCCCTTCCTGACATTGTTTTCTAGCTACAGCCTTGTTATACAGAGAGTTTTATGTAACACCGAACATTTTCATAACGAGAAATTTTTTTTTGAAGTATATATTTGCATACGTTGCACATTTTTTGATGCTCGGTTTATTAAAAGAATTTAATTTGAAGCTTTAAGCGAGTGTTTTCCACTCCCAGGCTAAGCATGAAGTAAAATTTCGAGTTTAGAAAAGCCTGAAAATTTGGTTTGGTCGCGAAGCGCGAAGCGCGGAGCGGCCAAACCAAATTTTCAGGCTTTTCTAAACTCGAAATTTTACTTCATGCGCCACCGATACAAAACACTGACATATTTCGAAGTTTAAAACACACCGCTAAGCTTTACATTAAATCAGTGTTTTGTACCGGTGGCGCATGAAGTAAAATTTCGAGTTTAGAAAAGCCTGAAAATTTGGTTTGGCCGCTCCGCGCTTCGCGCTACGCGACCAAACCAAATTTTCAGGCTTTTCTAAACTCGAAATTTTACTTCATGCTCAGCCTGGGAGTGGAAAACACTCGCTTAAAGCTTCAAATTAAATTCTTTTAATAAACCGAGCATCGAAAAATGTGCAACGTATGCATATGGATACTTAAAAGAAACATTTTCGTTATAAAAATGTTCTGTGTTACACAAAACTCCCTGTATATAGAAAAAGTGTCTTCTTACGTGTTTCGTAATTTAGCATCCTCTTGAATATATTCTCTTAAATATATTCATCGCACCTCAAAACCGTCGGATTTGAAATTGAAATCGTGGATTATCAGCGATGCAAATTAACCGGGCCGAACCAACCCCGGCGGTTTTCAGGCCCCAGACCGGAAGTAAGATATATAGCAGTTTTTGCGCCCTAAAACCCTAGAACTGAGGGTTCTAACATATTCAAGCCGCGTTCGAATTAATTTATTATCTCACCGACAAAAACCCGTCGACCATTATCTGTAATATCAAAACCTAGCTCACGCACTAATAAAACTATTTTGAATTAATAAAATCATCTACACGAAGATATCTGCAAAATTATTAAACAAACGCTAGAGTTCACATACGTTGGTATAAACTAGGGTATCGTAAGGCGGTATTATACCGGGCTTTCATTAATTCCCGAACCCCACGTGACCAAAAATAATAGGCAACCAAATGTACAAGGTGGTATGGCTCACACGAAAATTCCCTAGATTTAAAAATATTTATTCGCCGGCGTATTTTTATGACGACTGAAAATATTATATTTAAAATGATTAAAAAAATAGGCTCATCTTCAAAAATGTAACTAATTTTTATAAATTTTTTTTCTTAAACACCATTTTCGCAGTATTTGCTTATCCTAGCAAATTGACTCTGCAAAATAAATAGAAATAAAAAACTCAATGTTTCAGAATATTTAAACAATTTTTGCTTACCTGAAAATTCCGGGCGAATGTTGTAAGATCTCAAAGGTTGGTTTAACGATGCACCGCGCATAAACGTTTATGTCAAATTTGACTTTAGTAACGTTTGGTTACTTTTTTCAAAGCCTCCAACGTACAAATATAATAATTTACGCGGCAATTTTAAATTTAGTCACGTGGGGTTCGGGAATTAATGAAAGCCCGGTATTTGTACATTATTGAATTTTGAACTGACAATAGCTTCTCTTGTTTTTGTGCAATTCAAAACAAATACATATGTCATATATCATTTTAAGGATTTATGTCAATTTAATTTGACGAATAAAGCACTAATTACCTTTCTTCACACTTTTATTTGAATTACCAAATGTACATTTCGGACACAAAGTTAATGGATTAACACTGAGAGTCCTCTAATCAATTTTTTTTTCGCTTAAAATGTTCTTTGGGGTGTATATTTTATTATATGCTTTATCCTATCTTCGCTGGAAACTTCGTTCGTCAGTTATGTTTCCACGTCGGCGAAAAAACTTCGATTGACGGGGAAGAGTCATGTCAACGTGGATCCAAGTTTCGGTTATCGGCTGATCGAATTCATGACTGTTTTCACTACCCTTGCTGCCCTGGTTGTTTGTAAAAAGTGCGGTTCAAGTGTACAATTCAAGGAAACATTAATGCGCGGTCTTGGCTTCAAAATTGCCGTTTGTTGCCAGACTTGTGAGCCCCAGTACTTCGATTCTAGCCCGAAAATCGGCGGGTACGCATTCGAAATCAACCGCCGCATAATTTTCTGCATGCGACTTCTGGGAATAGGATACAACGGCCTATTGAAGTTTTGCGCATTTATGTGTCTGCCTAGTCCGGTTGTAAAATCGGCGTACTACAAGATCGTCGACGCTATGGTCATCGCCAACAGCTGTACGAGATTCGTCCATGAAGAAGGCAGCTACGCAGGAAAAGGATTTGTTCCAAGGAGAACAAGGATTCAGCGGGTTGTACTTTCAACGATGGTCTATCAAGCATTATGGACATCATGATCCAACTCCAACTCGAGATAGGTCCCAGCTGCTACAACTTCTGCACGAAAGCGGACAAAGAGCGCGCAGAGCTGCGGATGTCAGAAGCCGCCAAAGACACCCGCCGGTCGTCCATGGCAACAAAAAAGATTGACAATGCCCTACAAAATAACCTGGAAGGGATGCTGTATGGGTCAGGAATTGCTGACTAGAGGTATGCTGAACGAAACTGCAAAAAATGTAACCCGAAACTTCAAACGCGTTTTTCTCGAAACAGTGTTTTTAAAATCGGTGGCCGGCATAACTTTTTATTGACACATACGATTTTGATCGGACTTTGCGTTTCGCATTCGCAATTGAATTTTCTAGTCCTCTACGTAGCCGTTTTCCGATCCGTTGAAAAGTCTGTGCCCGGTGCACGTTTTTATACCGATTTTTAGGGTGATAAATCAAACTTTTTTTAACACGTCGCCATTTTGTTCCATTTTGATTTTTTTCAATTCTCCTACGTAGGGGACTAGATTTACTAATTGACAATAACTTAAAAACATTGATGTTGTTGAAGTACCGATCGGAGGACCCCCAGGCCGGCCACCGAATATGGGCGTTTCGAGAACAAGGGGTGCTTTCACCTGGTGCAGCGGTCACGGGAAGCGGCTGATGGCGTTACAAAAAATGGTGCCTGGAAGATTTTTGTATTATTAATAAACGGATATACTCAAAGTTGTCATTTCCCTTTGTTTTAGTGTTAAAAAAAATCCGAAAAACACCTATTTTTCAGCCATATTTACACTACCCCCTTATGTGTGTTAATCCATTGATAATGGTCACTTTGCGTCCGAAATGTACATTTGGTAATTCAAATAAAAGTATGAAGAAAGGTTATTAGTGCTTTATTCCTCAAATTAATTTGATCTTCACGTAACTCAAACTCAATTTATGTCATAAAATATAAAAACGAATTAAAATTAATATCGACTTTCTGCAAAAAGTTTGTCTCCAAATATTCATTGAAACAACTACTTCTCGAGCTAATACCCCGACAGATATTGAATTATACAATGAATATTTGCGTTACACGACAGCACTGCTGTTCTATGCATAATTTATATGCAAAATGCAACATCAGGTCAAACTATTCTCTAACCAAACTAAATGAAACAAAAGGAAATTGAAATAAATTGAAAAAATTATAGGGAATGAATTTTAATTGTCTTAAGCCATCTACGATTTTATAAATATTCTGCAACCTATTGACAAACTCAATTTTTCTTCATGATAAATTATCTTTATGTCAATTTATGTCAATTTAATCTAGTTTTTTTTGTCATATGAGGAGGTGTCTAGGCTTATATTTATTACTACTTTTGTAAAATCTATGGGAATTGTGACAATTTAATTTTAAATAGTTTAAATAAGGGGTATAGAAACAAAGGTAACAATCTCCACTTAATATTGTCATGAACTTATAATTTCTTATCGTATTTGTTCATAAATTGTTTTATAGCTTTATCCAATTCATACTGAATAGCAAAACATACAGTATAATAAATATGTGTATCTTTAAAGATATAGGTTTTTGTTATTTTTTACAAAAAATATTAAAGTTATAATATAAGCTTTCATATTGTTAATTTTCCATTTTTCTCTTTGTACTTTTTTTTATATATTCATCTTTATTACTCACCTTGCTGGGGATGTAACGTTGACATAAATTCCGTCCTTGAACCAAGTGAACGTGGGGGCCTGGGTCTGTGCCTGCGCCGTGCACGAGAGGATGAAATCCTCGCCCGCATGTATTAACCCCGATGGCTGGATTGATAGACTCTGCAAAAAAAGGAAAAAAGAAAAAAAAAACGTTAAACGTCGAAGGACGAGATTTATTGCCATTTATCATCGCTTAATGTAAACTGCCCAGGGCTTTATCTAGCCCTTGATTTTTTGCTGGATAAAGATTAAATTTGAGGGGGGTGACTTCTTTGTCTTTATCAAGATTTAGGGGGAAGGCCTATTTTTCCTCATTTGTTCTTTAAATAAGGAAAAATAGGCAGAACATATAATTTTTTTCCTAATAGGAGGGTTAGGCCATGTAAAATTTGTATGTTGGGACTTCGGTTACAGCGTTGTTATAAGATAATATTTCACAAATGTTCTTGTACAAAGATATGCATTGAACGTTTCGTAACAAAATAGTGGAAACAGTTTTGTCTAACTGTTTTATTAAACGCAGAAATATTGTTTGTTTAGAGGTCTATGTCAACATAAAGTAATTTATTATTTATATGAAAAAACAAGTTTATACAAAGATTCCATTTTCACCATTTTATTATATATAGGTCACTCTTAGCGTGTAAAGAGACAAAGAGCAATACATCGAAGCGATAATTTTTCTGGATTCCAAGTAGTTTTGCTTCCAACCAATTTAACCAATTTAAATGTTCCGCCATCTTATATGACGTTAAGAAGTGACATAAGAGTGACTTGCCCCCTCTTAATTTTGCCAACTTATATGACGTTAAAAAGAGACTATGAAATGCAAGCGATGTTTAAGCTAAAATTAACAACCGTAGCGACTAAAATAAGTAATTCAGGCTGTTCTAAATTCGAAATTTTACTTCATGCGCCACGCGTATAAACCACTGATTTCAACTGAAGTTAGTTAAAAATGCACTGAAAACCAACCCAATTTTGATATTTTTTCAAAATTGGATGTTTTCTTTCCTATCCATGCTGTAAACCTTTAGTTATTCATTGTTTTCTTGTAAAAAAACTTCGATTCCGTGTGGTCCTTCGGCCTCCAAAGACCATGATTAATCCTTCGAGTTGTAGCCTTTGTAAAATGGTAATAAAGTTAGTAATCTAGAGTGATCCTTCAATTTTAAACTTCTAAGAACGAGTGTTGTCCACTCCCAGACTAAGCATGAAGTAAAATTTCGAGTTTAGAAAAGCCCCGCGTAGAAAATTTGTCTCGGGTCGCTGCGCGACCCGAGACAAATTTTCACGGGGCTTTTCTAAACTCGAAATTTTACTTCATGCGCCACGCGTATAAAATATTGATTTAAAGCGAAGTTAAGAATGCACTAAAAAACAACCCAACTTCGATAATTTTTCAAAATTGGATGTTTTCTTTCCTATCCATGCAGTAAACCTTTAGTTATTCATTGTTTTCTTGTAAAAAAATTTCGATTCCGTGTAGTCCTTCGGCCCCCAAAGACCATGATTAATCCTTCGAGTTGTAGCCTTTGTAAAATGGTAATAAAGTTAGTAATCTAGAGTGATCCTTCAATTTTAAACTTCTAAGAACGAGTGTTGTCCACTCCCAGACTAAGCATGAAGTAAAATTTCGAGTTTAGAAAAGCCCCGCGTAGAAAATTTGTCGAGGGTCGCGCAGCGACCCGAGACAAATTTTCACGGGGCTTTTCTAAACTCGAAATTTTACTTCATGCGCCACGCGTATAAAATATTGATTTAAAGCGAAGTTAAGAATGCACTAAAAACCAACCCAACTTCGATAATTTTTCAAAATTGGATGTTTTCTTTCCTATCCATGCTGTAAACCTTTAGTTATTCATTGTTTTCTTGTAAAAAAACTTCGATTCCGTGTAGTCCTTCGGCCCCCAAAGACCATGATTAATCCTTCGAGTTGTAGCCTTTGTAAAATGGTAATAAAGTTAGTAATCTAGAGTGATCCTTCAATTTTAAACTTCTAAGAACGAGTGTTGTCCACTCCTAGACTAAGCATGAAGTAAAATTTCGAGTTTAGAAAAGCCCCGCGTAGAAAATTTGTCGAGGGTCGCGCAGCGACCCGAGACAAATTTTCACGGGGCTTTTCTAAACTCGAAATTTTACTTCATGAGCCACGCGTACTAAACACTGATGTGACGTGATGTTCAGAATACACGTTTTTATCAAACTGCTTCAATAGAATATTTTGGACTTCACCTAAAATCAGTATTTTATACGCGTGGCGCATGAAGTAAAATTTCGAGTTTAGAAAAGCCTGAAAATTTGGTTTGGTCGCTCCGCGCTTCGCGCTACGCGACCAAACCAAATTTTCAGGCTTTTCTAAACTCGAAATTTTACTTCATGCTTAGTCTGGGAGTGGAAAACACTCGTTTGAAAGTTCGATTTGAAATATTTGTAGAAACAAGGAATTTCTGAAGATTTACAGCGTATACAGTATATTGAAATATGTATACTTAAAAGAAAAACTCTCTGTAAAGCTAAGATAGTAATAAATAATATGCAATGTACAAAACATTTTTTTTGGGTACCAGAAAAAGTGCAGGGCTGAAAAGGTTAAGTTAGGTGATTACTGCTAATACTTCAACGTTTGTTTGTCTTTATTTTAAGAACAATATGTTCAATTTATGTTGGATTACGAAAATGCAGCTAATTTACGTAATCCAACATAAACTGAACATAATCCATGAATCGTTATTTTATGAATTATTTTCGATTTGTGTTGGATTACGTAAGTGTGCTTTTGAAATAAATTAATAAAAAAAAAACAAGAGTTGAGATATTAGCAGTAATAATTTCTGTAATAATAATTTATAATATTTTCACGACATTTATACCCATCGTAAAAAAGATTTACGCCGAGAAAACAATTTTACTGTCCCATTAAGCCTTTCCGGCCCAATAACTCCATCCCCAATCAATTACACACCTAAATCCCATGAATAATATTCCCATACAAAATCGTAAATCCTCTTATAAAATTATATACATGGTGTAGATAGATAAAACGAAGCATAATATAATTAATGTTAATTTATTTGTAAAATTAGGTTTCCTATTGATAATGAGCACTTTGTGTCTAGAAAACAAAGTGCTCATTATCAATAGCAAACCTAATTTCACAAATAAATTAACATTAATTAGAATTAAGTAAGCAATAAATAAGGAATAACAGTCTTTTTTAGTGTGAAATTAGGTTTGAAAATTAAAAAAAAAATCAATTTTTATATCAAAGATTTAAAAAAATTGGAAATTAATGTAAAATTGCTCAATACTTAATATACAGGGTGGTCTAATTTCGATGTTGCTTATGGGCATCTCGGTAAATATAAGAGTTACAAAAAATCTTATGGCGCAGTCGCGATCTCTTTTTTTGAAACTAGGATAATGCCGAAAACAAAAATGCACCATCTTGTTTCTTTCAGAAGTTATAAGGCAAAATCGGGTTTTCTTGATTTTAAATTTTAATTAATACCTTGCGTAATTTGTAAGATAGACAAAAACTATAAATACCTTCTTAAGGCACTTTTTTATTTTATGCACACATTTTAGAGTTAAAACCATTTTTTTAAATGTAAATCATAGTTGGCTTTAATATAGTTGGTAAGAGTGTTTTTCAATGATTTCAAAAATATAAAGTTTTGTGAATTTATCTTAAAAACCGGGTTACT
The DNA here is from genome assembly GCA_932526585.2 of Philonthus cognatus. Classification (NCBI taxonomy): domain Eukaryota; kingdom Metazoa; phylum Arthropoda; class Insecta; order Coleoptera; family Staphylinidae; genus Philonthus; species Philonthus cognatus. Next base: position 53,565,630 of record OW052249.1, on the reverse strand, counting down.
ATAGAGTAGAGACTAGCTTTTATTCTGCTAAATAATATAATACGGAAGACAATTGCCATTTTTGATCATTTGCATGCTTAGTTCTAATTATGATAAACATTATAAACTAAAGGTTTTTAAATAATAATTATTATTTTTTGAGTAATAAATGTTTTATTAAGCAGAACATAATTTTATTTTCCAATCTTGTTAGAAGAGGAGAACTCTTTGCTGTTGCGATGGAATAATTAATTAAAATTGAGCATGCAAATGATCAAAAACGGCTATGGTTTTCCGTATTATATTATTTAGCAGATTAAAAGCTAGTTTCTATTCTATAATACCATTGTTTGTTAAGATAAATTCGCTAAAGTATATATTTTTAAATCAGTGAAAAACACCCTTTAAACTATGTTAAAGCCAACTATGATTTATATTAAAAAAAAATAATAATTTGGCTATAACTCGAAGATGTGTGCATAAAATAAAAGAATGCCTACGCCACCGAATTCTACTTAAAAAAGTGTCATAAGAACGTATTTATAGTTTTTCTCTGTCTTACAAATTACGCAAGATATTCATTAAAGTTAAAAATCAAGAATACCCGGTTTTGCCCCATAACTTCTGAAAAAAAAACAAGATGTTGCATTTTTGTTTTCAGCATTATCCTAGTTTCAAAAAAAGAGATCGCAGTTGCGCCATCGGTTTTTTTCTAGTTCTTATATTTACCGAGATGCCCATAAGCAACATCGAAATTAGACCACCCTGTACAATCAAAAGACATTAAATTTTTTACACAGAAATGGAATCACAGTTACTCAAAATAAGAATATAGAGTAAAATATTGAATATTTTAGTGGAATTTTGTTTGATGGTATAAAATATTAAATATTTTAGTGGAATTTTGTTTGATGGTGTAAAATATTGAATATTTCAGTGGAATTTCGTTTAATAGTACAATTTTCTTTGATTTTGAACTTTAAAGGAACTTTAAAAAATTGGCGATTTAATCAATATTTAACGTATGATAAATAGAAATTAAAATTTCCATACAAAAGCCACTCAAAATGAGAAATTAGGGTAAAATGTTAAATATTTTAATGGGATTTTTTAATTGATAATTAGTAAAAAAAAAATCAAATTTTCCATTAGAGTGTGGTGTCGCCTGAACAAGAATAATCCGGACGGCGGGGAGAGATAGGAAGGTTGCCGTGGACACAAAAAAATAATTTTAGAGAAGAACGCGGGCTAACGTTCGTTTTTGTACGTGACATAATTAAGTATAAATAAAACTCCCCACGTACCTGCATTTCTTGTGTTTTGCTGTGGTAAGATTCATATTATAACGGCGGAATCAAATGCACCTTTAACTGCAACCAAATGCACCTATGACCGCCGTTATAAGAGCTTTAAAATATTTCCAATTTATGTAGAATTGATTAATGTTTAAGATATAATGAACAGACATTTATTTTTTTATGCAAAAATGAAATTAATACAAGTCAAAATAAGAATTTAGTGTGAAATGTTGAATATTTTTGTGATATTTTCGTTGAAAATTTGTACAAAATTCAAATTTTTTAATAAAGCTTTTCAAAAAAATAGTATTTGATATAAAAATGATTAATGTTTGAGATATAATTAGAATAAAAAATTGTCTATACAGAAATGAAATAACAGCCAACCAAAATGAGAAATTAGCGTAAAATGTTGAAAATTTCAGTAAGGTTTGCTAATTGATAATTAGTAAAAAATTCAAATTTTTGATTAGAGCTTTACAAAATTGGCAATTTATGTAGAATTGATCAATTATTAAGATATAATGAACAGACATTTATTTTTTTATCCAAAAATGAAATTAATACAAGTCAAAATAAGAATTTAGTGTAGAATGTTGAATAATTTTGTCATATTTTCTTTAAAAAATGTGTAGAAAATTCAAATTTTTTAATAAAGTTTTTTAAAAAATAGTAATTTATACAAAAATGATTAATGTTTTAGATATAATTAGAATAAATAAAATTGTCTATTCATAAATGAAATAACAGCCACCCACAAAAATTTTAGTGAGGTTTGTTAATTCATAATTAGTAAAAAAATTCAATTTTTTTTTGAGAGCTTTACAAACCTGGAAATTTATGTAGAATTGGTCAATGTTCAAGCTATAATGAACAAAAATGTATTTTTTATACATAAATGAAATAAATAGAAGTCAAAATGAGAATTTAGTGTAAAATGTTGAATATTTTAATAAGATTTTCTTTGAAAATTTGTAGAAAATTAAAATTTTCTAAAAAAGCGAATAAAAATTAGTAATTTATATAAAAATGATTAATGTTTAAGATATAATTAGGATAAATTAAATTGTCTATACAGAAATAAAATAACAGCTACTCAAAATGAGAAATTAGTGTATAATGTTGAATATTTCAGTGGGATTTTTTAATTAATAATTAGTGAAAAATTAAAATGATCTATTAGAGCTTTACAAAGTTAGCAATTTATGTAGAATTGTTCAGTGTCTAAGATGTAATGAACAAAAATCTATTTTTTTATCCACAATTAAAATTAATAGAAGTCAAAATGAGAATTTAGTGTAAAATGTTGAATATTTTAATTTTAATTAGATTAGATTAGATTGTAAAAAATTCAAATTTTCTAAAAAAAGCTAATTTAAAAATTAGTAATTTATATAAAAATAAATAATATTTAAGATATAATTAAGATAAATTAAATTGCCTATACAGAAATAAAATAACAGCTACTCAAAATGAGAAATAAGTGTAAAATGTTGAATATTTCAGTGGAATTTTGTAATTGATAATTGGTAAAAAAATCAAAATCAAAATTAGCAACCTATGTAGAATTGATCAATATTTAAGATATAATGAACGGAAATTTATTATTTCATCTACAATTGAAATTAATATAAGTCAAAATGAGAATTTAGTATGAAATTTTTTTTTTCTTCCTGTAGTATTTCTCTTTGAAAATTTGTAGAAAATTCAAAATTTCTAAAAAAGCTTTTAAAAAATTGGTAATTTATATAAAAATGATTATTATTCAAGATATATTTAGGATAAATAAAATGTTCAATACAGAAATGAAATAAAATCCACTTAAAATAAGAAATTAGTGTAAAAAAAATGTTGAATATTTCAGTAGGATGTTTAATTGATAATTAGTAAAAAATTCAAATTTTTCATTAGAGCTTTACAAAATTGGCAATTTATGTATATTTGATCAATGTTCAAGATATAATGAACAAATATTTATTTTTTATTCAAAAATGAAATTAATACAAGTCAAAATGAGAATTTAGTATAAAATGTAAAATTTTTAGATTCATACGATTTCGATATCTGTTAAATTTGTAAGTGCTGCAGTAATTTTCTCTCTTAAAGCATCCGAGCATAGCTTTTATTTAAACCATTCATACTCTTCTTTCGCGGAATTAATGGCCCTGGATTCAAAGCCCCATCAACCAACATCTTTTAATAGAAAGTACACCATCACACTAACCTCTTTATAATTCAAAGACGATTTTCTAAATCCAAATGAATTAGAAATAAAACACGTTTAACCTTTCTCCACAAATGTATTCTATAGCAAATTTCTGATGCTGGATATTTTAAAATAGTCCGTTACGCAACACTTCACTGAATTATCAAATCACTAGCACTGGAAAACACGAAATTAAACTTGAAAATTGACCGGTGTTTTCTAAAAACGCGAAGACCCGAAACGCGCCGTCTGAATATTCAACCTCTACTAATGTTGAAGAGGAGAATGAATCATATCCGTGCAAGAATGCAATTATTCCGGCTGGATTTTTTGCGCGATTTGGTGATAAGCGAATGGATTTATTGATTGAAACAAGATTTAATAATTGTTTGTGTGTTAAAATAATTGCGCATATTATTTTTAACGAATTTGAATTATTTTTGTAAGTACATAATGTAAAACTAATTAAAGCCTACACTCTTCCAATCAATCATTTCAATTTATAATAGGTATATTTATTGCTCTATACCCTGGGTCTCCAAACTATCTTCTTCGAGGGCCACAAATACAATTCTACATAATAAAGACGGCCAAGATCCGATTAATTTTATAAAATTATAAAAAATTTAAGGAACAATTGTTACAATATTTCAAAATATGACCTTTACAAAAAAAATACAAACAATCGCGGGCCGGATTCATGCAAGTCGCGGGCCGGATTTGGCCCGCAGGCCGTAGTTTGGAGACCACTGCTCTATACAAAAATAAACATAAATTAATCTCTCTTCACTGTTTGGTGTTGTAGGCGTTCACTTTGTGGTACATCTTAAATACACTTGTAAATAAAACACTTTTTACTTTGTTTAACCACTGAATCTTACATTTAATTGTGTGACTAGTTTCGACTATCTAGTAGTCATTCTCAAACTAAAGTACTTTAGTTTGAGAATGACTACTAGATAATGTAAGATTTAGTGGTTAAACAAAGTAAAAAGTGTTTTATTTACAAGTGTAATCTCTCTTCATTGAAATTAAGGCCTACATTTTTAAATCATCACTTTCTATTTATAATATATTTATTATTCTATACAATAATAAATATCTTTAATTAATTTCTCACTTAACCCGTGGTAAAACATTTTTGAATCTAATACTGGATGATTTAAATTAAATTTAAATTAAAGCACTTAAAACAAACCAAGTGTTTTAATTTAATTTTGATTTAAACCATCCGGTATTAGACAAAAATAAATATAAATTATCTTAAATTTCTGTGTATTATCTCTTAATAAATAATTATGGACTAGACGAAAATTACTGTCTATTTTTGTGTGTTTTTTTAGTCTGTTAGTATGGATGATGAGATAAATTGAAGCCACCCATTCACTTTACAAATTTATTTTAGTACAAATATTGAAAATGTTCACTTGATGAACGAAATATACATCTAGTAATTAAAATAAACCAGTGGAGAAAAAGGATTACTTGTTTTATTTAATAATAAATTCATCTTCACTTAACTCATAACGAAACATTTACGAACAAAGTAAATGTGGGAAGTTTCCGTTTTCGCCAATCCTATTAAATATGATAACACTTGATTAGTAAACCAAACCAACTGAATTCCAATTTAAAGCCTATTTTAACTTGACAAATCAAAATAACGCATCGCACGAAAAAACGTGCTCAGACCAAAAATTAATAGTACTAAAGAAAACATCATCCTGTTCTAAATTCAGCCCCCTGCTTCACCCCCAGTAGGTGGGGTGGGGGGCAATTTTGAAATTTCAAATTGGAACCCACATTTTTTATTAAAGATTCGGATTGATACATTATTTTCATTGAAAACAGATGGGGCCGAAATCGTATAAACTAAACTTAGCACGTTTTTTTTGTACGATGCGTATTTTTCAAGTTATTTTGATTTGTCAGGTTAAATGGTATGCCCGGTATATTAGAAGAAATGTTTTACTAAGTGGTCAATGAGAAACACGTTAATAATATGATAACATTGTAGTCGGGACTAAATTGTATTAAGCCTAAGTCAAAAAACTTTGAACTAATCCAGCATTTAAAAAAAATATATAAAATACGTTATACATGTAAATAATTATTCGGTCTGTTTAAAGGAATTTTTGGATAAACAAAAAGTAACATAAAATTCATGTTAATTAATTAGAGGAATAATTGGTACGCTGGGTGAGAACATGAATGTCTGTGTAGACTTATTTAGATGTTTAAATACCCCCGTGTCGGTGAGAGTTAAGCCGTTAAGAAATTAGAGCGATGAAGTTAATTACTCAGAATTAATTAATTATTAGGTCGCTAATTGTGAGGGGGACACTGCTCGTCGTTTAATTAATTAACGAATCCGTCAAAACCCGCCAGGATCGGGATAATCAACACGAGTGCTTTGTTACTTTGCAACACGACATGAACAGACAAAAACTGCGGATTGAATCTAGAAAGTGAATAAATTAAATTAAAAAGATTGTATCTTTTGTAAAAGAGAAAAAATTATTAAATAAACTTGTAGAATTTATATGACGAAAGGAAAAATGTCTATTCGTAGAAAATAATTGCCTCAATAATCAAGAGACTTTGTAATAATGACTGTTTAACGAGTAAAATTGTTCTTGTAAATTAGTTAAATCCCCCATTCGAAGTTCCGCTATTAAAGTTCGCAGGGAATAATTGTTTTGTACGGTGTACGTGTGCGTGTGTATGCAAATGTTAGTATTTGTTAAAGGGCAATCTAAAATCATAACGAGGAGCGTGTTAACAATGGGATAATCCAGAATGGGACTGGACTAATGCCCGGATCGATGCTCCCCAAACCGGCCCTAAGGGAAATTATACCCCTGTATCAAATTACAAACTTTAAATTACGACCCCTAACATTTTCGAACTATTGTGTGTGAGTGTGTTTGAGCTTTAATTAAAAACACATCAGCATATACGACATGATTTATCTTTATCCTTATTCATCTAATTTATGTAATTAGCTTAGAAAATCTCGAGATGCAAATCTAAATGGAAAATTTGCATTGTGAGATACAAGTTGAAATAAATACGCCTGTTTTTAATTGTAGAACTGTGAAATTTTATTTGGGATCAGATGAAGAAGAAAACGATCAATTAGTCTTCTAAGCTTCTACTTCTCTATACAATAATAGTAGAACTTTGATTAAAACACTTGGTTTGTTTCACTGATTTATTTTTATGTTTACTCCAACTAGTTTCGACCTTAGCTCATTATCAAGGAGTGTAATGAAATACAGAGAGTTTTATGTAACACCGAACATGCTTATGACGAGATATTTTTTTAAATATACATAAACATACGTTGTACATTTGCCGACGCTCGGATTATTGAAAAAATTTAATTTGAAGCCTTAAACGAGTGTTTTCCACTCCCAGGCTAAGCATGAAGTAAAATTTCGAGTTTAGAAAAGCCTGAAAATTTGGTTTGGTCGCGTAGCGCGAAGCGCGGAGCGACCAAACCAAATTTTCAGGCTTTTCTAAACTGGAAATTTTACTTCATGCGCCACCGGTACAAAACACTGATGCATTCTAAAGTTTAGCGGTGTATTTTAAACTTTATAATATGTCAGTGTTTTGTATCGGTGGCGCATGAAGTAAAATTTCGAGTTTAGAAAAGCCTGAAAATTTGGTTTGGCCGCTCCGCGCTTCGCGCTACGCGACCAAACCAAATTTCCAGGCTTTTCTAAATTCGAAATTTTACTTCATGCTTAGTCTGGGAGTGGAACACACTCATTTCAAGTTTCAAATAGAACTCATTTAAAAAATAAAGATTTACTTCATATACGCTGAAAGAAAAACTCTCTGTATGTACAAGTTGAGGCATTAATTGCGATTGATTGGCTACAATTTGTAATAGTCATATAGGCAATCCAATTTACATATAACTTAAAAATTAAAGGTGTCTAATTATATTAGATGAAAATGTTCGGTGTTACATAAAACTCTCTGTATGTTTCACCACAGGTTAAGTGAGAAATTAATTCAATATTCGTTATACATGTTAATTTCACAATTAAACACGTTTTACTTTATCTTTAATTAATTTCTCACGTAACCCGTGGTGAAACATTTTTGAATATAATTCTGGATATTTAATTAAAACACTTGGTTTTGTTTCACTAATTTATATTTTCTCCGACTAGTTTCGACCATTGGTCATCTTCGTGGAGGAAGTGTTTTAATTAAATATCCAGAATTACGTTTTACTTTGTTTGTATTACACATTTTATTGAATATGACTGCAGTTTCGACAAATTTAGCATACATTATCAAACATGAAGTGTTAATATTTGATAACGACCTAAATTTGCCGAAACTGTAGTTACATTCAATATAAAGTGTTGTACAAACAAAGTAAAACGTGTTTTATTGTGAAATTATTAGGTATATACAAACATGCCTATTCTTGACTGTAGAATTGAGGAGATTTTTAATTTGCTGTTAATTTTTTGTTCCTACTTTTAATAAGTAAATTTATTATAATACCTGCGGGGCTGGTGGTGGTTGGGCTTGAAGGGCGATTTGCTGTCCGGGCAAGAGGGTCAGGTTACCGACGTGTCCCCTGTCCGACCACTTGCTCATCGCGGATTTCAGCCGTCGCTCGTCCTTTTTCACTCCCGACATCCGAAATGTCACCTCCACGTGCCCTGGAAATGACCTGAAACACACATAAAATTCAGGGAATTCAGAGGGATCAAACGCGAGAAAAAAATGAGAGCATAAGGGCAAAGATTCTCAAACGACGGAGCAGTGAAAGAGAGCCCTATCAAATACTGTAAAAGAAGAGTTAAATGTAAAGAATGTGATAAGGGCATAAGGGAAAATGTGCTTGTATCGTATGTTCAATAAAGACAAACCTCTAGAGTGCCGTGATTTGATGTATTTTTCAAATTTAAGTTGGCTACCTAACAAAAAGCCTTTAGAGAGCTATGATTTAATCATTTTTTTTTAATTTAAGTTGGCTACACGCATTAGGAACAGACATATAAAACGCCAGACATAATAATTATAAAACATACTTTTAGAGTTGCCAACCAAGCCACTCTTGAGGTTTTATTTTATTGAACATACAATATAATACTTACTCGAATTGGGATATATGGCAGTCTTCGAGTGTGGAAATTACGTCCCTCATACTGCGCGAAATCTGCAAAAAATAACGAAAATAAAATCAACGTTTTATACGCGTTGCGCATGAAGTAAAATTTCGAGTTTAGAAAAGCCCCGTGAAAATTTGTCTCGGGTCGCTGCGCGACCCTCGACAAATTTTCTACGCGGGGCTTTTCTACACTCGAAATTTTACTTCATGCTTAGTCTGGGAGTGGACAACACTCGTTCTAAGAAGTTTCAAATTGAATCAATCTAGGTTACTAAGTTTATTATCATTTTACAAAGGCTACAGTTCGAAGGACCAATGATGCTCTTCGGAGACCGAAGGACTACAGGGAATCAAAGTGTTTTTACAAGAAAACAACGAATATCTGAAGGTTTACAGCATGGATAGAAAAGAAAACAACCAATTTTGAAAAAAAAATCAAAGTTGGGTTGGTTTTCAGTGCATTTTTAACTTCAATTTAAATCGGTGTTTTATACGCGTGGCGCATGAAGTAAAATTTCGAGTTTAGAAAAGCCCCGTGAAAATTTGTCTCGGGTCGCTGCGCGACCCTCGACAAATTTTCGACACGGGGCTTTTCTAAACTCGAAATTTTACTTCATGCTTAGTCTGGGAGTGGACAACACTCGTTCTTAGAAGTTTCAAATTGAAGCAATCTAGGTTACTAAGTTTATTACCATTTTACAAAGGCTACAGCTCGAAGGACCAATGATGCTCTTTGAAGACCGAAGAACTACAGGGAATCAAAGTTTTTTTACAAGAAAACAACGAATATCTGAAGGTTTACAGCATGGATAGAAAAGAAAACATCCAATTTTGAAAAAAAAATCTAAGTTGGGTTGGTTTTCAGTGCAGTTTTAACTTCAATTTAAATCGGTGTTTTATACGCGTGGCGCATGAAGTAAAATTTCGAGTTTAGAAAAGCCCCGTGAAAATTTTCTACGCGGGGCTTTTCTAAACTCGAAATTTTACTTCATGCTTAGTCTGGGAGTGGACAACACTCGTTCTCAGAAGTTTCAAATTGAATTAATCTAGGTTACTAAGTTTATTATCATTTTACAAAGGCTACAGTTCGAAGGACCAATGATGCTCTTCGGAGACCTTAGGACTACAGGGAATCAACGTTTTTTTACAAGAAAACAACGAATATCTGAAGGTTTACAGAATGGATAGAAAAGAAAACATCCAATTTTGAAAAAAAAAATCTAAGTTGGGTTGGTTTTCAGTGCAATTTTAACTTCAATTTAAATCGGTGTTTTATACGCGTGGCGCATGAAGTAAAATTTCGAGTTTAGAAAAGCCCCGTGAAAATTTGTCTCGGGTCGCTGCGCGACCCTCGACAAATTTTCTACGCGGGGCTTTTCTAAACTCGAAATTTTACTTCATGCTTAGTCTGGGAGTGGACAACACTCGTTCTTAGAAGTCTCAAATTGAATCAATCTAAGTTACTAAGTTTATTACCATTTTACAAAGGCCACAGTTCGAAGGACCAATGATGGCCTTCGGAGACTGAAGGACTACAGGGAATCGAAGTTTTTTTTACTATTAAACAACGAATATCTGAAGGTTTACAGCATGGATAGGAAAGAAAACATCCAATTTTGAAAAAATATCGAAGTTTGGTTGTTTTCAGTGCATTTTTAACTTTATTGGAGATAAGTGTTTTATACGCGTGGCGCATGAAGTAAAATTTCGAGTTAAGAAAAGCCCCGTGAAAATTTGTCTCGGGTCGCTGCGCGGCCCTCGACAAATTTTCTACGCGGGGTTTTTCTAAACTCGAAATTTTACTTCATGCTCAGTCTGGGAGTGGACGACACTCGTTTAATTTTCGTTAGTTTTTTAACATATCGAGGATTTCATTAATTTGTAAAATTTTCATGAAATATTAAAAATTTCGTCAATTTATAAAATTTTCAATATTTTTATTCAGATTTAGAACAATTTTCAAAAATTAATTCTTAATTTATGAAATTTATAACATAAATATTTGACAGTGATAAGTTTGTATTTTGACCCTTAATAAGGATACATTTTAACCTACTACTAGGTTATACTTTGCCCCGCAAAACGGCTTTATTTTGGCCTGTGATAAGGCTTTAATATGACTTGAGACTGGACTCTATGTTGGCCTAATGTAGCCTTGTTTTAGGTCAAACAAAAGCCATATTTTAATTTATACTAAAGCTATATTTTAAACTACGACTGGGAAATATTTTAAGCAATATTTTAACTTGAGACAATGCAATATTTTGACCTGAGACAAGTCTAAAAGTTGGCCTGTGGCTGCGCTGTATTCTGACCTGTAACAGGGCTAAATTTTGACCTCCGACTAGGCTAAATTTTGAGCTGCTATAAGGCTAAATTCGAGATGTGACAAAGCCATGTTCTGACCTGTAACAGGGATGGATTTCAGCCTACCACTCATCTATATTTTGAGCTGCTAAAAGGCTACATTCAACATGTGGCAAGGCTATATTCTAACCTGTAACAGGGCTACATTTTAAGCTACGACTAGGCTATATTTTTTAACTGCTATAAGGCTAAATTCGACATGTGGTAAGGCTTTATTCTGACCTGTAACAGGGCTACATTTTAACCTATGACTAGGCTACATTATTGAGCTGCTACAAGGCTGAATTCGAGATGTGGCAAGGCTATATTCTGACCATTAACAGGGCTACATTTTAGCCTACCACTAGGCTATATTTTGAACTGCAATTAGGCTACATTTAACAAGTGAAAAGACTATATTTGTGCTTAAGGCAAAGCTTTATATTCGCCTATCCTAGATCAAACTATAGTCTTGTTGTGTGGCTATATTTTGACCTGTAATAAGGCTATATTTTGACCTAGAGCTAAGAAATAGTTTGACCGGCGATAAGAATATATTGTGACCTTAGATTAGAAAATATGTTGACCTATGATAAGGCAATATTTTAACCTAAGACAAGACTCTATGTTGGCCTGTAGCAAGGCTATATTCTGACTTGGAACAGTGCTACATTTTAAGTTACGACTAGGCTATATTTTTGAGCTGCTATAAGGCCAAACTTGTCATGTGGCAATGCTATATTCTAACCTGTAACAGGGCTACATTTTAACTTACGACTAGGCTATATTTTGAACTGCGATAAGGCTCCATTTGACATGTGAAATGACTATATTTGTGCTTAAGGCAAAGCTTTATATTGGCCTATCCTAGATAAAACTAAAGTCTTGTTGTGTGGCTATATTTTGACCTGTAGTAAGGATATATTTTGACCTAGAGCTGAGAAATAGTTTTACCGGCGATAAGACTATATTCTGACCTGCGATTAGAAAATATTTTGACCTACGATACGGCAATATTTTAACCTAAGACAAGACTCTATGTTGGCTATATTCTGACCTGTAACAGGGCTACATTTCAAACTACGACCAGGCTATATTTTGAGCTGCACTAAGGCTACATATGACATGTGGCAAGGCTATATTCTGACCTGTAACAAAACTACATTTCAACCTACGACTAGGTTATATTTTGAGCTGCTGTAACAGGTGTAATTAGTACCTCAAGGGTGGTATCCAACTGCCGGAAAGCATTGAATGAGCTGGCAGCTCGGATACAACTTCAGCTCATCTGGGTACCAGGGCATAGCAATAACCCAGGTAGCAACTCAGCAAAAAACGAAACGAAGTTACACTCGTCCTCGATTAATCAACACACAGGATTGTGCGACGCAACTTCCACTCCATTTCTTCCACTGACCGTTACTTCCACTAGTTCTTATTTCCACTAACCATCACTTCCACTAGTTCTTTTTTCCACTCCATTTCTTCCACTCCAGTTCTTCCACTTACCAATACTTCCACTACACCTTTACTTCCACTAACCACCAATTCCACCATACCTTTTTTCCAATTCAAAATAATTGTACAATTTATTCAAATTACATTATATTATTCCACATTTTATACAGTATAAGAATCACAGAGAGATATTGTGGCCTACAGCTTGTAGGTACTCCAGAATCCTATTTTCTTCGTCAAAAAGAGCAGGGCGATACAGAGACGATGATGCAGCAACTTGACTTGGGACAAAAAATCAAAAAAGGGCAATTACAATCGAAAATTAAAGCCGAGGAACGAATAGCAAACATTGTCAAAAAATTTAGTAAATTCGACGAAGAAAATAGGATTCTGGAGTACCTACAAGCTGTAGGCCACAATATCTCTCTGTGATTCTTATACTGTATAAAATGTGGAATAATATAATGTAATTTAAATAAATTGTACAATTATTTTGAATTGGAAAAAAGGTATGGTGGAATTGGTGGTTAGTGGAAGTAAAGGTGTAGTGGAAGTATTGGTAAGTGGAAGAACTGGAGTGGAAGAAATGGAGTGGAAGAAATGGAGTGGAAAAAAGAACTTGTGGAAGTGATGGTTAGTGGAAATAAGAACTAGTGGAAGTAACGGTCAGTGGAAGAAATGGAGTGGAAGTAAAGGTGTAGTGGAAGTATTGGTAAGTGGAAGAAATGGAGTGGAAGAACTGTCCCCCTACGAACACACAGGTATCCAATTTGTAATAAGGAAGGCGATCCTCTCTAATATTATTTCAAAGATCACCAATAATAGGTGGAGGAATTAGAGTAACTGTAGCACCACTAGACAGATATGGCATCAGTGCGACAGAAAAAGAAGCGAAGCAATAATTTTTTTAAAGGGGAGTGACATCGCTCAAACGGTAGACGTCATTACGGAACACTGCCCTTCGGTAAGCACGCTCAAAGATTAGGAATTCTCTACAATGACTACTGCAAAGGGTGTCTTGATGTAGAAGAGGAGGAAAGCGTTGTGCACTATTTCTGTCAATGCCCCTCTCTAGCTGGAATAAGAGGTTCATATCTAGGCCGTTCGTATCTGGTCGAACTCTCTGACCTTGAGTCGCTAGATGTTCAAAACCTTTCAAAGTTTGTCATCAGCCAAATGGTTCTCGTAAGAGAATTATCATACCGTAGTATCATCCTCTTCGGGCCTAAGTGTGCACCTCCATGTGCGGTGCAACCACTACAAACTAACCTTGGGCTACTAGCCATATCTAAAGAATGTTTAGAATTAACAGGAAATAGACAGATTCTTAAAAAAATTAAGAAAAATGTTAGGATTTTCTTTGTCTTATGTTGTATACGATATTTATTTATTTTTAACGGAAGTGTTTATTATGTATAACATATTTGACGTGGCGTTTTAAGGGAGGTAATAAATGCGGCCATTAAATTTTAAGTATCGGAAAGTGCGGGCTTGAATGCACGCCAACGATATATCTTTGAGCTTTTGTGCACGGCCCCCGCGATTTAAGCCCATTTTCACCGCTATCATCTTTCCCATAAAAGGGACGAGTAGAAGGCGGAAGGAAATCGCGAAGAATACACGCGATTTCGCTTTTGTGGATATAACGGTTATAATAAATATTCAATCATAAAGAAATTTATAAAATATATATTTAAAAAGCAGAAACAAAGAACTAGGTCATTGAAAACAATAAATATTTATATCTTGAACCAGTTTTTCATCTTTTACGCAGTGAAACATATTTAACTATGATTTAAAAAAGGAAAACACTTGGTTAAATTTCACTAATACGTATTTCGAGAGCATGTATGGGGATCTCAGTTATTTCAAGAGATAACAGTTTGGAAAAGTTGCACAAACTAACTTTATTCTACTGTTATTATTATAACTCCAAAACTATTCACAAAAAAATAATTCTTCCATTTTCACTCCATCTAAATAAATATTTATTTAGATGTAGTGAAAATGGAAGAATTATTTTTAAGCGTTATTTATTTTTAACTTAACTGTAAATCTGTGGTTTATACGCGTGGCGCATGAAGTAAAATTTCGAGTTTAGAAAAGCCCCGTGAAAATTTGTCTCGGGTCGCTGCGCGACCCTCGACAAATTTTCTACGTGGGGCTTTTCTAAACTCGAAATTTTACTTCATGCTTAGTCTGGGAGTGGAAAACACTCGTCAAACGACTATTAGAACTTTTAACGACAGTACTAATACACAAACTGTACTTATTTTCATTAATTATATCGATTTAATAAAAACACAATTGACATTTTCTTTTAGATACTTTACAGATAACCCTGTATAAAAAATACCACACCCATCTTGTAGATCTCGTCGAAATAGCCGAAATGCATGTATTATAGTTTTCTGTAACTCGATTAGTTTTTGAGTAACAGCGTTTTTTGTGACAATTGAAAAACGCCGAGAGTTTAAGCGAGGGCGCTAGGTTTTTTTTGTATTTCGCAAAAGTTGCAAATAACTCAATAACTAATTTTAATAGGGAAAAATAGTTTGAATAAAAGTTAAAGATAATGAAATTTCGGACAATTTTTCTATCTTTGCGTTATTTCGTAGCTGTCTTGTTTCTTGGAGAAAACGGCAATTTGTTTAGAGATTCGTGAAAACTTGCAATTTTTACAAAGTTACGGAATAACTTGGAATTATTTATTGCATTTTCTGTGGGAGTTTTTGAACCTAACTTCGGGATAAATCAGCGTTTTGCGGGATAAATCAGCGTGGCGCATGAAGTAAAATTTCGAGTTTAGAAAAGCCCCGTGAAAATTTGTCTCGGGTCGCTGCGCGACCCTCGACAAATTTTCTACGCGGGGCTTTTCTAAACTCGAAATTTTACTTCATGCTTAGTCTGGGAGAAGAAAACACTCGTCAAACGACTATTAGAACTTTTAACGACAGTACTAATACACAAACTGTACTTATTTTCATTAATTTTATCGATTTAAAAAAAAACACAATTGACATTTTCTTTTAGATACTTTACGGATAACCCTGTATAAAAAATAAACACACCCATCTTGTAGATCTCGTCGAAATAGCCGAAATGCATGTATTATAGTTTTCTGTAGCTCGATTTGTTTTTGAGTAACAGCATTTTTTTGTGACAATTGAAAAGCGCCGAGAGTTTAAGCGAGGGCGCTAAGTTTTTTTTGTATTTCGCAAAAGTTGCAAATAACTCAATAACTAATTTTAATAGGGAAAAATAGTTTGAATAAAAGTTGAAGATAATAAAGTTTCGGACAATTTTTCTATCTTTGCGTTTTTTCGTAGCTGTCTTGTTTCTTGGAGAAAACGGCAGTTTGTTTAGAGATACGTAAAAACTTACAATTTTTACATAATTCCGGAATAACTTGGAATTATTTATTGCAATTTCTGTGGAAGTTTTTGAACCTAACTTCGGGATAAATCAGCGTTTTGTACGCGTGGCGCATGAAGTAAAATTTCGAGTTTAGAAAAGCCCCGTGAAAATTTGTCTCGGGTCGCTGCGCGACCCTCGACAAATTTTCTACGCGGGGCTTTTCTAAACTCGAAATTTTACTTCATGCTTAGTCTGGGAGTGGACAACACTCGTTACTTTAAAATAAATCACAACTGGTAACGTGTTTTAACAACACTTATAGGTCTTAGGAGTTGTTAAATGAGTGAGTTACTCAACTGTTTCCAAGGCACTTTTACAAAAAGGGAAAGATTACAATTTTACAAACAAAATGTACAATAAACTATAAGTATGATACATCATTAAATTCAGAACAAAATATTCTTCCAAAAAATATGAAAATCTAAAATGGCGCCCATAAGAAAAACAAAAGTTGGCTATTGTCCCTGGGTAAATGTAATAGTTATCTTAAAATACAATATGTTACTAGATTTTTTGTTAAAAAGTGCCTCTATAATGTCAAAGTTGTAAATGTCCGGATTTAATGGTTTTTGAATAAAAAAATAAAAACGAAATTTAAAATAATCCATTTTTTGACCAAATCTTAAAAACGAAAGGAGATATTTCAAATGTGTTTTTAGATTATTACTGGGCCTTGAAATACGCAACTTTGTCCCAATTTAACCGACTTTCTATCTCTTCAAATAACCAAGATTCCCATACATTCTGTTGAAATACAGGCACCCTGTGTATTAGTGAAATTTAACCAAGTGTTTTCTTTTTCAAATCACATTAAATATTTATGAAATATATTTAAAAGCAGAAACAAGTTAATCCACAGTGTTCTCACAGTCCGATTTATTCAGAATATTTAAATGTTGTAATGAATTTATTTTATCTAATCCGCAACAGACAAATCTAAGAAGTATACTTACTTATAATGGTTTGTAAATTAAATTCACTTGGTTTTGTTTCACTTATATACTTACTTAATTTAACCCATTAACGGCCGAGCAGTTAGAGTTAACTCTAAAAGTTAATTTTAGATAAAATTCTACACTTCTTTTTATGATTTCAACGAATGACTTATTGTATTACATACTCTGAATTTTTCTTGTAAATATACATAATGTAGACACTCTAAATGCAAGGCATTCGTCGATTTTGTAGAAAAACGTGCAATATAAAGTTTAGAATGAGTATTTCCACTCCCAGACTAAGCATGAAGTAAAATTTCGAGTTTAGAAAAGCCCCGCGTAGAAAATTTGTCGAGGGTCGCGCAGCGACCCGAGACAAATTTTCACGGGGCTTTTCTAAACTCGAAATTTTACTTCATGCGCCACGCGTATAAAACACTGATATTTTGAAGTTAGAAGTTCACTGAGAACATTTTTTTAAATGAGTAATAATCGACATATTTAAATAACAAAATATTTATGTTGTTCTTTATACATTTTCAAGTCAAGTCAAATAATATAATATATCAAATTAACTTATTTATTAATTAATTAACATAAAATTAATAATGCTGCATATATGCATCAATGGCGCCTAATGGGTTAAAGTTTATAATTACAAGATCATTTTATAAACAAATTAATTCACAGTGTTCTCACAGTTCGATTAATTCAAAATATTTAAATTTTGCTATGAATTTATTTCATCTAATCCGCAATACACAAATCTCAAAAGTATACCTTCTCAATTTAAAATTTCTAATTACAAGATCATTATATAAACACATGAATTCACAGTGTGTTTACAGCTAGATATATTGAGAATATTTAAATTTTGTTATGAATTTATTTTCTCTAATCCCCAATACACAAATCTAAAAAGTATAGCAACTCAATTCGAAATTTCTAATTAGAAAACATCGTTTGTTTTCGAATAATTAATTGCTTTCTGCAGCCGGGGTTTTGCGCTTGTAAATTTTTCGAGGGTTTTTATTGATTGATCGAGTATCCTCGTTGTTTCGTGCGGTGCTCCAGTTAATAACTTCCCTTTGTCGACGTTAATTTGCCCCACGTCAAAAACACGTCCGATTGAAAATACATTTTAACCGCAATTTTCCGCACAACACTCGACCAAACTCAAATTAGTCGTGATTTTGTACAAAATCGACGATCGAATGAGAAATTGTGTTTTCAAGTACATTCTGTACATTTTATATTTAATGTTTACTCTCGGTAAAACCATTTAAAAATACAATTACTGCTTAATATTAACAATAAATTTAAAGTAATAAATAAGGTACCCTCTCAACCGCAGCTCCTATGGGGAGTATAGGAGCTTGTTGAGAGGGTACCTTATTAAAGATATTTGTATATGAAATTTGAGTTTGTTTGTCACGACTAATACATATTCACAATTGAGAGGCTCAGTGGATAAGTAGTATATGTAACATGAAATTCATTTGTGTAAACTGGAGATAAAGTTTTATAGAAAAATCTGTGTAGGTCTAATCAATAACATTGTACATTATATTGAGAGATACTTGATGATTTCTTTTAACACTGTGATATCTTAAAAACATCACCACAAGCTATGGACGGAAAGAAATATAAATATTTTACACTATATGTATGTGTATGTTTGTGTTAATATTTTATTTTTTTTATTGTGTCACTATTTAGTGAATATCTGTAAACTTTTTTATATTATATTGTACTTTTATCAACTTTTTTATGACATATCCTAACTATATTTCAGTACACAAATTTAGGATCAATAAATTTACTTTACTTTACTTTACTTTGTACCACTTTTTCTAACTAAATATGAATCTCATTTGTAGATATCTGTACTTAAACCAATTTTTGAGAAAATTTCACTTGTACTACTTTTCCACTGATCCCCGCAATTAATATATTAAATAAAAACTGTGTTGGCATTTTAATTGTTTTGCGTTTTTGTCACAATACGAACATTAAATGAATTTCTTTTTTTGTATTTGAGTTCATTTCTATATTTCCATACTTAATATATTAACTATTAACAACAACAAAACCGAAAAGCACGTTCGTTTCTTGAGTAATTGACGAAAGCACCTACTTAAAAAAGTTTCCCGCACTCTGCCCCAAAAGAACAACAAGTCCGAGGCTGCTTGATTTCCCTGCTGGCCGCGCCATTCCGGATTGAATCTTGGTTCCCAACATGAGAGCAGGACGTGATCTCTTTTGGCAAAGTTTCAACGCCGACTCAGAATCCTCTAATGATACACTCGCAGTTTAAAACTAACCTAACTCCACAACCGGATAAAATTGCTGTAGGCAATTGTAGTGTTAGGCCTAGAGTATTCAATAATATTCTATGGAGGAACAAGATTAATTTTAAATATTTAATTATTCTAAATTCACCTTAGAAATGTTTTAATTAAATTTGATAACTAGAAAAATAATAAGGTATTAAATGTAGGTACTTATAAAATAAAATAAATATATAGTTTTTACGGTGTTAACGTTTGTTCCGCTTAAAAAAAAAACACTCGCGTCATCGCCACCATGGTCAAATGTAAGGCAAAAGAAGCTGATATGATTAGCACAGCGCTGTTACTGCGTAGCGGCAAAAACCCAACCAATAGTCAAGAACTAAATCACTAAAAACAATAAATATTTATATCTAAATCAAGTTTCTCATCTTTCACGTGATGAAACATATTTAACTATGATTTAAAAAAGGAAAACACTTAATTAAATTTCACTAATGCGTATTTCAACAGAATGTATGAGGATCCCAGTTATTTGAAGAGATAGAGTCAGTTAACAGTTTGGAAAAGTTGCACAAACTAACTTTATTCTACTGTTATTATTATTACTCCAAAACTATTCACAAAAAAATAATTCTTCCATTTTAACTACATCTCAATAAGTATTGATCACCATCACACTTAAGCGTTATACATTTTTAACTTCACTGTAAATCAGTGGTTTATACGCGTGGCGCATGAAGTAAAATTTCGAGTTTAGAAAAGCCCCGTGAAAATTTGTCGAGGGTCGCTGCGCGACCCTCGACAAATTTTCTACGCGGGGCTTTTCTAAACTCGAAATTTTACTTCATGCTTAGTCTGGGAGTGGATAACACTCGTTCTTAGAAGTTTCAAATTGAAGGATTACTAAGTTTATTACCATTTTACAAAGGCTACAGCTCGAAGGACCAATCATGGTCTTCGGAGACCGAAATATCGAAGTTGGGTTGGTTTTCAGTGCATTTTTTATTTCACTTTAAATCAATGTTTTATACGCGTGGCGCATGAAGTAAAATTTCGAGTTTAGAAAAGCCCCTTGAAAATTTGTCTCGGGTCGCTGCGCGACCCTCGACAAATTTTCTTCGCAGGGCTTTTCTAAACTCGAAATTTTACTTCATGCTTAGTCTGGGAGTGGATAACACTCGTTCTTAGAAGTTTCAAATTGAAGGATTACTAAGTGTATTACCATTTTACAAAGGGTACAGCTCGAAGGACCAATCATGGACTCGCGTCGGATGAAAGCACAATTGAGGGGTCCAATGCAATAATCAGCCAAGTCCATTTCTATGAGGAAATGGGTTAAGTATTCAATATTCTTATAAAGTTTAAAATTCTGTGTTATAGCATCATGTAACAATCTGGTTTAAATTTGCAGTGCATTGGTGTATTGTTAGTTGCATGCATAATAATCATTATGTTTTTTTTTTCTTGCATGTAAACAGTTTTTGTCTCTCTTCAACGTTTTATAAAACTGGACTTGGTTGGTTATTGCATTGGACCTCTTAATTGTTTAATCGATTTGAGAATGATTTATGTTTACAAAAGCGTTTTACGCGGGTTAAACTAGTAAGAACGGCGGAGATGTTGACGCGATTACTTCGTACTTTAACAAAATGGTGTCGTCGCTGTGCTAATCAAATCAGCTTTTTTTTTCCTGTGGGGGCCGTCTTCCTTTCGGATCCGGAAGCACTGCAGCCTAGGTGACTTATTGTACTGCCCCAATATTATTACACTCACGCAACTATTCCGAACTCGATGCCCAAAGCAGCTTTATTTTTGATTAAAAAACACTTAGAACCATTCTTCAATACTTTATTTTGTAACCAAATCTACATTTCGGACACGAAGTGTCCATTATCAATGGTTTGATACTAATACAAACAATATACATTTTACACTGATTTATATACACTAAAAAATTAGGGAATTAGAGGGTGTCGGTAGGGGGTGTGGTTATGGTGGTAATAAACTAATTTTAGCCGAAAAAAGGTTATCTGTGGGTAAGTAGGTACGTGTTTGATGAGGATTCCAAGGGATTAGGAAAACACCCGAGTTTCAGGTGGACACACTAAATCTAATAAAACATTTTCGAGCGGACTTAAATCGAAATTTAACAGTAGGTTTTCTTGTTTTTTCATTTGAATTGCCTCCAACATATTTATATGATAGTGTGTAGAATGTTTCAATAATTTTACGTTTTCTAAAGTGAACTTATGGCCCGTTTCAATTGCATGGTTAGCGACCGCAGATTTATCCGGATTCAGGTGTTTAATGTGTGAGACATGTTCCTTGAATCTAGTTTGAATGTTTCTTTGTGTTTGTCCTATGTATATTTTGTCACAATTCGAACATTTAATGGAATAAATTCCAGATTTTTCTAAGAAATGTGTTTTGTTAAAAGTGTTCCCTAGTAAATTGTGTAATTTTGTATTTACATAGTACGCTGGGGTTAAATTGAATTTCTTGTACAATTTTTTGAAATTATTTTCGATTGTGGGGGAATAACTTAGTCTGACATATTTTGTTTCTTTTATCCATTGATAATGGACACTTCGTGGACACTTCGTGTCCGAAATGTACATTTGGTTACAAAATAAAGTATTGAAGAATGGTTCTAAGTGTTTTTTAATCAAAATATAATTATCTTCAAGTAACTCAATCAATCCAAATACAGCTTTATTTGTCAGCTTTATTTGTCTTACATTTGACCATGGTGCTGATAACATTACCACCATGTCGTTATATTTATATATTATTATATTTCTTCACCTAAAGAATCTACAATGTAGCGAAACAATTGTAGTGAGTTAAATAATAAGTTGAAAATCATAAATAGTCTGCTATTATATTAAATTACAACCATGGTTCAATGTAAGACAAAAGATGCCGATTTGAATAGCACAGCGCTATTACTGCGTAGCGGCAGAAAAACCCAACCAATAGTCGATACAAATCTCTATAAATTGTAGAAATTTGACAGCTCCAGCTTAATACCGAACGGAGATATGATTTTTCAAAGAGTCATTTTACCCAATTTTTACTCAAATGTTGGGTCCTGGTACCAATTAAAAAATCCCCACTTCTTTCCTAATCACAGAAAAACAACGCGACTAAAACCAAAAGATAGAGGACAAAAATATATACAAACTATGAATATTTCATCGCTTCAACTCAATATCAAACGGAGATATGATTTTTCAAATAGTCGTCTTTACCTATTTTTACTACAATTTTGGCTCCTGCTACCAATTAAAAAATCCCCGCTTTTTTTCTAATTACAGTGAAACAACGGGACCAAAACCAAAAAATAGACGATAAAAAGGTGTACAAACTGTTGAAATTTCATCGCTCCAACTTAATACCAAAAGGTGCTATGATTTTTTAACAAGTATTTTTATCCAATCTTTGCTAAAATTTTCACTCCCGGCACCAATCAAAAAATCCCCACTTCTCTTCTAATTACACTAAAACAACGAGACTATAAGGAAAGATAGACGACAAAAATCACTACAAACTGTTAAAATTTGATCGCCCCAACTTTAAGCCGAACAGAGATATGATTTTTGAAAAGTAGTTTCATCCTATTTTTCAACCGTTAACTTTGTAGTACATCTTATATAAAATTACGAAAAAACTATTCGTGAAAATGCAAACAGTGTCTTAATTAATAATAGATGATTGAGTTACGTGAAGATTATAATAATAAAAAGAAGTATCAATAACCTTTCTTCACACACTTTATTTTAATACCAGATGTACATTTCTGTCACCAAGTGACCATTATCAATGGATTTTTTAATACTTTTTATTAGTGTCTTAATTAATAAGACAATTTAAGACAATAAATATCCATTGAAACAACTACTTCCCGTGCAAATACACCTCCGGATATTGGATTATACTGTGGTGCACCGCTGGATAAATCGGACAGGCGGTGGCCCGCCAAGCGTAACCAACCAACCAAAAATAATAAAAAATTATTATAAATCAGAAAACCAAATAAAGAAGTCGTTTTCGTGCAACCTTACTAATTCCTGTTTTTAATTTTATTGAACGGCGACTCCACTACCACTACAACTGGTGACCCCGACGAGATTTGAACACGTCGGGGTCACCAGAAAGTTGCGTATTCAAATCACGTCGGGGTCACCAGTTGTAGTGGTAGTGGAGTCGCCGTTCAATAAAAGTAAAAACAGGAATTAGTCTCAATAAAGGTTGCACGAAAACGACTTTTTTATTTGGTTTTCTGATTTATAATAATTTTTTATTATTTTTGGTTGGTTGGTTACGCTTGGCGGGCCACCGCCTGTCCGATTTATCCAGCGGTGCACCACAATACAATGAAATATTTAAAATCTTATTTAATTTGATTTGTTACAACGCTCTATTAAAGTATATATAAAGTTTAGGTCAAATTCTCTTCAAACCAACTAACAATACAATTTAAAATGAAAGGAGAAATAGCAACAAATTAGAAGTGAAAGGACTTGGATTAAAACTAATGTCTTAGGCCATCTATAGACGCGTTTCGAGATTTGTGTCTCTTCAGTATAGCTTTGCTTTTCACGAATAGTTTTTTCGTAATTTTATATATTATGTTTAATGTGTGCAAACTATAAGAAGCGTACGCTTATTTTCTCGAATTCAAATAGTTTTGAATTTGAATTTATCTTGTTTGTAGTACATCTTCATAACAATTTAATTAAAACACTTAACTTTGTTTTACTACTGTAATTAATAAAAGTGGTAAAACAATGTTAAGTGTTTTAATTATACTACTGATATTCGGATATTTAATTAAAACACTTGGTTTTGTTTCACTAATTTATATTTTCTCCGACTAGTTTCGACCATTGGTCATCTTCGGGGAAGATGACCAATGGTCGAAACTAGTCGGAGAAAATATAAATTAGTGAAACAAAACCAAGTGTTTTAATTAAATATCCAGAATTATATTCAAAAATGTTTCACCACGGGTTAAGTGAGAAATTAATTAAAGATACTGATATTCGTGTTAAAAATCCACATTTAACACGCAAATCCCGTGTTTAATGTACTTGAGTATTAAACGCACCCCATTTATGCAGCCAACACAAATAAATAATGCACATATTATAAGATTGTTGCGAACAAAGAATAATTCAAAATATCTAGAATATTTTCCATTCGGAAAAATTCTCCACTCTATCGATTTTATACATGCAAATGCAGTGGAACTCGCAGAAACGATTTTTTTTTTATCGTTTCACAAATATGCAATACCAGAAATAACCTGCAGCATTTCAGCCCGGCTCTTTCATGTTGAGTTTCAAGAGCGCCGACTAACACTTCCATTAATTACCGATTCGGAGCGAAAATTGCGAAAGAGTAGCAATTTTTTCTGCGCTGTTTGCAAATGAAGCTTGAAAATACCGATCTTTAGTTTTGAATTGAAAACATTCATTGATATAGATTTACTAAGGTATACAGACTATTGCTGTTAGAAACATGAACATTTTATGCAGAACCGAATCGATATAGATATTTTTTAATCAACATGAGTTTTAATTAAAAATACACAATCAGAGTTAAATCTTAAATTTTCGAGGCGTTCACTTCATGATACATTTTCAATTCTGATATAAAGAAAACACTTAACTTTTTTATACCACTTTTATTAAATAAAAGTGGTATAAAAAATTAGAGTTACGTCTAGATAATAATAATAAAAATAATAATCGCTTTATTGTAACAACACATACAAAACAAAATACATATTCAATTACATAACCTTAGTATATATATATATATGTATACGTTACAAAAAGAATAGGCCTTAGCTCGGTGTTCACCAGCTAGTCTGCCGACTATTCCTAAAAAAAATACTTATAAAATAATACGTATAATAAAAAAATAGATAATTTATATATTAAGCAATACATAATTTTAATTGTTTAAATACTTTATATAATTCATTTTAAACTTTGATAATGAGTAACTAGAGTCGATAGGAACCTTATTCAAAACATGGGCTATTCTGTACCGAAAAGACCTTTTAAACATTTGATCAAACTGAATTGATAAATAAAGCACTAATAAACTGCCTTTATACTTTTAAATAGAAGAAATTTGTGAAATAAGCGAGACACGCATTCCTGAAAGAATATATGCTAGCAATTTAAAAAAAAATGACATAATTTCGCTTGCATTCGCTCGATTTATTTCCGAGGCCGGGAAACGTACGCGCGTTTATCTCGATAATGGTGGCGAATTTTCTCCAGAAAATTGTCTCTTCTGCCAGAGCTGCTAACTTTCGCAAGGATCGTTTATTATTACCCATCATGTTTTTCTTTTAACCATCTCAAAATTACACAAATTTATTTTATACAGTCTAAGTCTACAGGCTGCTATAAAAGCGTTACATTTGATAATAGCAATAATTGGTTTTTACTTTCATAACTTTATACAGAGAGTTTTATGTAACACCGAACATTTTTATAACGAGAATTTTTCTTTAAAGTATCCATATGCATACGTTGCACATTTTCCGATGCTCGGTTTCTTAAAAGAATCCAATTTAAAGCTTTAAGCGAGTGTTTTCCACTCACAGATTAAGCATGAAGTAAAATTTCGAGTTTAGAAAAGCCTGAAAATTTGGTTTGGTCGCGTAGCGCGAAGCGCGGAGCGGCCAAACCAAATTTTCAGGCTTTTCTAAACTCGGAATTTTACTTCATGCGCCACCGGTACAAAACACTGATTCAATGTAAAGTTTGGTGGTGTGTTTTAAACTTCGTAGTATGTCAGTGTTTTATACGCGTGGCGCATGAAGTAAAATTTCGAGTTTAGAAAAGCCTGAAAATTTGGTTTGGCCGCTCCGCGCTTCGCGCTACGCGACCAAACCAAATTTTCAGGCTTTTCTAAACTCGAAATTTTACTTCATGCTTAGCCTGGGAGTGGAAAACACTCGGTTAAAGCTTCAAATTAAATTTAATAAACCAAGCATAGAAAAATTCTCGTTATGAAAATGTTCGGTGTTACATAAAACTCTCTGTATATTAACCCATTAACGACCAAGCAATTATAGAGATAATTCTAAAAGTTGATTTTACGTAAAATTCTTCGACACTTCAATTTATGAAATCTATGATTGACTAATTGTATTACATACTGTGAATTTATCTTTTAAATATACATAATGTATATGCTGTAAAAGTTCAAGCATTCGTCGATTTTATATAAAAACGTGCAGTTTGAAGTTTAGAACGAGTGATTCCACTCCCAAACTAAGCATGAAGTAAAATTTCGAGTTTAGAAAAGCCTGAAAATTTGGTTTGGTCGCGTAGCGCGAAGCGCGGAGCGGCCAAACCAAATTTTCAGGCTTTTCTAAACTCGAAATTTTACTTCATGCGCCACGCGCATAAAACACTGTAATATTGTGAAGTTAGAAATGCACTCACATTAGTATTTTTTTTTTTAAATAAGTAATAATCGAAATATATAAATAACAAAATATTAACATTTTTCCTTATAATTAATTATGCATAAGGAAAAATGTTAATATTTTGTTATTTATATATTTCGATTAGTCAGATCAAATAATGTAATACATCAAATTAACACTAAATAGGTTAATTTGATTAACCAACAAATAATATCAAAGGTTTTAATGGATATTTATTGTCTCTATACCGATTTTTTGTAAATTTATTGTCTTGTAATTAGGATTGTTTCGTGTTGGACAATAAATATTATTATTATTATTATTAAGTTGTCTTATTAATTAGGACATTGTTTGCAATTTCACGAATAACATTTTCGTAATGTTTTATATTATATTAACAATTAATAATTCAATTCAAGTATAAGTATTCAAACAATAATGATACACTTATAGACGAGATATATACATTATGGTGAATATTGTCACAAATATAAATATAGGTATATAGACAAAAAACGCAAACTTAAACTAGTTGTAAATTAACTAATACAAATTAAAGAGACATTTCAGTGAGTAACAGTAAAGAGTTCCGAGGAATATCCACCTATTTATAGTAATCATCTATGTTGTAATATTCTTTATTTATTAGCTATTTTAATAAATTAAATTTAAATTGTTTTAGATCGGTTATTTTACTTAAACTATCCGGCAATTTATTATATAGTTTCAGCCCGCTGTATATTGGTGACTTTTCAAACACACTGAGGCGATGTATTGGGTAGGCATATAATGAATTATGTCGAGTATTGCAATTGTGATTATGTTGATACAGAGCAAATTTATGTTTGTGTTTAAAATTAAAAATAAGAACTTCGTGAATGTATAAACTGTAAAATGTGAGAATTTTCGCATTTTGGAAATAAACAACCTAAAATATGCTGAATCATGTAGAGGACTACATGATTCAGCATATTTTAGGTTGTTTATTATTCTTATTGCTCTTTTTTGCATTTGAAAAATTGTATTGGTAATGGTGCTATTTCCAAAGAATATAATTCCGTACCGCAATATCGAATCGAAATTTGCTTTATACACTGTAATTAAAGTTTGTGTGGTAACAATAGGTTTTAATATTCACAAGGCGAAACAGATGGAATTTAATTTAGTATAAAGACTTCCACAGTGATTTTTCCAATCTAGCTTGCTGTCTATAGTTACACCTAGCAGGTTGGCAGATGTACATATGTCTATATTTATATAATATATAATATAATGTTGCGTGTATGCATTAATGGCGCTTAATTAAAGTGATTCATAATAAATTGGAGTGCTAGTTCAGGGTGTTAAATGTTTAAAGATCTCTGTTTTTCCTCTAGAACTTTGTTCATTACTACCTAACACGTGAAAGCAAAGTATACTGAATTATTATTTGAAATACCTAAAATTATTAGGTGAAATTTTGTAAATATAACTTGAATTTTATTATTTATTAATTATAAATAGAATTCTCGGTTGTTGAGGTTGGATTAAATAGAACTGTTTATATCAAAATAATGGTGAATGCGCCGGGCTGTAATCATAACTCTGTAAGTTCGTAAAGACACAATGTAATATTTGGGTCACTAAAAGTTGAAACGTTGCAATATTGTATTTGTGTAAAGTAAGGAAATACATTCTGCACTCGAGAAAGGGAATTATTCGGTTTAAAGTAAGGAAATGCGTTCTGTGCTCAAGGTAGACATTTTCGACTGCTCGTTTGATCTCGGCGGCTCGGGTACGCTGAAGAGTTTCAGGATCGTTAACCCTCGTCAGCCGAAAAGTAGCAATATAGCCCCGGGCCACCAATCACCGCCATTTCCAACAACGGTCGACTGCACGAATTGCACTGGCTGCTCATCCCCGCGCTTTTGTCTTCGCCTCTCGCGAAAAGCGGAAAGCGGAAAACGGAAAGCCTGATGAGGGTTTAATCCCGCCACCTGATATGTTTAACCAACCGCTAAAAGTTATACATTAAATTAAATTAAATTAAATTAATTTTAAACAATGCTACGTTTTGTTCGGTTTATATCTACACATTCCTATGCCTCGACAAAAGTTTAAAAACTGAATTCATACTATTCAATATCCAGATTCTTAGAATCAACACTTTTCTAAGCCCTAAAATACGCTGGATTGCCTTAACAAGTTATATTGTTAAGATAAAGTAATACTGGATGATTTAAATTAAAACACTTGGTTTGATTCACTTATTTATATTTTTTTGGAGAAAATATAAATAAGTGAAACAAACCAAGTGTTTTAACTTAAATTATCCAGTATTAGATTCAAAAATGTTTCACCACGGGTTAAGTGAGAAATTAATTAAAGATATAGTTAAGATATAGTTTCTGAAAATCAAGTCTGCCTTAAAGGGAACCCGGTTCGAGTCGATGGAAGAGGTAAAGCGAAAATCGGCGGAGCTCCTAAATGCTCTTTCAGCATTGCTTTGCCCAATGGAAAAAAAACGAATGGAACGGTGTGTGGTGAGGGGAGGGGAGTACATTGAAGGGGAGCATTCGATTGTAGAATCATTTTTAAAATAAACATTTTTTTTCATAAGCAGCGTCGTTATTTAATAGCCAGACCTCGTATATTTATCACAACAAATTCTGATAACTACATATTTTTTACATAATTTTTCCTTGGCCGAGAACATCTTGCACCTGTTTCATTGTTTTGTAGAAGTATTTATAAAGAAAATCTACAAAATTTAGTGTCACACATATACTGTATATGTGACATTAAATTTTGTAGATCTTCTTTCACACACATACTGTATATGTGACATTAAATTTTGTAGATCTTCTTTCACACACATACTGTATATGTGACATTATATTTTGTAGATCTTCTTTCACACACATACTGTATATGTGACATTAAATTTTGTAGATCTTCTTTGACACTAGTAGCGAACGTGTTAAGTTAATCAACTCTCTATCATATATTTGGTTTGAGTTACGTGAAGAGTTAAATATAATGAACTTAATAATAGACTAACACTTTCTTCACCAAAAGTGAAGAAAGTGTTAGTCTTTTATTAAGTTTATTAAACTCTCTATCACTTTAAATAAACGAGATTCGCATGCGTTGCCACGAAATACCGACACCTAGGTATATGAAAGTACCCGAGAGAATTTCCGGATAATCAGATTTACAACTCCCGAGTCCGGCAGTGCGCGCTGTGGGATTCTAGTTCGGCAAGGGAGGACGGAAATGACCGCAAACGCCGATCGGGGGGGGGCCCTTTTCGCCGTGCGACCTCGTTAATTACCATCCGTCCACCCCCTAGGGCAGGACGGATGGGGCTTTTAGTCGGCCGTAGGCGGAGGGCACGCGTACTTTACAACGTGTACGTGCTTATATTACACAAACAGTTCCTTATCCACACACACACCATAATAATTCCAGGCTTGTATTTACTCAGATAGAAGTCTAATTAGAATTATTATTGCGTCCCTCAAGGCGTAACTTCTCCTTATATCAACAAACTAGGATAATGAAGGGATAGTGAAAGGGATAGTTAAAATACTAGATGAGATAATATACTTGTTATTATACGGAAAAGTCGTTAAGTGCCTTCGTTTTTAAATGAATAAAATATTTGGTTTCATATTGCTTTTTTCAGATAAGTATAAATAAAACACTTGTTACATTCAAACACTTTATTGTACTCGCTATATTGTACAACGAGCAAATATTGATAGCTATTAATCACGAGAACGATGTTTGCGGAACGAGCCGTATGCGAGTGGAGCAAGTTGTTCGAGTGATTAATAACCATTAAATGCGAGTTATACACTATAGCGAGTACAATAAAGTATTTAAAAGTAATAGTAAGTGTTTTATTTAAACTAACATCAAAGTAAAAATGAACTTTCAACTATTAACTGCCTCAACAATTAAGTTATTCAGATAAGTACCTATAAAAACAAAAATGTGTTCATTATACGTCCAAACATTTATTCTTCCCTTCTTGAAGTCATGCAAGAATAGACAAATCAATTTTCAGACGTAGAACGAACACATTTTTAAAATGTCAAGTGCCCACGGAAAAATCCCCTTTTCATGACTGGTAATGAAATATGCTATTATTCAAAGGAAGGTTCAGAATTTCTTAATTCACTATTGTAGGCCCCGTTTTCTTTTTATTGTTATTACTATTCCGAAAAGCAAAGAAAAAAAATACGGGCAACTCTAAAAAGGAAAAATACAGTAACGAAGTCAATCAACCGGACGCAATGGGGGGTCGTGTGCATATAAAGGGGGAGAACTCGCGTTTGATCTTACTGTTAGTGTGTATATTCCAAACCAAACCTCCATTGTGTCCGCTCCGCCTCTCGGAGTTATTTTATTCATTCTATTCTTAAAAAAGGCGCGCAATTTTTGTTATCGCGTCCGATTAGCATGGAAATTTCGCTCACCTGGTTTTCAGCGTAGATCCTCTGCTGGGTCGGCTTCTGATACGGGAGGTTCACCAGCTTTATAGTCGCTATATAATCCATGTAATCTACAAACAAACAAAATTACAAAAATTAGAAATAGGAAGAAAGGGTGGGATATCAGAGTTGGGCATTTTTTAATCGAATGATGACTGTTCGGTGCAAATCGGGTAGAGGTCTCTCTAACCCATGCATCCCCTCCTCAATAACCAATTATTGTAACGTGCAACTCGAAAAGAAGAAGACGTCCGCGTTTTACCGATCTTAAATAGTGCGGCCTCCGGCTTATTGAACCTGCCCCCGGATATAGAATTGCCTCCGGCTTATTAGTCTACCCAAAGTTAAATTAAGGAAAAGAAGAAACCGCCAGTCCTCCCCAAGACGTACGAGGATTAAACAGGTTAGTCCTTTACTTCCTCCCGAATTGGAGAGGACACCCCCGCTGGTACGCTTTGTATAGAGCTACCAAATAATGACTAAGGTTCATTTGCACCCCGATCGATTAGCCATTATCATTGATTAAACCTCTGATCAGCGGCGGCCCGCAGCCTAAGTTCAGGGTAGGCCAGAAACTCAAGGTAATATGTATCCGTTATTGAAAGGTGACTTTGTTGTGCAATTCCTTGTATTTATAAAGCGCGATCCCAACCTCAAATTTTGTGTGCCTTAGCGCCGTGGCCTACCCTGAAGTTAGGCTGCGACCCTTCGCTGGCACTGATTGAGTCAAATTTCTAGAATATAAGAGTGTTATAAATTTGTAAGAAATCCTATACATGTCTCTTTCATCAATATGTAATTGAGTAAAATCTGATTGCTGTAAGGACTAAAGTTCCTTACAGCAATCAGATTTTACTCAATTACATATTCTGTTAATACTAAAACCTGACTACTATCATCATCGGCACTCACTTGAAAGTCAAAATAATTCAATTACTATTTTAGCTTAGAATTGTTTTGGCTTTCAAGCGAGTGTAGATGACGATAATAGTCGGACGTTAGTATTAACAGAGAATAAAGTGCATTACAACAATCATATGCGACTTCAGATTACTATAACAGTCACTTTTTTGGCTACTATGTGATTGTAAAAGACTCCAATAGTCAGATGTTGGCTCTAAATAACCACACCAGGCTTCGAAGTGACTATATTTGACACAGTTCTTGTTTTAAGTAACTTTAGTTGACTATAATAGCCAGATTTCGGTATTAAAGTGACTACAGATGACTGAATTAGCAATTTTTGTATTGGTAAAATCACTATAAATAACTACAATAGTCATATTTAGGCATTTTAAGTGATTGTAATTGACTATAATAGCAAGATTTCCGCATTAAAGTGACAAACAATGACTGATTTATTCAATATTTAGTGGTTAAGTGACTATAAGTAACTGCAATAGTCAATAGTTGAGTATTATAGCCAAATTTCATCATTAAAGTGACTACGGATAACTAAATAAGTCAATTTCTATTATATATATATATATATATATATATATTTCAATTGAGTATTAAATTAATAATAAATTGTTAGTTCTTCCCTTCACTCATTAATTAATTAATTAAGCACCTATGTCTCTCTGTCTCTGTCTCCCTGTCTCTCTGTCTTCTCTGCTCCTCTATCTTCTCTGTCTCTCTGTCTCTCTGTCTCTCTGTCTCTCTGTCTCTCTGTCTCTCTGTCTCTCTGTCTCTCTGTCTCTCTGTCTCTCTGTCTCTCTGTCTCTCTGTCTCTCTGTCTCTCTGTCTCTCTGTCTCTCTGTCTCTCTGTCTCTCTGTCTCTCTGTCTCCCTGTCTCCCTGTCTCTCTGTCTTCTCTGCTCCTCTATCTTCTCTGTCTCTCTGTCTTCCTGTCTCCCTGTCTCCCTGTCTCCCTGTCTCCCTGTCTCCCTGTCTCCCTGTCTCCCTGTCTCCCTGTCTTCCTGTCTCCCTGTCTCTCTGTCTCTCTGTCTCCCTGTCTCCCTGTCTCTCTGTATCCCTGCCTCCCTGTCTCTTGTCTCCCTGTCTCCCTGTCTCCCTGTCTCCCTGTCTCCCTGTCTCCCTGTCTCCCTGTCTCCCTGTCTCCCTGTCTCCCTGTCTCCCTGTCTCCCTGTCTCCCTGTCTCCCTGTCTCCCTGTCTCCCTGTCTCCCTGTCTCCCTGTCTCCCTGTCTCCCTGTCTCCCTGTCTCCCTGTCTCCCTGTCTCCCAGTCTCCCTGTCTCCCTGTCTCCCTGTCTCCCTGTCTCCCTGTCTCCCTGTCTCCCTGTCTCCCTGTCTCCCTGTCTCCCTGTCTCCCTGTCTCCTTGTCTCTCTATCTCTCTTTTTTACACACAGGTATGATAAATGAAAAATATTACAACTGAAAATGCTTAGAGTAGTAAGCTACTAACGAGTGTTTCCACTCCCAGACTAAGCATGAAGTAAAATTTCGAGTTTAGAAAAGCCCCGTGAAAATTTGTCGAGGGTCGCGCAGCGACCCGAGACAAATTTTCTGGGCTTTTCTAAACTCGAAATTTTACTTCATGCGCCACGCGTATAAACACTGATTTAAAGTTGATTGTAACAACACATCGCAATGCAGCGCTGTTTTAGTATGTCTTTACTCTTATTAGTAAAACGCCAGTGATTGTGAAACTTTTAATTTTAACAACGCATCGCGAATGCATTGATGCTCTAGGGTGTCTTTATCCTTACTGGTAACGAATCGCCGCTCCAGTATGTCTTTACCTTATCGATAATCCGTCAGTTTTTATGAAAATTAACAAAGCATCGCTATACATCGGTGTTCTAGTATCTCTTTACCATCATTAGTAATTGGATAATATTTAAAAAAATGAATTTTAACATTACAAATCGCATTATGAATCCTTTTACGGCCGACACGTAACAATAGATAAAAACAGATCAAAGTTGGCTCCCTCGGGGTATTTAGTGTGGAGTATCTGGGAACGGATTGTTGCATTAAAAATGCCCCGCAGGTGCATTTCTGGACTTAAAATACACTGCGGTGGATGTATATGTATAAATTTACGGTGCTTGCGCCGTTGCAGGTAGAAAACGACGTAATATATTTCATAAATGGTATGTGTGTGTATATAAATGTGCAGCGACGCGATTCGCCTAACAAAAACAAATGGAACAAAGGGATTTATTACCTTGTATTTTAAAAACTATCTTACACTACAAAAATATGAATAGATACTCTTTAAGTGATTTATTTTTTAAATAAGCAGACTTTAAATTGATTGACGGTAAAAGAAAACGATTATTTAACACACCTCGCCATTGACTTACTCTTTTGTCTTACTGTTTGTTCTCTATTATACATATAAATATATATGTATATATATATATATATATATATATATATATATATATATATTTATATATATATGTATATATTTATATATATATATATTTATATATATATATATATATATATATATATATATTTATATATATATATATATATATATATATACACTAGGGTTGATCAAAAAGTGGGGTGTTGTAACTATACTTTTTGATCACCCCTCGTAGTGAGAAATAAAGATTATTATTATTGTCTTCTTTAGAAAATACGCCATCAGAGTAAAAAGATAAAGAAATACCGTACTTACAAATAAACACAAATAATATATTCATTAGTTTTGGATAAATGCTCATTATTTCACTTAAAACATTTAATTAAACGTAGCAAATGCACTTGTTTTATTAATCAACAGCATCAGAGATTGTCGGATGTTGTTTTCCGGGTTATTAATAAATCTTCGGATGTTTCTCTTTCCGCTCGAGTTAATTAATACCCGTCAACATTTATACGGAACGGCGGAAGCTAGAGGGTTGGGTATGGGGGTTGTAAAACATGCACACCGCAAAAATGACCTAAGAGAGGGGAGGTAAAAGTAATGGATAGTGGGGCTTATCTGGCAAATTTGACAGGATGATGTACTAGCAATAAGACAACAAACGAATATAAAAACAGAAACATGAAGAGTAAACAATAAGTCCTCAAATCAAAATAAGTCAAACGGAATAACATGGATTTTTTCGAATCTATTTTACGATTGATTTGTTTGTGTATTGATAATTGAATAAAAGTCATTAACAAACTTATCTCTTTACGTAACTCAAATGTATAGTCCATTGTGTATTTATATTAACATTTTAGATTAATCCCACGTTTGACAAGTTTCAATCCAGTTTTATGGGAGCTCTTGCATCTAAAAGTATGCATACACGTCGAAATACTGCAAGTTAGTTAGTGTTAGGGGGGCTCAAGCCCGCGAGCCACCCTCCTGGGTGCGCGCCTAGATAGTTAAGACGATTCTGTCAGAAACAAATGAATACTATATGCAAGCATGGTTCTGCAAACCGGATTTTTTTACAGTCCTTCGAAGGTGATTTATTTAACAATCCAGACGGGAATTGTCTCGTACTTATAGTAATAAAAAAAGCTGAAGGTAATTTTCTCCTTACTGTTAAAAATTTGAATGCGGGGGCGGCGTGTAATAAAAATGATAATAACTAATAAAAGTTGCTGAAGTCAGGGGGACGGGGGTTGGCGGTGAAAATGTATTAAAATACAGCGGAGGGCGCGAAATTGCTGAAGAAAAAAGTGGAGGTTATAACCGTTAGAGTCGGGGATTCGGAAAGAGATTCGCGAAAGAAACGACGAGGGGTGAATTAGAATTTATAATCATATTTATTCTCATCTCTCTCTTGTCTTCCGTGTTCTAGGCAAATATACACGGTTTGAGTTGGAATATTTCCTTTAAATGAATTCACAGGTATTGAAAATTCGTGTAAAGAGAAATGACAAAAATCGGTTATTGAATCACTATATAAGACACGAAAGAACAAAAACAAGATTAAGTTTTTAGTTGTCTACAAAATTTCCATTAAATTTAGCTTGTAGATTAGGTAAAGTTAGCAGAAATTTTGTATTAAGTCGTAATGTTGCGAATATTTTGTCATTTACACCTGACGCATTAAAACAATATTAAACAATATAAATTCATGGATTGTAAATTAAATTCACTTGGTTTTGTTTCACTTATATATAAGTGAAACAAAACCAAGTGAATTTAATTTACAAACCATTATATTTTAAAATGTTTTATAGTGGAGCTTATCTCCCAAATTTGACACGATGATGTAATAGCTAAAAGGCATCAAACAAACAGAAACAGAAACGGAAACACGAACGTCGAGTCTTTAAATCAAAAGAAGTCAAATAGATTTTTCTGGAGGTAGGATTGAAGTATGTAGTTGTTTCAATGGATATTTATCGTCTTAAGTTAAGTGATTAATGAGAAAAAAGTGTCCGAAATATAAATTCAAATTCAAAATTATTTAAATTCGAGTAAATAAGCTTACGCTTCTTATAGTTTGCACACTTTAAACATAATATATAAAATTACGAAAAAACAATATAAGTTTAGAAAAAAATCGTAATCATAATCCAAACATCATTATAATTTGACCTACATTCTGCTTATTGTCATCACTATTAATTCATTAATGTGAATAAGGGATGAATTTCAAAATTAATCATTGCTGTATACAGCTGGCGCATGAAGTAAAATTTCGAGTTTAGAAAAGCCTGAAAATTTGGTTTGGTCGCTCCGCGCTTCGCGCTACGCGACCAAACCAAATTTTCAGGCTTTTCTAAACTCGAAATTTTACTTCATGCTTAGTCTGGGAGTGGAAACACTCGTTCGAAACGTCAAATATACATTGCCACTGAAGAGAATAATTATCATTTCTTTTGTAAGTTTGTTCGAAAATAATTAAATTAAAGTGAAATTGAAATTAACAGTTGTTTGCAGAATATATACAAAATACTAAAACGAATTATTTACTTTGAAGATATCTAATTTTATTTTCAGGTAAGATATTTTACTCTTCTGTACAGGGTGGCCCAAATTGGATGTTACAGGATTTTAAGCATTGGATTCTTGAAGGATGCACAAATGTTCGGTATAAATGGCGAAAAAATTTATTGATTCGTTTCGCCAGAAAAAAATCGCAAAGTTTGTCAAATAATAAGTCCACTTTTCGAGTGTCCACTTTTCGAGCAGATTGTGGAGAAACTATTTTTACGATTTCGCTCAAATTCACACAGGTTAAGCTCCCATTCATTGGCGTCATTTTCGTATAATTTTAAGTCAATCGGATATTTTCTCATTTTCGGCGAAATCCGACATTTTTCCATACCTTACGACATTTTCAAATTTTGATGGAAAATTTTTTCTCTTCATAAATCTGAAAAAATTCAGGAAGGTTCTTGATGCCAGTATAAAAGCAGTGGACAAAGTAATTCTTCCGATAAAAAATCATTTCCATCCTCTTTCGTCCCAGGAATCGGCCGTCAAATTTAACATGGTGTCTTATGGGAACGGAATAAGCGAGGCCCGCCAATCGACCGTTTCGGAGGCGACTCCGGTTGGAAAAAAATATCTCGGCTCAGGGAATACTTAAGAAGACAGGATTTTAAGCATTGGATTTCTGAAGGACGCATAAATGTTCGGTATGAATGGCAAACAAATCTATTGATTCGTTTCGCCAGAAAAAAATCGCAAAGTTTGTCAAAAAATAAGTCCACTTTTCGAGTGTCCACTTTTCGAGCAGATTGTGGAGAAACTATTTCTACGATTTCGCTCAAATTCACACAGGTTAAGCCCCCATTCACTGCCGTCATTTTAGTATAATTTTAAGTCAATCGGATATTTTCTCATTTTCGGCGAAATCCGACATTTTTCCAAATACCCCTTACGACATTTTCAAATTTTGATGGAAAATTTTTTCTCTTCAAAAATCTGAAAAATTCAGGAAGGTTCTTGATGCCAGTATAAAAGCAGTGGGCAAAGTAATTCTTCCGAGAAAAAATCATTTCCATCCTCTTTCGTCCCAGGAATCGGCCGTCAAATTTAACATGGTGTCTTATGGGAACGGATTAAGCGAGGCCCGCCGATCGACCGTTTCGGAGGCGACTCCGGTTGGAAGAAAATATCTCGGCTCAAAGAATACTTAAGAAGACAGGATTTTAAGCATTGGATGTCTGAAAGACGCACAAATGTTCGGTATGAATGGCGAAAAAATCTATTGATTCGTTTCGCCAGAAAAAAATCGCAAAGTTTGTCAAAAAATAAGTCCACTTTTCGAGTGTCCACTTTTCGAGCAGATTGTGGAGAAACTATTTTTACGATTTCGCTCAAATTCACACAGGTTAAGCTTCCATTCATTGGCGTCATTTTAGTATAATTTAGTCAATCGGATATTTTCTCATTTTCGGCGAAATCCGACATTTTTCCTTACGACATTTTCAAATTTTGATGGAAAATTTTTTCTCTTCATAAATCTGAAAAAATTCAGAAAGGTTCTTGATGCCAGTATAAAAGCAGTGGACAAAGTAATTCTTCCGATAAAAATCATTTCCATCCTCTTTCGTCCCAGGAATCGGCCGTCAAATTTAACATGGTGTCTTATGGGAACGGAATAAGCGAGGCCCGCCAATCGACCGTTTCGGAGGCGACTTCGGTTGGAAAAAAATATCTCGGCTCACGGAATATTTAGGAGGACAGGATGTTAAGCATTGGATTCCCGAAGGACGCGCAAATGTTCGGTATGAATGGCAAAAAAATCTAACGATTCGTTTTGCCAGAAAAAAATCGTAAAGTTTGTCAAAAAATAAGTCCACTTTTTGAGTGTCCACTTTTCGAGCAGATTGTGGAGAAACTGTTTTTACGATTTCGCTCAAATTCACACAGCTTAAGCTCCCATTCATTGGCGTCATTTTAGTATAATTTCAAGTCAATCGGAGATTTTCTCATTTTCGGCGAAATCCGACATTTTTCCATATTACCCCCTTACGACAATTTCAAATTTTGATGGACAATTTTTTCTCTCCAAAAAATCTGAAAAAATTCAGGAAGGTTCTTAATGCCAGTATAAAAGCAGTGGGCAAAGTAATTCTTCCGAGAAAGAATCTGTTTTCATGAAGCACATTTTGAAAAAAAAAGTTTTCCATATGTGGCACCTCCAAAATGCACCACCCTGCATATTTTTAATAAAAAAATCTGATATTTTCTATTTGTTTCTCATTGATCATTTGATGATCATGATTAAATATTTAAAAAAATAAAATAAAAAAAAATAGTGAAACATACCAAGTGATTTTATTCTAAATTTAATTTTTTTAAATAAATAATCTGATCTTTGGACTTTATTGATTTTAATTTTGAGGATCCTTGTGAGTTTTAGCTAATTTTGCAATTATCACAGTCAGCATATTAAAACTAATAATATGCTATTTTTCCAACATATTTTTTTTATTTATTAACTTACAAGCTTTCGAAGATTGTTGTTTCCTTCTACAGCGATAATTCGGAGGTATTTCATCTTATATCCTGTTTTTCCTATTAATTTATAGTCTGGAATGTTCACGATTTTATTAGATTTTTAAAGTGTTTGTCGATTTACGCAGTGCTCGATATTTTTAGAGTTTTAACATTTTTATCTTTCTACTAAATATTTTTAACTTTTGCCAATTTCCTTAATATATATAAACGTAGATAAATTTCATCAGTGTCCAATGTTAATTGTTTTGATTTTGATTGTTCAAAGGTTTATCAATGTTCAATGTTGGCAGGCAATTTCGCCGAAAATGAGAAAATCTCCGATTGACTTGAAATTATACCAAAATGACGCCAATGAATGGGAGCTTAACCATGTTAAATTTGACGGCCGATTCCTGGGACGAAAAAGGATGGAAATGATTTTTTCTCGAAAGAATTACTTTGCCCACTGCTTTAATACTGGCATCAAGAACCTTCCTGAAATTTTTCAGATTTTTTAGAGAGAAAAAAATTTCCATCAAAATTTGAAAATGTCGTAAGGGGTATGGAAAAATAGTGGATTTCGCCGAAAATGAGAAAATCTCCGATTGACTTGAAATTATACTAAAATGACGCCAATGAATGGGAGCTTAAGTTGTGTGAATTTGAGCGAAATCGTAAAAACAGTTACTCCACAAGCTGCTCGAAAAGTGGACACTCGAAAAGTGGACTGATTTTTTGACAAACTTTGCATTTTTTTTCTGGTAAAACGAATCAATATATTGTTTCGCCATTCATACCGAACATTTGTGCATTCTTCAGAAATCCAATGCTTAAAATCCTGTCCTCCTAAGTATTCCCTGAGCCGATATATTTTCTTCCAACCGGAGTCGCCTCCAAAACGGTCGATCGGCGGGCCTCGCTTATTCCGTTCCTATAAGACACCATGTTAAATTTGACGGCCGATTCCTGGGACGAAAAAGGATGGAAATGATTTTTTCTAGGAAGAATTACTTTACCCACTGCTTTTCTACTGGTATAAAGAACTTTCCTGAATTTTTTCAGATTTTTTGGAGAGAAAAAATTTTCCATCAAAATTTGAAAATGTAAGTATAGAAAAATGTCGGATTTCGCCGAAAATGAGAAAATCTCCGATTGACTTGAAATTATACTAAAATGACGCCAATAAATGGGAGCTTAAGCTGTGTGAATTTGAGCGAAATCGTAAAAATGGTTTCTCCACAATCTGCTCGATAAGTGGACACTCCAAAAGTGGACTAATTTTTTGACAAACTTTGCGATTTTTTTCTGGCGAAACGAATCTATAGATTTTTTCGCCATTCTTACCAAACATTTGTGCGTCCTTCAGGAATCCAATGCTTAAAATCCTGTTCTCCTAAGTATTCCCTGAGCCGAATTATTTTTTTCCAACCAGAGTCGCCTCCGAAACGGTCGATCGGCGGGCCTCGCTTATTCCGTTTCCATAAGACACCATGTTAAATTTGACGGCCGATTCCTGGGACGAAAAAGGATGGAAATGATTTTT
Source organism: Philonthus cognatus (assembly GCA_932526585.2). Classification (NCBI taxonomy): domain Eukaryota; kingdom Metazoa; phylum Arthropoda; class Insecta; order Coleoptera; family Staphylinidae; genus Philonthus; species Philonthus cognatus. The sequence continues at coordinate 53,524,758 of OW052249.1, read as the reverse complement.
TCTCGGAAGAACTACTTTGCCCACTGCTTTTATACTGGCATCAAGAACCTTCCTGAATTTTTTCAGATTTTTTGGAGAGAAAAAAATTTCGATCAAAATTTGAAAATGTCGTAAGGGGTGTGGAAAAATGTCGGATTTCGCCGAAAATGAGAAAATCTCCGATTGACTTAAAATTATACTAAAATGACGCCAATGAATGGGAACTTAAGCTGTGTGAATTTGAGCGAAATCGTAATAATAGTTTCTCCACAATCTGCTCGAAAAGTAGACACTCGAAAAGTGGACTTATTTTTTGACAAACTTTGCGATTTTTTTCTGGCGAAACGAATCGCTAGATGCTTTCGCCATTCATACCGAACATTTGTGCATCCATCAGAAATCCAATGCTTAAAATCCTGTTCTCCTAAGTATTCCCTGAGCCGAGATATTTTCTTCCAACCGGAGTCGCCTCCGAAACGGTCGATCGGCGGTCCTCAATCATTCTGTTCCCATAAGACACCATGTTAAATTTGACGGCCGATTCCTGGGACGAAAAAAGATGGAAATTAATTTTTCTTGGCAGATTTACTTTGCCCACTGCTTTTATACTGGCATCAAGAACCTTCCTGAATTTTTTCAGATTTTTTGGAGAGAAAAAAATTTCGATCAAAATTTGAAAATGTCGTAAGGGGTGTGGAAAAATGTCGGATTTCGCCGAAAATGAGAAAATCTCCGATTGACTTAAAATTATACTAAAATGACGCCAATGAATGGGAACTTAAGCTGTGTGAATTTGAGCGAAATCGTAATAATAGTTTCTCCACAATCTGCTCGAAAAGTAGACACTCGAAAAGTGGACTTATTTTTTGACAAACTTTGCGATTTTTTTCTGGCGAAACGAATCGCTAGATGCTTTCGCCATTCATACCGAACATTTGTGCATCCATCAGAAATCCAATGCTTAAAATCCTGTTCTCCTAAGTATTCCCTGAGCCGAGATATTTTCTTCCAACCGGAGTCGCCTCCGAAACGGTCGATCGGCGGTCCTCAATCATTCTGTTCCCATAAGACACCATGTTAAATTTGACGGCCGATTCCTGGGACGAAAAAAGATGGAAATTAATTTTTCTTGGCAGATTTACTTTGCCCACTGCTTTTATACTGGCATCAAGAACCTTCCTGAATTTTTTCAGATTTTTTTGAGAGAAAAAATTTTCCATCAAAGTTTGAAAATGTCGTAAGGGGTAAGTATGGAAAAATGTAGGATTTCACCGAAAATGAGAAAATGTCCGATTGACTTAAAATTATACTAAAATGATGCCAATTAATGGGAGCTTAAGCTGTGTAAATTTGAGCGAAATCGTAAAAATAGTTTCTCCACAATCTGCTCGAAAAGTAGACACTCGAAAAGTGGACTTATTTTTTTGACAAACTTTGCGATTTTTTTCTGGCAAAACGAATTGATAGATTTTTTCACCATTCATATCGAACATTTGTGCATCCTTCAGGAATCTAATGCCTAAAATCCTGTCCTCCTAAGTATTCCCTGAGCCGAGATATTTTCTTCCAACCGGAGTCGCCTCCGAAACGGTCGATCGGCGGGCCTCGCTTATTCCGTTCCCATAAGACACCATGTTAAATTTGACGGCCGATTCCTGGGACGAAAAAGGATGGAAATGATTTTTTCTCGGAAGTATTACTTTGCCCACTGCTTTTATACTGGCATCAAGAACCTTCCTGAATTTTTTCAGATTTTTTGGAGAGAAAAAATTTTCCATCAAAATTTGAAAATGTCGTAAGGGGTAATAAGTATGGAAAAATGTCGGATTTCGCCGAAAATGAGAAAATCTCCGATTGACTTAAAATTATACTAAAATGACGCCAATGAATGGGAGCTTAAGCTGTGTAAATTTGAGCGAAATCGTAATAATAGTTTCTCCACAATCTGCTCGAAAAGTGGACACTCGAAAAGTGAACTTATTTTGTGACAAACTTTGACATTTTTTTCTGGCGAAACGAATCGATTGATTTTTTCGCCGATCATAGCGAACATTTGTGCATCCTTCAGAAATCCAATACTTAAAATGCTGTCCTCCTAAGTATTCCCTGAGCCGAGATATTTTCTTCCAACCGGACTTGGCAGGCAAATATCATTTATTTTACTATTATTATTTTGTTACCTTGCCTGCACCTAACCATAGTCGGTCCGTGCTGAACTGGGATCAGAAATATTGATTCCCCACACAAAATAGTTTGGGAAGCGCTGATTTAGATAAAACAAGCAACACGAAATCAAAAATAAACAGAAAGTAGTAATAGAACAAAATCTGGTTATTAGAAGTTATGTTTGAATTATTGATAAAATGAACGTGGCAACATCGCATTTTCATCCGATCAAACTCTAGTTAAATTTGATGTAATTTAGAGGTTATATTACACTGTATTCGTTTATGTCTTTCGTCTGCTGAATTATTTGATTGAAATATACTTTAAGCGAGTGTCTTCCACTCCCAGACTAAGCATGAAGTAAAATTTCACATCACGTTAACTCAAAAACATACAGTTATTGTTAAGAAAAGTTGTAGATACTCAAAAAATGTTTATACACTTATTGTCATAGCAAAACTTTTTTGTAAATAACTCAAAAACTATTTATGTCCAGTTAGATATGCTTTTTTGTAAATAACTTAAAAACCGTCTACGAAAAGTTTTGATATTTTAATATATTTTAAAAGGGTAATGTTTAGGCGATTTTTACACATAATTTCATAACGATATCCTGAAAATTTCAAAAGTTATAAATGTCTGAAACTGGAATTGCATTAAAACGATAACACTTTTTGTTGCAGCGACTCTTTTTTGTAAATAACTCAAAAACTATTTCCGGGAAGTTTTGATATTTTGATATATTCTAAAAGGGCAATTTTTAGGCGATTTCCACAGAAAATTCATAACGATTTCCTGAAAATTTCAAAAGTTATGTTATGAATGTCTGAAACTGGAATTGCATTAAAACTAGAACACGTTTTGTTGTGACGACGCTCTTTTGTAAATAACTCAAAAACTGTCTAAGAAAGTTTTGATATTTTAATATATTCTAAAAGGGCAATGTATAGTTGATTTCCACACTGAATTTCATAACGATATCTTCAAAATGTCAAAAGTTATGAATGTCTAAAACTGCAATTGCATTAAAACTAGGATAAAATCACCTTACAATGTCGTTTTTTTTTTGTAAATAAGTCAGAAACTATCAATGGAGTGTTTTAATTATTTGACATATTGATATATGATAGAGCAATGTTTTCTTAAATTCCGTATAAAATTTTATAAAGATCTCACTTAAAATGTTAAAGTTATGACGTTTTTAAATTTTACAATGCATAAAAATTGAAATATTAAAGGGTTTTGTAATCCTAATCCATTTAATTGCTTTTTGTATATATACCTGTTTTGTTTCTAGTTTTATTTACTACACGTTTGATAATTGCAAGCTAAAGTTAAGTTGCCGAAACTGCAATCACCAAAAATTAGTAAGTGTTATACAAATAAAGTTTAAAGTATTTTATTGTCATAAAAATTCATTTAAAAAAACGCACTTTTAGACAATCAGATTCAAATAACTCGAAAACAATTGGTAGGGTTTCGAGTTTAGAAAAGCCCCGCGAAAATTTGTCTCGGGTCGCTGCGCGACCCGAGACAAATTTTCTACGCGGGGCTTTTCTAAACTCGAAATTTTACTTCATGCGCCACGCGTATGAAACACTGATCTCCAATGAAGTTAAAAATGCACTGAAAACAACCAAACTTTGATATTTTTTTTACATTGATATTTTTTTCCTATTCATGCTGTAAACCTTCAGATGTTCGTTGTTTTTTTCTAAAAAAACTTTAATTCCATCTAGTCCTTCGCTCTCCGAAGAGCGTCATTGGTCCTTCGAGCTGTAGCCTTTGTAATATGCTCCTTTGAGTAATAAACTTTGTAATCTATTTAATTTACACTTCTAAGAACGAGTGTCGTCCACTCCCAGACTAAGCATGAAGTAAAATTTCGAGTTTAGAAAAGCCCCGCGTAGAAAATTTGTCGAGGGTCGCGCAGCGACCCGAGACAAATTTTCACGGGGCTTTTCTAAACTCGAAATTTTACTTTATGCGCCACGCGCACTAAACACTGATTCCCTGTGAAGTTCAAAATATATTTATTGGGTGTTTACATTTATAATTTATATCATTATAATTAAATAATTACTTTGCAATTAACGCTAAAAAATAATATATAATAATATATAATTTTGAAAAAATATCGAAGTTGAGTTGGTTTTCAGTGCGTTTTTAACTTTACTTTAAATCAGTGTTTTATACGCGTAGCGCATGAAGTAAAATTTCGAGTTTAGAAAAGCCCCGTGAAAATTTGTCTCGGGTCGCTGCGCGACCCTCGACAAATTTTCTACGCGGGGCTTTTCTAAACTCGAAATTTTACTTCATGCTTAGTCTGGGAGTGGAAGACACTTGTTCGAAAGATTAAATGTTAATAAATCGCTTGGAATTTTCCATAATTTACAGTAAAAAACTGCAGTGTAAGTTAAATTTAAAAAAATCATTACTTTAAAATGTTGCCTAAGATCTTAATGAACTTTTGTTAGGATATTAAGAAAACATTGCTCTATTATAATATGTAAAAATGTAAATACACCCCATCAATAATTTTTGTGTTATTTCTATCTGAATGTCAAAAATTATTTTATTGATTATTAAAATTAAACAAAAAATCATAACTTCCAAATATTGCTTGAAATATTTATGCAATTTAATGAGGATGTTAAGAAAACAGTGTTCTTTAATAATACTTTAAATCGATAGTTTTTGACCAATTACCGCTAATAAAATAATATAGAAAATTATTATTATTGTGAAGAAAGTGTTAGTGTTTTAAATGTTGCTACAATGTTTGTTATAACATTATTTGTTAATTTTTTGCTTCGAGGGTTCCATAATTAATCGATTAAAAATTGCAATTTTAAATTAATCAAAACACGATTCAAAATTAAAATTTCCGTACACAACGAGATGTAAACGCATTGTCCTTGGAACAGGATATTTTTTTGTAAAACCAGTACTTCAAGCGCTTTAAAACTACAGTTCTGGCTGAGGCAATGAAAATAAACAGACCGTGCTGTGTTGATCATAAATAATTGCGCTCAGCCAAAGGATTCGCAATAACACAATCGAGGTTTAAACACAACAAACGACCCGCAATCCACAAACACGCAAACCAAACAAACACAAGATACCCAATCTCTGCGCGCACTCGAGGTAAATCCATCAAATAAGCAGACAAATCAATTCTGGATTGATTTGAATTTCCGAAATTGAAAAAATAGAATGAAACGCAAAAAGGTAACAAAGAGTGGCGTCCACTCGGTAAATTAATCAATTGATTGTGTGTGCATGTAGGATTTTTTTTTTTTTTGTATGAGTCGATCAGTATCTTTTTTGTTTTATTCTATCCGTTTGTTGTATTTGTTTGTTCGTGCGTCAACAAAGCCCGCAATCTCGGAACCGCAAACAAATCTGGTTTTCTCTGTGTTGACCGAGTGCGATCGTTTCGCGTGTGTGCGCGAGGGGCTGATTTTTACATTGTTTGAATATATTTTACATTGTCCTCGATGTTTAAATAATCAATTAATTGGTTTACCGACAAACAAAAACGGATGCGTTTGATGTAAAACGCGTAAATTTACACAGTATGACATTATAAACTATCACACTGATAATTGTGAATATTTAAATCTTGTGAAAATTTCAGTTCCTAGATTATCAAGTCGAAATAAGTTAACATTTAATTACTGTACACCTCGAACCACGCACCATTCCTATTCCCCACTGCAATGTGTGTTCAGGAAGTACCATGAGGTACAACATACTGTTGATATTTTTAATCAAGATCGAAATGCATTTTTGTTAACTTTGAAATCATCGCTATGTTGCATAATTTCTATAATTTTGTCATAGTCTTATTAATTGTTATGTTCAGGATTTTTTGCTACTTGGTTTGTCGGTATATGTATGTGTGAGAACTAAGGAATACACATTTAATTTATTTTAAGTTCCCTATTTGTACGTTTATATTGGTATCACTTTGTAAACATTCTTTGCTGTTAGAAAGTCAATTTATTTTAATTTAATGTATGAAATGTTCCCTTGTAATTAGGCTACGGCCTGTGATGGAAATAGATAAATAGATAAATTAAAAAAAAACATACAGAGCGCATGTTTATGACGTCGGACTGCTTTCAGGGTCAAGATGCGCCGACATAAAAATATTTGACGTAATAAACATACAGAGCGCATGTTTATGACGTTGGACTGCTTTCAAGGTCAAGATGCGCCGACATAAAAATATTTGTGTCGGCGCAGAGCGCTTTTGGTATCAATGTCATTACGTTTGTTACTCTCAATCAGTAAAGTTTCGTAGTTTCAACGGTTGTCTAGTGGAATAAAGCGTGTGTGTGCGGGGTGCTCTAGGGGGTGCCTTCTATGCAAATCGCGTCAGACAAACAGGACTGTAATCTCTCGCCCTGGACAGAAATTTAATCCGTTTGCCCATTAACAGAGCACTGGATAGTAATTGCAAACGTGCATTAAATTATCCGGGTAATTTAACTAAATACTCACTGTTTCTCTCAGTGTTCATAAATAAACAAAACTCGCTTTGAACGTACATTAGCTTCAAAGATCAAGATTATATAGACTTACAAGGTAGAATATTGTTTTCATCAATTTATTAATTACAAGGATTACGCGGATTTCCATTGTGAGGTTATATTTAATTAGGAATTAAATTAACACATGTTTTGTTTCACTGATTTTTATTTTAAATCTCAATTGTTTCTATATTTGGTGGTGGAGGTGGTTACATTTTAACTATTAAATTAAATAACACTTTTAACTTTTTTGTATTCACCTTTTATTTTTACGGTGACTAGTTTTAACTCGTCAGTGAGCCATTCTCAAACCAATTAAATCGTTTCGATCTTCGGTCAAGTGTTTAAATTAATTGTTTACTAATAATGTAAAAATGATTTACTACGGGTTAAATGAGAAATTAATTTAACAGTATTATTATGTACTCCTAGTATTTTTGTTTTGTTTAGTGTTAAGCGCCATACTTAATTATTGTACCTACGAAATATCCTATATTTTTATAAAGAGAGTCTATAAACTGTCGGCAAACAAATGACATGACTTAGATTGACTTAACCTAAGATTCGGTGAATCTCGGAAACGTCAAATAATAACTGTATGTTTTTGAGTTTACGTAAAGTGACTATTACACTAATAAAGACTGTTACTCCTTAATTCACTTTTTTATTTTTATCGTTAGAGGTACATTTCGAGACACAAAGTGCTCATTATCAATAACAAACTGTTTGTTATTGATAATGAGCACTGATAATGAGCAGTTTGTGTCTCGAAATGTACATCTAACGATTAAAATAAAAAGTGAAGTAAGGAATAACAGTCTTTATTAGTGTAACGTCAAATAAATCTAATTATATGTCCAATTACGACGTTTGTTTCTGAAGTCCGAACCTAATGGGATGCCGAGAGTTTATAGACACTCTTTACATTTTTTGTATTGTCGTAAAAAAAAGAAATCCGAAATAAATAAGTAAATACAAAAAATGCAGTTAAAATTGCATACTTTGTTATTATTATTCATAACACTATTATTTTTTTAAGCGTTTATTAAAATAGAGAAAAAAACGGTTGGATAAGTTGCATGCCTTATTCATGAGTGCGTCCCGTTTTGTCCCGGGAATAAACCAGACTGTGTCCGAGACAGTGGTGCATGATTTACGGCCCTGGGTCAGTGGCTCCAAACACGCAAAAAAAAGAAGAACCTCCCCACATAAATCTTCCTGCGAGAATTTTTTGTATATACACTCTGGAAATATGCAACACGTTTTGTGTTTGTAATCATGAATCATGTAATAATGTCGGGATACGTGAATTATTCATAGCGTATTTATTTATTAGACTTACTTACTGAAAGTCAATAAATTTATTGGATGAACGTGTTAAATAATAAATTATATAAATTTTAAAGTAGAGCATGTATCGTTATTTTATCACTTTCATGCGGAAAATGGAAATTATAAACGTGAGTTTCGACAATCAATATTTTTTTGTTCATCATATCTGTCAGACCGATAGATAGACGGACAGATAGACAGACAGACAAACAGACAAACAGACAAACAGACAAACAGACAAACAGACAAACAGACAAACAGAAAAACAGACAAACAGACAAACAGACAGACAGACAAACAGACAAACAGACAAACAGACAAACAGACAAACAGACAATCAGACAAACAGACAAACAGACAAACAGAGAAACAGACAGACAAACAGACAAACAGACAAACAGATAAAGAGACAAACAGACAAACAGACAAACAAACAAACAGACACACAGGCAGACAGACAAACAGACAAACAAACACACAGGCAGACAGACAAACAGACAAACAGACAAACAGACAAACAGACAAACAGACAAACAGACAGACAGACAAACAGACAAACAGACAAACAGACAAACAGACAAACAGACAAACAGACAAACAGACAAACAGACAAACAGACAAACAGACAAACAGACAAACAGACAAACAGACAAACAGACAAACAGACAAACAGACAAACAGACAAACAGACAAACAGACAAACAGACAAACAGACAAACAGACAAACAGACAAACAGACAAACAGATAAACAGATAAACAGACAAACAGACAAACAGATAAACAGACAAACAAACAAACAGACACACAGGCAGACAGACAAACAGACAAACAAACACACAAGCAGACAGACAAACAGACAAACAGACAAACAGACAAACAGACAAACAGAGAAACAGACAAACAGACAAACAGACAAACAGACAAACAGACAAACAGACAAACAGACAAACAGACAAACAGACAAACAGACAAACAGACAAACAGACAAACAGACAAACAGACAAACAGACAAACAGACAAACAGACAAACAGACAAACAGACAAACAGACAAACAGACAAACAGACAAACAGACAAACAGACAAACAGACAAACAGACAAACAGACAAACAGACAAACAGACAAACAGACAAACAGATAAACAGATAAACAGACAGACAAACAGATAAACAGACAAACAAACAAACAGACACACAGGCAGACAGACAAACAGACAAACAAACACACAGGCAGACAGACAAACAGACAAACAGACAAACAGACAAACAGACAAACAGAGAAACAGACAAACAGACAAACAGACAAACAGACAAACAGACAAACAGACAAACAGACAAACAGACAAACAGACAAACAGACAAACAGACAAACAGACAAACAGACAAACAGACAAACAGACAAACAGACAAACAGACAAACAGACAAACAGACAAACAGACAAACAGACAAACAGACAAACAGACAAACAGACAAACAGACAAACAGACAAACAGACAAACAGACAAACAGACAAACAGACAAACAGACAAACAGATAAACAGATAAACAGACAAACAGACAAACAGATAAACAGACAAACAAACAAACAGACACACAGGCAGACAGACAAACAGACAAACAAACACACAGGCAGACAGACAAACAGACAAACAGACAAACAGACAAACAGACAAACAGACAAACAGAGAAACAGACAAACAGACAAACAGACAAACAGACAAACAGACAAACAGACAAACAGACAAACAGACAAACAGACAAACAGACAAACAGACAAACAGACAAACAGACAAACAGACAAACAGACAAACAGACAAACAGACAAACAGACAAACAGACAAACAGACAAACAGACAAACAGACAAACAGACAAACAGACAAACAGACAAACAGACAAACAGACAAACAGACAAACAGACAAACAGACAAACAGACAAACAGACAAACAGACAAACAGACAAACAGACAAACAGACAAACAGACAAACAGACAAACAGACAAACAGACAAACAGACAAACAGACAAACAGACAAACAGACAAACAGACAAACAGACAAACAGACAAACAGACAAACAGACTGTCTGTCTCTCTGTCTGTTTGTCTATCTGTTCGTCTGTCCGTTCATTCATCTGTCTGTCTATCTATATGTCTGTCTGTGTGTCTATCTATCTGTTTGCCTATCTATCTAGCTATCTAACTGACTTATACTGTAGATAGACAGACAGACTGTATAGATAGATAAACAGACAGACTGTCTATCTGTTTGTCTGTTTGTTAGTCTCTCTGTTCGTATGTAAGTCTTTCTGTTTGTCCGTCTCTCTGTTTGTCTGTCTATCTGTCTGTCTGTCTGTATGTCAGTCTGTTTGTGGCACTCTAGAGATTTTTTTTTATTAAACACTCGATAACAAATTAATTAAAAACAAATATTACACTAGAAACATCATATATTATATTTCAGTATTTTGTGGAAAATATGAAAAACCCTCGTTGTATTTTTCAAAGCTATTTTTATTCGTCTATTTTAAAGGATTATTTATTATTACATCAAGCTCTTTACAACCCACTTACTTCTCTTCTGTTATATCCTCTCTTTGTGGTTTATGTGTGTGTATTTTTTTGTTTTGTTAAGGAAGTTATAATTTTTCATCTGCAAGTTGGAATTATGCAAAATTGAGTTGAGAGACAAACGCGGACGCGTTTCTCTCCGTTGTTTGTAATTTTTCTCCTTTTGAGATGCAAATTGTCCACTCTTGGTAGGGAGGAAGAGCGCTAATTCACAAAGGGAGGGTCGCTTTTATTTAGTGTTTTAAGATGCTACAATTAAATACATAAATGTCAGGCGGATCTTCTTTAATGCGATGAAATAAATAAATATACAGGATGTCTTGTTTTAGAGTACCACCTGGAATATCTTCAGAATCATGGACCGAATAAAAAAATGTTTCAGATAAAAACTAATGATTCAAAGAGGTACATATGATTCTGTAAGAAAACTTAGCCCCTCACTCTCAGGGAAGTCTCAGGAGGGGGTAGCTTTAAAATCTTAAATGCTGGAATATCTCCAGAACCATGCACTGAATGACAAAAACTGTTTCAAAAAAAAAACTAATGATTCAAAGGGGGACATAAAATTCTGTAAGAAAACTCAACTCCCTACCCCCAGGGAAATCTCGAGAGGGGGTAGCTTTAAAATAAAACCCCCTATTTTTTATTAACTGACATTGGTAAAACCCGGCATAAGTCGATTTACTGAAATAAAAATGCTAGAAAGCAGTGTTTTATTTTAAAACACTCAAATAAAAAGCTTAAAATTCTGATATAACAAACTATAAGTGTTGAATACACTGAAACACTCAAGTGATTAATAAAAACAACACTTTGCCACGGAAAATATTTAAAACTAACCTTAAATAAAAAACTTAAAATTCTGTTATAACGAACTGAAAGTATTGAACACACTGAAATACCAAAGTGATTAATAAAAACAACACTTTGTTTAAAAAAAATACTTAAAACTTTAATTTATTTTCCATTCAGTTCTCCTCGTTTCCAGTTTTTAGGGAATTCAGTGTTTTATGAAACGTTCAAATATTATCCCAACGAGTGTCTTCCACTCCCAGACTAAGCATGAAGTAAAATTTCGAGTTTAGAAAAGCCCCGCGTAGAAAATTTGTCGAGGGTCGCGCAGCGACCCGAGACAAATTTTCGCGGGGCTTTTCTAAACTCGAAATTTTACTTAATGCGCCACGCGTATTCAACACTGATTTAATCTGAAGTCCAAAGTATTAAACACACTGAAATACTAAAGTGATTAATAAAAACAACACTTTGCTTAAAAAAATACCAAAAACTTTAATTTATTTTCCGGTCAGTTCTCCTCGTTTCTAGTTTTTAGGGAATTCAGTGTTTTATGAAACGTTCCAATATTATCCTAACGAGTGTCTTCCACTCCCAGACTAAGCATGAAGTAAAATTTCGAGTTTAGAAAAGCCCCGCGTAGAAAATTTGTCGAGGGTCGCGCAGCGACCCGAGACAAATTTTCGCGGGGCTTTTCTAAACTCGAAATTTTACTTCATGCGCCACGCGTATTCAACACTGATTTAATCTGAAGTTCAAAGTATTGAACACACTGAAATACTAAAGTGATTAATAAAAACAACACTTTGCTTAAAAAAATACCTAAAACTAATTTATTTTCCATTCAGTTCTCCTCGTTTCCAGTTTTTAGGGAATTCAGTGTTTTATGAAACGTTCCAATATTATCCTAACGAGTGTCTTCCACTCCCAGACTAAGCATGAAGTAAAATTTCGAGTTTAGAAAAGCCCCGCGTAGAAAATTTGTCGAGGGTCGCGCAGCGACCCGAGACAAATTTTCACGGGGCTTTTCTAAACTCGAAATTTTACTTCATGCGCCACGCGTGTAAAACACTGATTCCAAGTGCGGTTCAAATATACATAGAGATCACAATATTTTAGTGTTTTATACGCGTGGCGCATGAAGTAAAATTTCGAGTTTAGAAAAGCCCAGAAAATTTGTCTCGGGTCGCTGCGCGACCCTCGACAAATTTTCACGGGGCTTTTATAAACTCGAAATTTTACTTCATGCTTAGTCTGGGAGTGGAAAACACTCGTTTAAAGCTTCAAATTGAACACTTAAAAAAAAAACAACGAATAACTAAAGATTTAAAAAAAATAAGCTGAATTTGGAATACGTATAAAACGCGTATAAAACACTGATCTATTGAAAAGTTCCAAGTATAGTGTCTTGGAACTTTTCAATAGGTCAGTGTTTTATACGCGTTTTATACGTATTCCAAATTCAGCTTATTTTTTTAAATCTTTAGTTATTCGTTGCTTTTTTTTTAAGAGTTCAATTTGAAGCCTTAAACGAGTGTTTTCCACTCCCAGACTAAGCATGAAGTAAAATTTCGAGTTTAGAAAAGCCCCGTGAAAATTTGTCGAGGGTCGCGCAGCGACCCGAGACAAATTTTCTGGGCTTTTCTAAACTCGAAATTTTACTTCATGCGCCACGCGTATAAAACACTAAAATATTGTGATCTCTATGTAAATTTGAACCTCACTTGGAATCAGTGTTTTATACGCGTGGCGCATGAAGTAAAATTTCGAGTTTAGAAAAGCCCCGTGAAAATTTGTCTCGGGTCGCTGCGCGACCCTCGACAAATTTTCTACGCGGGGCTTTTCTAAACTCGAAATTTTACTTCATGCTTAGTCTGGGAGTGGAAGACACTCGTTAGGATTATATTGGAACGTTTCATAAAACACTGAATTCCCTAAAAACTGGAAACGAGGAGAACTGAATGGAAAATAAATTAAAGTTTGTGGTATTTTTTTAGGCAGAGTGTTGTTTTTTTTAATCACTTTAGTATTTTAGCGTCTTAAACACTTTCAGTTCGTTATAACAGAATTTTAAGCTTTTTATTTGATTCTTAATTCTTAATAATATTAATAAAACATTTTCTTCTTCTGGTTGAATTCGTACAGCTTATATTATTTATGTTTGAGTAACTTTGTCAGACAATTTTCAAACATAATTAATATAAGTATTTAAAAAAATAATTTAGTACACATTTTTTTAACACCTTAGTAAACAAGACATTTTCGATTAAATTGTACAGTTTTTTTTTAATAAGACATGTTGCTTATAGTATTTCTAACGTTTTTCTTTTTGACTAAGTTCAGATCTAGATCATTGCATTCAATAATTACCATTTAATGTCTTATTTTGAAGATAATTTGTTATACAAAAAATAATTTGGGGCTTTCAACAACATTTTGCAGATATATATGAAAATTACGTAAATTGTTATGAATATCATGGAAAGTATTATAATTTTAGCAAATGGTGAACGCGCCGGGTTACCACTTCTATTTGCTTAAGGTGTAAATACATTCAATATCTATCATTTATTGTGACTTATTCTAAAGATGTTTTATTAATAAAAACATGCAGAAAGATATGAAAATTACGTAATTTATAGTGAATTCAATCAAATTTATTGCAATCTCAAAAAATGGTCAATTCGCCGGATTGTCACTTCTTATTACTAAAGGCGTAAATTGTGAATCGATTTCTGCGAAACACTTTAATTCTCGCGCTTAATCACCATCGCTCAGACTTTCCGGGATTCCTCGGCCTCCCACAACAAAGAGCCCATTGTGCTAACCCCCTTTTCCTTAACCAACATTTCAGTGGCGAGCGGACGAATGAATGAACCCCTTTTCCAATAAACTGAAAACCACGGATGGGGGAAAACGCATCCCGGCACAATAAGGGTAAGGACATAGTGGAACGTCGCTAAAAACCATGTATAGAGGAAATTCGACGCGCTAAGGGTCACAACATAGTATAGCATCACTGAAAACCACGTACCAAAAAAACGGGTTAAAACATAGTAGAGCGTTGACGCTTAAAGTCAGATCCCGGGGACAAAAAAAAGCGTTGAGACAAAGCCGTAGCCAGTGGGGGGGTATAGGTATAGGTAGGTTGAGACAAGGCCGTAGCCAGTGGGGGGGGGGTATATGTATAGGTAGGTATATATAGGTAGCTACAGACTTGCGCTGAGATGTTGGAAGTTGGATTGTGGCAGTAGGAAAAGGCGCCGCCCAAAGGTGAAAACATAGCAAAGCGTCACTGAAAACCACGTATCGGAAATCGCTTCGCTGCGCACTCAGGGTGAAAACGTAGTAGAGCGTTGAGGTTCAAAATTAGATCTTAGTATTGAGAAAAAGCGTCGCGATGCTAGAAGTTGGACTGTGACAGTAGGAAAAGGCGTCGCGACTTTTAAAAGTTGTTGGGAAGAGATTTTTACACTGAAAACCACGTATCGGCAAAACGCATTAAGGGTAAAAACAGAGTAGAGCATTGACGCTTAAAGTCAGATCCAGGGGTCAAGAAAAAGCGTTTAGACAAAACCGTAGCCAGTGGGGGGGTATATAGGGATTCAAACCCCTACTGAAATTTCGAAATGTTAAATTTTTGTATGTAAAAGCGGCCTCAAAAGAGCAAAATAATATTTTTACTAGTAACCCCCTCCCCCGAATTTATTTTTAGCTACGCCCTTGCACTGAGATGCTGGAAGATGGATTGTGGCAGTAGGAAAAGCCGTCGCCTAAAGTTAAAAACATAGTAAAGCGTCACTGAAAACCACATATCGGAAAATCGCTTTGCTGCGCACTCAGGGTAAAAACATAGTAGAGCGTTGAAGTTCAAAGTAAGATCCTAGTGGTGAGAAAAAGCGTCGCGATGTTAGAAGACTGTGACAGTAGGAAAAGGTGTCGCGACTTTTAAAAGTTGTTGGAAAGAGAAGGCATCGCGGCGCTGATGATTATACTGGAGAAGTGGAAAATAGCGTCGCGACACCTACAATTATACGCCGCCTAAAAATTCGAATAAAGCACATCCTTCTTTTTCTGCGAGAGCGTAATTGTCGCGAGAAAACTAGACGAAATGAGGAAATACACTTTATGTACAAGGATGTGTGTGTGTGCCAGTTGAGGGATTTACTAGGGATAATGTGGTGCATTTGTGAGGACTTTAAGGACTTGAGGGGATGTTGTATCGGTGGTGCGGAACTCCTGGTATAACCAGATGTAAGGGATTTTAATAAGCAAGAGACAGGAGCAAGATATTTGCCCACTAATGCAGCTAACAAATGATACGTGGTCAATGATCTACCCCCAACTTGTGATTTATTTTATGATCACCTATCGTCAATTGTCGCTCTATGTTAATTTAAGTATTTTTTGAATGTGTTACTTTACTTACTTTTTGCTGTACATTTATGTTTTCTATATTGTCCTGTAATTGGGTCTTTTTGTTTCCTGTTGGGCAATAAATGTATTTATTTATTTATTTTATTTATTTATACAGTAATTATCGTAGTTCGTATGGAATTGTGTATCATATTTGATATTGTATTTCAAAATACTAAACTCTACGCAATCAACATTAAATAACTTTACGTTTTTTTTTATAATGATCGAAGAATTAACTCTAAAAAAACGAGTCAACAGGCCCGTTCATCAAAATTTTGAACATTCAACATGTTTGGATTTGTTTGTGATGCATGTTGGTATATGATGAACGATATTGGGCCATTTTGAAAACTTTAACCCGTCAACACCAATCGCCAATACCAATCGGTCCATTTTGTATGATTGTAAAAGTCCCAAATACGTTCGCGATTAACTGTCCGATCATCAGAGAATTCCCCAACAGTTGGCAGTAAACTCCCAACTTTTGTCTTTGATAAACGGGCCCGAAGATTGAGGATATTTTCTACTATATCGCTCAAGAGCGTGAAAATCAACATTTTATAAGAAATACGATACAAAATCGATTAAATTTCATATGACTCATATAGCATTTCGTATTATATGTCGCATTGTATATCCTATAGAATTGCGTCAAAATTTTGCGCGCTCATCACAGCCTTTAGTTAATTTCCGACATAAATCGGAATTTATTTCCAAGTGCCAATTAATAAATAATTTCAAGAACTTTTTATTTGTATTAAACGGTTTATGCAATTATTGAATATTTATTCAAAATGCAGTAAAGTTTCAATAATTAATAAACAACACGATTATGCACACATACAAACAAAAAATAGTTATAAACTTGCGAATGTTCGCACTTAAAACATGTTCGAATCTATGAAAACATTAATGGAAGCTCTGGCTGCGCTTGCAACTATTTATTTACCGAATTAGCAAATGCATGGCGCAAAAAAAACACACAGCGAACTTGAAAGAGAATAAGGATAATGAAATATCAACAAGCGTTCTGTTAAGAGCTAAATATCCTCCTCTTTCAATCAATCTACAGAAGAAATAAATATTAAAAGTGCAATTCTTTTCGCAATCTACAACAAGTTAGTTTTACAAAGACTATATCAAACACTCATTGAAACAACTACTTCCCGAGCTAATACCCCGACGGACATTGAATTATTCAACAAGTGTTTGCTGTTACATACAGTAACCTACTGCAAATGTAACAATTTGGGTCAAATTATTGAGGCCATCTATAGACGCGTTTCGAGATTTATCTCTCATCAGTATAGCTTTGCCATTCCCTCTAAACAATTTGACACCTTAGACTGGCGGTCACGTTACCGTTCAAACATAAGTATAAATGAAATTGCCAATTCTTGGTTGCAGAATACTTCAAACATTAAAAGTGCCGAGATTCTTTTCGCAATCGACAACAAGTTAGTCTTACAAAGAGTATATCAAACACTCATTGAAACAACTACTTCCCGGGCTAATACCCTGACGGACATTGAATTATACAACAAGTGATTGCTGTTACATACACTAACCTACTGTAAATGTAACAATTTGGGTTAAACTATTCAGGCCATCTATAGACGCGTTTCGAGATTTATCTCTCATCAGTATAGCTGAAGAATTCTGCAACCAAGAATTGGCAATTTCAATTATACTTATGTTTAAACGGTAACGTGACCGCCAGTTTAAGATGTAAAATTGTTTAGAGAAATTGTCAAAGCTATACTGATGAGAGATAAATCTCGAAACGCGTCTATAGATGGCCTGAATAGTTTAACTCAAATTGTTACATTTACAGTAGGTTAGTGTATGTAACAGCAAACACTTGTTGTATAATTCAATGTCCGTCGGGGCATTAGCCCGGGAAGTAGTTGTTTCAATGAGTGTTTGATATAGTCTTTGAATAACTAACTTGTTGTAGATTGCGAAAAGAATCGCACTTTTAATGTTTGAAGAATTCTGCAACCAAGAATTGGCAATTTCAATTATAGAAATAAATATAATACTGTATCTGTCTATCTGTTTCTCTCTCTCTCTCTCTCTCTCTCTCTCTCTCTTTCTTGCTCTATTTCTCTCTTTCTTACTCGCTTTCTTTCTTTCTTGCTCTCTCTCTCTTAATCTCTTTAAAAAAAGTAGTGTATAGGGAATTCCTAAGTTAATTTTTCAATTAGAATTTCTATCTCCATTATTGAATTTTAATGGTCAGAATGGAATTAAAATGGTTCTCTGATTTAATAAAAAATATTTTAGAAGCAATTTTGTTTGAATTTTATTTCGTTTTAATATAATTATTACTTAAAAATAATAATAATAAAAAAATAAACCATAAAAATCATCAAAATAGTAGTTGTTTTGAAAAGTATGTACTGACTTCTAAAATTACAGACGCTGGTTCAAGCACGATTTTATTATTTATACTGAAACGAACTATTCTAAAAGGTACACTTAACCTACACAGAATAAGATTCGCCTAACTATTACTCATTTATTTTTAAGAAAATTTGAAAACCGTGTCCAGTTATTCTTTTAGTTTCCGTATTTTAATTTCAAATCGTTCGATTTCGTAATTTACAAACTTAAAAATCATCTTTAGCAGTTTTTTTCAGAGACAACTAAAAATGTATGTTCCCTATTAATGATTTATAAAGTTATGTAATAATTTTAAGTAAAATTGAATTTTTGGTAAATTTCTAAACGAGCACTTAACTTGCGCTGTACTATTGGTGGAGGCGCCGGGCGCCCGTGTCAATAAAATAGATACGCGGCGTATTAGTTAGATTGAAACATTGTAGCCTTATTTCACTTCACCTACTCTTTAAGAAATATGTTGCCCTTCTCCCCTGATATCTTGCCGCGCCCCCCTAATGTGGCGTGCCCCCGGTTGAGAAACCCTGCTCTAGGGCATGAAAACCAACTTTTTATAGCCTTTATATAAATCGAAGCAAATTAATCGTCGATTGAATATTAATTCCTTCTACATTTTCCTACGCACAATTTAACACGCGGAAAGAATCCTTTCAAAACGTTGAAACTTCACTTCACTTTTTTATTTTAAGCCTGTTTTGTGTTTAATTCATGTTTCGCCCAAGCAAACAAACTCCCTTTTCTCGTCCCAACTAATTTGTCTGCTAGGAAGTGACTCCCAAACTAAAGTTGCCACTTTTGGGAGACGAGGGACTAGTGTATGTTTGTGTGTGTGTTTTGTTTAGAAAAGGGCAGATATTATTCAACGGGGAATCCTCGTACACGTCCTCAAACAAGCGCACAATGAGGGAAACTTCATTTCGGGTTAATCGCAAAACTTTCTCCCTCTTACCGACGATAAAAGGCAACAGTGCAGCTATTTATACTTTGTCTAAGAAGAGAAGGGGGATAATTAAGCTTTAAAATAAAAAAAAAGTCAATATCAACTTTCTGCAAAAATTCAGTTTCATTAAGACAAGTCTCTAAATATTCTGCAAACTATTGACAAACTCAATTTGTCTTTATGTTAAATTTTTACGAATAACATTTTCGTATTTTTATATATAATGTTTAAAGTGTGCAAACTATAAGCGTAAGCTTATTTTCTCGAATTCAAAAAGGTTTGAATTTGAATTATTCTTGTTTTCTTTATGTTAAAAATAAAGTCGTACAAATTATTGCCTTATTTAATTAGTACTAGTAATTCCATATATCTGTATTTCAGTTGCTGTTGACTTATTTATTACGTTCGTAATAAATTTAATTCAATGATATACAGATGTGATTCAATTGGAGAACACGGTGATAAATTTGCAATATAATTATAAATGATCGTGTGTGTCTGTGTGTGCAATGTACGTAACACACGAATGGAATTATTGATGAGCCGATCAAACGACAGGGCGTTGCACAATTGCCACGAATATTGTCATACGGGAATAACCATTTATGGCCCTTGAGCGGTAAAGTAGAAAATTTACTGTATAGTTAGTAAGGAAGATTATTTACATGTAATTTCATTAAAAACGAATTTGAACATTTTCTATTTGTAATGTCTCCACACGATTTTTTTTTAAATAAAAACATTTGATTATTACACAATTTTGTATTCTAAATATGTCTTTACTAACCCTTACAATTGAGTTCTTTAAATTGTTAAATTAAATAAAATAAAAACGACATTCCTTTGAAAAAGGGTCGGAAAGTGATGACGTCAAACATGAGTGGATAATTCAAACGTGTGTCATAATTCGAAAATACTCAGCCGAAGTGCCTTATATTTTTCATTTACAGTTTAAAACATATTTCCGTATTTTACAGCAAATGCGTTTGTTCCAGACACTAGATAATGCTTTATATTTAGCAAATCAAAGCTATTGAATTCTTTAATATGTAAAACTACGGTACAGTAAGCCTTCCAAACATAACCAATTTTATACTCGCCCTTATATACGTTGTCAATACTGCCAATATTTCACAATATTCCTTTTTCCATATTTTCATATTAACCCACTCAAATTCTTCTTTTAATTCTTAAACTCAATTAAATAAAAACGATAATCCTTTAAAATTGCACAATTTATTATTGTCTAAATTTTCACACTAATCCACACAATTATTCGTTTTATATATATAAAAAAAAATCATCATCCCTTTACAATTATACTAGACAACTCCTGTTAATTTATTCGTTTTTGTTTTTATCGTCCGTGTTTTCGTTTTCAATTTTGCGTGGGTGTAAATCAATCGAAATCGACGTGTAAACTCCAAATTTTTTGTTACGCATTCAATTTTCCGGCTGTTGTAAAGTGCGACAGGTTGGCCGATTTATTTTTGTAACTAACCGCACTCGCGCACATTGCAGATTAAACATGCAAATATCTCTGGGCCGACGAACGTCAACTGTTTGCTTTTAATATCCGCGCTACGTTCGGCGAATTAATGCGATTGCATAATTTACATTTCGATCAACGAACGATCGCCTGATAATTAATCAAACATCCAGCGTAACTTTGATGACTCTTTCTAATAAATAGAGTATTTTAGGGGAAGATCGATGAGTGAGTTCTTGTGAACCGTTGAAGAAATACGAGGGGTGATTAAAAAGTGGGGTTACTCTAAAATGTCTACAATGAAACCTGTACATTTTGTAACCTAATTTTTGTATCGCCCCTCGTACAAGCTGGTTATGAATGTTTTTTTTTTTTTTATTAAACGGGTATTTTCCACTCCCAGGCTAAGCATGAAGTAAAATTTCGAGTTTAGAAAAGCCTGAAAATTTGGTTTGGTCGCGTAGCGCGAAGCGCGGAGCGGCCAAACCAAATTTTCAGGCTTTTCTAAACTCGAAATTTTACTTCATGCGCCACCGATACGAAACACTGATGCAATGTAAAGTTAAGCGGTGTGTTTTAAACTTCGTAATATGTCAGTGTTATGTATCGGTGGCGCATGAAGTAAAATTTCGAGTTTAGAAAAGCCTGAAAATTTGGTTTGGCCGCTCCGCGCTTCGCGCTACGCGACCAAACCAAATTTTCAGGCTTTTCTAAACTCAAAATTTTACTTCATGCTTATTCTGGGAGTGGAACACACTCATTTCAAGTTTCAAATTGATTTTTTTTTTAACAACGGGTATCTAAAGATTTACGATATATACGGTGTAATTGGGACATGTATACTTGAAAGAAAATCTTCCTATATGTACAAGTTGAGGCATTAATTGCGATTGATTAGCTACAATTTTTAATGGTCATATAAGCAACCCAATTTACACATAACTTAAAAAATAAAGGTGTCAAATTGTATTGGATGAACATGTTTGCATAATTTACATTTCGATCAACGAACGATCGCCTAATAATTAATCAAAAATCCGGCGTATTTTTTTGACTCATTCTAATAAATAGAGTATTTTAGGGGAAAACCGAGAAGTGAATTCTTGTGAACCGTTAAAGAAATACGAGGGGTGAATAAAAAGTGGGGTTACTCTAAAACGCCTACAATGAAACCTGTACATTTTGTAACCTTACATTTTGATCGTTTTTCGTAAAAGCTGGTTATGAATGTTTATTTATTAAAAAAAATATATACACGGTGTCACATTAGTGCTATTTCTATAAATGTTTAATTTATAATTGCAACCCTTTGATAGTAAATATTTATTGTTGATATTTTAATATTTTATTAATGATATGCCATTTTAGATATGTTTCCCGAAATGCGTGTTGTTTGTTTACTCATTTTATATAATTTCATTTAATACAATTCCGTGCGTGTGCATTAATTTTATGCGAGCGGGTATTTTATAAAAATCCCCATTAAAAGCGAATATCTGTGACCGTAAAATGTGTTAAACTCGGCGATTCGCGTTAATCCTCCTTTATTTAAAATAATCCCGCTATTTGGAATGGAATTGAAACCACACAATTATATTCATAAATAATAAAGAATGCTTATATTGAAATAATTCAAGCGGGAGATTTAAGTTTAAAATGTTTTATAAAAAACAACAATGATTAATAGAATTCTTTGTACAGAGAAAAGACAGATTTTAGTTAAAAAGTGAAACACTTTAGATACCTAAAATTGGGGCTAAAATATCTCAACTGGTTTTCCTGACAAATCGCACAAAAGTTGGTATTTAGTGAAAATATAATTGTCATATTTAAAAGTAATAATATATAAAATTACGAAAAAACTATTCGAGAATATGCAAACAGTGTCTTAATAAATAAGACAATGTAAGACGATAAATATCCTATATAGCTCGGGAAGTAGTTGTTTCAATGAGTGTTTGATAATAATAATAATAATTCTTTATTAACGGACAAGCCATTTACAATGTAGAACCAAAAACATATAACTAAAATGTAAGACACAAACATGAATCACAAATATGCACACAGACACATATGTTAATCTGCGTAAACCATAATAGGGTTATAACATTTAGTGCACACCATCCGCGAGACTCCTCCTAATTAAACCTATAGATGAGTTAAAAAAGTCAATACCGCTACAAATGTCATTAGCCGTGCGCGTTAATCGAGTCATGGGGCAATTTAAACTGCAAGTCGTCCTGCAAAATTCGTTATGAAGTAGCATGCGGCTACGTGCATGTCTAGGTGGTACATAATAATTAATCATACTAACAATATGACTCGAATCTATTTCGCAGTTTATGATTTTATAAAGAATTGATATAGTCTTTGTAAGACTAACTTGTTGTAGATTGCGAAAAGAATCGCACTTTTAATGTTTAAAGTATTCTGCAACCAAGAATTGGCAATTTCATTTATACTTACGATAAATATCCATTGAAACAACTACTTCCCGTGCAAATATACCTCCGGATATTGAATTATACAATGAAATATTTAAAATCTTTTTTAATTTGATTTGTTACAACGCTCTATTAAAGTATATGTAACGTTTAGGTCAAATTCTCTTCAAACCAACTAACAATACAATTTAAAATGAAAGGAGAGATAGCAACAAATTAGAAGTGAAAAGGACTTGGATTAAAACTAATGTCTTAGGCCATCTATAGACGCGTTTCGAGATTTATCTCTCTTCAGTATAGCTTTGCTTATGACGTTTAAAAAAAATTAGGAATAAAATTAAAACAAACTTACTTGGAAAAAGTGTTGTGTGTGGAATGAACAGGTACACAGAAATGGAATGAGTGAAGATGATGGTCGGTATTTATAGGTACAAAAGATGGCCTAAGACATTAGTTTTAATCCAAGACCTTTTCACTTCTAATTTGTTGCTATCTCTCCTTTCATTTTAAATTGTATTGTTAGTTGGTTTGAAGAGAATTTGACCTAAACGTTACATATACTTTAATAGAGCGTTGTAACAAATCAAATTAAATAAGATTTTAAATATTTCATTGTATAATTCAATATTCGGAGGTGTATTTGCACGGGAAGTAGTTGCTTCAATGGATATTTATCGTCTTAAATTGTCTTATTAATTAAGACACTGTTTGCATATTCTCGAATAGTTTTTTCGTAATTTTATATATTATGTTTAAAGTGTGCAAACTATAAGAAGCGTAAGCTTATTTTCTCGAATTCAAATAGTTTTGAATTTGAATTTATCTTGTTTAAAAGTAATCTTGTTTATAAAATTATACAAAATTCATTATTTATTGAATCAAGGCCAAAAGCCTCAATTTTGATTAAAAATAAACAAGCTTTATGCTCCTGAAGTTTGCGTTAAAATATATTAACTGATTTGCTAACAAAATCAGATTAAAGATGAGATTTAATAAAAAAATCATCAGATTTTAAGGTAATCTTGTTTGAATATAATTTTCAAAAAAAGAAGAATAGTAACTTATGAATGAATTATTAAAAATAAACAATATTTAAGCTCCTGAAGTGTGGGTTAAAATATCTTAACTTATTTGCTTTTTTTAGAATTTCAGAGATATCTTAACTCGTTTGCGAAAAGTTGCGATTTAGTGAAAAAATCTTTATTTCACTAAATCTCAAATAAGTTAAGATACCTGGGAATTTCTAAAAAAAAGCAAATAAGTTAAGATATTTTAACCCACACTTCAGGAGCTTAAATATTTTTTATTTTTAATAATTCATTAATAAGTTACTATTCTTCTTTTAGTTACGTAAAGTATTTTCTATTAATATTATTAAGTTAATATTCGAAATTTTATATTTTACGCACAAATTCTTTCGCAAAATTAATTCAATATAATAAATCAACATTTCGCTCTTCCTTGTCTACAAAAAAAAGAGAACCCACCTTCTTTTAATCACCGCAAGTCCCAATAATTGGATATTCCTCCACTCTTCGGTGTTCCAAGAGTTCGAACAAAAAAAAAAGAAAAGGGAAGGCCGAAGGCAAACATTAGGAAATTCAATGCGAGTCAAATTGACCTTCCTCCTCGGGCAGGAAGGAACAAAGGGCTCCAGATAAGAACGTTTTTTTATTACTCGGCCTAATCCGTCGATGGAGTTTTTTTCTTTTTCGTCTTCGTCTTTCGAACCTCCCACGATTATTTGCACCGGTTGTTAATTCTATTACTAGACTAACGTGTTCCCCCTTTTTTTTCCCAATTCCGCAGACAAATATTTGATGATGAAGAATCATTAGATCGAGGAAAATCGGTATGATTAAGGTAGAGAAATATCTCATTAATAAATTTCGGAAAAAAAATTGATTAAGGTAGAGAAATGTGTTATTTATAAAATAAAAAAGAATTAAAATATGCTTATTTAGGTAAAGAAATATCTCATTAAAAAAATTCTAAAGAAATAAAACGTGTAGAGAAATATCGCAGTCGAAATTGTATAATAAATCTTTAGTTATTTGTTGTTTCTTTTTTAAAGAGTTCAATTTGAAGCTTTAAACGAGTGTTTTCCACTCCCAGACTAAGCATGAAGTAAAATTTCGAGTTTAGAAAAGCCCCGTGAAAATTTGTCGAGGGTCGCGCAGCGACCCGAGACAAATTTTCTGGGCTTTTCTAAACTCGAAATTTTACTTCATGCGTCACGCGCATAAAACCCTAATTTCAAGTGAGGTTTAAAGAAACATAGAGTTCACAATATTTTAGTGTTTTATACGCGTGGCGCATGAAGTAAAATTTCGAGTTTAGAAAAGCCCAGAAAATTCGTCTCGGGTCGCTGCGCGACCCTCGACAAATTTTCTGGGCTTTTCTAAACACGAAATTTTACTTCATGCTTAGTCTGGGAGTGAAAAACACTCGTTTATAGCTTCAAATTGAATTCTTAAAAACAACAACGACCTGCTGCGCGTCCCGAAACAAATTTTCTAGGCTTTTCTAAACTCGAAATTTTACTTCATGCGCCACGCGTATAAAACGCTTATTTCAAGTTAGGTTCAAATATACATAGAGTTCATAATATTTTAGTGTTTTATACGCGTGGCGCATGAAGTAAAATTTCGAGTTTAGAAAAGCCCCGTGAAAATTTGTCTCGGGTCGCTGCGCGACCCTCGACAAATTTTCACGGGGCTTTTCTAAACTCGAAATTTTACTTCATGCTTAGTCTAGGAGTAGAAAAGACTCGTTTAAAGCTTTAAATTAAACTCTTAAAAAAACAACGACCGCTGCGCGACCCCAGACAAAATTTCTGGGCATTTCTAAACTCGAAATTTTACTTCATGCGCCACGCGTACAAAACGCTGATTTCACGTGAGGTTCAAATATACATAGAGTTTATAATATTTTAGTGTTTTATACGCGTGGCGCATGAAGTAAAATTTCGAGTTTAGAAAAGCCCCGTGAAAATTTGTCTCGGGTCGCTGCGCGACCCTCGACAAATTTTCACGGGGATTTTCTAAACTCGAAATTTTACTTCATGCTTAGTCTGGGAGTGGAAAACACTCGTTTAAAGCTTCAAATTAAACTCTTAAAAAAACAACGACCTGTTGCGCGACCCTAGTCAAATTTTCTGGGCTTTTCTGAACTCGAAATTTTACTTCATGCGCCACGCGTATAAAACGCTGATTTCAGGTGAGGTTCAAATATATATAGAGTTCATAATATTTTAGTGTTTTATACGCGTGGCGCATGAAGTAAAATTTCGAGTTTAGAAAAGCCCCGTGAAAATTTGTCTCGGGTCGCTGCGCGACCCTCGACAAATTTTCACGGGGCTTTTCTAAACTCGAAATTTTACTTCATGCTTAGTCTGGGAGTGGAAAACACTCGTTTAAAATTTCAAATTGAACTCTTAAAAAAAACAAGGAATAATTAAAGATTTAAAGAAAATAAGATGAATTTGGAATACGTATACTTTAAAGAGAAACTCACTGTACATAAAAGAAATGTCATTTGGTTCTACGGTAAGCAATCAGCTGTTCAGTTGTCAGGACGTAATATATTATTTTTTTTTAATTATTTTGTCGGTTTTTTTTTTGTTTGATTTCAACTTAGTCGGTTGGATGTAGAATTAATTTTACTCTAACGTGATGGTCCCTCCAACGTTGTTATCCCTAACTCCATTCTCAATACATCACTTAACTTTTTTATCAACATTAATTCACTAACAAATCCCACTGAAACATCCCATTCTTAACTGTCCCCGTTTCCATCGAAATCCCAAAAACTAACTGATTTTTAGAATAGTTTCTTCACTGCTCTCCAAATTCTCCCCTTTTCTGATTCTAGGTGTAGAATTTAAGTGTTACTTTCGTATATATTGGATGTTAGCTTTTTTTATTGTTTCCTGATCTTAGATGATTTTTTTATTAATATTTTGATTTAATTTCGTCAAAATTAATATTTGCACATGACCCGTACTGACCCATCACACCTTGTTGGCGACTTACCCTTATATGCGTATAAAAAGGGTGATTTTTTAGACAAGCGGCAATTTTGTTACTAAACAAATCCACAAACCAAATATTTATTGCTCATATTTGGTTTAGGGATTAATTTAGGAAAACAGGAAAGAATGTTCTTTTTGCAAAGAAGAGACTACTAAATTTTCCTGGTAAAAAGTAATAAATAAGCGGTCTGGAGTCAGCGCCGCTCCAGAGGTTATATAATATTCGCGAAAGTTTGTTTTGTTTCGTGTATATCCCATACGGAAAGTTTTATTCGGGTTTACTCTGGGCGCGCGTAAAATCATTACTTTTAATGAAATAACCGCGAAGAGATGAGAACGGAATAAATATAACGCAACCCGTTATTATCTGACGTGCATTTTAATTAAAAAGTGAAAGCAATTCGGAAATTGTTGAGGAAGGAATAAATTTAGTTTTTACTTTGATAAAGAGAAAACTAATTTTACAAACAACAAAAACAAATATAAAAATAAAGTAAATAAACTGGTTCACTGTTCAACCAAATCCTAATAATATTTTATTTGAAGAGTTTTCGAGTTTACAAATTTTCTGGGCTTTTCTAAACTCGAAATTTTACTTCATGCGCCACGTGTATAAAACACAGATGTCAAGTGAAACATAGAGTTCACAATATTTTAGTGTTTTATACGCGTGGCGCATAAAGTAAAATTTCGAGTTGAGAAAAGCCAAGAAAATTTCGCAATCATCAAAGGCGAAGAAAAGTTCTGATTAAGAATGAGATGTACAAAAGAAAAAACAACTACAACGAGAAACGAGAACCGTTCTAGTTACGAATGAAAAATATTGCGGAATCAAATAATCCCATAAATAAAAGTAACAATCTTATTTTTTTATTAAATAAACCACTCTGTTTTTAAAACTGTTTAAAATAAAAATTACCTTTGTTATGATTCAACCCTAGGTATTGTACAAATTTATAATTAGTATTATTGTTTACGTTGTGTCCTAATAATATTTTATTTGAAGAGTTTTAGTTAACTACGTTAAGGATAAAATAGCCTATCACGCTGAGGAACTAACAAGAATGTGATGGATAAACAACATAGTTCATAACCTCAAAGATAAAAAATACCGATGTAAAAACAAAGTCCGATGGTTGTTCCAAAAATAATGCAAAGAAAGAATTAAATTCAATCAATATTTCTAAAGGAAATTTTAACCCGTAACAATTGATTGAAATAAACCTTAAGTAAAAACAACCAAACTTGTTCTGCGGGAGTCTAGATCCTTGGTATTTGTATTCGGAAATTTGAGTTCTGTATGAAACTCAAATTTACGAATACAAATACCAAGAATCTAAACTCCCGAAGAACAAGTAATGAATAAAAATGAAAAATTGATAATAAAAAAAGATACAACATGAATTCATACAGAACTTAACTTTTTGAATGGAAATAGCAAGACTCTAGACCCTGGAAGAACAACAAGAAATGCAATAATAATACAATAAAACAACCTAAAGGTATGCAGCATTCAAGTGCCCCCTCAATGGTAAAATTTCTGGCTACGCTTATGGTAAGGATTGGAATGATAAAAAAGAATCAATATGAATTCATACGGAACTTTGAATGAAAAAGCAAGACTAATAATAGAAGAAGAAAAAACAACCTGAATTTATGCAGCATTCAAGTGCCCCCTCCCTATTGAAAATTCTGGTTACGCCCATGGTAAGGATTGGAATGTTAAAAAAAGATTCAAGATGAATTCATACAGAACTTAATTTTTTGAATGGAAAAAGCAAGACTAATATTAAAGAAAAAAATCACCTAAATTAATGCAGCATTCAAGTGTCCCCTCCTTATTAAAAATTCTGGCTACACCATTGGTATGGATTGGAATGCTAAAAAAAGAATTAACATGAATTCATACAGAACTCAACTTTTTGAATGGAAAAATCAAGACTAATAATAGAAAAAAAATATAACCTAAATTTATGCAGCATTCAAGAGCCCCCTTCCTATTGAAAATTCTGGCTACGCCTATTGTATGAATTGGAATGTTAAAAAAGGAATTAACATGAATTCATACAGATCTCAACTTTTTAAATGGGAAAAGCAAGACTAATAAAAGAAAAAAAACAACCTAAATTTATGCAGATATCTAGGGTCCCCTCCTTATTGAAAATTCTGTCTACGCCCATGGTAAGGATTGGAATGTTGAAAAAAAGAAGCAACATGAATTCATACAGAACTCAACTTTTTGAATGGAAAAAAGCAAGACCAATAATAGAAAAAGAATATAACCTAAATTTATCCAGCATTCAAGTGCCCCCTTCCTATTGAAAATTCTGGCTACGCCCATGGTATGGATTGGAATGTTAAAAAAGGAATCAACATGAATTCATACAGAACTCAACTTTTTAAATGGAAAAAGCAAGACTAATAAAAGAAAAAAAAATAATCTAAATTTATACAGAATTCTAGTGTCCCCTCTTTATTGAAAATTCTGTCTAAGCCTATGGTAAGGATTGGAATGTTGAAAATAAGAATCAACATGAATTCATACAGAACTCAACTTTTTGAATGGAGAAAAGCAAGACCAATAATAGAAAAAGAATATAACCTAAATTTATGCAGCATTCAAGTGCCCCCTTCCTATTGAAAATTCTGGCTACGCCCATGGTATGGATTGGAATGTAAAAATAAGGAATCAACATGAATTCATACAGAACTCAACTTTTTAAATGGAAAAACCAAGACTAATAAAAGAAAAAAAAATAATCTAAATTTATACAGAATTCTAGTGTCCCCTCTTTATTGAAAATTCTGTCTACGCCTATGGTAAGGATTGGAATGTTAGAAAAAAGAATCAACATGAATTCATACAGAACTCAACTTTTTGAATGGAAAAAAGCAAGACTAATAAAAGAAAAAGAATATAACCTAAATTTATGCAGCATTCAAGTGCCTTCTTCCTATTAAAAATTCTGGCTACGCCCATGGTATTGATTGGAATGTTAAAAAAGGAATTAACATGAATTCATACAGAACTCAACTTTCTAAATGGAAACAGCAAGACTAATAAAAGAAAAAGAATAACCTAAATTTATACAGAATTCTAGTGTTCCCCCTTTATTGAAAATTCTGTCTACGCCTATGGTAAGGATTGGAATGTTAAAAATGAAATTGAATGTTTCAATGTTTCTTTATTGAACGGAATCTTCTTTTATAAAAAATAAACAAATCTAACTTATAATAGTAAATATTTAAATAAATAATATTGCTGCAAATACAAAAAATAAAAATGTTAAAATATAAAAGAATATACTAAAAATAAATACACATATGCATATACATACACACATATATACATATATATATACACATCCATACATACACACACATACACACACCAATATCCCCATTAATTAAATCACGCAAAATACATAACCGAATAATTATACTAATAATTTCTTTTTATCAAATCAAATACAAATGGTAAGATCAAGATGATTCAACCGTCTCGTAAATTGTTCAATCGGTTCATTAAAAATGTTCAAATTATAATTCGCAGAAAGTACATTTAAATTTCTCATGATTCTTGTTATTGGGTTATTTAAACCATAATTCGTAGTATGAAATGGTAGTCTGAACAAATCTTTGAATCTCGTATTTCTTGATACATTAAATTGAAATGAATTTAACAGATAGTTACAATCAACAAGCCCATTAATAAGTCTGAAACCGAAATTTACGTCAATTACTATTCGCCTAGTTTTTAATGGTTTTAAATTCAGAAAAGTTAACATATTCGAATGGCTAAGGTCAATTCTACTGTAACCCAATTTAAAATTAACAATTCTCAAAAATTTACTCTGTACCATTTCAATTTTGTACAACCATTTTTCATATGTAGGATTCTAAATAATAGAGCCGTATTCAAGTTTAGATCATACAGGACTCAACTTTTTTAATGGAAAAAGCAAGATTAATATTGGAATAAAGAAACAACCTACATTAATGCAGCATTCTACCCCTCCCTATTAAAAATTCTAGCTACGCCCATGGTAAGGATTGTTATGTTAAAAACTTAAGTTTTTTCTTTGTGTTGATCTTTTTAACAAAACTAATATGAAACACTCAGCATGGAAATATCGAAAAACAGGAAACTGCATTTATTCAACTACTAAAAAAAATAACTAGTAAGCAGAGTGCTACAATTTCACGTACTCGGGAAGCATTTTAAAATTCCTGCGAAAATTCTTTCCGGAAAAATATTTTATTCGGCTCGCTCTTTAAGTGGATTTCAATGTAACGTAAATACACGGGGACATTCCGCGAACTGAAAATCCCTATACATCATCCCCTTCAGTGTCGGGGAAAAAAGTTGCGGGCCGTATATCAATGAAAGTTTCACCGTATAATTTAATTTACAGCCCAAGTTCACCCCGAGGAAATCTCTCGCACTTTGCAACAAATCATCGAAAACGACCCTTACATGAGTACACCGTATATTATAAGAAAAAAAAAACTCGAGCGCTTCAGTTTCAGCAAACTGGAGACAAATAAGTGTCGCTAATAAAACACTTTTTGTCTTTATTATTTTTTTAGAAAAAATTATAATTAACACGTTTAACACTTGTGAGACGGTTAATTTGCGTTTAAGTCCCGCGGCCATTCACGTGTTATTGTTGATTGTTGCATTTATTTAATATTAATTGTATAATTTTAGTTTAATCCCTAGCAGAGGATTTAAAATTAGATTTAAGTTACGAAGGGTGATCAACAAGTAGGGTTACAAAGCCTGCAATAAAACGTCTACATTCTGTAACCTTACTTTTTGATAACTCCTTGTACATACAGAGATTTTTTTTAATATATTCGATATTTGATGGAACCAAATTATCAAATTGAGGAAACTGAATCAAACACTTACTATGTTTTTACCACAAAATATTTTGTGGTAAAAACATAGTAAGTGTTTGATTCAGTGATCATGAATTACCACGTAGTTACGGTCGCAACCATCATTATGATTAAATTGAGGAAAGGTAAACACTTGTATTGTTCCATGTTTTTATTTTCAGTTACCTGATACGTGTAGTTTTAACTTTGAAAATGATCGTAACGGATTGAAACACGTATCAGGCAATTGAAAATAAAAACATGGAACAATACAAGTGTTTACCTTTACCCAATTAGAGATTTTTTGTTATTTAAGTATGCTTTTAGATATTCTATACAAACATTTGTAAAATGATGTGATTAGTATAGTTCACATGTTCTATCATTTTACAAATGTTTGTATAGAATATCTAAAAGCAAGTCGGAAAATACTTTGAACTTTACTTTAAATCAGTGTTTTGTACGCGTGGCGCATGAAGTAAAATTTCGAGTTTAGAAAAGCCTGAAAATTTGGTTTGGACGCGTAGCGCTACGCGCTACGCGTCCAAACCAAATTTTCAGGCTTTTCTAAACTCGAAATTTTACTTCATGCTTAGCCTGGGAGTGGAAACACTCGTTCGAAACTTCAAATTGAACTATTTTACAAAATCGAAAAATGCCTGAAAATTTACAGCGTATACATTAATGTTCATTTAATAATAGTAACAATAGTAATTTGTATACTATTATTACTATTATTATTATATCCATGACAATTTTCCGATACAAAAAACTAAAATAGTATATAACACGTATCAGAAAACTGAAAATAAAAACAAGTGTTATTCTTCACCAAATTTATAAAATAAACTTTCAAACATTAATGTTATGGGTATCTTAAAGAAATGTCTGTAAATTAATTAGATTTTCGCGTCGATTTTTACCTAAAAAAATCACTTTAAACGCATTCGATATTTACCCAAATTACTTACAAATTCACATTTTTGATTAACCGACACAAAAAAATAAAATAAGCTCTTGAAAATTAAAGTTAATATCTAAAACTAATATATCTATTTATCAATCTTTTGTTTTTGTCTTTTTGTAACATTTTAATATAGGATACGAGTGAGAATTGTTTGAATTTGTATAATAATATGAATTATTTTTATTGTACCAATAAAGGTTATTGATATTTTTATCAATAGGATTTTTGCGTATAATAAATATTATACATCAATCATCAGCCGTTCTTGGTAGGAATGAATCGATCCAGAGTTCATTGAAAATGGAAATAAAAAAACAAGAAGATATACATTTGTCTAACGTTGGACCTTTACACATAAACTTTAATAACCTAAATAACTGTAGCATTCATATAAGTAAAGATTAATTTAATTATATGAATATTACATACGTTTGGCATCAAGTATAAATATTATTGCTTAATGTGTGTGATGATATGTTTGTTTCTGTTTTCATTTTTGTAATATATATTTTTTTTAAGTTATTAAACATTGCGTTCTGTAATGCTATTATATGATTATTTTTTTAACTTTCTAAGAAAGTAAACGTTTACTATGGGGTTAGACAAAAGATTGCTTTGATTTTAACTTTTGAACTAAATTCGTTGTGATAAACGCGCAGGTTTCTAAGATATTTTAATTGTTGTAAAGTTTAGTTGTTGTAATTGTTTATACAACAAATTTTTTAACTCACTAGTGACCTAAATAAATTTTAGTTCACTAGTGAATAAAACCTTGTTTATTACGGTTGTTATGGAGTTAATAATGTCGATTTAAATTAACAAAATTGAATAAAAGATTATTTAATTCATTTGATATTCACACAAATCACTCAGAACTATACGTTTTGGGGACCCCGGTGGGGTAGTGGGTAGAGGTCCTGCCTCCGCGACCCGTGGGTGCGAATGTGTTTGTGGCGTCTAAATATAGTTAAATACAAAAATATAAAGGTGAAATGGTGGAATGGACCAATATCCAGAATATGAATAAAAAAAATATATACATTTTTTATTGTCCAACGCGAAAAACTTAAAAAAAACATTATATTTTTTGTTTGTTTAATCATTTGCCCTTCTACCTGAATATGCATTAATGTTTAAAACAACAAGCCCTAAAATAAATTGAGTTGTAACTTCGCTGTTTAAGCTTTTTTTTTTAATATTTTTTAAATTCTGTGCAGTTTTTCTTCGCCGATACGACGTTTCAATTAAGCGCCGTTATTTTTTAATTCGGCCATAAATTATCCGGTCATTTTACGTAATAAATGGACCCTTTGAAGGGCGATAAATTACCACGCTCTGGATGACGCGTCGCTCACTCAAAAATCCCCTCACGACTTATTATTATATTACAAACGCGCCCTTTCTATCTCTTTTTTTTTTCAACTCCCCGTTTTTCCAATATTTTTCTTTAATATTAAAACTACACGACATTTCACTCCCTTCAAATAATATGACAGAAACATTATACGTATAATTCGATTAAATAAAAAAGCGTACACTTTCTTTTCTTTTTTGTTTTTGGCTTTTGCCTGGCCTTGGGAACTTGCCCATTAGCCAACATCATTTTTATTTTTTTTATTTATATTCATATTAATTGTTAACATTACAATTTGTAGTATGCTATTATTTTATACGGACAAATACTCACATTCATACCACACCCAGGGTCACGACGAAAAATTATTTTTAACTAATGTCTCCCCGTGCACGGGAATCGAACCCAAGTTTGTGGCTCGCCGAACGATAGAGCCCGACGACGTTACCGCTCGGCCACCACCTGCCCGCGTACACTTTCTATTTTACATTATAAATGTTGATTTTTATAATTGAATAAAAGTTACTTGCTTTTATTTTTCACTACTGTTTTTATTGTCTTCAACTAGTTTCGACTGATCGTTTGACTCATCGTCTTATTACTCCTTGAAATTGACGTTAAGAACGCTTTTATATTGAATTGAACTGTACATCAAACTTCTTTCACTTTTTTTATTAAAGTTTGATTATATTGAAATAATACTGACATGATCGAAGATATACAAGGTGCGGCGGGGAAACTTGCTGATTTCAATTGAGCGC
The DNA here is from genome assembly GCA_932526585.2 of Philonthus cognatus. Taxonomy (NCBI): domain Eukaryota; kingdom Metazoa; phylum Arthropoda; class Insecta; order Coleoptera; family Staphylinidae; genus Philonthus; species Philonthus cognatus. Next base: position 53,489,688 of record OW052249.1, on the reverse strand, counting down.
CAATGAGCGAGACATCGTCAGAAAGGGGTAGGGAGGGTCTCATTCGATAGAGGGGGTCTTGAAGTTTTCTTATCACTCAAGCCAGTTGTCATGCGTTGGACAACGGAGAAGCGTGTGTTCGCCGTCGAGGCCTACTTTTCCAATGGCCGTTTGGCGGTTGCCACCCTACGTGCCTTCCAAACTAGGTTCTATATTTATCCCACGAGTCCCGTTCCTGGCCGGTAATAAATCGTTTCGTGGGTGGACACATTCAGGGAAAGTGGCAGTGTGGCAAAGAAAGGGATAATTGGGCCTTACTTTTTCGAGGAAGAAGAACACTCTGTTACTGTGAATGCAGTTCGCTACAGAGAAATGATTGAGGCATTTTTTCTCCCAAAACTTAAAGAAATGGAACTTGCGGACGTATGGTTCCAACAGGACGGAGCCACGGTACAAACACCGAGAACTTCAATAATAATAATAATAATAACCATTTATTTTCGACAGACATGATGTCTTACAAAGAAATATACAATACAATGGAACTTTTGAGGAAACACTTCCACAAGCGCCTAATCTCCTCGAGGGGTGACGTACTGTGGCCGGCGCGCTTCCCCGATTAGGCTCCCTTTGACTTCATTTTATGAGGATATCTCAAATCCATTGTTTACAATGACAAACCGCGGACCCCGCAACACCTGAAGGACAACATTTGAAAAGCCATCGCCAACATTCCCGTCGATATGCTCGAAAGAGTGGAGCGAAACTTCAAAAAGCGGGTGAATCAGTGTATCGCTAATGAGGGCCGCCATTTGTCCCATGTAATTTCTAAAACCATTTAAAACAAAAACTCAGGACCTCTACAATACGATAAAAAAAGAATTAAATCGATATGTGAAATACTTTTTCATTTATTGACCTTTTAAATCAGCAAGTTTCCCTGTCGCGCCCTTTACAAATTTGTGAGTGAATTTTACTATAGTTTAAATACACTAGCATGTGTGTGTGTATTTGTATACGGTCCATTAGAATTAATGAGGTCGGAGTTGCGTTTGAACGGAAAATTAATTAAAAACGGCGACGCGACACGACGCGACGAGCGCGCGTTGCCGCAGCAATAACGTTTTGTCCCGGTCACGAGCGGGACACAATAAAATACGGGATTATATTGGACAGGAAGGGTAATAAAGAGGCCCGGGGGGTGTTTACTAACCCTATTTTTTTACTGCGCGTTATAAAACTTGATGGCGGCAATTTGTGCACTTATCTGCGATGCTCACTAGCAAAAAATAACAAAACAGAAACGATCTGGTTGACATTTACACTAGAAAAAAAAAAACTAAAATAAAACAGAAACGTATTGATTTCATTTTGTGTAACACAAGGATTCTTTGGAATTACACGCATACGCTCCCTTTAATCTTAACTGTAAGTACTTAGTTTTTTATAGAGCAGCTTATTTTCTTAAACCGATGTGAAGATAGCCACGGATTTTCCAGCCACGGATTTTGGCGCCTCCACCAACACACGAATTATGAAACAGATTCCACAGATTTTCAAAATTTCATAACTCCCAAACCACATATTTTATTTTCAAAATTTCTTCAATAATTGATTAGACAATATACATAGAGCGAGTATAAATAACCAGAATGTTGTAACTCTTAATTGTTCTTTATTTAAACAATATATTGCTGTCCCGCGTATGTCACCTTTCATACCAAATATTAAAAAAATCATATCTCTTAAAACTCCTATTTTATTTTACAAATTTCTTCACTAATTATTTAAACAATATATCTAGACTAAGCATAGATGGTCAAAATGTTGTCACTCTCATTTGTTAATTATTTAAATAATATATTGCTGTCCCGCGTATAGCACCGTTCATACCAAATATTAAAAATCATATCTCGTAAAACTCCTATTTTATTTTACAAATTTCTTTACTAATTGTTTAAACCATACTTCTAAGACGAGCAAAGATGGTCAAAGTGTTGTCACTCTCATTTGTTAATTATTTAAATAATATATTGCTGGCCCGCGTAAAGCACCCGTCATACCAAATATTAAAAAAATCATATCTCGTAAAACTCCTATTTTATTCTACAAATTTCTTCACTAATTGTTTAAACAATATATCTAGACTAAGCATAGATGGTCAAAATGTTGTCACTCTGATTTGTTAATTATTTAAATAATATATTGCTGTCCCGCGTATAGCACCGTTCATACCAAATATTAAAAAAATCATATCTTCTAAAACTCCTATTTCATTTCACAAATTTCTTCACTAATTGCTTAATCAATATATCTAGACTGAGCATAGATGGTCAAAATTTTGTCACTCTTATTTGTTGATTATTTAAATAATATATTGCTGTCCCGCGTATAGCACCGTTCATACCAAATATTAAAAAATCATAACTCGTAGAACTCCTATTTTATTTTACAAATTTCTTCACTAATTGCTTAAACAATATATCTAGACTGAGCATAGATGGTCAAAATGTTGTCACTCTTATTTGTTAATTATTTAAATAACATATTGCTGTCCCGCGTATAGCACCGTTCATACCAAATATTAAAAAAATCATATCTTGTAAAACTCCTAATTTATTTTACAAACTACTTTACTAATTGTTTAAACAATATATCTAGAACAAGCAAAGATGTTCAAAATGTTGTCACTCTCATTTGTTAATTATTTAAATAATATATTGCTGTCCCGCGTATAGCACCGTTCATACCAAATATTAAAAAATAATATCTCCTAAAACTCCTATTTTATTTTACAAATTTCTTTACTAATTGTTTAAACAATATATCTAGAACGAGCAAAGATGGCAAAAATGTTGTCACTCTTATTTGTTAATTATTTAAATAATATATTGCTGTCTTGCGTATAGGACCGTTTGACCATCTTTGCTCGTTCTAGATGTATTGTTTAAACAATTAGTAAAGAAATTTGTAAAATTAAATAGGAGTTTTAGGAGATATGATTTTTTAATATTTGGTATGAACGGTGCTATACGCAAGACAGCAATATATTATTTAAATAATTAACAAATAAGAGTGACAACATTTCGACCATCTTTGCTCATTCTAGATATATTGTTTAAACAATTAGTAAATAAATTTGTAAAATTATATAGGAGTTGTACGAAATATGATTTTTTAAATATTTGGTATGAACGGTGCTATACGCGGGACAGCAATATATTATTTAAATAATTACCTATTAAGAGTGACAACATTTTGACCATCTATGCTTAGTCTAGATATATTGTTTAAGCAATTAGTGAAGAAATTTGTGAAATAAAATAGGAGTTTTAGGAGATATGATTTTTTTAATATTTGGGATGAACGGTGCTATACGCGGGACAGCAATATATTATTTAAATAATTACCAAATGAGAGTGACAACATTTTGACCATCTTTACTCGTTCTAGATGTATTGTTTAAACAATTTGTAAAGACATTTGTAAAATAAAATAGGAGTTTTAAGAGATATAATTTTTTTAATATTTGGTATGAACGGTGCTATGCGCGGGACAGCAATATATTATTTAAATAATTGACAAATGAGAGTGACAACATTTTGACCATCTTTGCTCGTTCTAGATGTATTTTTTAAAAAATTAGTAAATAAATGTGTAAAATAAAATAGGAGTTTTACGAGATATGATTTTTTTAATATTTGGTGTGAACGGTGCTATACGCGGGACAGCAATATATTATTTAAATAATTAACAAATAAGAGTGACAACATTTTGACCATCTATGCTTAGTCTAGATATATTGTTTAAACAATTTTTGAAAAAATTTGTAGAATAAAATAGGAGTTTTAAGAGATATTATTTTTTTAATATTTGGTATGAACGGTGCTATACGCGGGAAAGCAGTATATTATTTAAAAAATTAGCAAATAAGAGTGACAACATTTTGACCATCTATGCTCGGTCTAGATATATTGTTTAAACAATAAGTAAAGAAATTTGAAAAATAAAATAGGAGTTTTTAGAGATATGATTTTTTTAATATTTGGTATGAAAGGTGACATACAGCAATATATTGTTTTAATAAAGAACACTTAAGAGTTGCAACATTCTGGTTATTTATACTCGCTCTATGTATATTGTTTAATCAATTATTGAAGAAATTTTAAAAATAAAATATGTGGTTTGGTAGTTATGAAGTTTTGAAATTCTGGGGAATCTGTTTCATAATTCGTGTGATGGTGGAGGCGCCAAAATCCGTGGCTGGAAAATCCGTGGCTATCTTCACATCGGTTTTTCTTAAATGTATTCTAATTAACGAACAACATATTTTTTGTGCAACGATACGCGAAGATGTTCCATCGCGAACTCCTGAACGTGTGCAAAATTTAATTTCGCAGGCCGAGTTACTTCACGGACGCGACCAGTCCGCCAATGTATCCAAATAGTACGCGCTGCCATGCCAACACTTGTTTGTTATTTACGGTCACTTCAATTTCAATTTACAAAAATGTCGGATTCCGATAGTGATTACGCTATAAGTTGTACCCCACTAGAAATAAAATTAATTGCGGATGCTGCAATACAAAATTTAATACCACAAAAATCCAAACAGCAATATGAAAAGGCATATGAAAAATTCAAAGCTCGCTGTCGTGAAAGAAAGGTAACCAAATATTCGGAAAATGGCATACTTGGAAGAGAAATAAAAATTTTTAAATTCATCAAGTTTATGAAGTATTTATTCCATGCTCAAATGTACATTAAACAGAAAAGATGGTATAGGTATTTCGAAATTTTCAAAATTGGTGCCCAAATCTTGTTAATTTTTTATTATTAATTATTGAATCCGTTGCACAAAAAGCTTTGTGTACACCTTGGCCGCGAAATACATTAGTATCCTCGAGGTTATATTGGCTCGGCCGCAAGCGGCCTCGGCTATAATTTTCCTCTCAGACCACTAAAGTTATATTTCGCGGCCTTGGCATACAAATAACCATTATTTATTAAATTAATTCAATTATGCTGTATGTCCGTAGGGTTTTTCCTTTCCTATATAACAGGGAAGTGTTTCAAATGACAGTGCACTAAATATTTCGCATGTTAAAGCATCCGCGTAGTATGCCAATCAAAAGATGCTAAAAAGCAAATTCTTAAATATCAGAACAATAGTGAAACGGATTATAACTTATGCCGCAGAGACCATTTCATTAAAACACCATGATCAAAATAAAGTGCTGGTTCTTGAGAGAAAGATAATGAGGAGAATACTAGGACCAGATAGATTAGGAGAGCATGAAATAAGACGAAGAACAAACAGAGAAATAGTAGAAGCACTTGAAGGAGAAGATATAGCAAACACAATTAAAGCATCTAGAATAAAAATGGTGATGTGTCCATCATAGTACTTTCCCCCGTAAATAGCGTATTAAATCACTTTTTAAAGTTTGTAAAGAGGCTAATGAATCACCCTGTAGAAAATTGTGTTTGAAAGTTCCCGAAAAACGTTCTTCTTTTTATAACATATTACGAAGTGGTCCTCAATAACTAGATGTAACACACAACTTTTGAAATATCTCAAAAACTAAGAGTGCTTTGAAAAAAAGTAAGTAAACAATACATCTTCATTTTGTTATTATCTACAACTTTTATTTGAAAGAATTTTTCGTTTGATGAACATTTATTGAAAAAATCTGAAGAAACTGAAAAACGCTAAGAGTAAAGTACCACTTCCGGTTTTCCGATTTTCACCAAAAGCTTTTCAGTTCTTCCGAGTGTAACAAAAAGCTTAAGTTTCAAGTTTCATCTCGATATCTTTAGCGGTTTTTGCGGTACAGCGCACACAGACACACAGACAGACAGACAGACAGACAGACAGACAGATAGACAGACAGACAGACAGACAGACAGACAGACAGACAGACAGACATTTTTCAAAAATGGTCTTATTCGACTCAGGGGACCTCAAAACGGATATTTCCGCTAAAATTTTTGATTCGAAAATTTTCACGAAAACAATACTTTCCCTTTGTATTACATACGGGGGAAAGTAAAAATGGATAGGACGCGTTTAGAGATCTGGAGAAAAAAAGTAATGTAAAAACAATAATAGAATGACAACCAAGTAAAAAGAGGGGAAAAGGTAGACCAAGAAGCAGCTGGCTAGATGAGGTAGAAGACATCCTCTTCTACCTCATTCTAAGGTGCCTGGGAATCACAAATTGGAAATCGAAAGCAGAAGACAGAACAGCTTGGAGAGATATAGCGAAGAAAATGATTACCAATAGGACGTTGACATAAAATATACTGAATAATGGGAATTAATTCGCCCTAAAAAAAAATTAGGGCTTCAAAAATGAAGAAGCGAAACTCCACTCAGGAGTGCAGTGCCTTATACAGGGTGTCCGTATTTCGACAGAATATATGGGGATGTACGGGCAGCCTGTATATATAAAGCGTCCGTGTAGCAACCCACCAGCGAATTAAAATATTATAAAAGTGTTATCCACTTGTAGAGCTAGGTCCCCCAGAAATGTTAGCAATTCTCGAAAAATTACCTTGACATTTTAACAAACCCCTAAAAACTTAGACGTTAGTTTTAAGTTCCAATTGAAATCTCCTCTAGTTAACTAGGTTCTACATCATAAATACACTTGTATATAAAAAAGTAATTTATCTAGCGCGTATGCGTGTAAAACACCTTTTTTTGATATCTCACTGCATACGTCTACAAAAAATGTCCCCATTCTTCTTGTATGTTAAGTGTGCATAAATAATCCAGTTCATAAACAACTGTGAAATAAAGATAAAGATAAAATAAACGAGCGAATTCATCACTTGCAATTGTGAGAATAAAGCAGAATCTTTGCATCGTTTTGCAAATAAATAAAAAAATTAAAACAGAGAGGAGATATCAAAGTTGGCTGTACTCACTATCGCTGAACGTGGAATTGCTCCCCTCAGGGCACTTGCAAGCGTTTTCCTCCCTGCCATCAAAAGGACACGACACGAAGCACTTTTCACAATCTGAAACAAAACACAAATAATGAAAATTTAACGATAACAATAATAAGTACGCTTATTTCCTATTAAAATACAAAAGAGCATATTTCGTATATGAATTAGAGTCAAATAAAATACGTAATAATATTAGGATAAGTCACACAAATGTCTAACCAAAGAATTCTTCCAAATTGTATGGTTTGATTAATAATAATACTTAATTATTTTATTGTTGAATCTGTAGATTTTTGTTTTCCAAAAATAAAATTTAACACATTCATAGCACTTTCAGCATCACCTACATTGTTTATTGTATTATCATTGTCTTGTAATTGGGAAATTTCCTGTTGGGCAATAAATACTTATTATTATTATTATTATTATTATCACCTAAACAATTGACAACTGGGCATAATCAACCTATTTCACTTATCAATCGGTTAAAGATCATTTCACATTAATTAAACGTTTTGTACGCGTGGCGCATGAAGTAAAATTTCGAGTTTAGAAAAGCCTTATTTGGCTCGGTCGCTCCGCTTCGCTACGCGCCCGAGCCAAATTTTCAGGCTTTTCTAAACTCGAAATTTTACTTCATGCTTAGTCTGGGAGTGGAAGACACTCGTTTGAACGTACTAATACTAAATGCAATGTTAGTTAGCACACTTTCTCCTCTGATATTTTTGTTATCAACTTTTTACCTTTTAAAACATCAACAAATTTAAAAACCATATCATTTTTATAACGCCCAATGGTTTCTTTATATTCGTCATTAACATTGCTAACGTGTTATTTAAAAAAATCTTGGCCCCTCTTTAGTGGAAATCCAGGCTAGGCTTCAAAGCCCCATCGATCAACATCGCTAAATAGAAAAAAATGAAACCATCGCACTAACCTCTAAATTAATACGATCAAGACCGCTATTTCGCGAACGAAAAATCTCTTCGAACTTTGGTCGCAATAACTCCATTGATGGTATAATGAGACTCGCTAATTTATATAACAACTGTGAATGATTTGATATATTTAACAGTCCTCTAAGGAGTTTTAGATTTGGTATCATGCAAAATATTTTAGGATAATAAATCAATTTCATTATTAGTTTTCCTTATGTTATTATTTTTTTTTGTTTTGTTTTTGGCATAGGTTTAACCATTTAGCCACTAACGCCTATTTAATATGTATCTCTATCAAAACTTACTATAAATGGGAATATACAAGGGATACTCTTCACGCCAAGGGGTATATCGAAGCGACTTTAACAACAAACAGGTGTACCACGGTTAATGGGTTTATACCACAAAGGAATCACAACATAGGACAACACTTACATTTTTATGATCTATTTGACTTCTTACACGTTAGAAGATGGAGCCAATTCAAAGTTAAATTTTAATATTTGATCTTAGGAGAAAATTAACAATACAGTCATGCACAGCCATATTATTTAGACTCAATAAATAATTTACATTTACTGGATAATCTACATTTAACTGATGGAGTTCCTTGAAAAAGTTATTAATATTTAATACATTTAGTGAACATTAGTGAGGTTCGAGAGCTGACTCCGAGCAGTCCGTCCCGCTGCACAATTAAAACGTGCGGCCTCCACGTGGTCCACCATATCCTTAATCATCCTTTCAATCACATCCTTTTCAAAAATCCTTTTCCCAAATTCCCTTCCATTGAACCTTTTCCTTTAAAAATCCACGTGTATTTCCTATTTCCTGTCCCTTGGGGAGGGCAGAGGGCGCAGCAATGGCTGTTTAACTCTGTCCAGATTTTATCCTACGCTTAAGACCTAGATTTAAGATTTCATTACTCATCCACTCATTTATTCATTCATACATACAATCGACACTCAATAAATTTAAAACAATTTTAATTATTATTTCATAATTACTGTGACTGGTCAACAGAGCTTTAATAGCTAAGGCCATTAATTACGCAAAGAAGAAGAAGAATTTAGTGGACATTCGAACAGGATGTGATTGATATCTCCATGTTTACCGCACTCACATAGAGGGTCTGGTTTAACTTTAATGTAATTTAAGTGAGAAGGAGACACGCAATGTGTTGTTTTAAGTCGAAACATGGTAGAAGTAAAATACTTAGAACAGGACTTTTCAATATATACTATATTCCTTGGCAGAGAGCGATGGATTATACTATAGTTGGTTCTATTATGCATTTTAACTTCCCAAAGTCTTTCCCACTCTTTTAATACAGTTCGCCTAAATGATGCCACATAATCAAAATAAGGTAGACTTCTACTATATTCTATACTGTTGTTGTTAATTGCAGATTTAGCTGCTCGATCCACTTCCTCATTTCCACTAATTCCACAATGGGCCTTGGTGCATACAAATTTTACTTGTACTTCCTGTCTCTGCAGGTCCCCAAGAATGTTAAATATTTTAAAAATCAACGGGTTATTACATTTATGTGGATGGAATGAGCGTATTGCATTAAGAACAGATAAGCTATCCGAGCAGATTAATATATCACTATTCGAGTGCTTAATAGCCCACTCAAGAGCTTCTATTATGGCCAGTGCCTCAGTTGAATAAATAGATGCCATTGAAGGTAATCGTTTCATAACTTTAATCTTTTCGGAGGGTATCACAAAAGCAAAACTAGTCCCATCGCATGTTTTGGATCCATCTGTGTAAATTTGCATCATAGTTGACAACTGGCTAACAACATTGTTAAACACTCTAATATTTTGGGCAGCTATATTAGAATAATGGGGAAGTATTATATGTGGTATTTGAGTTAGACAACAATAATTTAGATTTTGGCGAATCGATTTGTGATCATTAATAATATTAATATGCACAGTATCCAGAAATGATTGATAAATAAAAGGGTCAGTTCGATTTTTCCAATATCTACTAGTTAGACTGCATATAGCCGTTGAACCAATTGTCTTTAAAAGATGTAACTTGTTATTTGATCTTAGTTTAAGAATATACTTGTAAGCAATTACCTTTCGTCTGTGCTCCAATGGCAATTCGCCAGATTCAGCTAAAAGGGTTTCACATGGTACTGACCTCATAGCACCGATACAAATACGTAGGGCTTTGTACTGGATTCTGTCCACTATTTTAAGATGCGTCTTAGCAGCCTGACCATAAAATATAAAAATGTGGAACGCTTCACGATTTTGCGTGTCATCCTTGCGCAGGGGCCATGCTAATCTTCTCTGTATCGTTCCAATTTTAGTATATGTACCGCCGAAGCGAGTACATTATGTTATTATTGTTTTTAGATTTTGTTATTTCTATATAGAATAATTGCTGTAATTATTACCACCATTTATTAAATTTTAGTTATTAATGTTAATACGTTTTATCAATTTTTAAATATTATTGTTACTATTTTGTACATATTACATAAGACAATACTTTAAATCCAGATAACTAGTGCGGCTGGAAAAATCCGTTAAGCAAAACTTCACTAAACTGAAACACTAGCACTTCTTCTCCTTCTTGCGAAATTTGCAGCTCTGTCAACCAGCCAGAGCAATCACTGTCGTACATAACTAAATAAATAAACGCTACCACTTAAAACCTCGAAATCAAACTCGAAAACCGATCAGTGTTCTAAAAAGCGAAGACACGAAATACACCGCGTGAATAATCAATCCAGTCCGAGCTCAAGTTCAAAAGGTGAATTAATAGAGACGCTCTTGAAATCGGCGACGAATGCAATTTTTTTGGATGTTCGCCTGCGTTTTTTTGCGTGTTTCGTGATAAGCGAATTTTTTTTTTTTTTTTTATTGGGTTTGGCTTTTGCCTGGCCTTAGTTACTAGACTATTAGCCATCATCAATTTTTTATTATTTGATACATTTGTTGATTTTAACTTATTACTAAGTACATATAACTATATATTTGGACGTCACAACACATTCACACACACCCATAGACTCCGGGGCGAATATTTTTCGTTGGAAAAATTACTCGCCCCGGCTGGGAATCGAACCCAGATCACCGCCGTGAACGATTGGCGAAACCAGCGGCTCAACCGCTCGGCCACGGCGGGCCTAAGATAAGCGAATGGACTTATTGATTGAAACCGGTTTTCATTGTTAGTGTTTCGTTAAATAATTGCGAATATTTATGCACTTAAAAATCAATCAGGATTCGAACCAGCGGCGGCTCGGAGCCTAATTTCAGGGTAGGCCAGAGACTCAAGGTAATATGTATCCGTTATTGAAAGGTGACTTTGTTGTGCAAATCCGCGTATTTATACAGCGCGATCCCAACCTCAAATTTTATGTGCCTTGGCGCTGTGGCCGACCCTAAAGTTCCCAACCTAACTTTAGGGTCGGCCGTCGCTGATTCGAACCCTTTTAGAGCAAGGATTTGCAACCTTTTTCAGGTCGCGCCCCCCTCTGATTTAATTTGGGTTTTTAAGTTAGAAACAGTATTTATAGCGTTATTTCACATCACCTACTCTTTAGGAAATCTGTCTCGCGCAACCCTCTTCCTCCCTGATAACTTGCCGCGCCCTCTTAATGGGGGGGCCTGTTGGGCAATAAATATTATTATTATTTATATAGTAAAGTGCTAAATGAAATTACTATTATTATTATAAATGTATAAAGAAAGCACTTAACTTTCATTTTGTCTTTTTTGGCTACTCTAATACTCTCACAAATCAATTAAATATCGGTTTCAGTTTCTTTCCTTGATAACATTTTGGCGCAGTGCGTCTTAAATATTTGGCCAGGAGAAACAAAAGAGCGCGCGCGGAGAGAAAAGGCAATTAAAGTAAATTTTATCAACCCCAAAGGCGAAATTAATTTGTAGCTAAGAGAGAGAACGAGAGAGAGAAAATGAGAGACAGTGAAGGAGAGAGAGAGGACTTTTCGTCGTCCAGACATAAATATTAATCCACCGCGCTTTTCATTAAATCTCCCAAACTAATTTCATTCTTAAAATATTACACATTACCATAAAATATAATCAAGAGAGAGTTTTAATTAAACAGACGAAAGTTCCTTTGCTTTCCTAAGAAGATCCTCTCATCTCTTGTGTAAATTAAATTAATCAAGATAGTTCAAAGGTTGTTCCAAGATACTTTTCTTTAATATGTTCTAATACAAAGAAGGAATTCAATGTGTTTTTTTATAAGAAAAATTAACACCAATATAAAACAAATTATAAGTATTTTATTCAAAACCAATGTTTTCATCAAATAATAATGAAACCCTTTCCAATATTTTCCAATTTCAAAAACATATCCAATGTGATTTTCATAATTTTTTTTTTAACAAAAAGATAGTCCTTAAAACTAACTCACTTTAACCTATTATGTGCCATTGATGCATATACGCAACATTATTAGTTTATTAATTTAATTAAATTACTAATTAACTTAATTTGATATATTATATTATTTGACTTGACTTGAAAATGTATGAAGAAAAACGTAAATATTTTGTTAATTAAATATCTTAATTATTACTCATTTAAATAAAATGTTTTCAGTCTATTTATAACTTTAATTGGAATCAGTGTTTAATACGCGTGGCGCATGAAGTAAAATTTCGAGTTTAGAAAAGCCCCGTGAAAATTTGTCTCGGGTCGCTGCGCGACCCTCGACAAATTTTCTACGCGGGGCTTTTCTAAACTCGAAATTTTACTTCATGCTTAGCCTGGGAGTGGAAATTCACGTTCTAAACTTTATATTGCACGTTTTTATACAAAATCAACGAATGCCTTACATTTACAGCGTATACATTATTTATATTTAAAAGAAAAATTTATAGAATGTAATACAATAAGTCATTCCTTGAACACATATAAAGAAGTGTAGAATTTTACCTAAAATCCACTTTTAGAGTTACCTTTATAATTGCTCGGCCGTTAGTGGGTTAATATTTTCTAATACCGTGCGATCGTTTAAATTGTAATTTAGAGTAGGCGGCATTTTTTTTTGTGCGGTTGCCCAGATTGCTAATTGAATGATGGAATAGATTTAAGGTTATGCTGGACTATGTGTTAACAGTCAGTAACCTATTGAACTTCACAGAATTTGCATCATATCACCTCGATAAACGCGCACAAGTGGACGTTATACATACAGACTTTAGGAAAGCGTTTGATAGCATAAACCATAATATACTTTTAAATAAATTAGAGAGGTGGGGTTTCAGCAGCAGTATGAAAAAGTTATTAAGTGCATACCTCTTTAGAAGGAAAAATTACGTTGAATACATGAACTATAAATCAGAAGTTTTCTTTCCCTCTAGCGGGGTCCCTCAGGGATCAAACCTCGGACCGTTACTGTTCCTCATATTCATCAATGATATCATCAAAAACGTACAATCCGAAATGCTGATATATGCAGATGATATTAAGATATTTGCAAAGGTAAATTTGATGTCTGACTGTTCGATCCTTCAGTCCGATTTGGAGAAAGTGCAGAAATGGAGTAAGCTAAATCAGTTGGACCTTAATATAAAAAAATGCAAATGCATGTCATTTTTCAGAATCGACAACCACATAAAATTCAACTATTCGTTGGAAAACATTTCCCTAGATCGTGTAACACAAATAAAGGACTTAGGTGTTCTATTTGACAGAAAGTTATCTTTTGTCTCGCACTACACAAATATAACAAATTCGGCTATGAAAATATTAGGATTTATCCGAAGGGTCTCACAACCATTTAAACACATTCAAACAATATTGAAGCTATACAACTCATACGTGAGGCCAAAACTTGAGTGTTGTGCGGTTGTATGGTCTCCTTTCTATGTGTGTCACATAAAAACTATTGAGCTGATCGAAAAAACATTTGTCAAATACCTTTATTTCAAACTTCGTTCTACTTATCCTGATGAGTCGGCACGTTAAAATGAAATATTGGCTATGTTCAACTTAAAGTCTTTGGTAGAACGGCGAAACATACTGTCTCTGAGTACATTGTATCAAATAATACATAACAAAATTGATGATCCCAATCTGCTTAGACAAATCAATATTTATGTACCAAGATTTTGCAGTAGGAATAGTATGTCGTTCTTATGTAACCGCAGCAACACTAACGTTTATTATAATTCTCCGTTGAACACTATGATGCGAAATTATAATAATAGTATCCTAAGTTGCACGGACACTTATAACTGTAGTTTCAAATGTTTCATTAAACAAGTCGCGAATCTCCATTAGGTCTTAAATTTGTATTTGTATCATATTAATTTATATATTTACTTGTAGTTTCTTATTTTAATTTGATAGCATTTATTCTATTTGTTCGCGCTAAACATCGCGAATTAAGTGTTTTTTATATATTTTTATAAATTTGTGTGTTATTTCTATTTCTTTGAATATTTTGTAAACATTACATTTGGGTTGTGAAATGTTTGACCATTTACAATTCATTGTATCCTTTCTGGTACCTGCAGCCTTTGTGTCGCAGAGGCAAGGTGCGTTTTATAACTTCGAACTCCTGGAAAACATCGTAAACCAAGCGGTAAAACTCATTGTCAAAAATTTTGGAGCAGACAATGGTTTCCAGCAGTACGTGCCTTAAATTCCGTAATAAAGATTGAGCTCTCATCCAAGACTCAATAAAAATAAGTTATAAAACGCAGCCCTGACCTAAAATATTTTCTCATGAATTTCCTTCCCCATCTTACTCTTTTCTGTGCAAAATTACTATCATCTCTTTCCAAACATTTTCCCCACTTTCAAAACTTTCAACCAATCCTGTGCTTCCTTTAGTTTTCATTCCACAACATCCCTTCAACTGAAATCATTCTAATTCCAACCACGACACAAGTAAGTTTAAAATATCTCACCTAATTGTGAAACTTTGTTGTAATTCATTTTCTTGTATTTTCGCAATCTTTAACTTGCATTTTTTCGTCATTTATTCTTGTCATTTAATAATTTACTTTATTCATTTTTGTTATATTTTTGGTTTGTATATATATTCAGATGCACATTTATTTTAATAAACTTAATAAAAGACTAACACTTTCTTCACTAAAAACATTTATTTACGCTAAAAGTAAATATTGTAGACTTATATATACCCCAACAATTGAAAATAATTTTATTAAACTTTTTAGAAAATTCAATCTACGTCCAGCTGTTTATGCAAGTACACAACTGAAAACATTATTAGGAAACACATTTACAAAAATAGATAATTTACAAAAATCTGGTATATATAAGATAAATTGTTGCAACTGCGAAAAACTGTACATAGGACAAACTCAAAGATCATTAGCTATTAGATTTAAAGAACATAATTATCACATAAAGAACCTTAACCCTGAAAAATCAGCAGTTGCACATCACACTATAACTACCGGTCATAAGTTTTCGGAAAACAATATACAATTATTAAAACATTCTTCAAATAAAAAATTAAATATGTTGGAAGCTATTCAAATGAAGAAATACGAAAATAATTTGCTGAATTTTGATTTAAGTCCCCTGAATAATCCCTTGTTAGAGGTAATTCCGACAAATAACTGCGACAGACACAAGTGCTAACCTCACCCACGGTTTTTCCCATAATCTCTTTAGGTATAAGTATCCCGCCCTTTATTGTTATTTACTCAGTAAGCTATTGATAATGAACACGTAGTGTTCGAAATGTACATTTAGCGTAAATAAATGTTTTTAGTGAAGAAAGTGTTAGTCTTTTATTAAGTTTATTATATTCAACTCTTCACGTAACTCAAACCAAATATATAGCACATTTATTTAATAAATAGTTTGTTTATTTATGATACAATGTGTTTATTTTAATTAAATATAAAAAATCGTTAAACTCGTAAACACTATTTTATTTTAATTTTTTTGTATCTTACGTATAGACGCTTTTGTTACTTTTTGTTACTTTGATTATCTTTTAGTTTTTGTATATTTTTTCCTGTAATAGGATAATTTTATATCTGTTGGGAAATAAAAGTATTATTATTATTATATTATTATAGTAGTGCTAATCTAATTTAAAATTCAAAGCCTACTCTAAATCATGTTTTAAACGATCGCACGGTATCATGAAGAAATCAATGCGTTTTTTTTAATACCAGTACCTAAAAGATAAATGTAACCCTCTTCAATATTTTCTTATATCAAGACAAAATGCAAAATATTTTCAAATATCAAGATAAAATCCAAAATATTTTCTAATATCAAGACAACATCCAAAATATTTTCTAACATCAAAATAAAATCCAATATATTTTTATAAATTCTTTTAACACCCTCAAAGATAAATAAAACTAACCTAATTTAACATATTCTTCTTTTGTATAAATATTGTTGCTGTACTCTGCATAAAATTCATTAGTACAGATAATGAGTTAGTGCTTAATAATACAAATTTATAGGTAATAAGTCCCTCTTCTTATCAAACAAGAATTGTAATCACGTCGAGATTTTACGGAAGGAAGAAATATTTATTTAAAAATAAATTATCCAGGTGTTTTCCGGCTTTCTGCAAATATATATAGATAGAAAGAGAAGGGGTCATAATGTAATATGAATATATGAAGTGTGCACGTTTCGCTGAATACTAAACGCAATCTTAAGGAGAAAAAAAGACTTCCCGAAAAAGGACTCCCCGAAAAGCTGATACTCCATTTTTTCCCCACAGGCAGTTCGTAATATAATAGATGCAATAAAAGAGGGAAACCTCGGATGAGGACTGAATACGAATTCCACGAAGAGTTTATTGAGAGGAGTAAATTAATAATAAGATTTTTATTTCTTTCGTTGTTGTAAGTTTTATAATTAAAATCATACAGTCGTTTAAGTTTCAACATCGCATATCTCAACTCACTTTTCCCTACTCTACAGAAGATTTCTACCAACACAATGGCAAGTTAATATAAATCCAACAGTATGCAATGCTCAATTTCGCATTTTTTGACATATCGCTGGCTTAATATTACAAGGTTCTATGTGACTTTTTTTTTTCGATTTTCAATTTGTGATGTTACAAGGCTCTATGTATGCACATAGAGCCTTGTAACATCAAATCAAATTTATTACCACAGAATATTAATAATAATAATAATTTATTTCTCAACAGATAAATCCATTTACAGAGAAACTTAATATTAACTTAAACTAAAAATTTAAACTAAAAATTTGTAAACTTAAAAAAACGGTAAAGAGGACAAGTACAAAGAATGAAATTATACAAAACGATATAAAAAACAATCGCTTGCAATATTATTGAAGAAGCCGTTTTTTAAGAGAGGAAAGTGATATATTAAATAGGTCGACATCGTCTATGTCGTTACATAACATCAGCATGCGATATAGAGGAGAGTATTGTAAAGCATTTGTATTTGCAGTTGGGTATTGGAAAGAGATCGAACATCTAGCATTTAGCCGAGGTGTGTGAAAGTTTAGCTTTGAAAGTAAAAAGGGGTCATGAATTTGGCCGTTCATTAGGTTAAACATAAATAATGTCGATGCCACTTTCCTTCGCAACTCCAAGGGAGTATATCAAACTCCGCCAGTAGTTTACCGTAGTCACAGTTCTGTATTGGGTACATTCTATGTCGTTTGAGTTACAAAAGATCTTTTAGGTCGAGGTAACTTCGAAAGGCCCAGAGGCCATACGACCCACCGACCCCTATGGCGTTTGAAATGCAGAGTTTTAAGGAATTTTCGTTGTATTGTTTCCAGTTGTAATTTACGACGTGCAACAAAAGGCGACCAGATTAGCGAACAATATTCAAGTTTGGATCTAACAAAAGTAAAATACATATTCTTCAGAGTTGCAATATTATTAAAATCCTTGGAATTTCTAATGACAAAGCTAAGTAATTTATAACTTGATTTACAAATTGCATCGATATGATCTACAAATATTAGCTTATTATCGATCAAAACTCCTAAGTCCCTAATAACTCTGTGCTCCGTAAGCTGGTGATTCGCAACAGCATAGTTATACTGTATCGCATTATGTTTCCTACTGAATTTTATAAAATAATATTTACTGATATTCAAATGAAGGTCGTATAATTTGCACCATTCCTCAATTTTCCGCAAATCATTAGTCATGGTTAGGCAATCCTCCTGAGATCTGATCTCAGAATACAATTTAATGTCATCAGCGAAAAGAAGGATGTTTGACGTTATATCTGACACAATATCATTTATAAAACAGATAAATAATAAAGGTCCAAGAATGGACCCTTGGGGCACACCACTTGTTGGAGAAAATTTAGGGGATTTGAAGCCACTTAGCTCAACATATTGGGTTCTGTCTTTCAGATTGAACTCCATCAGCGAACATAGTATTGGAGAAAACCCGAGGAATGATAATTTAATTAATATGATGTCATGACTAATGCTGTCAGAAGCTTTTTTGAAGTCCAGATTAATCGCGTCCACTTGGTCACGACGGTCCAAAACTTCTGATACGAATTGGGTGAAGTTTACTAGGTTTGTGGTTGATGAACGTTTGCGTATGAACCCATGCTGGTGGGGTGTGATATAATTCGAAATATGGCAAGAAATTCTCTTCGATATAATTATTTCAAATAATTTTGAAAAATTGTTAATTAATACATATTATGGGTTCGTCAACTATTAAATAAAATTATATGATAAAAACATTAATAATTAGAGGTAATTGGTACAGTAAAACATAGTTTTTACGTGTTAAAAAGAATAAATTGAAAATCGAAAAAAAATCACATTTTTCTGGTTGTTGCCTGGCCTTGGGAACTTGCTGATTAGCCAGCATCAATCGTTTTATTTTATATCAATTAATTTAATACAATTTACAATTTGTAGTATTCTTCTATTCATTCGGACAATCACACACATTCATACCACATCCAGTGTCACCACAAAATGTCACATAGAACCTTATAATATTAAGCCAGCGGTATGTTATGTTGAAACTTAAACGACGATGTGCAGTTTTCCTTGTTGTCTTTTGTACATTTTAATTAATTCATTATTTTGTATGCTCGCGTTTTTTTTATTATTGTATATTTATTTAATACGGTAAAACATTCTCTCTTCTCTCAATGATATTTAATTACCTTGAGCTCGGCAAAAAAGCTAATTATATTTTTTTTCTACGAGCGCAATAAAAATATTCCACCAGGAGAGCGTAATTATAATTGAAATTACTGCTCTCCCAACGAAATTTCACGGGAAATGCAATTATTAAAAGAAATAATAAAAATAATCCAAATATTCTACGTGAGTTTAAATATTATTAATAATATAATTTATTAATAAAATATCACTAAAAATAAAATTATTCAAAATAAATATTAAAAAATAACATAACAAGATAAATCAATAACTCTACAAAGTTAAAATAATGTCAATAACAACAATTCATGTATTTCCTAACAGATACATATAGAATATTCTATCACAGGGAAAAATATATAATTTTAAGTTAACTACTCAACAGAGCTGGGACGAATCCTCGTAAAAAGGATTCGAATCACGAATCCGAATCACCTTATATGATTTGAATCACGAACACTCGAACAAAGGATTCGTAAGAGATAAATATGATTGGAATCAAATATTCGAATCCAGTTTTTTTGAATCACGAGTACAAATCCTTTAAGAATAAATTTGATTTTCTTATTTTTTTGCAACCACTAATATATCTTGAACAAGTTTGTCATCTTTCACGTGGTGAAACATATTAAACTATTTTTATTTTTTATTTTTATTTAATAGAGATGGGAACACAACAGGACGAGCCCACTAAGTGTTCACTTTGTTACATTTCTACAAGCTTAACTTAAATTACATAGAGAATAATTATTATTACATAAAAGAAAATTATGCAACAGATTACAATGAGGTATGTGCAAGTATAAGTATAATATATAAACTGATATTTAAAACAAATTACAAAAAATAAATATAAATATATATATATATATATATATATATATATATATATATATATATATTTAATTGATGAGGCGGATACATGATGAAACTCCATAATACTATTTGAAATAAAACAACACAGTTGGGAGGGTTTCACTTTAATTGTTGAACACTGCAAAATTCAGTGTTCAACAATTAAAGTGAAACCCTCCCAACTGTGTTGTTTTATTTCAAATATATATATATATATATATATATATATATATATATATATATATAAACAGAAAATAACTGAAATGAAAAGAAATTACAATACAAGTGATAATGAAAATATTAACGAAATTATAAAGAATGTTCCCAAAATATCAATAGTTAATTAGCTATTGATAAAGTGGAGCTACGCAGGAGTTTAGATCTATATGTTTTAAAATTAAGATTGTACAGATCATAATCATTATTATAATTACGCATCATTCTGTATAAGGGGGAATTGAAACACGCATTAGTATTGCCAACTGGAATTCTGAAGGCTAAGTTATCTTTAGTTTGATATATTGGAACGTTAAAATTAATAAGGCTGAGAAGATGTGGAGAGTCAATGATACTGTTTGTTATTTTAAACAGGACAAGTTGGTCCCGAATATCTCTTCGAGTCTTTTGCGTTAACATATGGAAACGTGCACAAACCTCTTCGTAGTTGCTATAGGTATTCCCTGTTTTATAGCAGACGTATCGAAGGAATTTCTTTTGGACTCTTTCTACGCTTTCTATATAAGTTTCATATGACGGGTTCCAAACCGTTGACGCATAGACTAGGCGACTATTAACATAGGCATTATATAATTTTTTTAATGTATTGACTGATATGAAATCTTTAACTTATGCGTGTAATAAATCCTAATTGTTTTAGAGATTTGTTTGTGCACGTCTCCATGTGCTTATCGAATAATAGTTTCTGGTCAAGGGTGACTCCTAGATCTTTAATACAGGTTACTTCATCAATGCCATTATAATTAATAGAATATTGATATTTAAATTTATTTTTGTTCCTAGTGAAGGTTATTTTATGACATTTAGATATATTTAATGTAAGCTGGTTAATTTCGCAATAGTCTGACAATCTCTGTAGATCCTGATTTAATAATAGACACTCTTCTGGTTTACTAATTTTGTGAAAAATCTTTACGTCATCTGCATAAATTAAGAATTTGGAATGTTTAAAACAAGATGTGATGTCGTTTATGTAAATTATGAAGAGAAGTGGTCCCAGTTTTGAACCCTGTGCCACTCCCGAGTTAGTTTCAATGAATTTAGAAGCTTTACCGCTTGCAAACGATTTTTTATGTAGAAAGTAAACCACATGAGGAGGTCGCCATGTATGCCAAATTTAGAAAGTTTATAAATTAATATTTCGTGATTAACTGTGTCAAAGGCTTTGCTTAAGTCAGTATAAATGGCATCTACCTGCGTTCTGGTATCCAAAGCTTCAAGTATGTATTGTACATAGTGTATGAGGTTTGTATCAACAGACCTACCTCTAACGAAGCCATGTTGTTGTTCTGTAATTGAATTTCCTACTAAACTGTAAAGAACGTCGTACATTAGTGTTTCAAATACTTTGGCAAATACATTGAGAATTGAGATAGGTCTGTAGTTTGTAACATTACTCTTATCACCAGATTTAAATACCGGTACTACACACGCCTTTTTCCATAACGCAGGGAATACTCCTTCAGATAAAGATTTGTTAAAAATAAGATGTAGGGGTTTTGAGAGTGTGTGCGCGCATTGTTTTACAAATAATGGCGGTATACCATCCGTTCCACAACCTTTTTTTATATCCAGCGCTAAGAGACAATTCAGAATTTCACTTTTTTGAAAATTAATAGAGGATAAGGTATTAGATTGATGTACCTTGTTTCTCATGTTATGCATAGTTGTTACACTATTCTTATACGCCGAACCAAAGTAGTCAATAAACAGTTCGCACATCTCAGGACCTCCAGAAGCTGTTACATCGTTATATGACATTTTGGATGGAGTACTTAAGGACCTTTTTTTATGAGCAACAAAACCCCACAGGCTTTTAGGATCGGATATAATTTTTTGTTCGACATGTTTAGTATAATTTGAGTAGTCCAATTTAATTAAATACTTAGAACGACCTCTGAGTAAGCTAAAAGTTAGATAATCACAATCATTTTTATATCTTTTCCATCTACCATGATATTTGTTTTTCTCTTTTATGGCTCTAATAGTGGATGCAGAGTACCAAATTGGATATTTGATGTATTTTCTTTTCTTGCTGGGAACATGCGAACATTTTAGCAACTCCAGCTCGGAATACAGATAGTCTAGTGAGTCGTTAGTGTTCAATTTTAACATTGAGGCTTGCCATTGAATTTGACAGATAGCATTATTAATACTGTCGTAATCTGCGGCTCTATAATGAAATGAGATTTCGTTTTTTTTTTTTTGTAAGATTTTTTGCAAATAATAAATGTATTTCTATAAAAATCGGAACATGATATATATCTTTGTTAACTAAAGGTTCTGTACAACGATATACTGATTTTATACAATTTTTATTGGATAGTACTAGATCCAAGACATTCATTCTTGGATTACAGAGGGAGTTGAACTGGGTTAAATCTGCGTAATTATAACAATTCTTAAATAATGTTGATCTACAGTCATTCGCATGGTTCACTATGATTTAATAAAGAAAACACTTGGTTAAATTTCACTAATATTTTGGTTTTTTATTCCAACTAGTTTCGACTTTACCAGCTGTTTTAACAGAAATATTCAAAGCCTAATTATTTATTATTAACACTGAACATTGTCGATAACAGACTAAATATCTGATTCTCTGTTACTCTGATTAAAGATGTAATTGTGCGTTTCTAAACTTCACTTCAAATTAGTGGTTTGTACTTGTGGCGCATGAAGTAAAATTTCGAGTTTAGAAAAGCCCGAAAATTTGTCTCGGGTCGCTGCGCGACCCTCGACAAATTTTCATGGGGCTTTTCTAAACTCGAAATTTTACTTCATGCTTAGCCTGGGAGTGGAATCACTCGTTTAAAACTTCAAATTGAACTCTATTAATAATTCGACGAATGCCTGAAAATTACGTAATTAAAAAATTTACTAAATATCATTAAAACCGGGAAAATTAGAGAAAAGTCATGGAATTATATTTAAATTGACCAAAACACTATCAAAAAAGCTATATGATTTTATTAAATTTATAAAATTACCTTAAATATTAACAAAAACAATGAAAACAATTTAACAAAATTGGGATTTCTCACAGCAGAAAGTTATATTAAAATTCCAGGCAAAAAAATCTTGAATCAGGGAAATGTCGGAAAAATTTAACATTTTAGATTGTGGCTACCATGTCACTTTTACTTTAAATAATATTTAACAAAATTTTAATAATAATCTATCTTTAAAAAAAAATCAGTCATTTAATGTTCTTATCAAAGCATTCAGTTTGAAGTTTCGAACGAGTGTTTCCACTCCCAGACTAAGCATGAAGTAAAATTTCGAGTTTAGAAAAGCCCCGTGAAAATTTGTCGAGGGTCGCGCAGCGACCCGAGACAAATTTTCTGGGCTTTTCTAAACTCGAAATTTTACTTCATGCGCCACGCGTATAAAACACTGATTTAACGAGACATTTAAAAATACACAAAAGACAATTTTCATGTTAATCCTCACAATTAATTCGAATTATTTTTGACGATTCAAATCCTCTTGTAAGTATTCGAATCATTTTATAAATATTCGAATCCTTTATTAATATTCGAATCGTTTATTAATATTCGAATCCTTTTATGAATATTCGAATCTTTTTATAAGGATTCGAATCACCCACATTTGGATTCAAATACGAATCCTCTTAAAATAATGTAACGAACCTGGATTACGAATCCAGTTGAACTAAAGTATTCGAATGCCTCTTTTGAATCCTCTAAAAGGATTCGAATCCTGAATGATCCGAATCCTGAATGATCCGAATCCTGCCCAGCTCTGCTACTTAACTAAATACCGGGCTTTCATTAATTCCCGAACCCCACGTGACCAAAAATAATAGGCAACCAAATGTACAAGGTGGCATGGCTCACAAAAAAATTCCCTAGATTTAAAAATATTTATTCGCCGGCGTATTTTTATGACGACTGAAAATATTATATTTAAAATGATTAAAAAATAGGCTCATCTTCAAAAATGTAACTAATTTTTATTAATTTTCGCAGTATTTGCTTATCCTAGCAAATTGACTCTGCAAAATAAATAGAAATAAAACTCAATGTTTCAGAATAATTAAACAATTTTCACTTACCTGAAAATTCCGGGCGAATCTTGTAAGATCTCAAAGGTTGGTTTAACGATGCACCGTGCATAAACGTTTATGTCAAATTTGACTTTAGTAACGTTTGGTTACTTTTTTCAAAGCCTCCAACGTACAAATACAATAATTTACACGGCAATTTTAAATTTAGTCACGTGGGGTTCGGGAATTAATGAAAGCCCTGTGTAACAAATATATTAAATTAATCAAAATTAAATTAATATGTAGAAAATCAATATTATAATTTACATATAATATCTCCAATTCTTGATTATGGAATATTCTAAGAAAGCTTCACAAATTACAATTGATTGCTCTTGAAATGTTTCTTTAATAGATTGCTGTATTTTAGGATATTATGCAAATATTATAATTCGTCCTAAATAAGCAAGGACTGGTAAAAATATTGTAATCCACCTTAAATATTAAATGAGTTTTAATTTATGGGAGGAAATTAAAAAAAGGTAAAATTTTAATCGTTTAATCACTAAATTCAAATTTCCTCTCGTAATTACGGACTCTGAAATTATTTACGTCTGCTTAATAATTCAGAAAGCGCCTGTTTGTGCCCTAAAAGTCTTAAATTCGACGCACGCTTGATTAATTTATTATTTGAGCTCTAAAATAGTCCATAATGTATATATATATATATATATATATATATATATATATATATATATATATATATATATATATATACACTGCCCTGCAAAAGTTTGGACTCACTTAGAAAAATCGTTTTTTTTTTTGTATTTATCGCTTTAATTATCGTTCTATTATCGTTCTCAGACCGTTTTATACAACGTATTTGTTTAGAATAACATTTTATTAATAATTAATTAACATTTACTTGTGATATTCTTGAGTTTTTTTCTGGAAAAAATTGAGAAAATCAATCCAGCCGTTTTTCATCAATATGTTGGCCTTACGATTTGATGATTGCCCTACAAATTCTGGGCATTCTTTCCACCAATTTCTGAAGTCTTTCTGGTCGAAATCGTTGCCAAGCCTGCTGAAGACATTGTCACAAGTGAGATTCGCTGGTTGGATGCAGTTTCCACACTTCTCTGTCCAGCTCATCCCACAAAAGTTCGATGGGATTTGCATCCGGCGATTGTGGTGGCCATTCCATGAATTTAAGAGTGCATGCAGCTTCTTTCGATCTTAAATAGTTCGTACAAAGTTTTGAAGTATGTTTAGGGTCGTTATCTTGCTGAAATACACCCCCCCCCCCCCATCAAATCGATGCCAGATGGAATAGCTCTTCGTTGAAGTATTCGGTGATAGTCTTCTTTCCGCATGTTTCCGCCGATTTTTACCAAGGTGCCGACACCAGTGTAGCAGAAACAACCCCATACCATCACAATACCGCCGCCAAACTTAACTGTTAACTTTACACATTGAGGTGCATGCCGTTCATCAGATTTTCTGCGGCAGTACATTCGCCGTTTGCTACCGAAAATTTCAATTTTGGACTCATCGGTCCATAACACCTAATTCCATTGTTCGATAGACCAATTTTTGTGTTATTTTGCCCATTTGAGTCGTTTACGGACGTTTACCGATCGCAACAATGGTTTTTTGGTAGCGACTCGTCCATACAAACCGACAGTTGTATCGGAGATCGGCTTCGGTAGAGTTTGATTGATCTCGGCTCTATCTGGCACTGTTTTGAATCTGGACCACTTACTTAACACTTGTATAATTCTATCATCACTTTTTGTCGTCTTTCTGGGTCGGCCCGAGCGTTTCCTGTCGGAAAACGATTTGGTTTCAACAATTCTCTCCAATGTTGTACGGACTCCTTTCTGTGAAACTCCCAGTATTTGTGCAATTTTCCGCTGCGAATGGCCGGTTTCACTTAAAATTACTATCTGAGCACGTTTTTCTTACGGTATTTGTGTTGCTCTTGCCATTTTCAAGACTATAGACACAATTTTGAAGAAGCACTATTGATGAAAATATTGTGCAATGAGCAACTGTCTATCAAGTGTCAAAGTGACGAAATTTGAAGTTATTGTACAGACAATCGACGGCAGATGGGGTTCGAAGTCATTGGTGCGCATTTTGAAGTATCGATGCATTGAGC